>OZ008369.1:95729790-96432396 GCA_963931995.1 Phaonia tiefii | reverse complement strand
AATTCGTATTTAAAGTATTTTATGTTATTATTTCAGAATATGACTTCAGCCCATAAATTTAAAGCAAAAATACGTAATAAAACATATTTATAGCTATTTATAATTTTTGTCTTTTAAGTCCTCGAGAGTGTTTCGAAAACAAGTATTTACCTATTGCTGCATAGTTTTTTATGAGATCCTGGACAATTTTCTTGAAGTCAAGACTTTTATTGTTGCTCAAAAAATTAGTGACCACAAGCTTGAAAGAATCCCATGCTGCAGTTCCGATTGGTGATAGTAAAGATGGAAAACTTTCATCGTTCAAACGCTTTTTAACCTCTGGGCTAGGAAACACGCCTTCCTTGATGTTTTCGTGAGAAAGGTTTTTAAAAAGTGACCTCAAGCAAGCGGACGCTGCACCGTTTTTGTCCAGATTTTTGATAAAATTCTTTATTAATCCCTATATATGCAAAGGGGGCAGAATAATGTTATTGGTGTGTACCAGAGTTTCATATTTCACATTTGCTTAGCCAATAACTCATACTGCCCATACTTTGTCAGTTCAAGAATTTATTTATTTCACATTTTTCAACTGAAATACCGCAGCATTCAAATGAAAGAGATGATTTTCTAAAAAAAAAAAACGTTATTGTTTTCAAGTTATTCCCAGACAAAATCAGCAATTTCATGACGTTAACGGTAGTCCAATGGCTTCAGTTCTTCAGTGATAACATTTTTATACGGATGCAAGCCCAAATCCTTTCTCAAAATCCGCCAGGTTGTGGTTTGAAATAGTCCCAATTGTTGACAACGTCATGGAATCGATAAATTGAGATCTTCAGCAACTCTTGCCTGAACGACAGCAATATTTTCATTACTTCAAGGGGTTCTTTGTCTTATTGGCACTTGAGCATTATGTAAAGAAAATGTACGCTCGTAATTTGCAACAATTCGACGAATAGCGAGCACAGGTGGATGCTTATTACGACCATAAAATGGCAGAAGCTCACGCAAAGTTGCAAATGGAGAAACTTTGCAAACTTTGTTCTTGCGTACATCTGTCCATGATAAAATTGTAAACATTAATGAATACATTAAAAAAAATGACAGATCATGAAATAATACAAATGGCCGAAACGTCACTTATAAATTATATCACTCAAATTGGAAAATTCTCTCCTAATAAACTATGAAAGTTTGGTTTCAAATATTGTGTGGCAATTACGAGAAAATGCAATCATAATAAACAGATAACAGCCGTTTAACATTTTAGTTCTGAAAAAATTTGCAAAATATTAAAAAAATTGCATCGAGAAAAATTTTTTAAATTTATCCAGTACGATTATTCAAATTCATCTGAAGAAAAAAATAACAATTCTTGTCAAAATGAGATACCTACCTTTAATTGTGAACCACAGGCTGTGATGGGTGCTTTACAAAAGCAAATTTCCGTCATTTGCCTACGGTAAACCTTAGGTTACAGGACTTGTAACTCTACCATTTGTTGCCCAATTTTTATAAACCATGGCTTGTTTTACTCAAGAACGTCCAAACTTTATGCTCTACTTATGAAACTTGAGCTATTTTTGCGATTAATATTTTTTATAATTTTTTTTTCAATTTAAAATTGTGATTTCTGCACAAAAATTAAAATTTTTTAATTTGAAATGCTTCTAAAATCAAAACTGTTGAACTGATCTTATTACTTTGTATGAAGCTAATTGCCTTTTATTTTAGGCTACACTTGTTCAAATCGGTAATAGAACCTGAGGGTTATACTTTTATTGAAATTTAAAACATATGTTCCATAAGGTTGCCACTTTTCACCAAAATATTGTTTTTTCAAACTACTGGCACCATCTCTACGTCAGTTCTGCTAGGGAGCGCCCTCGTACATCGAAATCCTAAACTCCATTAGTTATTAAATAAAAAGCACCTGATTTCAATCATTTAAAAACATTTTACTTTATTTCGAAGATAAAATACTCAGTTAAATTGTGTTTTTTTTTGTTTATTACTTATATTTTTTAGATTTTTTTGGTTCAGCTTTAGTTAGTATTTAAAAATTAAAAAAAGTTGGAAATTACAACGGTTGTTTTTATAGATAATAGTTCGTATTATCAGACAATTAGGCATTTTATAAATCGTTTTGCATTTGGCTTTAGGTTTTTTGTTTATTATTTTTCTGCTTTGCATTAAAATATTATTAGTAATTAGAATGATTAAAAGTGCCAGTTGATTAATATATAATATATTTATATATTCATTAAGTTAGACAATTGATTACAATGATTAGTTATTAATTTAACTGTTATTGATTCAACGTTCATCAACAATCACCGAACCGACGATAGACCTTCTTTCTTATATTTCCTAACAACAGAGGCTTTAAATGCACTCGGTGATTCAAGATGAACATAGGGAAGAGGCGATTAAAAACTTAATCGATTCTTAAGTGGAGAAATTTGTTATCATTAAAGTAATCATTTGTTGTGTTTATTGATTAATTATGTAATCGCGCCTTTGTTTTTCTTTATTTTTACAAGTAAACTGAAGTTTAGTTTGCTGTATTTATGTCATTATTTATTTTGTTTTAACTTGATTTTCGTAACGTTTTTTTTATAAAATAGCTTTCATTAAAAATGTAATTAACAATAATTCTTACAAACTTTTTATTTTTCTTAAAGTATTTTTATTTTTTATTATCATATATAAAAAAATTGTTGCTGCTTCCAAATGCAGACGTGTTACAAAATTAAATTTAATATTTAATATTTTCTTTGCATACAATTGTTAACTTCCATAATATTTAATTTCGTTTAGCACATATAAATTAATTTATATATTTTTTATGCATTCCTGTTTACATGTATTATGTGTCATTCTACTAATACATCAACTCTCACTAATCTATGTATATGTATATATATATATATATATATTGATTGAATTTAGAATATCGTGTTGTCTATGTTTCAGTACGCTACTACTTGACCTTTAACCTCTGCTACATAATAAGTATAATGTATTGAATACCGCTAGATTTCGCTCTTCCCTTAGTTTTATTTATAATCTCAAATAATATTTTGTTTTGTTGGCTACCATTGTGAATATCATATATGGGATCATATAAATATGTCATCATATAGCATCATGTCCAATGTGATCCACTATACTATCCACTGTACTTATACAATCCGTTATCGAAAACGTCTATCTCACGCCTAAAATTGGCATCATTTAGAAATACAACAGTTGCATGCTAAAATTTAAAATCATATAAATTTCCAATAGTCTTATAATGTATAATCAATGAATCAATTTGCTCACAAAAAGACAAATATTACATCATATACGACATCGGGTACACGCTGAAAAATCTGTATTTTGTTGCTGTTGGGACGCAAATATAACTTGTTTATAGTTTGCCGCAAATACAGTATACTTGCGTCCAAACACATTGTGTTTGCTATTCAATATTACATGTTTGCGACTAAATGATTAATAGGTTATAATACATGTCTTTGAGACCGAAATGTATAACCACCTATACAATAAAATAAAAAATAACTAAAATTTCTTTTTAAATTTTATTTAACTGCGGGATTTGAACCTCGGTCTCTTGGCAGCAGAGTTCATGTTTACCCTCCACATCGCCGTGGGGATTTGGTAATGAAGGTTTGCCCATTATCTACAGGAAATAATACCCGCATCTATGGCGCAATACCCATCACGATTACCCATTAGCCACAGGGTACGGGGAAAACAAAGTATTGTTATCAAGACGATGGACCATCACGATTACCTATTATTCACAGGGTAATGAGGGCAATAAAGGGTAGTTACCAAGATGATGGGGAATTTCCCTTGCCCGGTGGGTAATGGGGACAATAATGGGTAGCTACCAAGACGATGGGGAATTAACCATCACGATTATCCATTATACATAAGGCATAAGGTAGGCGGCCTTTACACATTACTCACGGCGATGGGTAATGCTTACCCATCCCCATTTTTGATCAAAAAAATTATAAAATTTCTATAGCTCGGAATCGGAATAAGTTCATGTTTGGAGTTTTTAAGCTGTTCTTCATAAATTTTTTTCAAAAAATCGCCAAACTAAGAAAATCGATAAAATAATAAATGCTATAACCCGGAAACGGTGCGTCCAATCGCTAATATTATAACTTTTTTAAATGCTTACGAGCCGTTAGCCAACTAATGTCTTTAATACGGCATCACTCACAAATCGCGTAAAACTAAAACTTTACCTCCTATGGAGATGAAAATTTTATTATTTTTGCGAATGGAAGCCTCGTTTCAGAGTTATAGGCAACTTTTAATTTTAACATTTATATCATTTTGACGACTTTTTGAAATCAAAATCTTACATACCAATTGGACATTCACGGGGGATGTGTTAACACATTTTTGTTGCACGGTACTTGTTCGATTTCTATGCACACATTAGTAAATGCTACATTGGAAAATAAAAAAAAATTGTTTTTGTGCTGAAAGCTCTTTGGCTATTGCACTTTCTTTTTTCTTACATCTGCTTTAACATTAGAAGTAATATTGTTAAAATACATAAAGCAATATTTAGCTCACTGAAATAATTGTATTTGTTTTGTCAGAAACAAAACGACGACAAAAAGTATTGAATACTATAGAGAACTTATTGCACTCTTTTTCCACTCTCATGTAGAGAGTCTGAGTAAATGAGCATAAACGAGTCTTATTCTCTTTATAGAATATTCCAATATAAATGCACAATTTCGACAATGTTATTACATAGAACACTACAAAAAGCATAAATGTTTCAAAAGGCATCAATGTTTCACATCAAAATTAGGAATGGACTAAGTTAAGACAAAAATAGAGTAATACTTTTGAATCATTCGCCAGATGTCGCCAGTACGTTTGAGTCAGACAATTCGTTCCATGAGTTCTCTATACTATTCAATACTCTTTGGCGACGACGACCTGTTTGTTTGTCCGCTGCCGCTACATCAATACCATCATACTTATTTTCAGGCAGAGACTATTGTTGTACAACACCCACGTATGTGATGCTAACGCTGTGTGTTGTTTGCATATGATCACTTTGATGTTAACACATCAAAAACCCTTAGGAGACCTGAAAAGTTAGTTACTTTTCGATAGGATACACCGTTTCCTAGATATATTTTAAAAAGATTCCGTTTTAGCGATTTGGTTTTGAAAAATATTGTTGCCATATTAAAGACATCCATTGGTTACAATTTTTTATTTTGATGAATAGTGTATTATTGTTGCAATTGGGCACGACATTTCCGAGTTATAGCCATTTTCTTTATTTCAGCGTTTTTTTTATTTTGATGATTTTCTTAACGATTTGACAATTTTTTTTTACCAACCGAGTTGGGCCACTTCAAAAAAAAACCCACATAAATCTAAACAAAAACCGTTAGTTGTTCGATTCGGCGCTCCGTTTACGAGATAAACACTTAAGGGAGTTTTAGCTTTAGTTTTAGTTTAAGCGGTTTTCTTTTAAAAAGAAAAGTGATGTCGTATTAAAGGCATCTATTGATTAAAGTCTCTTATTGAGATTAGAAATTTATTATTTGTAAGATTACACACACCGTTTCCCAGTTATAACCATTTTTTTATATCATCGGTTTTTTTATTTTGACGATTGTAAAAGAAAACAATATTCATCCATATGAATTGAACCATTTCATTAAATCCACCTAGAAAATCCTAAAAATAGGTTATTTTTTCTATACGACGAAATTTCGTTACGAAAAATTTTACTTTTGTCCTTTTTGTTACAGTGATGCCGTATAAGAGACATCCATTTTTCGGGTTCGATGGACCGTTTTTAAAAATTCTGCATACGAATTGGATCACTTTATGAAAAACTCTTAGAAACAGTTAAAAATTACTTGTTTTTTCGATTCGACGCTCCGTCTGCTTTTTTCATATTTTCGATCAAAATGGGGTTGGGTTACCCTAGGTATACCATTACTCTTCGCCGTGGGTAATGTGTAAAAGCTGCCTACCTATTGCCCAAGTGTAATGGATACTAGTGATGGGTAATTGTCATTGTCGTGGATAACTACCCATTATTTTCCTCAAAACCTGTGGTTAATGGGCAATGGTGATGGGTAATTCCCCCTCGATGTGGGTAGCTACTCATTATTCTCCCCTACCTAACGGGTTTAGGACCGCTAAATTTTCCCCACGCAATGATAATGGGTTACCCTAGAACCGTACTTGGCAGTTCCCATTTTCTAGTTGAACATGACAAGTGTTTCATAAATATAAATGTTCGTTTCCCACAAAAAAAATGTCAAACGAAATTAACTTGTGTAAAATTTCGTTTTTCCGAAACGGTGCATATCTTTGCGTGGACCCTTTTCTTAGCCTGAAATCAAAATCAAATGTAGAGCTGTTAAAATTCCAATGATTCCAAAATACTGTGTCCCTATGGGGTTAATTTTATATTCATTTGTTTATATTTTCATCAGTTTTTTATTACACTTTTTTGGGCTTTGATTTGCATTTGCTAGATTTGACCTTCCCTGAAAAAAACATAAAGTATTCTTTTCAAAAAAAAAAACCAAAAAAAAACAACAGAGAAAATATAGCACAAGGTCACTGTTCATTCATTTAGTCATTCAACCATTCTTCAAATGGTTCCTTCGTACTTACGTTCGCTTTCGTTGAATCCTTTGTATCTGTTGCTGTTACACCACAAAGTTCCCCCATTTTGTTAAGCGCAATGTGGGGTTTTGTGGCGGCGGCACGCTCTCTTTTGTGTACGAGTATCACAAACCCTAGTAACAGTGATTCGAAATACTCGTGTCATGCAGGAAGCGAGGGATAGGCTAGGAAAGCAGAAGGATGTTTGTGTGAGCTATTCCACAACCCGCACTTAGTGAAATGCTTTTTATGAAGGTGCCGATTTGATCGGGTGACTGTGTGACTACCATGAGTTGGGTCTACCAAGAGGGTAGCTGGGGAAGGGGCTTGAGATTAGTGCTTTGAGTTTATATAATTTTCGAGGAAGCAAGTGGGGGTCTTGAACAACGGCGACGACGACAGCGACTACGACATAGTCCTTTACAAACTTGTAGCTTTTTTTTTATTAATTCATTTGTTTATTTTCTATGCCTTTTGTTTTCATTATATTATTTATACGAAAATTGCATATAATCTACGTAATCGGATGCACTTTGTTCTAGGTTAGGCAAGGTAGTTATATCTACTAGATATGGAAAGAGCTGGCTGGCTGGATAATTCTTATACTTAAAATCATTTATGTGTTTAGATTTCAAAAGATTTATTTGCACGCGTTTCATGTGTTTTATATCGGAAAGGGGGGTATGTGGATTATAATGATATGGTATAAAAATGTTGTTTCTTTATTTCGGTTTCGTCATTAAATTTAGGTTCTTGTTTGAATTTTTTTTTTTGGTATAAAAAAAATTTTACAAAAATTTTGTTTGGTTTTTGTTTTCTTTTGGTTTTGTTCGTTAAATCTCATTCCTACAAAATCTACATACATTAAGAAATATAATCGTAAAAATATATATATACTAAATATATACTTGCATTAGAGTCGTTCCATATCAAATCAACGTAAAGGGAATAACTTGTGAACCCACCTTTGGAAATCAAAAAAAAAAGACAGTGCGGGAACTTTTTCCTTTACACAGTATAAAATACTTAACAATCTTTAAAATTACAATCCTTGTTTCTTTGAATTTAGTTTTCAAAATATTTTTATATTTTAAATCTTTGCTGCTCCTGCAGCATATTTCGTGGCCTTTCCCAGGAAGTAGCATTTTCTAACCTAAAATCTGAAATAAAAGCTGAAGTTTTCAATTTCCATCAACAACAACAAAAAAACTGGCACACAATATTGTAATTCGTTCGCAATTTACAAATTTTTGACTGCCTTCCCGCAAAATTGATGCACCTTCGTCTAAAACAATGACAATTTCCATGACAATTTGGAATTCTCTGCAGCATTTATCACCAGTGAGATGTTGATGAGATTGCACTATTGCCAATTTTGTTGTCTGGAATAGAATGTATTGCTAAATATTTAAGTGGGTTTGTGTATTAAATTGTTGCTATGAATTTTGAATATACTGTAGCAGTTTTTGCTGCTATGATATTGAAGAGATCGCACGGCTGATATCTTTCTTGTATAAATTGTATTTGCTGCTTAATATATCCCTTTCGTGCAAAATTCTTAAGATTTTATTATTGATTTTTATTTCATTTAAATAGGGACACCCAAGTCGGATATAGAGCGGAAAAAATATTAAGAATGAGCACATTTTGGTACAAGTTGATAGTGTCACAATCTTCCACATTTGTATGGGGAAGGACGCTTAGCTTTACAGTATTGCAAAGTTAAATTTGCAAATAAAGTTTCATCTGTATAGCTCCGTGTTCTGTTCTAAACGGAAAATGTTCTTGGAGAGAGATGCCACATACCTCTGATTTGCTTGGGAAATATTTCATTAATAATTCCACTTCGTACTCCATTTTATTTTTAAAGCATGGGGTGTAACTTTTGTTTGATCAAATAATCCAAATATCAAAATTCCGGTCCCAAATAGTTCTCAGTTCAAATTTTAGCAAAGAGGTGAGTACAAAGCGGTTGAAAAGGGTGCGAAATTTTCGGTTAATGAAATTGTCGTTATTTTTATACATGTACTTCTTATTGCAACGAAAATTGTATAACAACTGAAGACAGGGCTCATGTGAAAACAAAACAATGAAACATGAAAACAAAACACACTGACAATTTTGTCTTTTTTGTTGTTTGGATGCAAATATATCGTGTTTGAAGTTTGTCGCAAATATAGTATACTAGTGTCCAAACACATTGTGTTTGCTATTCAATATAACATATTTGAACACAATGTATATATAAAACAATGTATATATAAAAAACTCGGCCCCGGCAACATATTGCAGGAACCATGTACATGTTTGCAAGCATTGTTTTCGTGAATAGAAGACCTGCTGCTTTTTGTTTCTATATTGTCTGTCGTTTTTTGTTTTCACCCTTTTTTAACAAACAAAGCCACATTTGGACCACAAAGACATATATTATAACCGATTAATCATTATGTCCCAAACATGTTATATTGAATATGAAACACAATGTGTTTGAACACAAGTATAGTTTATTTGCGACCATCTACAAACATGTTGTTTTTGCATCCAAAAAACAAAAAAAGAAAAATGTTTCAGTCATATCTGAGAAGGCATTAGGCGTATGAAGATGTGATTTTGTACATATTTTGGTCGTACGTTAGAAATTACCGTTATGGGGAAAGAGGTCAGGTCATGCGCCTTTTAAAAAAAATCGGTTTACCGCTTATAACAATAGACCGATGAACCGTCGGCGTTGCAATGGTTAGTGTGCGCGACTCTTCTAAATGAGAACGTGGGTTCGATCCCTGCTCTGACCACGCAACATTTATTTCGACGACGGTCACCTGGGTTATTGACGGCGATACAATCGAGTACTTAGCCATGAGAACGCTTCTCAAACTACCGTTCCCAATCAGTGAGTGTAAAACTATAAAGTGCACAGCTCACTGATTGTCAGAACCTCTTACGGGATTTAATGGGAAACTATTTATTTATTTATTTATTAATAATAAACCGATTGTAATGAAATTCTCACAGTGTAGTACTGTTAGTAGGACCTCTATCATCTATATATATAAAATTGTTTGATGACTTTCTGACAGACTGGGTGATTCATCATCGCTCTAACCAAACGGCTGTAGATAGGATCATGTAAGTTGTGTGTTTCTTCCCCTTATGGAGGAGACGCAGCTAAAGAGGGATTTCTGGAAATTCTAATCGGGGGCGGTAGAAGTGGGCGTGGCACTAAAACAGAATAATTGGTATTACGACTAAACGCGTCATCCGAGAAATATGAAATTCCTTTTAGAAAATAAAAAAATAGTAAATTGAGGTTTTTTTTCGAAATTCTAATTATGGACGCTAGAAATGGGTGTGCCAATACATCAGAGAAATTACCAGTTTGACCAAACGCCTCATCTTAGAATCATGGAACTTGGAACATTGACATTGTGACCAAATACGTGAGCCTATAATCTGAAATTTGGAGAACATGTTTCCCTCCTGGAGTAAAATAGAAATAGTTAGGATTTATCGAAATATCAGCTGGGTCCGGTAGAATCGGAGAGTAGCTTTAAATAAAACCACACGACTGAAGTAAGGAGTATGCAATATGGTGAGAGTGTTCCCACATGAAGTAATGAAATATACTTCAGCCTATTAGGGAATTTTTAATATCTAAATTGGGGGCGGAAGAAACGGGCGTCGCACTGAACCAGACTAATAAGCATTCTGAGCAAACGACTGGTCCTAGAATTATGAAATTTTGTGTGGATGCTCCTATTATAGAGAAGCTATTCGAAATTGGATTAGAGGGTGACCGGTCATAACGCCCAACGGTCATAAGGGCCAAATTTTTTTTTGGGCCTTATGACTGTTCCGAGGGCGGGCATAACACCCAAATTGGTTTTGGGCCTTATGACCGCTCCGAGGGTGGTCATAACGCCCAACAGATGAAAAGACACAAAGCCCAAAGTTCATGGACTTCTCCTACAGCACTTGATATATGGGCCTTGTACAAACTGTCATAACGCCCAAATTTTTTTTGGGGCCTTATGACCGCATTTCGGATGGCCGTATGGCCCAAAACCAAAGTAGGCGTTATGGCCACCCTAAGGGCGGACATTAGACCCAAAAAATATTTTGGGCCTTATGACCGTTGGGCGTTAAGACCGGTCACCGGATTAGAAACGGAAGAACCCTCAGAAAACCAGGAACCCAGAAAACCAGTTATTAAAATTTTTTTTTTTTTTGGGAACAAAGTATAAACCGGGTTTCTGAAATACCAAGATTTCTCCAAAATGCAAACGGTTTCCAATGTTTTGCAATAGTCGCTGGTACAAAACCTAGTTTTTGTTAACCAACACTAAAAGGATGCCCCCTACAAATGCAGTGCATTGTGTTGGCCAAGGAAAATTGAGGAAGTGGAGGGTTAAAAGAGGGAATAGTGTCCGTATGTCTCAATAGGTGGGAAATATATTAGCCGGAAGTTTATTCCACATACAGACTGTACAGCTGAAGAACGAATTTTGTCTATAGTGTGTAGTGCGATCAACCAGCCATGAAGAAGACGTTAAATAAGAAGTTATTATTTATGTGCGTCAAGAAGATGCGTGATTGAAAAACGCTTACCAAACATGCCTGAATAGATTTATGAAAATAATGTTATCAGCGAAGAACTTTTTAGAGTAAAGGCATCTTGATAATAAATTCTATTACTTCTAATGGAAAATGTACGTAAATGGCGCGAGTGTATTTTACGAAGATGGGAATATAATGCGGTCAAATTGTACAAGATAATTTTCTATATATTACTGTATATCCACGTACGAAGTACCAGGCATTTACTAGTATTTACAATTTTATTTCAATTACGTGCGTAATCAACTTGAGAATGAACGTAATCAAAATTTATAATTTTTATATAAATTTATTATATAAATGATGAATTATCCAACCTTTCGTACTGTATTGGAAAATTAAATTGTTCGAGCGTTTGGTCGTATTTTAAATTAATTTTACTCTTCGATATTTCGCTAGCCTTTGGGGCATTGTTCGAAAACAATTCTAATAAATAATTGTGCTTACCCTTCTGACGATGTTACCCAAAGGGTAGCGAAATATCGAAAAATTAAATTAATTAAAAATACGACCAAACGCGCGAACAATTTAATCTTTAAATAAATTTATTATATAAATTGTTAAATTGATTATGGTGATTGGTAGTTGGGTATTTAACCATTTCGATGCCCACAAACATATCTCTTCCGCACCCATCTTCACAAGTATTTGGTGTGAAATAAATCACAACTTAATGAGAATTATTTCAACACCTACTTGAGCGAAAACAGCCAGAACAAGACTTTCCCACTATATTTGATTTAAAGTCTATTGAATTAAGAATTTTGTTATCTCAACCACACAAATAATTGATCCAAGTTAAATATCAATTGGAACCATTTATATTTTTCGTTATTTATCCAATTACATTTAAATATGTGCAGTCAGTTACAGGAGTAATTGACTGAAATGAAACTTAATTGGATCTTATTTTGTGTTTCAACAAAGTTTGAATTGATAATTTGTTGGCAACAATTTCTTCTGTGTACCAGTACCAGTAATAGGCTAGGCGTGATGGATGTTGAGACTGCATTTTTATAAAATTTATATTTTTGTCTAAGCACTCTAAAATAAATGTCTCCCGGCTAAGTGATGTTACAAGGATAAACCATTTAATAGTTATATTATCTAAAGTATATTAATACTCGTAGTAGACTTTCTTCTTTGAAGGAATTTTACATTCCGCATCAAGTTCTGATTTGAACACTCGAGCATCCAAAAATCAAAGACTTCTTGAGTAAATATTCTGTGTAGCAGTCGTCACACATCCTTAATTGCACAAAGGGTAATGGGCAATCCTTTAGTTGATTTGATATGTTCTAACTCATAACTCTCTATAATCAGCAAATTCTTGTTTCTTCTTTTTATTTTAATTGTTTTTTATGATGTAAGTTATTTCTTTTTTTTTCAACTTGTCCTAAATAAATAATTCGTTTTGTTATTAAATTGATCAATTTTATGTGTTTTTCAGCGTTTTATCGTCTTTTCACAATTTGGAAATTGAAAATTTCATATTTCTACAAAATCGTGCAGCGACACTAGGGAAATGTACTCAATTACAGACACAAGAAGAGGAAAAACAACACAGAAACAGCCAAGCATCGAGTTTTTCAGGGCACATTATAAGTATTGGCACATGTGCCCCGATGGCACAGTTTCCGACAAACATAAATGTACTAGCTCCGCACATGCACACACACACATACACACACAGCGGCACATGGACTCCAATTATGACAAATGGGCTTTATTTTTGTTTTTTGTTTTTTGCGTTTTGTATCATTGCCTTCTTTATAGATTGAACATATGACAACGTAAACGTGCAATTTGCAAAATTGTTTCAATTAAGCAAATGATGGCTTATGAATTTTAAATGGTTTCCGATTCAATCGATGCAGGGTATTTACATCAAACTACATTTATTCATGTATATGTACATTATTCAGAATGAAAAATCTAGTCACAAATAAACAAACGATTATACTTCGCCACAAAAATATTAACTGGTCCGCCAAATAACTTTTTTTTTTGAAAATGCTATAAAAAAAACTACTGAATATTTTCTCAAATTTCTTTTTTTATTTGAAAGTACAATCCTCCCGGTTAATAATGGAAAACAATTTCATCAAATGGCTGCCTCGGCTGGCCATGCAGTAGCCTACACGATCGGTCCAATTTTTAAGCACATTATCGATTGTGTGCAGCTGTGTTTCACCAATGGCTTCACGAATATTGTCCTTTAAAGCGTCAATTGTCTCTGGCTTGTCGGCGTAACACCCCACAAATAATAGTCCAACGGTGTCAAATCGCAGCTCCGAGGTGGTCAATCGACATCAGCTCTGCGGCTGATAATGGGATCTTCAAAAACAGGGCGCAAAACGTCGAGTGTAACTTCGGCTGTGTGGCACGTAGCGCCGTCCTGTTGAAACCAAATGTTGCCAATATCCTCCTCTTCAATTTTTGTGAACAAACATTCGTTCAACATGGCCCGATAACGATCGCCATTGACTGTAACGGCCACCCCTTGCTCATTTTCGAATAAAAATGGTCCAATTATGCCTCTGGACCAAAATCCGCACCAAACAGTGACTCGTTTTGGGTGAATCGGCTTTTCAATGTATGCGTGCGGGTTTTCTGTGCCCCAAATGCGACAATTTTGCTTGTTTACATATCCGCCAAGATCAAAATGAGCTTCATATGAAAAGATGATTTTTTTTGGCAAAATCTGCATCTTCTGTAAGTCGATCGCAGGCCCACTTAGCGAAGCGAAAACGCATTGGATGGTCAGTTGGCTTCAACTCCTGAACCAATTGGACTTTGTATGGCGTCATACCAAGGTCTTCATGCGAAATTCGTCTCAATGATGTCTCCGAAATGTTCAATTGTTGAGAACGAGGGTGAATTGATGTTGATGGCGCTTCACGCACACTTTCTGTCACAGCAGCAATATTCTCGGGTGTACGCACTATTTTTGGCTTTTCACGCTTTAGTTTATCGATGAGGATGCCAGTTTCTTTTACTTTTTTCACAAGATAACGAACATACGGAGCTGACAGTGCTTCTCTTCTTCCAAAATCCATACGCAATTTTCGCACACATTCTGCAAAATTACCATGATTTTCAAAGTAATGTCGCAATATTTCCCAGCGTTGTTCAAGCGTATACACAACCATATTCGTTCAGCGGAAGGATACAACTAATTATCTGTCAAATCAGACTTGAGTTAAGTGTTACCATTCACGAAATAAGCACTAGTTGAAAAAAAAAAGTTAGATGGCGGACCCTTTACGTTTCCAATTTATTCTAATGGTTGGCCGCAGAAGTTGTTAGTGTTCCCGCAAAATTCGTTTCTAAAAAATTAGTTTATTTTGTTTTAAATAAACTTTAATAAACTCTAAAATTCACATAACTATACGCAAATAAAAACACTCGTTCCCCTAAAACGAAATCTCAGAAAACTGAAGTTCGTTTGGGGACTGTAGTTAGGAGAAACAAACTTGTGTTAACCCATACATATCATTACATTTGGTAGAACCGCAAAATGTTTGCAGCAAACGAGTTATGAAATATATAAGCTGAAAAAACGTTTCTGAGAAACAAAAAACGGTTCCGATAACTGTTGCTTCGGTTAAGGCAACCAAGTTGAAGTTGTAAACGAGTTATGAAAAACTAGAGCTGAAAAAACGTTTGCGAGAATCGAAAAACTATTCCACTGTTCTTTTGGTTACAGCAACCGAGTTGTAATTACTATAGTCTAAGAAAAAGTTTATTTTGGTTTTACCCATAAAGTTTGATTTGAAAAATGGTGGCATTTTTGTCTATTTTTTCACTGTCTACTTACACATCTTGCATTCAAATAACAACTAAAAGCGCAGCAAACTACAATGCGTCATTTGTCCATCCAAGATATATTGAGAAGTTAGAAGCATGAGAGCGTGTGATCACTTTTATGTGTATGCCAAACGATTGGATACGACTGTGTATACAGTCGACAGAATGAGAGAAATTCACGTTCTTCGGAATCTGTGCACTCATTAGAAAAATTGACAATTTCAGTTATCGCAATCGTTTTTTAAATTTGGCATTTGATGCAAACGAGAACTCGTTTGCCACAACATGATACACATTTGCGATATACGACTTTATTAGGGAGAACTACATGAAAGGTTGCGATTAATAAATCAATACAAATCAATCAAAGTATTGTTGCGGCAACCGATTAATAAACGATATTTTTTTCTTTACGTGTAAATATTGCAACAAATAATAAAAAATCATTTATTACAAGTAAAAAAGTATAAACATACATGCGTTCATTCCAAGGTTTGATCAATCTTCTGAATTGCTTCAGAAAACTCCATTTCGAGAAAACGCAATCACTACAACAAATTTGTAGTTAATTTGTTTCCCATTTCATCAAATGCAGGGATTGAGGAAATCTTCAAACAACCTAACTGCCTGGTCACTCGTGTGCCGACCAAGTGAACATACTATGTATAATTATACCACAATCAGTTGAACTGCACTCGCCTCTGTGTCTGGCTTACGTATACATCGAACAAGCGTTTGATTGTGTACACCTTGACCAAGAAGAGATACCGGACTAGATGGTGTCCATGACCCGTGAACTGTACAGAGATGCAAAGTATGAAGGTCGTTTAATTGATAAGGAAAGCCAACCTTTCACCACATTTGCGGGAGTTAGATAAGGATTTGTCTTGGCCCCCACATTATTTCTTGTACTTATGGACGAGGTAATGGAGGAAACTAATGCAGAAGCATCGTTCGGTATTCGGTGTATGTAATGAACATCTACATGATATCGACTACGCAGATGAAATTTGATAACATCGAGGCCAAATTAAGCAGACTCCCCGAAAATGAGAAAAAGTAGGATTGAGAGTAAATACAAAGAAGACAAATCTAATGCGTTGTCGAACAGAACGGAATACTTCACTAACAGTTGATGGTTCGTTAATGGAAGACGTGGATTTGACAAACTATTTACGATGCAAGACTACCAAAGATGATGGCCCGTCGCGGATGGAGCTGAGCATTTAAATAAGGCCCGTGTTGTATTTCTAAACCTGCACAAAATCAGGCGCAAAACGATGATATCGAAAATTACGAAATCATATTCAATACAGTTGGTTTTGAATTGTCCAAACGTTTGACGAAGGACATGGCTAAGTACTCGATTTTGTCGCCATCACTAAGCGAGGTGGTCGTCGCCGAAAAGAAATTTAAGGTGGTCAGAGTACGGATCGAACCCTCGTTCTCAGGCAAAAGAGCCGCGCACACTAGCCATTGCACCACTGACGGCCTTCATACCGAAATCTTAATGCAAAAATCAGCGCAAGGGAGTGCGAGAAACGATCAATTGCCGCCAACGATGGCCAGATTCTGTTGATGGCTGTTCCAGCACACTGTCAGCTACAGCGGAAATATTTTCCACTGAATGCCCTAGAAGAGCACGAACACGAGTTCCTTTATCAAATAAGGACCCGGATTGATGAACTCTTGTCCCAAATTGATCCCGAAACTTGTAACGTGACACAATAATCTGTCAGTACAGATTTAAAAGTACACTCCCGTTGGTCATCCCTATATGTACATTAGGGTGGCAATGAAAAAACAACTTCGGATTTTTAATAAACCCCGGGTGGATTCTTGCTTCTTATGGTCTAAAACTGACTTGGTGAAAATTTAAGCTGAATCGGACAACTCTAAGCAGTGCCGCATTTTAGTCAAAGTTTTTAGATTTTGGCATTTTGGGTGAAAATTCCGTTACATGAATTGTTATAGCTATTGGAAGCGTATAGACTTCTGCTAGAAGGTACTGGAATCTAAGTTAAATATTTTTTAATTTAGATACAATTTGTGGGAAATAAAAACCAAAAACCCAAAATTTAATTTTTGTTAAAAATTTAAAAATTTTTCAAATTAAAAATCGGAACCCTTAGAGTGGTCGAATTTTACTCAAACTGTACCCAGTTTATATTCAGGTTACACTAAATCAATGAGTAAATTTTTTGCACCAAGGAATGAAGATTTTCTAGTGTATACGAATTTTCACCCAAAATCCAAAATCCGAAAACTTTGACTAAAATACGGCACGGCTTAGCGTTGTCCGATTCAGCTTAAATTTTCACCAAGTCAGACTTAAAACATAAGGAATAAGAATCCGCCTGGAGTTTATTAAAATTCGAGACTATATTTGCCTCCATATATTTCATTGCCACCCTAATGTACAAACGTACACATACGTCACACCCGCGAACAACCATCACTCACACCGAACACCTTAACCAGCCAACTACACCCACGAACAGCAGGCACTCCCTCCGTCCACCAACCACACCCTCTTGCAGCCAAACAATGAGATAAGAATTGTCTGTGTGCAACAGCGACCACACAAGAATAAGTGGTTCCCTATAATTCTCATTCACATAAATGCGGCTGGAATACTTAATGTTGGGGTTGACCAACATCATTAGTCAGTCGCTTCTGAGTGCACAATACGAAAATATTATTGCATTGAATCTCGGGCTCTAGTTCTACATAGAACGGGAGTAACTTTTTGAAAATTGTATTTTTCAAGACGGATTAAATAAATTTAACTATTACAGCGGCCTCGCCTGACTATTCGATTATAGCGGCTTCGGCTGACTATTCTACTATAGCGGCTTCGGCTGACTATTCGATCATAGCGGCTTCAACTGAATATTCGACCATAGTGACTTCGGCTGACTGTTCAATTATAGCAGCTTCGGCTGACTATTCGATTATAGCGGCTTCGGCTGACTCTTTGATTATAGCCGCATCAGCTGACTATTCGGCCATAGCGGTTTCGGCTGACTATTCGATTATAGCGGCTTCGGCTGACTATGCCCTTGTGGATTTCTTACCGAATATTCACCTGTACTGTTTCTACACAATCCGTTCAATGGTGACCGATACTGAATCGGAATCACATACCGAGTCAATAACCCGCATACCCGATCTACACAGCGAATCCGAATAATCGCGTTTGCAAAACACTAAGTTCCCGATTATCCTAATATCGTCCAGTCCGCAACGTGCCCCATTAGAGTATTGTTAAGCCAAGACAAGTGTCCACAGTTTACTGATGTAAAGTCAATACATCCCGGAAGTGTGCCATCAATCCAGACAATTATTCTCAACGAGTGAATCAGTTGATTTTATTTCTGTAAATTTAATTACTATGCAAATAAAAAATTTTTAAAGAATCGGAATTTGAACCCCCGAAAAGGGTAAATTATTCTGTACTTATTTCGAAAGGTTCGGTGGATCCTAATGAAATACTCTGGACATGACTGAGCTTACCTCAGCCCTCAAAAAACCACGTTCCAAACTGCTTTGATGTCACTTTATTTCTATCGAATTTATTTCGTAGATTTCATAGAGTTTCAGTTGAAGACTCAGAACATTGCACGAACGTTTTTCATATTTTGCACTTTTCTTCAAGCGTAAAGCAACCCATTTCGTAAATCTGTAACTGAAAAGCTGTCACTTCAGAAATGTTAAATTGGCCATTTGCTTAGAATTATTAGCGGGTTCAAATTCCAAATTTTACGTGACCCAACCTTTATTTTGAGCACTGAGGAGGATTTTATGTGTACGTTCTCACGTTCGCCCGTGATTGCGATGTTTGATTTAAAACTGTTGCCAATTATATTTTTTCTCAAATTTAGTGGGAAGTACTTTCTGATACGCTTTTGAACAAAAGTGTACTTTCCAAAATGTTTGTAGTTCTAGTACCCAAAAATAAACACATTGAATAACTTTGACCTACAAGGTTCACAAATTATTGATTTGCCTAAACAGTGTGAATTTACCAACAAGTTCGAAACAGGATGTCATAAGTAGGCGGCTCATTGATTATCAACTTCAAAATATTCTGTTCTTTAAGAGATTTACGCTCATATCAACGCAATTAATAAACCCCTCATGCGTAACACATTTTAATTTCGTAAACTGCACATGAAAAATAAATAATCGTATAAATATCTGAGATGGATTTAATTTATACAAAATAAACTTCTCAATGTCCTTGCCCTCTCCTCTCCACATACACAGCCACACATACAATACACACTCATACAGCCACACATACAATACACACTCAGTTTAAACTACAGATGAGACCTTCAATTGCCAAATGTGAATTTTACATCAAAAAACCACAAACTCAATGACATTTTGAACATTCGTCCCACTTCTCTCTAGGGTGGTCCATAGCACAACAGTTTGCTCAGTATTTGTGGGCAATGGAGATAGTACAGTGCGACGTCGTACTCGTTTAGTGAAACTGATGCTACTCATACGCAATAAGGATTGACGAAATATCAATAATCAATTATACGAACTCGGTACAAATATTGCATTTCTTACCGTTCGTTGTCGCTCATTGTAATTGTGGTTTAGTGTTGTAAGACGCTTATGTTCTCTTGGTCTTTAGTTAGCGTTATGTAGTCGCACTTCCGAGATGCGTGCCAAGGCAGTGGTAGTAAAAAGGAGAACAATATTTTTCTTGATTTTTTTCCATTGTTAGTTTTTCATATTACACATATGTTGTTGTTTTTTTTCGATGTTTTTACTTAAAGGATATGATAGAAGCAAATCGAGGGTTTTGCTTACATTGGAAGAGTACACAAACAATAAACAAGAATAACAAAAAAAGCAAAATGTAAATGAGGACACCTTAAGGAACATTCCAACATACACAAGCACATACTGTATACGATTGTTATGTTGATGTTTATAGAGATTCCAAAAAGTAAGTGTGCGTTCAACTGCAATATAGTTTATTCACGATTCATAACTATTTAATTGTGATATTTAAACTGAATAAATACAGTTGTTTATTTTGTCAAGTGAATACTTTATACAATTTTCTTTTTCAATTCATTTTCGGGAAATACCAAATGATATTGAGAAATAAAAATTGGTAAGAGCATTTCCACAAAAATTTCGAGATTTTGTCACATCACGTCATCCTAGTAAATTGCTTTATATTCTCGGACCAGTTAGTTTTGATGGGTTTCTCCTCTCTTCCTAAATATAGCGCGACTTACAGGAACGATGTACATACATGTTTGGAAGCATTGTTTTTGGGAATAGAAGATCTTCTGCTTCCTGATTCGTTATTGTCTGTCACGTTTTTGTTTTCAGCAAACAAATCCACATTTAGGTCACAAATACATATTATAGTATAACCTCTTAATGATTGTATCCCAAACGTGTTATATTGAATAGCAAACACAATGTGTTTGGACACAAGTACAATATATTTGCGACAAGCTGCAAATAGGTCATATTTGCACACAAGCAACAAAGAGAAAACAAAAATACTAATACTTGGTCCTAAAATATAAACAACTAACGAGGGTGTCGTGATGTAACATACGATGGCACTTTCTGTGGAAGTACCCATATTGTTAGCCATAATATTATTGTTTTTTTCTACTTTTGTATTAAATATATATTTTTACTTTCTCATTCAAAATTTGTCATATGTCAATATAAACTTGACCTTTGCCAGAACTGTATTTTTTCAGTTCAGTTTGTCATTTCTTTAATATCAATTTTTATTTTCCAAATACAATCC
This sequence comes from Phaonia tiefii, assembly GCA_963931995.1. Classification (NCBI taxonomy): domain Eukaryota; kingdom Metazoa; phylum Arthropoda; class Insecta; order Diptera; family Muscidae; genus Phaonia; species Phaonia tiefii. The sequence goes on along the minus strand of OZ008369.1, from coordinate 96,411,509 downwards.
AAAGGGTGTATTTTGTTTGCTTAATGGAACACTTATGATCAATATACTCTGGCAAATCGTCATGAATGGATTTATGATTGAACAATGCTAGCAAATTATAGAAATCCCCTTCAAAAACCAGACATCGATTGACGCACCATATATATGATTTGGTGATTTTTATGGTGCTCATAACACAGTGCAACACGAAAAAATATAACCATATACGAACACCACTACGTGATAAAAGACCAAAAAAAAGACCGTGTCTCCCAGTTTTGCCCAAAGTCCTTAGCTTTTTGTTATGGGCCCCCAAAGATTTGGAGCCTCGGTGTCATTCTTGCAAAATAGTGATAATTTTATCAGTCTCATATCTTGCAATTAGTTCGGAATTTTGATTTACTCTCTGAGGGAAAGTTATAGCTCTTATCATAAAGAACATATAAAATCAAATAAATTTCATCTTCAAGGTCAAAATCGCAAAAAAAAACTTTAAAAAATTCGATTTTTTTTACCGTTCAAGAATGTACCTAAGATCTCAATAAAGATCTTTCTAGAACATATAAACTTTCTAGGAATGATTTTTAACACGCTGAGGTTGCGTTTAGGTAGCCGCAAAAATTTAAATTTAAATTTAAATTAAAATTTTTTCTAATTTCACTGTGTATAATTTTTTAAGTCATGGAAATATAACCATATACGGACACCACTACGTGATAAAGACCAAAAAAAAGACCCGTGTCTCCCAGTTTTGCCCAAAGTCATGAACTTTTTTTTATGGGCCCCCAAAGATTTGGGCCCATGACTTAAATAATTACACACAGTGAAATTATCATCTGAGCAAATCATCTGTCGAACTGTGGATAGATTTCACACCACATACTCTCTAGATGATGCAGTAACACCAACACGACGAAGGAATGTGCGTACTGGAGAGAATATCGCCTGTATAAACGAAAGTGTGGAAGAAGATCCAAATGTATCGATTCGTTGTCGGTCGCAGGAACTGGGGCTCTGTCCGTGCACTACGTCCAAAATGTTTGCGTAAGAGATCTTGGTCTACATCCGTATAAGATCCAAGTGGTGCAGGTATTAAAGCCACGAGACCATCACCTGCGTTATGCTCTAGATCGGGCTCTAGAGCAGTGGGAAATTGACCAGATGTTTTATCGGAAAATTGTGTTTAGCAATGGACTCACTTTTAGCTTAAGGGGTGTGATAATCAACAAAATTGCCGCATATAGGGTAGGACCAATCCACAACAGACCCTACACACTCTCAGACGTCCAGAAATATGGGCTGTTTGGTGCGGTTTACACTCTGGCGGCATCATTGGACCCTATTTCATCAAAAATTAAGCCGGAGCTCGCGTTACGGTCAATGGAGACCGTTGTCGCACCATGATCAATGACTTTTTGTTTGAAAATATTCGGGCTATGCGTGGTTTCAACATGAAGACGCTACGTGCCATACGGCGATCGCAACTATTGATTTATGGAAATCAAAATTTGGCGATAAGTTGATTTTGAGAAATTGACCTGGAAATTGGTCTCCAAATTCGTGCTATTTGAATCCTCTCGACTATTTTCTGTGGGGTTACGTGAAGCCACTCGATAAAGCTGATAAACCACACGCTGAAAAATATCGGTCCCAGCAACAAATTGCAGGAAACATGTACATGTTTGCAAGCACTATTTTCATGAATTAAAGATCTGCTGCTTTTTTGTTTCTTTGTTGTCTGTCTCGTATTTGTTAATAGCGATTTTTGACAAACAAATCATCTTTGGGTCTCTAAAACATGTATTACAGCTTATTAATCATTGTGTCTCAAACATGTTATATTGAATAGGAAACACAACGTATTTGAACACAAGTTTAGTATATTTGCGACAAGCTGGCAAGTTACAAGCATGTTATATTTGCTTCCAAACAACAAAAAATACAGATTTTTCAGCGTGCAGAAACAATTGACGCCTAGGGGGCCACAATTATTCGTGTTGTTCGTGACATACGGCCACCAATGCTCGAAAAAGTGACCGAAAATTGGACGTCCAGAATGCGCTTCGTCATAAACAGCGGCGGCGGCCATATGCCCGAAATTATTTTCAACTGTTAATGCCACGTAACTATTGATCTTTCGAATATTTTTATTTTTTAAAAATTCAATTTCTATCGCGCTTAAAAAAACGCCCTCTACATATTTAATTTTTTCAATATCAATTTTTCATTCTTCATTTTGAATTGCAGGATGACCTTGACGAACACCAAATACGCAGTGAAAGTTGGTAAGCATCTCACCGAACCTTTCGAAACTAAGCAAGGCCTCACGCAAGGCAACACCTTATCGTGCGATCTCTTTAACATCTTAATGGAGATCATTATGAGAAAAGCTGCAGTCAACATGAATAAAACCATCAGCAGCAAAACTCACATGCTGCTCGCGCATGCTGATAATATAGACATCATTGGGCGCACAATTAGAGAAGTTACTGCGGTTTTTTCGAGAATTGAGAAGGAGTCAGCAAAAGTGGGTCTGACGGTAAATGAGGACAATACAAAATTAATGGTTTCAACGAACAGGGCCTCCACCAAACTAGACCAAAGCTTGACCGTTGATAGCCGTTATAACATCGAGGTAGTGGACGAATTTATATACCTCGGTCTGCCGTTATCCAAAAAAAACAACAACGTCAGCCTTGAGATCAAGCGGAGAATTGTGCTTGCGAATAGATGTTATTTTGGGCTAAGCAAGCACTTTAGAGATAAAGCCCTCTCTCGAGTAACAAAAGTCCAGCTGTACCAGACTCTCATTCATCCTGTCTTGATTGTGGCGCAGAATCCTTGGTCCTATCGGAGGCAGACGAAATATCTGTAGGAGTCTTCGAGAGAAAAATACTCCGAAAATGTATGGCCCTATAGTGCACAACGGCGAGTATCGGCGACGCATGAATCATGAGCTGTATGGGCTTTATCCTGACATTGACATAGTTAAGCGGATCAAAATAACGCGATTGCTCTGGCTAGGCCATGTCAGTAGAAAGGATGAAGACGAACCAGCACGAAGGGTTTTCGTAACCGAACTCGAAGGAAGTCGAAAAACAGGAAGACCAAGACTCCGCTGGAGGTAGCAGGTTGACGAATCCCTGCGTACACTTGGTACTGCCAACTGGGAAAATAAAGCAAAAGATCGAAGTGGTTGGCGAAAAATGTTATCTTCGTTTTGTAAGGTCCCTGACCCCCCGGGGTTGTCCGAGACCGGATAAGTAAGTAAGTATTTTGAAACTTGAAGTTTTTTATTTTTTGAAACCACAATTTATATTTTTCATGAAAATTAAAAAAAAGGGTTAACTGAAAAATGATCGGTGCATATTGTTAATGACGTCACTGAACCACTTTATTATAAACGTCTGTTCCTCGATGACGAACGAAGTCTTTTATTCATATTCTAGTCGTAAGTCGTGACCGTCGGTGGTGCAATGGGTAGTGTGCGCGCCTCTTGTACAGGAGATCCTGGGTTCGATCCCTGCTCCAACCACCTTAAAATTTCTTTCGACGACGGTCACCTCGCTTAGTGACGGCGACACTATCGAGTATATAGCCATGAAAAAGCTTCTCAAAATACCGTTCGGAATCGGTGTAAAACTGTAGGTCCCAATCAGAGAGTGAAAACTGGAAAGCGCACAGCTCAGTGATTGTGAGAAGTTCTCCCCGGTCCCTTCATGGGATGTAATGGGAAACCATTTATTTATTTTTTTTTAGTCGTAAGAAGTCTGATTTCGGTTCCAAAACGTGTGATTTGAAGTTCAAGTTGTACGAAAATGTAAAAGTTTGCTATTTTGAGGAAGCCAATTTCAGTGGAAGTCGAGTGACTGGTTTTCGACCGAGATTGAGGACATCCTTTGTTTTTGGGTATCTCAGACGATGCATATTGACGAGATTATTTCGGGAATATCAAACATTTTTCTAGACAGTATCTTTAAAGAAGGCTGCGAAAATCCTAAAACAAATTTGATTCCAATTCAGATAATGTCACCAATTCAAAAACACGATCGGGATGCACGTTGCGGGATGGGGGCTAAACGAAAAAAAATAAATAATTGTTTTATAACACTATTATGTTACAGCCCAGGGTAACATTTTACCACCTTGGGAACACGGGCAACACAGTACAACACTACAAGTAATTCGAAAGGGGGAAACTGCCCCTAAGGCCAAAAAATTCGAAAAAGCGGGTCCCTGAACTTACAGGTAAGTTTTGGTACTCAAATCAAAGGAAATCTTCTCACGATTTCACTGGTGGTATTGGTTCCTATTTGAAAATCGATAAATTTATATTCAATGTAGTCGCCCGGCCTCACGGCCGGTTTCACGCAGGGGGGTTCAAACTCCCTCTATACCTTAAGTCGAATTTGGCGCAATTTTTTTAGACGACGATTTCCTTTCATTTGAGTACCAACATTTATTTACCTGTAAGCTCAGGGGCCCTTTTTTCGATTTTTTAGGCCTTAGGGGCAATTTCGCCCTTTCAGACAACTTGTTCCTACTCAGGAGCTCAAGTCAAACAAAACTGCATATTCAGTTTTTTTCCGGCGCATCCCCAAGGTCATAAAATTCAGCCCAACCATAGATAAATAAAAACCATAGGCGATTCATTTGCTTAATTAGCATTTTCACCAGAGGGCTGTTTCCGTGCGACCATTTTTCACTCGGATGCTACGAAAAAGCACTCAAACATCATTTTTGTTTCGATTCTGTTGTCTAAATTTGAAAAAAAAAATATAAATAATAGAAAAGCTTCTCGCTTTTAATAATTGTTGACAATACAAAAGCCAAAAAAAGCATTGTTATATAGTTTTGCCAATAGTTTTTGTTTCCAGGCAAATTTGCCCATATCCACCACTCCGCTGCCATCTAGAAAATTTCCCCTTTACTTTCAAATCCACTACATATCTTTTACCATCTATGGTTTTTTATTTATCTATGGCCCAACCTAGTATTGTCAACTATATTGGGTATTTTCGCTTTGGTTTGTGTCTAGACTAACATATGTTGGCAAATTTCTTGTTTAATGGGAATTTGTATTGGGGGAGCCTGTAACGAATATTAATTATATACTATAGTAGTTTTGAACCCAATAAAAAGTAAATTTAGAAAAGCCAAAGTGAAAGAAATTTGAAAAAAAAACATTTTCTTAAATAAGTGTATTTTCTAAAAAAAAGAGAATTTCCTCAAAAAAATATCTACTCATATTCTTAAACAAAGTACCCTTTCGTAAAAAAATAGGGTATCTTAAAGAAGAATCATTGCTTAAAAAAAGTAAATTTTCTTACAAAAAAAAACCTTTTCTTAAAAAAAAGTTTTTTTTATATAACTACATTTTCTTAAAAATGCATTTTTTTTAATAAGGATCTTTTCTTAAAAATGTAAATTTTCTTAAAAGAAATTGCCGTTTCTTAAAAAACTAAAATTTTTTAAAAGAGTACTTTTTTGTGACATAAAATAACTTTTCTTGAGATAAGTACCTACTCTTAAAAATTTACATATTCTTGGAAAAATTACCAATTCTAGAGAAATCCCATTTCCTAAAAAAAAACTTTTCTTCAAAAAAATACCTTCTCTTAAAATACAGTTTCTTACAAAAATTCCTTTCTGAAAAATAATATAATACCTTTTCTTTTATTTTCTTGGTATAAGTAGTCATTCTGAAAATAAGTAAATAACATAACCTTTTCTTAAAAAGAGTGTACATTCTTTAAAAAGTACCTGTCCTTCAAAAAAGTACTTCTTTGTAAAAAAAAAAAATCATACTCTTATGGCGTTTTCGCACACAAGTACTTCTTCCTAAAAATATATTTTCTGAAAAAAAACATAAGCTTTTAATAAAAGAAGTATGGACCTTTAAACATGGACCTTTTCCCCAAAATATAATACATATTCTTACAAAAAGGACCTAGAAATATATTTCAAAAAATACATTCGATAAAACAAAATGTTCTTAAAAAAAGTTTATTATTTTACAAAAAGTATATTTTCTTAAAGATCCATTTAAATTATCGTATTTTTCCACGGGCGCCTTTGGCGGTTGGAACTAACTAGTACATAATATATAACGAAAGGTACTTCGTTCCAATTGGGTGTCCCTTGACACCTCATGTAATTTTTCTATTCTCAAGGGCTTGTAGGATCTAATGCTATTGAAATCAGTAAGTAACACTAATCTATTTATCTGTTTGCTGAGCGCTTTGTTGGTTTATTTCCAACATCTTCTGCAGCGGTGTTTCCTATTGAATATTCTATATGAATTGTTTGTCTTCATTAATTTTGAAAGTTTTAAAAATGATTCGTAAAAAATATTTACTTGAGAAGTGTGTAAGAAATTCTTCTGTAAAATCCTTCAGATCGTGATGCATCGATTGCGCGAGTGCGTACTGTCCTCTATATTTCCACTTCTACTTAAAGAATGTTAACAAGACCGAAATGCATAGATTGTGCTTGTTATTGTTTTCGTTTCTTTTTTAGATTGTTTCGCGGTTCGTTCTTCCGTTACTCGGACACCCGCGGTATTATTGAGTACCATAAATGTGTATTTCCGTTCGATCAAATTCTCGTGAAGAGTCACAGGGCTAACGACGAGTTTCATACAGTCTTTTTATGTCAGAATTTGGACGTAATACAAACAAAAATTAAAGAAAATTGTTGAGTTCTCAAATAAACTTAAGTTAAATGTCATAAGTGCCAAGAAAATAAAATTTCAGCCACTTTTTCCAATTTGCCTATTACTCATTCTCCTTGAAATGCAATCCTGTATCAAATTTGCAGCTAGAACGTAGAACGGCTGTTCATCGCAACCCACTTCGCGGTATCCTCGAGAAACTTTTCAGTTTCGCAGAGGTAAGTTGTGTCATCAATTACAAAAATATGTAAATGAAAACACTACACAATTTCCAATTGAAATTTGAAAAATATCAATTTAATTTTGAAAAATATCAATTGAAATTTGAAAATTATATTTGAAATTTGAAATACATCAATTGAAATTTAAAAAACATCAATTGAAATTTGAAAGATATCAATTGAAATTTAAAAAACATCAATTGAAATTTGAAAGATATCAATTGAAATTTGAAAGACATCAATTAAAATTTAAAACATCAATTGGAATTTAAAACACATCAATTGAAATTTAAAACACATCAATTGAAATTTGAAACACATCAATTGAAATTTGAAAGACATCAATTGAAGTTTAAAATTCATCATTTGAAATTTAAAAATTAAAAAATTTCATTTGGTGTATTTTAAATTTCAAGTGATGTGTTTTAAATTTCAATTGATGCCCTTTACATTTCAATTGATGTGTTTCAAATTTCAATTGAAATATTTCAAATTTCAATTGATGTATTCCAAATTTCAATTGATGTGTTTTTAATTTCAAATGATGTCTTTTAAATTTCAATTGGTGTGTTTAAAATTTCAATTGATGTATTTTAAATTTCAACTGATGTTTTTCAAATTTCAATTGATGTATTTCAAATAGAATTTTCAAATTTCAATAGATGTATTTCAAATATAATGTTTAAATTTCAATTGATTATTTTCAAATTTCCAAAGGAAATGGTGTAGTAAAGTGAGCGCATTTTAAATAAAAATGTTTTAATTATACATTTAAAAAAACCTTTCTTATTATCTTTCATATTAATAAATATAGTGGAGTGGAGCTCTGAGTCCGCATCGGACAAGGCTGATACTGGTTCAAAACCAAAGCGGTATCACCCACAGGACCAGCCATGCCCCGAAAAACGGCTGGATTGCTTGAATCAAAAACTGGACTTAAAATCAGCCCGAATGTATCGTTGCAATGACTAAGTCGCGCACACGACGCATCAAATGCACTTTATTTTTACTTATATGTTTCAAGCTGTATCATACTGAAAAATAACTAGAATTTTAAAAAATTTATCAGATGTGCATTGGTTGCTTTAAAATGAAGTGACACCCAGGTGCATCAATTGTGCGTGTCCTAAATATCTTTGAAGTGTCTGTAAATTGCGAAACCTAAATATTCAGAATATTTTCATAACATATAAAGACGATATATTTCAAAAATCAGAAAAAGTTTTCAGTACTTTAGCATCAGGTCTGAAAAGGCTAGAGTTGGGAGTTCATCAACTACGTATGTATATAGTTACATAGTTCATTTAGGGTGACCAGACATGAACCACACATTCATAAGGTACATGTGCGATATGCGTATTGTGTTAAAGATTGTTATGATCAGGCACCTTAATTCAACGAGTTGGATAACTAGTGAACGGGTTCGACACAAGTCTATTGTGCGCTTCCGTATATTTTTTGAGAAACCAGAGTTTGTTTAAGGCAATTTGTACTCGTACAATTCAACTAAAATGCGACCATGATTCATACAATTGTTATATTAATTTCCGTTTCTACATAATGTAGCAATTTCAAAGTTTCAGATTCCCTCAATCAACTTTTCAATACGCATAGTTTGAGATCTGCCATAATTTGAAAATCTAAAAAATTCGTTTCCAGTGAACCCTACACTCCCTTAGGCTAAAAACAATGTATCAGTGCAAACGTTCTTGATTGATGAGGCAAGAAAGCTTATTGAAAATGGGTTTTACTTCGGGCGTATGTTGCTTTATGAGTCAAAACAAAACGTTTTGACTGATCCGACGTATGTTTCAGACTTAGAGCCCTCGGCTTTAGGAAACGTTGGATATCACTGAAGATTTTAAAGAATAGTTAACATTTCCGAGACTGTCTTCTATTAATTACAGCAAAGTAAATTGGCTAATTTTTTCGCTTGACAAATTTCGACACAAGACACCTCTGTCAGACAACAATTCAATAGTTATGAATCATAGAAAATGTTGTGTTGTGGCAAGCACTTACAATTTGTTAGTCACTGTATAATATACAGTGTGTACTTTTATCGAAAAATTTACAGTTTTACTAAAAATGTCATTGTTGAACAAAAGCAAATGTTAAAGGATATGCAATCCTTTCAGTTAATATTTAAAAGGAAATTTAAATATTTTCGTACAAAATTTAAGGGGGCTCTTACAAACTTGTGTATTAAAATGGGTTTGCATTAGTACTGGTTGTTGTTGGTGGCTGTTGACAAATAACTGCTACTTACTACATGTGAGTATTGTTGTTGTTGGTACTATTTAGATATATGTATGCATACTTAGCAGTAGTTGCTGTAATAATATGTTTGCTATGCACTTAAACTTTAGAAATTTAATTTTCTTTGGATTTTGTTCTATTTTTGGTAAAGTTTCTAAAAATGTTCTTTGAGTTCGTGCGTTTTAAAAACAATTACTGCGTCTTTTCGTCGCAGCCATTAAAGCTGGTGTTGTTTTTGTTGGTGTGCTACTGTTATTCTAAGATTTTTTACTATCGGCTGCATTGGCGGCTCCTGCTGCTGCTGCTGCTGACGTTTTGCTGACACGCGATTTCTTGAGCAGAAAACACGTTAAGAACTCTATGGATGAGGTGACTTTTTGCAAACTTTCCTCTGACGAGGAGTTGTTGCCCTCCAGACATTTGCTATGCAAGCGATAACTCATGCTGGGCTTCTCCTTGGTCGATGTGTTGCCCGCTGACGTTGTGGTGGCGCTGCGGGGTGGCAAAGGCGGAGGCGCCGTCATCGAGCCTGACGCTGACGACGAGGTACAAGGTTCCGGATGACGGTAGTAGTTCTTACTGCACTTCTTCGACAAATTAAACATTTGCACAGAGTTGTCCATTTTCTCGTCATCCTGTCGATTGGAATTCAAGGCCGATACATATTTCTGGGCCGAGGATGATGTGGCCGATCCTGTTTTGCCTTCGGCGCACCTATCTTTCGAGGAAGAACTATTCTGGTCTGGGTCCTCGTTGTCCTCTTCGTCGTTTTCGGCCGGCGAGGCGAGAGTGTTTGTAGGTTCCCCATAGTAGCGATAGGATGATCGGTAACGTGAATGATGTCTGCCCTCGGGTTCCATCCATTCTGTGCCGGCTGGCAAGGATAACTGTATGGTTGGGGTGCGATAGTACTGGCGATGGGGGTGAAAACCCAAACCAAAATCATCCATATATGACTGGTTGTTAATGTTGTCTAGCTCATCGGCTACGCTTAGGAGAAATGGTAACGTTGACATGGTTTCCTTTTGTAAGGTTTGTCTGTAGTTGGGATTTCCTCCAATTTTCACAGGACTTCTTTGTTAGAAAACGCACAACAATAAAGGACAATCGCAATTGGTCAATAAACTACTTCCACTAGAAAATTAAAAATTTCTTTGCTGCAGGTATAAAATGTAATAACTCCTTTGTTTGTATATTTTCTCCGTTTATCGTAAGACGTATTTTATCCTACATCAATTCATAGTATATCAATTTGTATTTTCACAATTGTAACACTTTTCATACACATTGTATTTTGTTGTTATAGTGGTTTTCTTTTTCTTCTTCTTTCTCTTTTATCTAGTTTAAAAAATAGTTGCACTAAATTTTTATGCTAAAAGTTTTTGTATATTTAGCTCCATCAACGTTAGTTGCGGAGCGTTTAACGTTCTTAACCCTTCGGTGTTTTTCACAAAACTGAAATGAAAATTGCATTGCATTCTGGAGATGATGGAGAAACCCCAAGCTTAAGCACAAGTGCTACAGCAACAATAACAATAACTAAAGCAACGGCAATACCACCAATGTTTTCAACTTCGTTTGTTTTGTTTCTGTTTTACTCGTCATATACCGTTATGTGTGTGTACTATGAATCCCTAGAATTCGCACTAGTGCATGTTCGTTGTTACTGTTATTTATTCCTCGTATTTGTTTACATTTTATTCAACTCTCTTTGCTCTCGCTGTCTCTTCTCGCTTTTCACATACAAGTACAAATGGCTGGTAATGTCATTACTCTCATTTAGAACGCTTGTATATTCCCACCGAATAGAGTAGCACAAGGTTGCCAGACCTGCTGGTTTGTATAATTTTGAGTTTAAGGGAAATGGGTAAAAGTTTCTGGGAAGAAATTTATAGCACAATATGTATACATATACATATGCACATCCATAAATACAGTGGCCGACATAAGTATTATGACCTTTATTCTGGGTAAAATATGATTTAAAAAGAATAGTGGATAAGTTATGTAAATTCGAATTTTAGGTTAAATATACACGCTCAAGAATCTGTCGTTTTTTGTTGTTTGGATGCATATATAACATGGGTTTGGAGCTTGTCGCCAATATAATATACTTGTGCACAAACGCATTGTGGTTGCTATTCAATATTACATGTTTGAGACATAATGATTAATATGTTATAACATATGTGCTTGCGATCCAAATATATCTGTGTTTGTGATACAAATACAGCCGTGTTTGTTGCACTGTTTGTGCTCTCTCGAGACCAAGAGATATCTTGTATAGCTTGTCAGTGAGCTATTCATAAATTTTTCTGAATGTGCGTGATGTATTGTGTTTTAATTTCATGTATTCATTCGTCAATGGTTCATTGGTCATATCGCTTGATCAATGAAAGAAGAATAAATAAACGCTTGGACGGTTAAATGGTTTTTGATGTTGCTTTGGTTTTTCTGTATGTGTTTCGCATATATTTATGTGTGCTACCAAAGTGAGAAACGATTTTGAGGAAAGAAACTGGAGAGGGCAACAACGTGAATCCCTTTTTCTACTTGAGCCTCTGCTGAAAAAATCGGAATGACGGACTATTTGTGAAATATAATAAAAAAAAATACTAGTAATTAATACACGTTTGTCTTGCATGAACTAGAATTGTATAAAAGTATATTGTTCGTGTACCAACGCATAGTGATAACCAACGCATAGTTGAAACCTTCTGAAGACTAAAAAGGTGAGAGACAACAAAGAAAGGAGAAACAACAGAGCAACAGATTCAAAACAAAACAAATAATCCATTCAATGCAAGTAAATGTAAAACTCATTTAAATCTTTTAACTTTTTGTATTAATTATTTATAAAAGTAAATGTGGACATATTTTGATAAAATTAATTATAATAAATAAAGAAAGAGAGAATAATTCGTTTCTAAATATTGTTATGTTTGGGAGAAATACGAATATCTTTCCACGTAAGTATGTGTAGGTTTGGGGGAAACTCGCGAATTCTTCCACTTAAGTATATGGATGTTTGGGATGTAGCACGCAGATGTTTTTACGTAAAAGCATACATATTTGTCAGTAAACATGCTAATGTTTGTATTTAAATACACCTGAGTTTGGGACTTGCAAACATGTAAATGTTTGTAGTGTGTTCCAAACATATACATGGTTCCTGCAGAATATGTTTGGGAGCATATGTTACAGAGCCCATTTTTCCAGTGTGTGTTACAGGCCTTAAATGAAAACTTTTAATATTGTTGAATTAAAAACTACTACAATTGTTCCGGCACAAATATTTCAAGCAGATCCATAATATTTGTCCTAAATGCCAATGGAATGGGAATTTTATAATTGACTATCTCCAGAAAATATAGAATACACTTCTTTTCCGGAGTCACAGTTACAGGCGCATTACGTTGGAAACTTGATATGTCGGGAATTATTTAAATAAACCAGATATAACACAACTTAATAAACGCAGCTGATAAACAATGTCTCAGCAGTAAAGGAAAAACCACTGAACGAGCAGACAGAGTAGTCTCAACGTTTCAAAGAAATCTCAAACTACATCCTAAGTAATCTCAAACTACCTTCTAAAATGACACAAACGAATAAGATTTTATTATGAATCCTATAATAACAACAATTTCAATTTGCCATGGAGAGGGAATACAGGTTAAGTAAAAGTGACTGTCACTTTTGGCATATTTTGTTAAACAAACACGAATGTGTTACCATTGAAAGTCATGCCCTGTCGCCATCGTTGCACCTGTCAATTGACTGACTGTGGTTAAGAGGCGTATAAGTCATTTGATACCTTAGCCCACAGCTTCAAGATAAGGCTGGGAGAGAGTGGTTTATTAGTCGCTGGCGAACAAACTTGTGATCCGCAACAATAACTCCCTGAATGTATGTTATGTCTACAAGAAGTAAACACCTAAATATTGTCGACTTACTTGTTTTCTCCTCATTCCTTTTCTCCTTCGGTTGGTAATGCCAAGTTCTGGCAGGTCTTTTAAGTGAAGTCTAGATCATCATAGCTTGCGATGCCCTTCGAAGACGTCTTCGAATACTTTCGCGCTGGTTCATTCTGATCCATTCTACTGACATGACCAGCGCAAACCCGCTATTTTTATGCGCATCACTACGTCGATGTCGGTATACAGATTATACACTCCGTGAATTTTCCGTCGTCGATATCACCATTTTCTATAAAAGGACCATACATTTGTCGGAGCATTTTTCTCTTGAAGACTCCCAGTGATGCTTCACCTGCATGTAATATGATCAAGGATTCGGCGCTATAAATCAAGAAAGGTTGTCAAATATAGTTAGATCTTCGTTGCTCGAGATTCGTTTCTCTTAAGTCTGAAGTGCTTGACTAGTTCGAAATAACACATATTTGCAAGCATAATTCCCCGCCTGATTTCCCGGCTGATGTTATTTCTTCTGTTCACGGCAGTTCGAATAGAAATAAATTCGTCCACTACCACGAAATTTTAACGCTTATCAACGTTCACCCTTTCATTCAATCGGGTGGATGTTCTGCTTGTCAAAACCATTAATTTTGTCTTGGCCTCGTGCACAGACTGTACTTTTGCTGATTCCTTGGCAGCCTTATAATCAACAAAGACGTGGAAAGTGTACATTTGTTTTCGCTGGGTTTTCTCTAGGATTTGTCGTAATGTGATGGATGACTTTACATGGCTGATAATGTCCGATCAGGTCGGCAACCAACGACTTCTGTCTTTCGCACATTATGCTCGAGAGGACGTTGTTTGCGATGGACAAAAAGTTTATTCTTCTTCTATATATCTGGTTTCGTCGGGCATGCATTCGTCTAACCAGGTTTTGCATATGAGCTGATGTGTACACCTTTTCAACTCATTGCCGCCAATCGGGGGCGCGTCCTGCGCCAGTATCTGAGTGAACTTCTGTGCATAGGCCTTGACCAGCTCTGGTAAAACAGTTTTCCGATGTCCAGATTTCTATATAGCTGGATTCGTACGACATTCGCTCTACTTATTCCTGTGCGAACCTTTGCTGCAATCAGGTAGTGATTTGAATCGATATTATCTCCTACGTCCATTATACTACTGGTAGTAGAGTGCCTTCCGTCAATTACACAAGATCACAAATTCCGGTAAATTTTTGGAGCAGATCCGATGAGAACAAATCTTAACGTTATTTGAGGCGCTGACTTCGAATCTGTGTTTCGTTTTTCAAGACTGGTTCTAGTTTTCGAGTTCGTGCATGTTGGCTGCACCGGACTGTAATAACGACAATCAGCTGTTGGTATCGGTAGAAACAACATTTCAGTTGTATTAATTCCAAAACCTGTGAAAACGCAAAGAGAGAAGTGCAAAGTCGATTCCAAGTGTTTTTTGTTGTGTTTGCGGATGTTATACGATCAGGAATAGAGGAAACAAATATTACAAATGTGCTGAGAGATGCACATTTGTATTGTTTTGGTTTGTCTGTAACAAACACTCACAAGCCGTGGGTACCAAAATTGTAACGCGTGTATTACAAAACTGTATAAGTGGCCACTTGGTCAAGAAGAATACTTGCTAATGTTCTGAAGAGAGCCGAAAAATCATGTAGATGATTGGTATTTTTGCATGCTGAATGTGGTTGGTCTAAATGCAAAAGGACTAGCAAAGTACAAATATTCTAACGTGTCATCAGTGTTCAAGCCAGTTTCACGTACGAGCAATGACTCTTTGCCAATTGGTTCAGGTAAGAGTGCAAATTCCATGGGAAATTTCAGTTCGTCACCGACGAAGAGTTCGTTACCGGCCGAAGATTTTAATATGGAAGAAACAAATTTAATTTCGCAGAGTATGCTGAATGACTTGACTCGTGATTTGGATTTGTCGAAAATATCAGAAGTGCTCGCATCACGGTTGCAGGAGTGGAACTCTCTTGACACTCGAACAAAGGTCACTATTTAAAGAACCAGAAATCAGGCGGTTTTACGGTTTTTCAAAAAGAAGAGAAAATATGTTTCTGTGACGAATACACCACACGGTGTCAATGAACGGTATTTGTTCGTAGACGGTTCAAAATATAGTCTAAAGGCTGGTCTGATACACAATGGAAATAACAAACCTTCCATTCTGATTTCTCATACAGTACAAACGAAGGAATGTTACAATACAGTGGGTAAAATTTTGAACAAGATCAAATACAATGAGCATCAATGAAAAATTGGTGGCAATTTAAAGGTTTGAAAATAAATTATTAAATTATTTACATACTATTGTTCCAACAGGTCATTGGTGTCTTAATGGGGATGCAATCTGGTTTTACGAAAATTTGCTATTTCTTTGTGTCTGTGGGACTGCCGTGCAACTGAATGACATTATGAGAAAAATTATTGGCCAACCAGAAACCAGAAAAACAGAACGTCTGTTTTACATCACTTGTGAACCCTCAGAACATTTTCTTGTCACCTCTCCACATAAAACTTGGCCTTATCAAAAACTTCTTCACAGCACTCAACCCAGAAGGACCGGCATTTAGGTACTTAACCAAGGTGTTTTCCAAATTTGTCATACGCCAAAATCAAAGAGGGATTTTTGTCGGACCCGATATTCGAAGCAGCAGCATTGGCATCATTTCAAGACGTTGTTCACTAGTTCCTCGGTAACCGCAAGTCTCCGGATTTCAAGCAAATAATCGACAGTTTGTTGCAAAATTATCACAAGATTGGAGCTCAAATGTCTCTCTAAATGCATTTTCTACATGCCCATCTCGATTTTTTTCCTGAAGACTTAGGTGATACGAGCAACGAGTATGGAGTCCAACTACACCAAGATTTGCCGAAGTTCGAAAGATGATATCAAGGATTTTGGGACGAGGACATGCTGAGCGACTACTGTTGGACTCTAATGCGTGAAACAGATCCCAAACAATACAAACGACTCTGTTCGACTATTCTTCATTTCGAAATGATCACATTGTATTGAATAAAATGGACACTAATGGTCAAAAATTGTAATAAAAATATTTTTTTTCAATACGTTGAAAACTAGAACCAATGTTTAAAAGCGGAGTGGATATTTGAGTAGTTCACTTGCAAACTCCGCTAAGTTAAAAAAATAAAATTTCTGCAAAACCCTCCATTTTATTTGTTTTTTAAAAGCCCATCCCAAGACCTTATCAATCTCGTTAAAAACTCGGTAAGTTTCGCCTAAGTTGTGTTTAAATATTCAATACTCGTGCAAAACTCTATATTGTTGGGCAGTTCACTTTTAAATAACTCTAAGTTACATATAAACTTTCAAAAGTTGCCATGTAACGTAGTGACTTTTGCAAATGGCGTCATCTTGACTGTCAGAGTCAGTTCGCGTGTTTATTGTTCAATTGCAAACGTACATAATTAAAATAATATTTTTATGATATTAATCTATTATTCTTGTAAATAATGGACATTCAAGAAATCAAAGTTAATGAAGCACCGAATCGAAGAGGACGGAAAAAACTTGCTGATAAATCAACATGGAAGAGAGAAGTTGCAAAGTCGAATAGGTAAGATTATATTTCGTACTTAATGTTGAAACCTTAAGCTCCTGAGCACTAAACTGCACATCGTAGTTATTTAATCAGTCATGCTTCTGTGTTTATGCTTCCTTTTTCTGCCTCCAAATATATTTTGAGTGCTTCTATCATTCGCTTCAGACACAAAGCTAAAGGTCCGCCAAAAATACCAGAGTGTGTGCATGGAAATTCGAAACAGGGCTGCAAGTGCAACAAGTTATCCCAAAAGGACTACAGTAAATTTCACAACCATTTTCATTCATCGTCAAACAAAATTACTCAGGATCTATTTCTATTGAAATACTGTACAGCACGAACACCGAAAAAACAAGGAAAAACCAAATCTCAAACAATATTTTATTTTATACCAAAAAAAGTTGTGAAATCCAATGGAAAATGCCAAATTATAGAAAGCGTTTACTACTATTTTGGGAGTATCTAAGGACCGATTACAAAGAATTTGTAAAAACCATTTAACTTCAATGAAACTTTCGAAAGAGAGAAGAGGCGGTGATAGAAAATCTCTACAGTATTCTGAACGTTTTAAATCGGTTATGGCGTATATAAAGGGCATTAAAGCTATAGAATCACATTATGTGCGAGGAAGATCTACTGTGCAATACTTATCCAGCCACCTAAATATAAAAAAACTTCATGAGAATTATAATAATAATACAGCAAATGTTCCAGTTAAGTATGAATTTTTTCGACGTATATTTGACAAAAACTTTAATTTAAGTTTTAAAACGCCGGCTACAGATGCCTGCTCAAAGTGCATCCAGTTAATGGAGGCTATTGCACGTGAACGCGATCAAGCTAAAAAGCAAGAAAAAATAGGCGAATTTCGGATTCACAAGTTAAAGGCTAAATGGTTTTACACTAACCTTAAAAGCTCTCAAGATAACGAAACTATACTATCTTTCGATTGTCAAAACAATTTAGTATTACCTAAAGTTCCCGACCGACCAAAGCGCATACTTTAGCCGTCAGCTTTATGTATATAATTTAACAATTTGTCAAGGACATTCCAATGGGCCGCATAATATTTCAAATACATTTATCTACACTTGGCTGGAATCAGAGGCCTTGAAAGGATCCAATCAAATAGCTTCAGCATTATTTCATCGTCTGATGAATACAACGTTTGAAGATACTGTAAATCATCTTAAACTATTTTGCGATGGCTGTGGAGGTCAAAATAAGAATTCAATACTATTGGGAATGCTCGCCTATTGGTTAAAAACTAAGGCCCCAAATAATATAAAAAATATTACAATAACATTCCCCATTGTGGGTCATTCATTTTTGCCTCCCGACCGTATTTTTGGACATATCGAACGAGCAACACGGTCTCTAGAAGTGATTGCAGAACCAGACACATATTTTGATATTTTCGAAAAATATGCCACGGTACTTAGAATTGGCAGAGACTTCAATTTTTATGATTGGAAATCAATTACAAGAACCGTACTTAAATTGCCTGGATCCTGGCATTTCCAATTTAATGCCTCGAAGAGATTGTTTCTGCGGAAAGGTAAAAATGGTCACATTGGCGTGAAAGGGGAATCTCATTATGTATCGGAAGTGAATAATTACGGCAATATTTGTAAAAGAGGTAAATCGTATAAACATATTGAACCAGCTTTGATCAATGTAGGCGTTTCTGTAAAATTTGCAAAATTAAATGACGTGAGGAGCCTACTCGTGAAACATTATGGAGGGGATTGGCCTACTATCGATAGTCTAAAATATTATAAATTTCTCCAAGAAGACCAGGATGAGGCTGCATTAGAAGAAGCAACTGATACCGAAGAAACTTTAATGGATGATGAAGACAAATCAAGAGTATAATATATTTCTAAAGTTATTTATTTAGATTTAACATTTATGTGTAGTACCGATTCAAAACTCGTTATGTTAATTTTACACAACTGCATAAGTGTCTATGTTAAAAATAAATTTGCAAAACTGGCTATGTTTAAATTAAAAATACAGATTAAAAGCTTTTTATTAAAGCGTGATTTTATTTATTATAGCAAAATCACTCCCGGTGACAATGCATTTCATCATATGTAGTAATATAAATTTCCATAACTCCACTTCAGGACTAGAAGTTTTAATCGATTTTCTAAAAATTTCGTTCTTTTAACATAGCGGACTTTGCAAGTGGGCTACTCATTTGATAGTGTTTGAGTATAATTTGCACTGTTTCGCACAATGTTGTCTTCCAAGGCGTCCAATGATTCGGGTTTGTTCGCATAAATCACTGACTTCACGTAGCCGTAGAAAAATTAGTCTAGAGGCATTAAATCGCATGATCTCGGTAGCCAATTGAGTGACCCACTTCGAGAAATAAACTGTGCACCAAATATTTTCTTCAATAAGTCGATCCTTTGGCCCGCTGTATGCCATGGGTCCTCTTACAAAACCGTGTCTTCAGTCAATATTCTACTTAATTGGGGCACGTAGTAATCGGCAATCATGGCTCTATGAAGGTAAGGAAGGACCAAAAAGACTACCCGGCCATTAATCACACCAAAGAGTGAGTTTTTGTGAATGTTACGGTGCCTTGGAAACCTCCCGTTGATGTTCTTCCCTGAAAGTGCGGCAGTTTTGCTTGTTTACATGTAAAATGAGCCAAAAATTATATCGACCGTAAAATGGAGATAGTAATCCAATTCAATGGAGATATGTGCAGCGGCTCTTAATCCTGCCGACGGTGTATCATAACCTTAGACTTGGTTGTGTCATTGCAAGTGCATTTCTGATAGGTATTTGTGCTGAAAATTGTGTGTGTGTGTTCTACTCGACATATACTAAAACAATTTTCTTGCTAACCAAATCCATGAACTTGAACTTTTTTAATTTCAATCCAGCCTATGATTCAAATTTCTATGTACACATTTAATATTAATCATACGCACAGTGGGACACACCATTAAATTCGCCTGGGCACACAAGTTTCGGTTGGTCTCTAATTAAAACATTATAATACATATGTATGTATGTAGTTCCTACCAATTACAATTTTTCTCTCTTTATCTCTAGCACTTTCCTTTCGAATTAAATGAAAAAACTCTCTCGGCTCTCTCGCACTCACTTTCCCCAAATATGCTATTACACTCATTTCGTTTTTCTTCAAACACACGTGATGTGTTTATATTCTCATTTACTTTTCGCCTACTTTTCTTGGATGTGCGTTCGTAGGGATTTTTGTTTTACAAATTTCCTTTCTTTGTTTTGCTCCGTTGTCCTCAAATTAACTGCAGCAGCAATCGACGTGCAATCGTACTCTACTCACTTAGTCCGTTAGGTCGTAGTGCTCAGTTACAACTGCATCAGAACTCCTGCGCTACATTGAATATTAATTTCGTTGCGCCCTCTAACCACCCAGCCACCTCCATAAACACTTAGACCAAACACTTCTACCCACCACTCATCCACCACTACAGACATCGTGCAACAACTGTCGGTTTTTGACGTGTAATTGTTCGTGTGGTGGGTGGTGGATGGTTAGTGAATGATGGATTTGTGTTAGTGTGCATGTATATGAATGTGTTTGGCTCTGCGTGTAATACTAACAATTTATGTTATTTTCCAAGTGTCTCATGGGTTATTTTGCTTTCCTCATGGTTGTTCTTGTCGATTTTCCCGTTTTTATTGTACACATTTTTCTTGCTCATGGGTATTTTTGAGAATCCCAATTGTGTCAGCTGATGACGGGATGTGTTAGTTAATGTAAGGGGATTTGCCTTTTGTTGTGTGGTTTAATGGGCCAAAGCAAATCTGCATGGATTCTTCAACCTGTAAAATACTTTGAGAAATTTTAATGACCACAATTATGATAACACCTGCACTGTGTAGCAGCTCGTTAGAAGGTTGCATATTAACAACCAGGAAGTGAATCACTGATTATGTGTGATTAAGCTTTAGGTTACAAAAAAAAATAGTATAGAATACCAACTGAACTGACAAAATAAGCTTGAATAGTTGTCAGTAGTCAACGACTTGCCCAAAGGCTAATACTGTATATGCCTTTCTATACGTATGTTGTCGCAAGGACTCTTTACGCAAATAAATCATAACATTCAACCTTTTCACAGTAGGGTGATGTGAAAGACATTCATTTATCTATTTTGACAGAATGAAATACATTGGAATGGAAAGTCATTCAGGAATATGTTTTTACTACAACTTTCTCGACGCCGACCAATTATTAAGATCTTGAACTCAACCATGACGCATGTCTTTTGTTAAATGTTATTTGCCATGAAACACAATTGCCTGGCGTCTAATACTTTCTGCACAGAGAGAAGAGATTCGTTCTCACAACTATATTTACAGCCAACTAAAATTTGGTGGTTCCTTGGACTATTGCATTCTTCAGCTGTGATTACCAATAATTGTGTTCTTTATCACCAAATGTGGTGGACATTAATTGATTTGTAATTCAGTTTTGGTTGCAAGAACTGAAATGTTTAGTTGAAGCCACAGCAACAAGAAATAGATGTGATCCGATAATTAAGTTTTAGTTCTAGCAATCAAATTATCCTATAGTGGTGAATATTCTATTAGTTGGATGAACGAAATTTGTAAAAACTAATTCGGTTGTACCAAATAATATATTGGTATGCTCAACTAAAGTAATTACTTGAATTTAATGGCTGTCACAACCATTTGGCGATGCTTTAACCCATTATGAATTTAATGGGAAAAAAGTAAAAACAAATATTTTTTTATTAAAATTATGTATTTTATATTTAAATATAAACAAAACTATTATTATTTATAACCAGGGTTCGTATTTCGTGCCCATTTTTGATCGAAAATATGAATAAAATTTATATACATATCTACGAAACGGAGCGTCCAGTCGAAAAAATAACAAATTTTTATGAGTTTCTAAGGGTTTCTCGCAAAGTGTTCCAATTCGCATGATATATTTTTTTTTTTTTAAATGGCCAAAATTAGTAGATTGCTAAAATAAAAATTTGCTATAACTCGGAAACAGTGCGTCCAATCGAACAAATGATATATTATTTACCTCCATAGGAAGCTGTAACCAATCGATGTCTTTAATACGGCGTCACTTTTTCTTTCAAACAAATCACTAAACCTAAATTTGTCGAATAAAAAGTCGCTAAAACGGAATTATGTGTATATGTGCATTAGGGTGGCAATTAGGATGTATGTAGGAAAATATATTTTCGAATTTTAATAAACCCCAGGCGGATTCTTGTTCCTTATGTTCTAAAACTGACTTGGTGAAAATTTGAGCTGAAGCGGACAACTCTAAGCCGTGCCGCATTTTAGTCAAATTTCTCGGATTTTGGCATTTTGGATGAAACTTCGTATACACTAGAAAATCTTAAAAAAATCTTTTTAAATCTGATGTGACAGTTGGTTACACAAACCGGTTACAAAAACCGGATTTAAAAACCGGGTTAAAAACCCGGGTTTACAAATCCGAGTTTATTACCCGGTTTAAAACTAGGTTTATATACTCGGTTTAGTTACTCGGTTTATTGTGGGTGTTAAACCCGGTATTAAACTAGGTCTTTTAAACCTGGGTTTTTAAACCCGGGTCTTTAACCCGGGTTTTACCCCGGTTTTTGTAACCTACTGTCACATCAGATTTAATAGAATCGGTTTGAGCACATAGCTTATGTTTCTACCTTATAATTTGAAATTTGTATAATGTGGAAACCATTATAAGGCTACCTTGGCGATTTTTCTTCGAGATAGCTACCGGTGGTGCAATGGTAGTGTACGCGGCTCTTGTGCATGAGGACCTGGGTTCGATCCCTACTCTGACAACCTTAAATTTCTTTCGACGGCCGTCACCTCGCTTAGTCACGGCGACACTATCGAGTATTTAGCCATGAAAAAGCTTCTCAAAATACCGTTCGGAACCGGTATAAAGCTGTAGGTCGCAATCAGTGAGTATAAAAACTGGAACGCGCTCAGCTCACAGGTTGTGAGAAGCAGTCCCTAATCCCTTCATGGGATGTAACGGGAAACCATTTATTTATTTATTTTAGCCTACTTTGCCGCACGATAACACCATTAAACCGCTGCATGAATATAATATTATTGGAAGCGTATAGACTTTTGCTAGAAGGTATTTGAATCTAAGTTCAATATTTTTTTCATTTAGATACAATTTTTGGAAGAAAAACCGAAAACCCCAAATTTTAATTTTTGTTAAAAATTGCAAATTTTTTCAAATTAAATATTGGAACCCTTCGAGTGGTCGGATTTTACTCAAACTTTATTCAGTTTATATTCCGGTTAAACTAAATCAGTGTGCAAATTTTTTTCGAATGCACCGAGGAATGAAGGTTTTCTAGTGTAAACAAATTTTCACCCAACATGCCAAAATTCGAAAACTTTGACTAAAATCCGGCACGGCTTAGAATTGTCCGATTCGGCTCAAATTTTCAGCAAGTCAATTTTCCACCATACGGAACATGAATCCGCCTGGGGTTTATTAAGAGTTGAACCAAAAAAAAATAGCACATTTTTGGACTTTTTTATAAATTGCGCAAAAAAGTTCTTTAGTTAAGAAACCACTATTGTCATGATTTTTTTATATCTCACGATGTCTAGCTTCCACTTCCATTTTAAAATTCTGCAATCGGTTACAAATTGTAATAGATACAGGCTGCTGAATATGATATTTTTAGTGCCTTTAAATAAGTGAATGGTGATTTTGATGATTTTTTGAACAAAATTTCTTCGATACGATTGGACCACTTTATGAAAACCCCTTGGAAACCTGTAAAAAATAGTTATGTTTTCAATTGGTAGCTCCGTTTCCGGGATACTAGGTCTGTTTTTTTTATTCCATTAAGCTATCGCCACTTACTACTTTCCACATAAAACGATCCACACGTAATACTACGAAATGTGGCAACATTTGCTGTAGTGGGTGAAAAAATGCGATATGCCAACACGTATATAGCCAGTGCCAAAAATACATGGTATCAGCAGATGTTGTTGTAGTTTTAAGCAGCAACAACAAACATTTTATTTTCGTTCATTCGATTCAGTTGTCAAACTCTAAACAAATATATACCAAATGACCAAAAGCTCTTACTTCCCTAGTGGAAGTAAGAGCTTTTGGTCATTTGAAAGAAGAACAAAGGATAGTCCTTCTTCTATCCCAACTATTCTTAAAGATGGCATAACATTCACTGAACCGGTTGATAATGCTAACCTCTTGGCTGAAATGTTTGCAAGGAACTCTTCCTTGCCGGATAGCAATCAACGACTCCCCGTGATCAATTACGTATCTTGTTCCATGCCCAAGATATTTTTTCGAACGCGAGGAGTTAAAAAGGTTCTTGCGAATCTCGTCGTAGGTAAATCCCCGGGCCCGGATGGCATAACTGCACTGGTCTTGAGTAGGTGCTCTTCGACACTGGCGTGTCCACTGCGCAACCTTTTCAACCTTGCATACCGTGCCGGAGTCTTCCCGACGCGTTGGAAGGTTGCCAATCCCTAAAAAAAGTGATGCAAGTAACCCTGCAAATTACCGCCCAATTGTTATGGAGAGCATGGTTAACCACCATCGAAATATCTTGAGTCCAATAACCTTCTTAACGATCGGCAGTATGGCTTCCGTAGAATGAGATCTACTGGAGACCTGATGGCGTTCCTTTCGGAAGAGTGGAGTCGATCCACCCACCGGCTTGGTGAGAGTAAGGTAGTGGCTCTTGATATTTCCAAGGCCTTTGACAGAGTATGGTACGATGCACTCTTGTCAAAGCTCGCTGCTTTTGGTGTCGGTAATAACTCTCTCGATTTATATCGAGTTTTCTCAGAGATCGCACTATACGAGTTGTTGTAGATGGGGTTTCATCCGACGAGCGTAAATTGACTGCAGGTGTACCACAGGGCTCTGTTCTTTCTCCTTCTCTTTTTCTTATTTTCATTGACGATCTCCTGAGTCAGACTGTGAATCCAATCTACTCTTTTGCCGATGACAGTAATCTCTGTCATTCTTATTCATTCGATCATAGGCCAAGTCTTCAAGAGATTGAAGTCAAACGCCGGACGATGAATGAAACACTCGACCGCGATCTGGTGTCCATTGTTGAATGGGGTCGAAAGAATAGAGTTGATTTTAATGCGGGTAAAACCCAGTGTTGTTTGTTGTCGCATAAACATATTGCTGACCCAGGTGTGTCGTCATTGTCTATGGACGGTGTGAATATTGATGAATCAGACGCTCTTGATGTTCTGGGCATGAAAATACAATGTGATGTCCGTTGGGCAAAATATGTATTTGAAGTGTCGAAAGATGCATTCAAGTGTCTAGGCTTTTTAAAGCGGTGCAAGAAATACTTCACTCCATCTGATCTGCTCAATAACTACACCAACTACATCAGGCCAAAGATGGAATATAACTCCCTTATATGGACAGGTGCTCCTAGGACATCTTTGGAGCTTCTCGACCGTGCCCAGAGAAGAGCGACGCAAAGTGGCCAATTTGGCTTCGCTAGCGGCATTTAATTCAAATTTTTAAATTTGAAAAACCGTTAGTTTCGTTTTAACAATCGATAACAAATACATTCACTAGATTTGATGAACAGCTGTGACCTGTCAAAGTCAGCATATGTTTCTGCAAGTGTTGTGCAAAATATTTCCGCCTTTTTGATCATCGTTTTGCTATTCGTGTTAAACTTGCAAATTTTATTATTTTCTTTAAAGGTTTTGTTATATACTAACGCCAAGGTATGTATTATATAAAAAATATTAATGTGAGTCCGATCATAGGGGAGATGTGTAAACATCTAGTAATGAAAATTTTTTTTAAAGTTGGAAGTACTTATGCTTTTAGTATATTTTTTAATTAATCAATTAAAGGCATCAAAACTTTCAATATTGTAAATACATAGGAATTTGCTGGTTTTTGTTTGTTTTATTTAACTTATTTGGTTAGTAAATGGGCACACTGCAGTATATATGTACTGCATTAAAAATTACAGTAAGCAGTAAATTTACTGATTACTGAAAAAATTCAGTAAATTTTTACTGATAATGAAATTTAATTTGCATTACCAGTCAAATCATAGGACCGTATTCATAATAATCATTAATCGGGCATTACTGATTACTGAAAATTCAATGCACCTCATCATGCCTTAA
This sequence comes from Phaonia tiefii, assembly GCA_963931995.1. Lineage (NCBI taxonomy): Eukaryota > Metazoa > Arthropoda > Insecta > Diptera > Muscidae > Phaonia > Phaonia tiefii. Next base: position 96,385,682 of record OZ008369.1, on the reverse strand, counting down.
GTACAAATTGTTAATATTGGCTTATGGTAACTAAAATAAGATACATATATAAATTTTTGACTCGATTGTATTGAAAAATCTTTGGAAAACTGCATCTTTAGTAGTGGAATTGTTAGTTGTGGGGGTTTGTGGAGAATTGCTCATATGCAAGTGGAAAACGTCAAATAAAAATTTTGATAAAGCTTGCGACTGTGGGTTTGCAAAATTTGTATTAAAATCTCCACCCATAATAATTGGCATGAGATGGAGATTGTTACGCAATTGTCGTGCACCAGTTTCAGTGTAAGGCAACAGCACGTAATGAAGATATGTTATAATCTTAATTTATATTGGAATCTAATAGAAATTTTATTAGAATCAACATTACCTCCATTCAGCTTTGATACACTTTGTGTTGTTTTATGTTCTGAGTTATAATTTTTTTGGTGTTTTGTAAAATATTTTATTATTTTGTATTTATTGCGGTTGACAAGTTATTAATCAGCTGTTTACTGAAATGTAATGTATGCAGTTATTTTACAGCAATGGTTTTCGAAAATTAGTAGCTACTATTGCACACTAGATGGTGCTTATATGCAGCTGTTAAGTATGAATGACAATCTCAAAGACGAAGGAGACTTTTAGTTTGACAAGTTTAGTTTTTAGTTTTCCTTATATTTGACAAGTTTAGTTTTCCTTATTTTGCTTTGTTTTAGTAAATTTCTTATTAAAAGTGCAAACAATCTTTTTAAAAGTTATTAAAATTAAATGTTTTTGTATTCATTTTATTTATTTGTTTTCATTTGCCTACGATAACATAATGTACGACAATTAGTGTAAATTAGTAGCTACTATTGCACACTATATGGTGTTGAGTATATTGTATGCAGCGTATGATTCATAGAGTAAATTTATAGTAGAGCCGCCATTTGTCTCATCTGACGTTTCCTTTCACACTCTTCGTGATGCGGTCGGTGTGATAGAGAGATGTTTGACGAAAAGTGATATACACCAGGTGGAATTACAATAACTTCTTCCTTTAATTTGTCATGCCATTTTGGTGAAAAACTGTGAAATTTAAATGTGTTTTAAACTTTTTTATTGACTGTTATTGTTAGCATACATTTGTGTTGTATTTAACACATTAATTTTAACACACAAAACGAAATGCCGTTGTTGTTATTTTGTTCGTTGTTTTGAACCATTGCCTCTATCTGGTATTAGTAAAGCAATTCTTTTCAACATCAAACGTATACATCACACGAGGACAAATGTCAGAAAATTGGTGAGTGAAAGATTTTCTCTACCCATATATACTCTATGGTATGATTACACTAAAACACTCATACATAGCTCACACCGATTTGATAACGCTTTACGATTGGTTAACGATTACATCGCACATCTTACTCTAAATTTGTGATTGTATTGTGAAAAAGATGTTTACTCCCAGCGTATAGATGTTTACACATCAAAATCTGTGGTTGTGATCTGTGTATACTTATGATATTTATAAAACGTAATCGTGTTTAAGTGTATTAGCAACTCGCCCATTGTAACGTACACCTGTCTTTCGTGGAGTAGAACTTACAAAATTCACCTGCATTCAGTGTAATTTTAAATTTTCCTATATGTGTAAACCATTGTGTGTCCAAAATGGACTGCGAGGACCTGCGAGCCTTCAGTTTATTGTACTTTTTGCTTGCTTATAATGCATCATTTTGAAGATGATTTCTCTGAATCTGATACTGAAGAATCTGATTAATATTTCTTTTATAATATGGTTTCTCTTTGAGTTGAAAATTTTTTTCTTATTTTATATATGAATATATGGTGGAAAATGTTTATTGAATTAAAAACAAAATAAAAAATTAAAAAAAAATTAAAAATAAAAAATTAAAAAAAAAAGAAAAATTTAATTTTTTTTTTCCAAAAATTGTTTGATTTTTTTCTGAATTGAGAAAAAAAATTTTGAAGATATCTTCTTTACTTTGGAAGCTATGAATAAAATGCCGCTAGCGAAGCCAAATTGGCCACTGTGCGACGGTGTTAATAGGGGACAGTAGGGTATCCAACTCTATTGCCTCCCTAGAGCATCGTCGAAATGTGGGTTCTATCGATATTTCCACGGTATGTGTTCCTCGGACATCCGTCAACTTATGCCAGACGTGAGGATATTTAGCCGAAGTACGCGGCTTTCCAGGAACTCTCATCCGTTTTTTCGAGTAGCCGATTGACCGCACTACATACTATAGAGAAAATTCGTTCTTCAGCCGTACAGTCAGTATGTGAAATAAACTTCCGGCTAGTGTATTTCCCACCAATTGTGACATACAATCATTCAAGGCAAATGTCAACAGACACTACTCCCACTTTCCACCCTCTATTACCTCAATTTTCCTTCGCCAACACAATGCACTGCATTTATAGGGGGCATCCCCTGAGTGTTGGTTTGATAAAAAAAAAAGTATAAAAACCAAATACATATGATTTTGACAAGGGAAGTGAAAAATGACACGGAAAAAATGTCACCACCTGTTTAAACGACTATACCTGATGAATAATTTTACCATGATTAATATGTATAACATTTACCGCGCCTTGTTGTGAACAATTTAGTTCCAATTTAGTTTTCAATCGCAAATAAAAATCTATGCTTCAAATTTAAAGATATTAAAGTATACGTAGTCTTCCATTAAATAAAATAATTTGAATGATCTTAAAATGTGTAAGCCTTTTTGCAATTTTCTGCTTTTGAGTCTCTATTTCATAACATTTTCATTCTCAAGAAATGATAACAAAATGTATCTAAGATAAGTTTTTGTTGCCATTTCTTGAAATTGGACATGTGGCAACATTGTCATTGCTCACGTCGGAATTTAACCCTGCTGTTAGATTAGGACCATTTGGTCCAAATTGTTTCTGTTTTCCCTTGTAACTTTGGAACGGTGATATATACTGACTAAATTTTTCTGCTAATGGGGTCTTTTAATAAAACAATGTTATGTGCGAAAATTAAATTTTCTAACTTTATTCAGGACTGAGAAAAATACAAAATGACGAATCTTAGGTTAGAGGACCATTTGGTCAATAGTACATATTTTCATTACCAAGCGAATGTAAATTCATGTCAAATATTTAGAAGATGTTTTTGATATGTCAAATACTTGCTTTAGAAATTATTGAACCAAAATAGTTACAAAGGATAAGATAAAATTATTATTTTGGATGAAAATTCCAGTATGGACCAAATGGTCCCTCAACCTAAGATTCGTAAATTTTTTCATTACCAAGCGAATGTAAATTCATGTCAAATATTTAGAAGATGTTTTTGATATGTTAGCGGATGTTTTTGATATGTCAAATACTTGCTTTAGAAATTTTTGAACCAAAATAGTTACAAAGAATAAGATAAAATTATTATTTTGGATGAAAATTGCAGTATGGACCAAATGGTCCCTCAATCTAAGATTCGTAAGTTTTTTCTAATCTAACAGCAGGGTTAAGTGGGAAACTGAAATGCCACTTAATATCGCTTAGATGTCCCGTACAAATTAAGCTATAATTATTAGCTTAATGGCTTTTTAGCGATTTTTGATTCAAGAAATTTTAGTTTTAGCGATTTTTTAAAAATAAAAGTGATGCCGTATGGAAGACATCCATAGGTGAAAGCCTCTTAAGGAGGTAAAAAGGAGGCGATTGGACGCACCGCGTATAGCAATTTAGCAATAGCAATTTTTTTTATTTTAGTAATATCCTTATTTTTGCGATTTTTTTAAAAAAAAAATTATTTCATGCGATTTGGAACACTTTGCCCGAAACCCTTAGAAACTCATAAAAATTTATTATTTTTTGGGTTTAGATTTATAGACATTTTTACCCAATTTATCATATTTTCGATAAAAAATGGGGATGGGTTACCCTGGGTATCATATGTATGTTTAAGTTAATTTGTGTCATCCACAGTAATTGTTCCTCCAGACAAGTGCCCACAATTGTTTGCATGTGTTTGTGAAGGCGTCAATAGTGGCGTCAGATTCAACGATTGTGTTTAAAATTCTCACTTCACCTCAATTTATGGTAATACTAGTAAAATAAAAAAACACATGCGATGCAGAAACTACTGTGGTTAGATTTATTCCTCTTGTCGAATACATGGACTTTAATGACCTTTAGATTTCGTATAGAAATATATATGGCCAACCATTGTTTTTTTAAATTCTCGGTCTATGCAACGTAAAATGTGAATATGTATTCTTACCATATTTTTCGGTGGATGATATCTACATACTTTATTGTTTTTTCACAACTTTGTTTCTCACTTTCTGTTTAAAATAATAGTTTCTCTTTAAAGTCCTCGTGTAACGTTGAAATATATGTAGTTCCCCTTTAACAATAAAGCCTCTTGTGAAAAATCGAATACCTAACTTTGTAACAAGTGTTTTTGAAACAGAAACTAAATTATGATTACAGTGACTAATATTTGAAGGCGAATTCTAATATTGAACTTTTTATTAGTTGTATTTTCCATTTCAGATGAACGAGGTTTTTGAAATACTAAAATTGGTTAATACAACTTAAGTTCGGTAGTAGCAACTTGTATTTAGTAAGACCTATTTTTAAACTATCAATATCATCGGAAAATAATTCTGATGTATGACAATTATGAATTGTAATCAAAACATAGACTTTAGCATGGAATTTCCAATGCCTGAATTGATTTCCAACTAATCATCTCACTGGGTGTGATTAGACAAAATTTTAATTTTCATCTTTGAACAAAATTATCGTCAAGTATTAAAGCCAGTCAAATCGGGAAATCTAAAACAAAGTTATCGAATATAACCAAGATTTTTGAGTATATTATTTTTGATAAATTGTTTTTTTAATTTAAATCTTATAGTTATAAATCCTGCTCAACATGGCTTTGTCTCTTGCAGGTCGACAACGAGCAACCTGGCTGTTTTTACTCGTTATTGTGTTGACAGTTTTGTAAATGGATTTCAGGTGGATTCTATTTACACTGATTTCTCTAAAGCATTTGATAGAGTGCCGCATAATGTATTACTATTAAAGCTAGTTAAAATCGGTATTCCATCCACTCTAATTAGATGGTTCCCTTCGTATTTAACTAATAGGTATTGCTCCGTATTAATAGATAGAGTTTACTCTGAGCATTATATTCCTATTTCGGGTGTCCCTCAGGGAAGTATTCTAGGGCCGTTGTTATTTTATATCTTCGTGAACGATATATCTCAGTGTTTCTTAGATGTCAGACATCTTCTATACGCTGATTACCTTAACAATTTTTATATCGTGCGTTCAGTTAATGATGCAAGCGGATTTGGATAGGTTTGTTGCATGGTCCACAGGTAATAGTGTACCAATTAATTTATCTAAATGTTTTCAAATTACTTTTGACCGTTGTAAAAATATAATTGTTTCACAATATCAAATTAATGGTAATGGTTTAATTAATGCATTTGAATATTAATTGATTTGAATATTTAGAATACGGCCCAATTTTCAGATCCATATACAAAAACTGTAATATTTTCATCATTTTGTCGGTCAAAGTTAGAATATTGCTGTTTTATTTGGATATTCATATTAATCGTATTGAACGTGTTCAGAAATCATTCTTAAAGTTTGTTTTGATTTCTTTGAATTTTTCTAACCCAATTCCATCGTATAAAAGTAGATCCATACTTATTTCATTAAATTCACTGATTTTAAGAAGAGATATTTGAATTCTGTTATTTTTGTATGATGTTATCAATGGGTGTGGTGATTGTCCGGAACTATTATCGTTTGTTTCTTTTAATACTCCGATTAGTATTTTACGGAATTATACTTATTTTTATATTTCTCTCCGTTCTACGAATTATGCACTTAATGAACCACTACCAAAAGCCATGAGACTTTATAATAAATATTGCAATTTACTTGATTTTAGTCTTCCTAAATCGAATTTTAGAAATTTGTGATATACTATAATGAATTAATATTTCAACTAATGTATATTAATTTTTGTATAAGTAACTCCATGAATTTATATAGTAGTTTACATATGTAATTTAATATGCTAGTCTGTAAGGATTTTTGTCCATAGACGTAATAAATGAAATGAAATGAAATAATAATGGGCCGTTTGTAATAAAATGTTCACACTGTGGTACTATCGCTCGGGCTTTTTTCACACGGTGATTCAGGATGTTCCGGACAAATTTCTCCAACGTATTCCTTGGCTCATTTCATGAAGAAAAGTCCACTAAGACCATTTCCGAAAATGCAAGGGTGCGAAATGGCAGCGGGTTCAACATTTTCCGATTGAAGGTCGGAGGGTAGTAGGGTAAAGTTGCTAACTTCTGAGCCAGTGGTCGCAGAAGTACTTTTCGCGTTCGTAGACACTTGTTGAATGACAAAATTCTATCAATGAATACCTATAAATACTACTTACTGTTTTAGGCACTGATGAATGGAATGGAAAATAAAATCTTAAACGTGTTAATTTACAAAAACAAATAAATGTGTGGATGTTATTTCGCTTCCAAAAATAAAAACAAAAATTTTTGCATTTCAGTAAAATAACTTTGGAACGGTAAGACCTCTGGGCTTCGTTTAGGTAATTTTGGAAAGGTAAGAGGAATGGCTATCTTTCAAAAGAAAAAACATAAGTTACCCGCCATCTGGCTGAGCAAATTGAGGTTATGTGAATTTTTTTTTCATTTTTTTCCGAAAGCTCTGTATCTCGGCGATTTGACTTTTTTATACTGGAAGGCCTCTTAAAGACCTTTTGCAACAAGCCCAAAAACAAAAAAATCCGAAAACTGGCTCAGAAGTTAGCAACTTTACCCTACTACCCTCCGACATGGTCCTAGTGGAGAAATTTGTCCGGAACTTCCTGAATCACCCTGTATAAGAACACAATCAGACAACGGGACTTGGCACCGCCCACACATATCGAAATTTAAATCGGTCGTATCTCACGAGCCATTAGGGGTATGAAGGTCCATGTGTTGCAATAAAAATTTATTTTTCTGAAAAAAGTCGTTATACCGCCCATTAAAATAGACCGACTGTAATGAAAAGTTCACAGTGTGCCACTGTCCATAGGGTCTCTATCATAGGTTATATAAAAACATAATTAGACAGAGGGTCATATCCCACGAGCCATTAAAGGTATGTGGATGAGATTTGCTACATATGTTATTGATACAAGGAGGAATACGTCTTGGTTGGAACGCCCCTTTTGAAAACATCGATTGATTGACAAAATCAAAATTCAAAAAAGCGTTTCAAATAGCCTTAACATTGAAATTTGGCATGTATTTTAATTTTATGACATCAGAGTGGTATTAGACTGGAGTTTTTTTTTATTTTAAAATTCTATTACATATATATATTTTATTATATATTTTAAAATTCGGAGTTTTAGAAGAAATTAACACGGTATCGATCGCTACTACCAAACGGCGGAAGCTGGAATTTGGTCATAGCGTCCTGCCATAGCATAATGGGTTTTGCATGTCGGGTTATTTCCTCACTTTTATGGGGGGAAAAGAATGCATATAGTACTCTTAATTTTAAGAGACAAAATATACAGAATATACAGGTTTTGCATGTCGGGTTATTTCCTCACTTTTATGGGGGGAAAAGAATGCATATAGTACTCTTAATTTTAAGAGACAAAATATACAGACCGGTTCGCTGTGGTGCCAATTGCAAACTAGGCAAACATCTTACTCTTATGACGTAAAATCGAAATAAAAAGGGATTTCTGGGCAGTTACAGTAGACTGGGACAAACGTTTTTGAATTTGTTTTGCAACAAAGTTCCTTATCGCAAGCTGCGGGTTGAGGGCTAAATGCAAAAAAATTAAACAACTTTTGTTTTAACACTATTATGTTACAACACACTATTATCAACCATATTGTTTACTTTTGCTTTGCTTTGTGTCCAGACTGACGGCTTGGATCATAGAGAAAGATAGTAACTAGATATCTAACATATGTTGTTTACTTTTGCTTTGCTTTGTGTCCAGACTGACGGCTTGGATCATAGAGAAAGGTAGTAACTAGATATCTAACATATGTTGGGGAATTTCTTGTTTAATGGAAAGTTTTCTAGATAGAGCCTGTAGCCAAGATTTAGTATATATTGTAGATTTGACTCCAATAAAAAATAGATTTAGAAAAGCCAAAAGAGAAAGAAGTTTAATAAAAGACAATTTTCGTAAATAAGTTCCTTTTCTTAAAAAAAGTAAATTTTCTTAAAAAAAAATACCTTTTCTTAAAGAAGTACCTTTGCTTAAAAAAAGCTATTTTTTTACAAAAAAAATTATTTTTTTAAATAAGTACCTTTTCTTACAAAAGGACATATTCTTACAACAAATTGCCTTTTTTTAAAAAAGCACGTTTTATTTAAAGAGTACCTTTTTTGTGAAACAAAATAACTTTTCTTGAGATAAGTACCTACTCTCAAAAATGTATCTATTCTTGAAAAAAGAAACAATTCTAAAAAAGTCCCATTTCATCAAAAACCAAATACCTTCCCTTAATAAAAAAAACATTTTCTTACAAAAGTTCCTTTTCTTAAAAGTATATTTTCTTAAAAATAAAATAATACCTTTTCTTTTCTTGAGCTAAGTAGCCTTTCTGAAAATAAGTAAATTTTCTTAAAAAAAAATCCAATGAGTGTTCGAACTCACCGGCGATGTGTTAACACCTTTTTGCTACACTGTACCTGTTCGATTTCTATGAACACATTCGTAAATGTTACATTGGAAAATAAAAAACAGCGTTCAATCATATGATGACGTTACAGTTAAATAATATTAATACTTAAAATTATTTAAAGACCCAGTGCAAGCACATGTGTCATTATTTTCTTGCTCAATACTTTTTTTTATTCCCACAAAAGTCAAAGAATGCAAAGCAACAGACACTTGTACATACATACATACATTGTTATATTCGTACGATATAACCGAAGATCAACATAAAATACTTTTTTAATATTACTCCAAATTAAAACACTTAAATCTCGGTTCGCCGATATCGGATCGCCTTAATTTTTGGCCTAAACTCTTCGTCGAAACCCGCACTAGCTTTTTAATCCAAAAATTAATAAAATCGGCTATGAATTTCCGGAGAAAATCGCGTGGGAAAATTATATGAAAATCGCCCAATAATCACTTTCAATACCGACTGCCAAGCAACGAACAAACAAACGATGATTTACTCTTACAAACCTAACACTTGCGTATGTATTAAATTTATAGTTTACTGCCCTAGAGGCGCGCGTATAGATGTTAACACATCAAAAATAACCTTTTCCTAACAAGATGTGTTAACATCTATACGCGCGCCTCTAGGGCAGTAAACTATAAATTTAATACATACGCAAGTGTTAGGTTTGTAAGAGTAAATCATCGTTTGTTTGTTCGTTGCTTGGCAGTCGGTATTGAAAGTGATTATTGGGCGATTTTCATATAATTTTCCCACGCGATTTTCTCCGGAAATTCATAGCCGATTTTATTAATTTTTGGATTAAAAAGCTAGTGCTGGTTTCGACGAAGAGTTTAGGCCAAAAATTAAGACGATCCGATATCGGCGAGCCAAGATTTAAGTGTTTTAATTAGGAGTATTAATTTGGAGTAATATTAAAAAAGTATTTTATGTTGATCTTCGGTTATATCTTACGAATATAACAATGTATGTATGTATGTACAAGTGTCTGTTGCTTTGCATTCTTTGACTTTTGTGGGAATAAAACAAAAAGTATTGAGCAAGAAAATAATGACACATGTGCTTGCACTGGGTCTTTAAATAATTTTAAGTATTAATATTATTTAACTGTAACGTCATCATATGATTGAACGCTGTTTTTTATTTTCCAATGTAACATTTACGAATGTGTTCATAGAAATCGAACAGGTACCGTGTAGCAAAAAGGTGTTAACACATCGCCCGTGAGTTCGAACACTCATTGGATTTTTTTATTTGAATTTCGGCTAATTTAGAAAATTATCAACTATAGTACACAAAATGTAGGTCGGTAAATATATTTTAATTGAACTTGTAATAAGCTTGAGTAAAAATGTAATCAAACTTTCAATTAAATGTGTAGTTGTATTGAGTGCAGAGTTAATCAAAAGCTAATTCATTTTTCTATTACTAATATACTTAACCAAATTTAGTATGAAGTTATGTAGCATTTGATATTTTATTTCAGTTACCTGTGTAATCAATTTGAGTTCGAAATTAATCAAAATTTTCACTATAACTTCAATTACATAAAAATAAGTACATAATCAACTATAAGTGTGTTTTTTTTACCCCACTAAAGTTAATTACAGCTTAATTTGTACGGGACAGCTAAGCGATATTAAGTGGCATTTCAATTTCCCGCTTAAATTCCGACTTGAGTAATGACAATGTTGCCACATGATCAATTTCAAGAAATGGCAACAAAAAGTTATCTTCGATAAATTTTGATATAATTTCATGCGAATGAAAATGTTATCAAGTAAAGACTCAAAAGCAGAAATTTGCAAAATGGCTTACACATTTTAAGTTAATTAAAATCATACTTTGATATATCTAATTTTGAAGGATAGATTTTTACTTCCGATTGAAAAGAAAATTGGAATTAAATTGTTCACAACAGCGTGCGGTAAGTGTTATACATATTTATCATGGTAGAATTATCTATCAGGTATAGTCGTTTAAACAGGTTATGACATTTTTTCTATGTCATTTTTCGTTTCACTTAACAAAATCATATGTATTTGGTTTTTATACTTTTTTGCATTTTTTTTTTCTATCAAGCGAACCCATCGCCGCCACCCTTACCCGCCCCAACCGACCGAGAGGGCCACGACCACATAACGTGAGGACAGCGTACACATTATAGACTGGTCTATTACAACGTGGTCTAAGTTCACACGTTGAAACCAACTACAGAAATTCTTCACCAGTTGGTATTGCACTAACATAAATAAGTATAAAAGCACATCACGAGATATTAACATAACAGACTTCATAATATGTATATAATAATTACGAACAAAATGAAAACCAAATTATAAATCAGACCAGATAGTAAGGATAAAGAAAATTTACATATGTAAAGGAAGATATAGCACCGATACAATGGGTTCAAATGACAAATTATCCTAGACTTTGTAGTTTCCCAACTACCAGTGAAATCAATAAACTGATATAGCTCATTAAAGTCACGACACATTCTTCTAACTGGATCAAAGGACGCATAATTCGGACGCTGAAACTCGATGTGAATGAGTTTATAGTACCTCGTGGGTCTCAATGGGACATTTATGAAAATCTTAGATAACAGAAATTCAGAACATATACATCCATCAATTATCTTCAAAACTGTAATAGAGTTTATCATGGTATGTCTACTACTAAGAGTCGGCAGTCTGCTCAATGCTAGTCTACTGCTATACGAAGGAAGATTATGGTTTGGGTTCCATTGAAGGTTCCCAGACAAAAAATGAGGAACTGTTTCTGGACCGATTCAATTATATTAACATACAAATTGTACTTGGGGTCCCAAACAACTGATCCATATTCGAGAATAGGTCGGACTAGTGAAGTAAAACGATTTTTCGTAACGTAGGGATCTGAAAATTCCTTTGCCCAACGTTTAATAAAATTCAGAACGCCATAAGCCTTGTTTACCATCGTAATTATGTGGGAGTTGAAATTCAATTTTCTGTCCAAGAGAACACCAATATCAACAAATGAATCCACCGCTTCAAGAACATATAACACTGTGGAACAAAATGCAACTTTTGCGAAAATAACAGGGTTCTGATGAGGGATTCTGGCAAAGGGGTAAAAAAAATATAAAAATAAAAAAAAATTGCACATTCTTATGATGAATCGGCATAGGAAACCATTTTAGCTTTACATTTTAAGTGTAACAATTTTATGTAAAAATTTAACGAAAAACGTTTTTTGTGAAATACTTTTACTCTTTATCACCTCAATTTATGGGTCTTTTCTGTTATATTTGTGGAAAGAGTAAAAAACACGGTTGCAACGGGCTAAAATGTACTACAAAGATAATTCTCATAAAATTTTACTGTACGTTTCTTAACACAAAAACTCAATTTAAGTGCCAAAAATTAGTTAAAACTGAAATTCCATTTAAGGTTCAATTTCGTAGCTATTCCGAGTTGGCGCTAAAATATCCCACAAAACTACACTCTAGGGGGTTAGTGTGTATTGCTCTAATATACGTCGTATGGATTATTTTGAGCATCAGTTGGCGACAGAGTCCCATGAACATGGTGAACGGTTTCATCAAACATGTGAACCTATTGAAGAACGCTATAAAGGAAAGAGTATTCATTCTCTTGTAGCTTACATATTCTAGACTATGTTTGATAACGATATAGAATTACCAAGAGCTAAAAGAAACAAGTTATTCATAAATTCTTTCCTAGATACCCAAATTTATACTGATCTTTTGTTAATGGGTAGTCATCCACAGCTTTCTTTTGTTCGATGACTTATAGTAAAATTTGACGTAGAATATTTTTCCAATACCCACAAACCCCCTACGATGCAGTTTTGTGGGTCATTTTAGCGGTAACTCGGAATATATACGAACTTAACCCTTAAATGGAATTTAAGTTTTGACTTATTTTTGGCATTCAAGATGAGTTTTGAGCTTGGCTGGTTTAGTAAGTTGTAACACGATTTCATGAGGAATATTTTCGTAGTACATTTTAACCCATTACACTCATGTTTTAGGTGTGTTTTTACCCTTTTCCACAAAAAAGTCCCATATATTGAGGCAGTAGAGGGTTAAAGCGTTCCACCAAATGTTTCACGTAAAGATTTACATCAAATTTTTTAACGGTTTCCTATGCGGATTCATCATAAGAATGTGCAATAGGAGGAAAATTGCACTCCTTCCCTTTAAAAAAATTAAGACGTAAACTTTCAACACGCGGATACAAGCATATTGTTTTTACCCCTCTACCATAATCCGTTGTCAGAACCTTGTATTTTTTTTTGTTTAACAGTGTAATTGACTCAAGTGAAATACGAGTTGGCTGTTTACATTACTGGCCTAATAATGAAAAAACAAATTTTGCTGATCAAAATTGGTTTATAGTTTTTCAAAATATTCTCCGTGAAGAGAATTTGCATGCAATTGAATCAAGTTGCCAAGGACTTTTGCCACTCCGAATGAGATAACTCCATAACATGCGTTATTAACGCGTCAACCGCTTCTTAACGCGTCTTTGGGTGTTCGTTTCCTTAGTCCACTAAAAAAATCTGGCAAACATCTGGCAGTTACCAAATAAAAAGTCGCTAAAACGCGCATAGTGTGGGTTAGCGATTTGTTTTAAAAATAAGTTACGCCGTATTAAAAACTTCCGTTGGTTAAAGCCTCCTAATATGTTAAGGCCTCATAATTCCTCCATTGCTTAAAGTGTCCTAAGGAGTTAATTTTGGCGGTTTTTTTTAAATTCCCCATTGTCGTGGGTAACTACACAATATTTTCTCAACAACACATGTGTGTAACGACTAATCGTGATGGTAATTCCCCATTGACGTAGGTAGGTACGCATTATTTTCCTCATGCCCTGTGGGTAATGTGAAAACGTTCATTACCCATTCCCCACGGTGATGTTTTTGTGTTACACATTGAGGGGTAAATACGAACTCTGTTTGTAACCATATTCATGAATTTATAATTTAAAAATATCATTTGTGTGTGCTTATTTTGTGTCATCCACAGTAATCGTTACTTCAGACAAGTGTCTACAATTTTCTCCATATGTTTGTGAAGGCGTCAATACTGGCGTCAGAGTCAACGATTGTGTTTAAAAGTCTCACTTCGCCTCAATTTATGGTAATACTAGTAAAATAAAAGAATACATGTGATTCAGAAACTAGTGTGGTGAGACATACTAACTTGGCATATTCGTTCTGTAGATAACATTAAAATATACATGGACTGTAATGACATTCTTTTGATTTCGTATAGAAAAATATATGTCAATCGTTGTTTTTGTTCAAAGCAGCCAAAATTCTGGGTCAATACGGCGTAAAAGTTGAATATGTACCCAACCATATTATTGTTTTTTCACAACTTTCTTTCTCACTTTCTGTTTAAAACAATAGTTTTCCTGAAAAGTCCCAGTGTAGCATTCAAATATCAAATTCAACTTTTTAAAATAAAACTTCAAGAACTAGAATGGTAAGATTAGCATATGCCGGGTTGAATTAAACCTTTTAGTTGCCCAGGACTTCCAACTTCGAAAAGATTTTCAAAATTTTCATTAATCTATCTTCACTTTTTTCCCCAATTACATTTTGAATATACTTCCTGGCTGATAATGATGATGATATATGATGGCCTCTAGCATAAGTCTGATTAATTTAATTTGAGCGACGTCTAGAGCTGTGGAGTCTGGCCAAACTAGGCCAACTCCGACTACAGCATTTTAAAAATCCACGACTCCACTCCGATCCAGCACTTTGAAAAGGCTCGAATCAACTCCGACTCCAAAATATCGGTGTCTTTGATTTCTGAAAGTAGATTTCTGAAGTTAGTAGCGACGTGTGAAGTTATGACCATCGCGGTAAATGAAAACCCGGTGACTGTTTAAAAATGGAAATGAAAAATAATGCAACGAGTTAAAAATTAAGTTTGGTCAATAACTTCAGATTTTAAAGAGAGACTTAAATTTGAATCAGCGTTGTGCACATTTTTACGACTCCAGGCACATATTTCGGACTCCAAGACTCCGACACCGACACTGACACTGACTCCACAGCACTGGAAGAGTACCACGATTTTCGGGGCGCTGAAGGTCACCAAGAACTTATCCGATCGGGCATACGAAGAACGTAACTGTAAATGTTTCATCAAAACTAGCGCCTAGACATCTGCTAACCAGACCTTTGTGGAAGTTGGCCCTGGTTCAGAAGACGAAGTGAGGCGAAGCTTTTAATTTCAGTGCAGTTGGAGCCAGAATGTTCGAAAGTTCGAAAAATGCTAACAAAATTAAATGTCAAATTAATTGTCAAAATTAAATGTCAAATTAAGTGTCAAAATTAAGTGTCAAAATTAAATGTCAAATTAAGTGTCAAAATTAAATGTCAAAACTAAATGTCAAATAAAGTGTCAAAATTAGATGTCAAAGTTAAAGTCAAAATTAAATGTCAAATTAAGTGTCAAAATTAAATGTCAAATAAAGTGTCAAAATTAAATGTCAATGTTAAATGTCAAAATTAAATGTCAAATTAAGTGTCAAATTAAGTGTCAAAATTAAATGTCAAAGTTAAATGTCAAAATTAAATGTCGAAGTTAAATGTCAAAATTAAATACCAAATTATGTGTCAAAATTAAATGTCAAAATTAAATGTCAAATAAAGTGTCAAAATTAAATGTCAAAGTTAAAGTCAAAACTAAATGTCAAATTAAGTGTCAAATTAAGTGTCAAAATTAAATGTCAAATTAAGTGTCAAAATTAAGTGTCAAAATTAAATGTCAAATTAAGTGTGAAAATTAAATGTCAAAATTAAATGTCAAATAAAGTGTCAAAATTAGATGTTAAACTTAAAGCCAAAATTAAATGTCAAATTTAGTGTCAAAATTAAATGTCAAATAAAGTGTCAAAATTAAATGTCAAAGTTAAATGTCAAAATTAAATGTCAAATTAAGTGTCAAATTAAGTGTCAAAATTAAATGTCAAAGCTAAATGCCAAAATTAAATGTCAAAATTAAATGTCAAAGTTAAATGTCAAAATTAAATATCAAATTAAGTGTCAAAATTAAATGTCAAATAAAGCGTCAAAATTAAATGTCAAAGTTAAAGTCAAAATTAAATGTCAAATTAAGTGTCAAATTAAGTGTCAAAATTAAATTTCAAATAAAGTGTCAAAATTAAATGTCAAAGTTAAATGTCAAAATGAAATGTGAAAATTAAATGTCAAATTAAGTGTCAAAATTAAATGGCACCATTTTCAATTTAAATGCAAGCGTTTTATTTGAGAGATCCCTAGAAAATTATTTAACTAATTCATTTTAATTACGCTCTTTATTGAAAGTATCTAGACCATTTTTGTTGAAGTGCTAAGTAGGCGGTACAACCCCATCATGAAGAAGAATATACTTATTGAGGCTAAAAGAAAAATTATTTTCTAGTTTTTAGTGCATTTATAAATAAAACACTGTAACTTAATTTTTCTTTAATTATATTTTTATTTTTTTAAGCTGAAGGCAAAAACAAATGTTACAGAAAAATGTCGACAACAATAAATTTAAATAAACTGAAATCAACTGCATTCCACATTTGTAATCAATTTATTATTTGTCATACGCACTGAATAAAAACCAGTACCTAATTGTACCTAGGTGCGTATGAGTTATGTTCTTCAACGCCTTGACTAACTGTCAGTACATCAAAGCATTTCCCAAATGAAACCTATTAAAATCAATGTACTCCACTTGCAACTGCTTTATCTTAACTACTGTTCTAAACACACTGTCCTACTGCAACAAGAAAAAACACATAAACGAGAGGACATAAAGGACTTTGCCCTCAAATGGAACTAAAAATTATAGACATGACGACAGACAAACGGTTGGACAGACGGACGCATTCACTAGCAATTGCAGTTCATAAGGATAAAAGGGATTCAAATGTCCACGAAGAATCCTAGTGTGTAGTGTTTACGACTGTGTTTCTGTGTGTCTGCATGCTCAAAATGGCAAAAACAACAACAAATAAAGTGTGAAGAGAATAGAATGTTGGAAATGTTTCCACAGCAAATAATTTCAAATAAATCTTGTCTTTTTTAGCTGTAAGCAACGTTTGACACAATTCCTTTCCTATACTTTGCATTGGATGTGTAAAATAGAGTGCCTCTTTTTTCCGATATACTTTGGGATTGTAGCTGTAGATATAAACATGCAGACACACAAAAGCCAGATTTTTCTGATGGCCTTAAATAATTTGTACTTTTACCTCAATAACCTAAGGCCCTGCGTTGTAATTCTGTATATGTTTTGATTGAGGTCCTATGGCTGTCCCTTAAAATGGCACAATCAAGCCATCCTAATACAATAAGTACTTTTTTCTATGCACACACTGTTATCTATCGTCTGTATGTCTGACTGCCTCTTGTGTTTTGGTGTGAACAATTGTGGCATGAATGAAAGCAAATGCTAAACAGTTTGAATGCAGTCATAGATGGATAAAGTGGAATCCTTGCTGAAAAGGGAACAATGCGTCTTTAAAGACAGCCGACAATAATGGGCACAAACAGCTACCGTGTACACGTACGGGTAACAACGAGGCAATAGTCAGAGTACACAAGTTGTTTGTCCCCTGAAGGGTTTTGTTTTTAATACGGAACGAGAATCCTTCATGCATTCGAAGCGAAACAAACTAGCAAACTTGTTTAAATATATGTATGTATATATATATGTAGGACTTCCATGTAGGACAGGTACAGATGAGTGCATTGTGCCAAGATGAAAGATTGGAGTTTGACGAATGGAAAATTGTTCTTGTGGAAACAGTTTTGCGAGTGTTTAAATTGGTGTACTACAGTAAGTAAAACTGTTTAGAGTAAATTAAATTTGAATTACAGTTATATTACAACGAACAGGATGTGACAGATATGAATGTTGAAATTTCTTTATACCATCCTGCATCTTAGAATAGTGGCAGCTTCTACTTTAACCCTATAGACGATTTTTCGAAATGCCGACCCAAGATATCACATATAAGTCACATATATTCGGATGTTTCACCACTCACGGAACTCCTCGAATTAGCGGAAGTATTAGAAAACAATATGGATGTGATGGAACACCACAGGTTTATTATAGCGGAAGAACACGAGCGAATCGACCTCCGGAATGCTTGCGGACGATGCGGTGAAACAGACTACTTCAAGGCCCACTGCAAGAACAGACCCGTATGGTAGTGCTGGGAATGTGGAGGACGAAACATACGAACCATAGGTTGCTGTTCGATAAAGAGACGCGCCAGAAGCTCAACCATAAGTGGGGCAAATTAATTCCCAAATGAAGAACCCTCAAACAACTGTACCACTTTGACCACGATATGTAATAGCATAGTGGTGAAGGTAAGAATCAATGACCAAATCATATAAGTCACTGTGTATACAAGAGCTTCAAATAGTTTCATTAGCTCTACGTTCGCCCGGGATTTTTCGGATGGGATGAAAGAAACTTTGATTCTACACCCCAAAAGGGTAATTTTGCAGATGGCTCATCTGCATAGACGGAGTGGACAATATACATCAAAGTTTGCCTAAGAAATAGAACTCTAAACATCCAGCTTAATAGACTGACACTTGCCTCGGGGTATACACTTCTTGGGTATAGCTTCCTCACTAGCTCCGGAGCCTTCTTTTATTGCGCAGGTCTTACCATCTCATTCGCAGATAACGTCAAGGTGACAAACTACGGTATAAAACAGGTAACCTTGTTGTAATCATCTGAGAAGAACACAAAACTGTGCCCCTACCAACATCTCAGCATGCCAGAATTGAAAGAAGTGGAGGAATCGATAGACAAAGAATTGACACACTTCAAGGAAATTCGGTAATCCCGCACAAAATTATTATGAACGATGGCCGCTCGTTCAAAGCGCAGTCCACACCCACAGAAACACATACAAAATGGAACCCTGGAAGAAGGGGTAGTGGAAACCATCTTAGTTACCTGCACTCCGGAAAACTTATCAACATGTGGGGGGGGCCTTTTTTCTGCAAGGGAAGCGATAGAGGATGAACCCCACTGGCTGAGAAAATCGGTGAGGGTGTTAGAAAACCAAGTACAATAAGCGTGGACTCCGTCAAATCCAGCATTTCCTTGTCATCCACGTCCTCCTCATCCACATCATCATCAGACAATCCTAGGAAAGAAGACTCAATGGGTGAAACCGACCCATAAGCGGAACCTGATACTGGAAGGAACATGGAAGCAGAAGCACCAATCGGTAAATTGCGATATCGTCGCTCCGAGGCTACTCAACGAGGATGGAAGGGGAAGTTTACCCACATGATTAAATTTGTTGACAACCGCAGGTACCGGATAAAAAAAACACGGAAAAAAACAATCCTTATAGCTCCGCTTCCCGTACGAGTAGTTAAATATGGAGCTGTTTTCCTTTGGAAATAAAACCCACTTTCATTAAATTCTCCTTTTAAAGTTTCCTTTAGGAACCTCTGGTCAACTCCCTTCGATCAGCTTATAGTGACAGCAGCCACCAGTTGAGCGAGAACAGCTGGGCCACGCAACCCATTGAGCGGCAGTACATGTTGTGTTCGCACAAGCATATACAAACACACAAATAACAACAAGCAATGGCTTCCCATGACATCCCATGAAGGGATAGGGGAGTGCTTCTAACAATCAGTGAGCTGTGCGATTTCAAGTTTTAAATTCACTGATTGGGACCTACAGTTTTACTCCGGTTCCGAACGGTATTTTGAGAAGCTTTTTCATGGCAAAGTACTTAATAGTTTAAAGTGGTCAGAGCAGAGACAGAACGCTTATACTAATGTACAAGAGCCGCGCTAACCATTGAGCCACCGATGGCCACGCACATGACTGGGCCATATAAACGACACACACAGCTCAAACGAGTCAGTCGTTGGATAGTCGGCGACCCTTACACATAGTAGCTACTTGTAGTCATAATAGCTTATAGAGTAGTACACTGGTCGTTTTAGTTCTGTAGTTATCGTTCGGCGACACCCTGCATGTGGGAATCCGATTCAGTATGCTGCCGATACTTTGTCCTTGCATTTAGTCCCGTAGTTATCCTGCCTGTATACTCGAATGGGGACACCCTGCCTGTATGAACAAGATTTGGTATCCCGACGATACTTTGCCTTGTAATTATCCACGCACACCGAAGTTTGTTTTCAGCAGAAGTCTCCCTTAGACCGACAGAATGTGACAGTCAGGACTATCCCTCTGATCGCTGCATACAACTGTTTTACGGCTGAAGCCAATGAACTGGCATAGACAACATTGGCATATTTGACTTTCACTTTGACTTTCTAGCCACTTCGACTTCGCCTTTCTTGTACCCTTCGCCTTTTCTGTTCAGCCAGGATATTGCCGTCGGAACGAGGCTTTCAAGAAACATCTCCAGATCTGATGGCGCCGATATACGTAAATTCCTGCCTACACAACGCTTAACTACAGCTAACCCTCCGAGATTAGTGCAAGGATTATAGACTTAGCAAGTTACAATATCATAGAGTGTAACTTATAACTTATCATTGTACATTAGTTTAAGGACAAATCAATGCGAAATAAACAGACACGAACAACTAGTAGTTTTTTCTCGATCTAAAAGCGTATCTGAGCTTATCCTAGCTTCAAAGAGGAAACCTCATCGTTAAGAGGGCGGTATAGATGGTGCCAGTAGTTTAAAAAAATATTTTGGTGACAATTTTTTGGCAACCCTATAAAAAACATATGTTTTAAGTATTTTTGTTTAGTGTTTGTTTTTATTTAGTATTTTTTTTTCAGCCAACAACAAATTTGTGTACACGCCCCGACAGTACACAAAGACGAAAACATTAAAAATGCATTCTATGAGCGCCTGGAGGAAATATAGGGCGGCTGGCCTGCCCAGGAAATTAAAATTGTTCTAGAAGATTTTAATAATAAAATAGGAAAGGCAGATAGATGCTCTTGGTTCAGCAATCGGGAAATTCAGTCTACACAACAACATCTCCGATAACGGATTCAGACTGCTTTGCGTCCGCAAGAAATATGGTCGTAAGTGGAACCAGATTTCCACTAAAAGATATCCACAAGGCAATCTGCACATCCACTGATCTAAAGACAAAAAACAATACTGATCACGTGGTAATCCATGGAAGGCATATATTAAGCGTTATAAACGTGCGTGTTATTTAGACGTTATAAACGTGCTGAAAATTTAGACTCGGATCACTACCTAGTTGTAGCCAAGGTACGTACGTGAACTAAAAGCACTCGCAACCAAACACAAAGGAAGCTAGACATCGCGAAGCTGCATACCACCGAGATAGCCAATACCTACTCCAACAAACTCTCTCAATTTCTGCAAACAAACGCCCCTAATTCTGATGTTCCTGACACACAGTGGCCATTCTATTAGCACGACAGCAACGACCGCGCTAGTATATAAAAAACCACGTTCAGACAATCCCTGCAGTGACGAAATCACTTCAATCATTGACGACGGAGTAGATTGTCCACCCCAGAGGCAAAACGAGATCAGCGCGGCAATTGCGCGCCTTAAAAACAATATAGCTGCAGGTGCCGATGGACTGCCTGCAGAGCTTTTTAATTGAATGTTAACGTTGATAACTTTGAAGTGATAGCTGCTTTTGTCTACATTGGCCCCGCCGTAAACGAAACTAATAACGTCAGCCTGGACATCAAGCCACGAATATTGGGAGTTCTCGAGACAAAAATTCTCAGAAAAATAGTTGGACCCATAATCGTTGACGGCAAGTACCGTCTTCGTATGAACCATGAGCTGTATAAGGACATCGATGTATTGAAGCGCGTCCAAATAGAACGAATGCGCTGGCTGGGACATATTGTACGAATGGAGGACAATGGGCCAGCTTGAAATGTCTACGGCAATAAACTCGAAGAACGACGCAGAAGAGGGCGACCAAAACTTCGTTGGATGGACCAGGTTAAGTAGCTATTATCTAAACTTGGTGTGCCGAACTATCTACGGAGCTCAAAAGACGGAGGCGCGTGCGGCAATTGAACGATGAATACCTGTTGTTCCTACAAAATACGAAGAAGTAAAAGACGGTGGTGACACCGTTAATACTGAATGGATCAATCAGTTCATGGCAGGTACTTAAAAAGCCCACCTGTTGGACACTAATGACTAGGGTTTAGAGAGTGGGGACGATGTGTATTACTGTTGCTCTGCGAACCACTCCCACTGATGCACTGAATCTAATGTTTGATTTACTTCCTGTGAACATTTTGGTTGTGGCAACTGACACACTGCTGCAAGATCCTAGTCGATAATGAAACAGTGTTGGGAGCTGTTTCTATCATTCCTGCATATGCTGATGCAAAATCGGAAACAGTATTCGATCGGAAATATCGCACTCTCACACCGAAAGGTATTACTGCAATAATGGAGTTCCTGGTGCGGAGCGGAAATTGATTTACACAGTTGGTTCAAAACCGAAAGATCGGACAGAGTATGGGATTTGTTCTAGGGAACACGAGTTGTATATTTCACATAGACTTTTTGGGCATTGTTGTGTGTATCAGGCGGGAATTGTGGAGATTATGAAAGTGACTGCTTGGCTGACGGATAACTGTCCACCATTATTGGTGGTCAATGAATTTTCTGAAAGCCAGGTGTCTGTCAAGTCCATAAAATCAATTCTCAGCAGCAGTAGAGGGCTACTGCAAATCTCTTAAGAAGATATATGGATGCCAGGGCACCGGCATATCCCAGAGCAGATGAGCTACGACTACACTCACAGAAAAATTCGGTTGAGACAGCCGAATTAGCCGTAACCGAATGTAAAGGTTGTCACAACCTCATTAGAGGTTGACACAACCTCACTAGAGGTTGACACAACCTCATTAGAGGTTATGACAACCTCATTAGAGGTTATGACAACCTCATTAGAGGTTATGACAACCTCATTAGAAGTTAGCACAACCTCATTAGAGGTTGACACAACCTCATTAGAGGTTGACATAACCTCATTAGAGGTTATCACAACCTCATTAGAGGTTAGCACAACCTCACTAGAGGTTGACACAACCTAATTAGAGGTTATCACAACCTCATTAGAGGTTAGCACACACAACCTCATTAGAGGTTGACACCACCTCATTAGGGGTTGTCGAAACCTCATTAGGGGTTATAGCAACCTCATTAGAGGTTGACACAACCTTATTAGACGTTGTCGCAACCTCATTAGAGGTTGTCACAACCGAATTTAGATAGTGTCAGAAATCAATTTTGGATTTTTTTATTATTAACTAATGATTTATTATCCAGTATTCTTATCAAAAACATTAGAGAGCGAGAAAATAAAGTTATTTACACAGGATAATCTTTAGAATAACAAATTTATTTTACATGTCACTACCGACCTTTTTTGAAGTCCCGGCCATCATGGGTCACCGCACCAATTGTGGCGTGTTGTATCTATTGATTTAGGTCCTAAACCGTTGCCTACACAGATTTTTGCATCATTATTGCAGACCCAACTTGGAAAGCTTCAAAACTCTTGATATCGGCTAGGACATTCTCTAAAAAATAAGACGATTTAACACAAAACCACAATTACAATATTTTTACTTACCTTACCGCCAACAACACCGTGACGAGAACAGTTATTCACTTTTTAACTTCTTTTAATGTAATATTTGTTTTCATAATTTTAAACGTCAAATTTTAAATACATAGGATTATGTTGTGGTAACCGAATTGAAAACGAAATTCGGTTGTACCTACAGAATTCATGAGAAATTCAGTTACAGCAACCAAATTGACGCCGAATTCGGTCCTTGCAACCGACTTAGGGATTAATTCGGTAATTGCGACCGAATTGATGCCAAATTTGCTAGTTACAACCGAATTCATACCAAATTTGGTAGCTACAACCGAATTGATACCAAATTCGGTAGTAACAACCGAATTCATACCAAATTTGGTAGTTACAACTGAAGTGATACCAAATTCGGTAGTTACAACCGAATTGATACCAAGTTGGGTTATTGCAAACGAATTGATGCCAAATTCGATTATTCCAGCCGAATTTGGTACAAATTTCAGTTGTTGCATCCGAATTAATTTCAAATTCGGTTGTTCCAACCGAAATTTTAGAAAATGTTGTTGGCTGAGCGAGTATAATTGAAGATTCAGTTGTCACAACCGAATCAATTATGAAACGAGGTTGCTTCAACAGAATTTCGGTTGTGGGGGCTAAATTCGGTCGTAGCAACCTCAAGTCGGTTGTGCCAACCTCAATTCGGTGTTAATGGCCGAATTTACGGTTGCTACAACCTCTTTTCAAACAATTAGTTCTCCGAGTGTATGTTGCTGGCTCCACAGGATCTGAAACGTATTACCATGACATCTAATGTGGTTGTCACAACCTCTAAATTCGATTTCGGCTAATTCGGTTACTTGGTTGTAGAAAAATTGGCTCTATCGAGGATCAAGAGGTATTCAAATTTCTAGGAGCAACCTAAATGGTTCTCAGGTGGGGCTAACGCTTAATCTCAAAAAATCTAAGTTAGTCGTTTATCGACACCAAACATGTCATAACATTATACAAATGACGAAACTTGCGAAAAGTCGATTGGAACAGCACTAATTCTACTTGGATACTTTTGTTTCGTCTTAGATTTCGAAACGCCACAAAACTCGACAAGATTGCGATTAAACAACTTTAAATTATGCGTTGAAGTTCTCATACGATTGCATTTCTGACGAACAAAAATCGAAACAAGCCTCAAATGGGGAAATTGTAGCAGTTCCATTGAGGATGTGTGTCATTTGTGCAGTAAGTATTTACTCCTTGGAAGGGAATATGTTGTTAGTTCATCGGCATCTCTAACTTTGTGGTACTAGAGCCGTCTTAGTTGTATATACCCATTGCATGCAATATATTGTAATTCATTTTGTCTACACTTTAAATACTCTAGGTAGAAGTGAATACACATTTTCTGTGTCAAGTGACAATCAAATAGTAGGCAATGCAAATGTAAACAAATGTAAACTTACATTTAAATAACACAGGCACACAGAAAGAAAAACGTGAATAATATTGATGAATTCGTGGCTTGACTTCAAGATATATTTCATAATTTCCCAGCACAAAACGTATAGTATTACTGTGAGCTAAGTTCTCCCATTATTTTTTTTTATGATTTTCATTGTGACCCAATCTTAATTGGAAAGCTTTTTAGGGTAAAATATTTTTTAGAATTTTTTTCAGATGTTCCAAAAGTTCACAAATCGAATTTCCCACAAAAATCGGGTTTTCCGGACGTTTCCTGAATTTTATTTAAAACTTGGCCAATTACCATGTGGCGATGTCAATATTGTTAAAGAAAGGTGTACCATCTTTATTTATGTAATCATAAACTACCAGTTTTGGCAATGATTTTGTTCAATAAGGTACCCTATATTAATTTTTTTTTCGTAAATTATGCATAAAAATTGTAAATAGCGATTAATACCTTTGAACATTTCTACACAAATTTCAAACACTAATGACGCAATTTAAAAGGTGCGTAAATTCCCACATTTTTTTTTTGGAATTTGCGGTTACAGCCTTTAAGAGCTTTCTTCTTTCTGAAAAATAAGCTATCCATTTTGTGGTTTCAAAACCCCCGGTCTGGCAAGGCTGTCAGCTGTTAAATATCTATGATCTGTAGTTGCATTTATTTAGTGAAAGACTTGCCCATTTCCGAAAATGGATAGCTAACAACCGACGAATGCATTAAAGTAGTTAAAACTTTCTAGAAATTTTCGAGCATTGCGGGATGATTGTGGTCGTCATACTGTACACGGAGTTTGCAATATTATGAAGAAATTTGACGAACGTGGAGGTGCTGCAGATCTGGTAAGGCCTATGCATCATCGTAATGTACGGACTGCCGAAAATATCGCTTCTCTTAGTGAAAGTGTGGCAGTTAATCCGCGTTAGTCGATACCGTGGCGTTCTCAGCAATTGGACTTGTCATACGGCTCATTATGGCGTATTTTGCATTAGGATTTGCAAATTCATCCATATAAAGTCCAACTCACGCAAAAATTAAACCCGGCTGACCACTCAGAACGCCCTAGATAGGCTGATTGGGTGCTAGAGTAACAGGCTTACAATGCTGATTTTTCGAACAATGTTTTCGTCAGCGATTAAACTCTTTTATCACCTGTTAGTAACGTCAACAAGGAAAATTATCGCAATTTGAGGCTCGCAGAACCCAGACGTGCTTGTCAAAAAGCGGATGCATCCGGAAAAAATGAATATTTGGTGCATATTATGGTCTGGAGGTGTCATTGTACAGTATTTTCCCCCAAAATGTCGCTTGAAGAAGCGTTACCGTCAATTCAGAGCGCTATGCGCGATTTTTGACCTGCAATTAAAGATTATGATCTGGAGGACATGTGGTTTGTCGATATCTAGCATGTCGAAATCTAGCTTTTCCTGTGTTCGATTTCCAACTTTTTTCGCCCTTCTTAGTTTTGTGCGAACTTTCGCAGCCACCAAGTAATGATCCGAGTCAATATTGGCACCTCGAATCACTCGTACATTCATTACACTAGAAGAGTGACTGCCATCTATTATCAAGTGATCAATATTGTTATTCGTTCTCTGATCAGGATATATTCAAGTTGCCTTATCTGTGCCCTTATGTTGGAATCATGTGCTACTAACTACCATGTTCTTTGCAGCGGCGAGGTCTATCAGTCTTATTCCATTGTCGGACGTGGTATCATGTAGACTGTGATTACCGATGGTTGGTCGAAAGACACTTTACTTTCTCTTCCCAATTTGGCATTAAAACCGCCTAGAATAATCTTAATGTCGTGGTCAGGGCAGCGTTCGTATACTTCCTCCAGACGCTCATAAAATGATTATTTGACCTCATCGTCGTTATAATCTGATGTTGAAATATTTCGGCGAATTGTGGCTACGCGTTCACTCACTGGGATGAACCTTCAAACTAGGTGTCGCAGTCTCTTGCCAACTATAAATCCGTACCCGACTACGTGCTTTAGTTCATGGCAGCTGTAGTAAAAATCACAGTTTTTCTTTCTGGTGGACATTGGTTTCCTCAGTTTTGATATGCCGTTGGCCAGGGGTATTGTTGCATACGCCTTCAAAGGACAGAAGAATATATCCACTAGTTCGAAAAGCTTCAGTGACAGGGCCACCTAATAATCCTGAGACGTATCAGTGATCGCATTGCCACTCAGGCTGCTCATTCGTTTCGCCATCTCACTTTAGCTAGCTAATGGAGGTTTCCGATAAAGCCATTGCCCAGGACATACTGCGTAGAAGTAGTGAGCTGCTTGGACTGCCCAATGAAGGAATCATTTCTGGGTACTCTCAAGTGAATGTTTATGATAAACTTTTCCACCTCCACGCACAGTTCCATGTCCTATCTCTAAGTGTAAAGGGTGAAGAAATCTTCCAGTTGTAAGGTTTGGTACTGGTAGACGACGTTAACAATTCAAATTATTTTTCATTTCTTCTCAGAATTGCACATTGTTACTCTTATATTCCATGGTATACAACTTTAAACATGTAGTTGTTTACAATTCCTACTAAAGCAGCAGCTGTAACGTTTTATACAAACACACTTGTTTTCATTTTCAGGTCACTGAAACTAGAAGTGTTTCAGAGAAGTTGATGTCGTTGCTGATGATGTAAATGAATTTACACGTAGATACATTTGTTACAGTTTTCCATTTCACTAATCTTTTAAGGACTACTGTACTGAATGAACAATGGTCTTACAGCAACAGACAGAGAGTAACATTCGAGTACATGGAATTTGACACAGAAAGTAGCTTCATATTTTATAACTAAAAACAGTAAGAAATAAATATTCCAGTACTCAGGCTTTCTTAAAATTTATTGCTCAATAAATTTCCGGAATATTATATCTTAATACCTGTTTAGTTAGAAGCACTTGCATGCTACAAGAATGAGAAGGGCCCTCATGAGTTTGAAATAGAGGATTGAAATGATTTTGAAAAATAATTTCACTACTGCTCGATGTTCAAAATATTAACCGCGTTTTGGTAACAAACAAGTTGCCAAGAACAGGGTTATTTGAATAAATAAATAAATAAATTTAAATAAATTGTTCATGTCGCTTAGTCTTAGCTGAGAGCTTCAATAATATTCAAGCTGGATGAAGAACGCATATATTTCCACGTAAAATCATACATGTTTGTCAGTAAACATGATACTGTTCGCAGTTAAATACAGGGTGGCCCAAAATGAACGAAGGGGTTTGCTGGTAATCTGTCGGTTCTTGGACAAGCTGAATCTTGTATGGAAATATTCCTATTGTGTGCAAAATTCTCTGCAGCGACGCTCGCGAGAGGCCAAGTTGTGTCGAACGTCGCCTGGTTGATGTTTCTCCATCTTCCCGAATACTCCTCTGTACCAGTTCAATATTGTCATACGTGTGCACCGTTCGTCGTCTGCCAGCACCAGGAAGGTTCCTTACTGCCCCTTGTTGGCGAAAATTTGACTCTTAGGGTCCAACCCGCACATTAAAATAACGACGATATGCACGCTGAGTCAAAACAATGGATCGTTGATTTGAAAAATAAAGCTCAACAATTTGGGCACGTTGTTCAATTGAGTACTGCTCCATTTTAAATTCCCCAAGTCTTCTTTAAGAAATACTGAAAAGAAAAAAAAAATTTTAATAAAAAAGTTATAAGCAATTCAAACCCCTTCGTTAATTTTGGGCCACCCTGTACAAGTAAGTTTGGGACTTGCAAACATATGAATGTTTGAAGTGTGTTCCAAACATATAAATGGTTCCTGCAGAATATGTTTGGGAAAGTATGATAGAGGGGGCGATATTTTTCAGCGTGTAAAATAGAGAAACACCTTTGTCATGCTACCCATTTCTATTAACTTTGGTAGCCACTTCTAAACCGTTTTAACTCAGCGCAGAAGCTTTTGTCGGTGGTAAAATTTTGGTGTAGATCCAGAGAGTAGGTGCTGAACTAAATTTATGCCATAAGAAAAATGCAATAATAGTAATTAAAATAACAGCAATTATTAAATTTTTTAAAGAAAAGTTTAAATACTTACAGTTTCGTATAGAGCTCCCTTTCAATTTGTTATTGACATTCGTAATACCTAATTTTTTCCCGAGGAAGAGATTCTCATTTTCGAAGTTCGTTTAGAATAAGGGAACGAGGAAAAAGGAAAAAGTTCCCGGATATATTTTATTAAGAATATGGGAATAAGGAAAAATCCCCGGAAATTATTATTGAGAATTGGGCTGTAAGATTAATTTCGTCGATTTTATCTTCCGATTATATGATTAAGCCATCTGCAAATGAGATTATATTATATTATCTAAAATAATCTACAATGAGATTATATTACTACAAACACTGCGCCGAGGCCAAATTATCGAAGAAGGCGGTACAACAGAAAAATTAAGTTGGCGGCTATAGGTTTTACAAGCTTTGTACAAATTTGTGATGTTTGTGAAATAACTAAACCTTTAAAATTGCATCAGAGGACCAAATTTGGCAAGTCGATACAATCGGCTCACAGTTTAAACTAATAAGAGTAATTTACATAGGCAGCGGCGAGAGCTTTAAAAAAGTTTTTGTGGCGGCGACGCGTCTAAAAGCTTTCGACCGGCTTCTTCTGTCAAAAAACAGTTGATTTTTTGTGTGTTTTTATTATGGTTACATTAAGTTGGTTTTTTTTTACCCCGCTAAAGTTAATTATAGCGATATTAAGTGGCATTTCAATTTCCCACTTAAATTCCGACTTCAGCAATGACAATTCTGCCACAAAAAGTGACAAACCACAAAAAGTTATTTTGCTATCATTTCTTGTGAATGAAAATGTTATCAAGGAGAGACTCAAAGCAGAAATTTGCAAACTGGCTTGCACATTTGAAGTTAATTCGAATTATTTTATTTAATGGAAGAAATCCTCTAAAATTGAAGGATAGATTTATATTTCCGATTAAAAACAAAATTGGAATTAAATCGTTCACAACAACGTGCGGTAAATGTTATAAGGGTTTTTCAACAAGAGCGCTACAAAAGTTTTTTTTAAATAAAACAACACCGGTTTTACGTACCAATGAAATTCTTTATTCCTGTGAAAGTACGTTCGATGCTATTATGTATGGAACTCGATTTCTTTTGCATGGCCACCACGGGCACGCTTGCAGAAGTCCAGATGCTGAACCCAAATTTCGACGGTTTTCAAGCACGTTTTTCACGTTCGATATTCGTACGAAGTTCATCAATCGTCGCTGGGTTGTTGGCATAGACCATAGACTTGACGTAGCCCCACAGGATCTAATCTAACGGCGTCAAATGGCACGACTGACACGGCCAATCGACTGGGCCATTTCGTGAGATAACACGTTCACCAAACTTGGTTTCCAATAAATTGTGGCTTGTGGCGCCGTCCTGTTGGAACCACATGTCCTCCAAGTCCATATTATCCAATTGGGGCCAAAAATATTCGGTTATCATTGAAGGGTAGCGATTCGCATTCACAGTAATGTGCCGGTCTTGATCTTCACGGAAGAAGTACGGCCCAATGACGCCGCCGGCCCATAAACCGCACCAAACCGTAATTTTTTCGGGATGCAATGATGACTCATGGATTACGTGTGGATTGCTGTCTGAACAATAACGCATATTTTGCTTACTGACTAAGCCATTCAGCCAGAAATGAACCTCATCACTGAAGATGATTTTCCGATGAAAATCCGAATCATTTTCAAGTTGTTACTCAGCCCAGTTCACGATCATACGACGCTTATGGTGGTCAAGCGGCTTCAGTTCTTGCGTCAATTTGATCTTGTAAGGATGTAGGCCAAGATCTTTTCTCAAAATTCGCCACAACGACGTCACAGAGATGTCCAACGCTTGAGAACGACGTGCGAGAGACACATTTGGGCTTTCTTGAACTGAAGCCTCAGCGGCAGCAATATTCTCGACCCTACGGGCACTTCTTTGTCTCACTGGCACGGGAAAATTTTTTACTGTGCATGTGGATTCAAATTTTTCCACTAGACAGACGCTCAATTGTTGATCTGTTAGGACGATTATGGCGACCATTAATTAAAGTTGAGGCCACTGACACCAAATTTCGGTAGTAAATTTTAATAATTCCGACTCGTTGTTGGCTTGTATATCTTTCCGTGATGAAATGGTAAACCTTACTGAAGAGAAATGTCAAAAGAGCGGGAAAAATATGGCGTCGTTTGCTGTCCCTATCGATTTACTTTTGTAGCGTCTCTGTTGAAAACCCCGTTGCATACTGATCATGGTAGAATTATCTATCAGGTATAGTCGTTTAAATAAATGATCACATTATTTCCATGTCATTTTTCGTGTCACTTGTCAAAATCATATGTATTTTGTTTTTATACTTTTTTGTATTCTTGTATTGTTGGTATACTTATATTTGTGTAGGGCTGTTATTGCTGCTTACATCTACAACATCTGCTGCTACCATGTATTTGTTGACACTGGCTACAAACGTGTTGCTGTATCGCATTTAATGTCGCAGAGTACAGCAAATGTTGCCACATTTCGTAGTACTAAGTCTGGTTCGCTTTATTTGGAAAGTGGCGGTAGCTTAATGGAATAAAAAAACAGCCGTATTTGTTTAGTATCTAACAGTGGTGCATCAACATTTACACCAGTTTAAAACGAGGTTAAAAATTAAACTTCAGTTTCTACAGAATAAAATTACATAAGGAATCTTCAGGCTTAGTGCGGATTAACGGAGTTAACCTTCGAAATGCAGTAGTCTTGGTCTAAATACCGTACTAAACGATTTTATATTTTTAATTCTTTGATAACAAACAATAAAGTTTTTATTATTTATCATATTGTATATTGATATAATTTCATTTAGGGGAAATTTATACACTTTGCCTGCCATCTCAACACTATCAAAGGCCTTTTCCAGGCACATACCTGTACCTAACTTTTTATGCCACTTCCAATTACTGTCGTAAGTAAATTTATGTATAGCGTTAACTGTCGAATGTTTGAATTTGAAACAGAGTTCGTATTTACCCTCCCATGAGTAACCCATACACATCGTCGTGGGGAATGTGTAATGAACGTTTACCCATTACCCTTGGGGCAATGGGGAAAATATTGGGTAGCTACCCACGACAATGAGGAATTACTCATCACGATTTCCCATTACCCTCAGGGAAATGGGGAAAATAATGGGTAGCTACCCACGACGATGGGCAATGGGTTATCCAGGGTAACTCATCCCCATTTTTGATCGATAATATGAAAAAATCAGAAAAAATGTCTATATCTCGGAAACGGAGTGTCCATTAGAGAAAATAACAAATTTTTGTAGGCTTCTAAGGGGTTTTAATAAAGTGGTCCAATTCGTATGGAAGAATTTTTTTTCGAAAAATCGCCAAATTAAAAAAATCGCTAAAATCAAAAAGTGGATATAACTCGAAAATGAGAGAGATGTAAAAAAAATCATGACAATAGTGGTTTCTTAACTATAGAACTTTTTTTGAGCAATTTATAAAAAAGTCCAAAAATGTGCTATTTTTTTTGGTTCACTTGAATAAAGGCACTATTTTAAGAATCGTTAGAGTCCATATTTGTTAGCGATGATTAATAATTATTGCAATATTTTCCTTTATAAGTTTTTTGAAAATTTTTATCTTTTGCTATATTTCTAGCAACTTCAGTAAGTGTAGGTTTTAGCCAATTTTGATTTTGGTGATGGTACTTATTTTCTCTAAATATTATAACACAATATAACAATAGGGCGGAGCAATAAGTCCGTGACTTTTTGAATGAAACACAGTTTTTATTGCAAAAAAAATTATTTTTCAAAATAATCTCCTTTTAGCTCAATACGCTTAGTCACAGGTTTCTCCAATTTTTGTATCCCTTCCAAAAATAGGATTTTTCGAGTTCCATACAATAGGCATTTGTTTGATTAATAATTTCATCGTTGGAGCTAAATGTCTTTCCACCGAGGCATTTCTTTAGGTTTGGAAATTGGAAATAGTCACTGGAGGCTAAATTCGGAGAATATGGTGGATGAGGTAGCAATTCGTAGCCCAATTAAACAACTCCAAACAATCCTTTGAAGTTGTCACACGATTACTTATATGATCAATTGAGAGCAAACGCGGCACCCAGCTCGCAGACAGCTTTCTTAAACCCAACTGATCATTTAAAATCAAAACCACACCGCCATATGAAATGCCTATGGCATCAAGAATCTCACGCACTTTTACTCTTCGATCGGCCAACACCATATCGTTGATTTTTTTTGACATTTTCGGTTGTATTGACCTCAATTGGCCGTCCAGAACGATCAGCGTCATTTGTACTTGTTCGATCACAACGAAAGTCAGTAAACCACTTTTTCTTACCACTGAAATCGACGGTGCAGAGTCCCCATAGTATTTATCAAGCTTTCCCTTGGTTTGATTGACGGTTTTTTTCGCAAAAAATAATGTTTAATGAGCATTCGAAATTCGCATTTTTCCATTTTCAACAAAAAGCAGTAGGTTCCTGATACCAGTCTAATTTTATAGGGGAGAATATTATAAAATTAGACTGGCATTAGAAACCTTCTGCTTCAGGAAAATTAAAAAATTACTATTCTAAATACCCAAAGACGATTAAAACGAACACGGCTATGAATTTTATAAGGAGAGTCCTAAATATATATGTAAGCGACAAACGCTTTCATAACAAAAATAGAGGCATAATTAAACAAATCTTGGTGAAAAACGATTTCCCGGAAAGACGATAACGACAATGATCGATTCCTCGTTATGCACATAAAGAGAACCACGGAATAAAAATGATAAAATATATAAAACGATGCCATACTTACCATTTCTATCAGAGAGATTCAAGTGCTCTACATTTTATGACAAGCCAAGGATCATATGACAAATCGGATTTAATATATAAAATTAAATGTTGTGGTGACGGAGCTAACCTATGCAACAAAGTATGTATATGTTGGAACGACTAAGTCAAAGGTACGTACAAGAATTTCAGCCCATAAATCTGACCAGCGAAATAGGCAAAACACAATTGACCAAAAAACGGCACTGGCGGAACACTGTATAAAAGAAAAACACTCTCCGAACTTTGATGATGTGAAAATATTACAGGAGTAGAAACTCTATAGCAAGAGATTTATGTTAGAAATGCTATGTTAGAAATGTTAGAAACTGACAACTGTGCACATATATACAAACATGTAGTAGCAAAACAAAGACGAGATAGAAAGTCGAAACAGTTGAGACGCAACTGGAACAGTGTTTAGATGTTTGTGTGTTTAATGTACGTAATGTATTGCACATATTAGTAATAAATAAATAAATAATTTTTGTAACTTTTTTTTTTAATTAGATCCTGCAGATAATCGTCGAAATATTGAAATAAAATAAAATAGAATAGTTTTTGGTTAATGTATGAGAAATTCATACTACAAGCTTACAAGTCATGAACATTTTTCTAATTGAAAAATTCAGGCACAGTAGTTAGGCATCTGATGATGAACTTGTCACGGAGTTCGAAACTAGTCATGCCAGTGAGTGTGTGTTGAACTGAATTGTCTATTATTTCCAACAAAAACCAACCATTTTTCAATTAGAACAATGTTCGTGACTTGTAAGCTTGTAGAACGAATTTCTCATACATTAACCAAAAACTAACAAAAATCGGTCGTAAAAATTCAAATTCTAATATGTTAAAGAATATAAATTGAAAAACTTTCTTATTTTTTATTCATGTGGACCTTGAGCCGGAAAAATTAGAAATATAAAATATTTTGTTGCTTAAAAAATTAAAAAAAAAATATTATTAAGAAACGGCAAAAAGTGAAAAGTTGTATTAGTTTATCCTAAAGTCACGTGACCTATGAACAAAATGAGACATGATCGATGAATGCGTTTCGCTCTTATTCACACTTTAGTGATGGTATCTAATTTTGTCTAGAATTGTGATTTTTTGTTTGGGTTACATATGATTACTAAAAATAATACGCAAAATCGATTTTTTCAAAAAATTTACATTTCATAGGTACCGATCAACTCTGTAGACTTGCCTCTACGCTCTACGTTTTACTAGCCTCTACGTTTTACTAGAACGGTGGTACATCATTTTTTAGAAATCAAATACTATATCTACAAGGATATTACGAAAAAATATATGCTCGTATTTTAATATTAAACTCTATTTATTACATATCGTCACAAATCAAAGCAAATATCATTTCCTATGTTTTCTGATGTTATTAGTTCCTGATAAATTTCTGATTTATTGGAGGTATCTATAAGGGGAAGAAGTTGAATAAAATCTCTTTTTTTTGTCAACGCTTACCTAATTCCAATGTGGATAGAGGGTATCCAATGAGGGTATCGTGGAGTAAAGAGGAGGTTTTTTTTCAGGCAGTTTTTATTACTTGATGTCAGTCATCTGGAATATAAATATTTGGATATTTTTTTGATTTTTCTACAAAGTCAAAATCCTCATCACATGGTAAGTAAAAATGGTCTCTGCATAAGAAGTTATGATCAATTATGTTTACTACAAAGTGTGAGAGGCTTATAATAAAACCACATATCAAAGATATTTTTATATTTATATTCTGGTCCCCACATTAGTCAGAATACATTATTAATTTTTGGGTTTCTACAAACTTTTTTACAAAATTAAGTATGCTTGCTCCAATTTCTTGTGGTCCTCTTGAAGCCACAGTGGCATTCCACGTACATATAATCCTATCTCCTGTTGCCAAACTATGAACTTCAAGACAGTAAGATCACAGGTGATATTGATATTGAATAGTTTTTAGTAAGGTCGAAAGCGATTGCAGTGACATCTGAAGTATTATTTTTGGCAAAATCAGAATCTAATTGCATGCCATTTCTTGCATCCTCAGCAATCTTCTGATGGAATTGGGGTTCCTTTTCTTTAATTAAATCTAATTTTATTGTTTGTCGTCACAAGCCTCATTTTTTATATCCATCACAACGTGATTGGTGCATGGAACTTTAAGTTGAAATGACGGTCACAAGTTTTTCTAAGTACCTACAATGTTACAAAATTGCCGCTTATAAAAATTACACATAGTTGTCATGTTACATTTAAATGTGGTTCCAGACACTGTGTATTAAGGTTTTTATTCATGGCATAGTGACTACAATAACACTGTAAGTAAAATTTGAAGTTTTGAAATGACACACAAAAACACCGAGACACCCCAACTAATTTTTGGGTCATAGAATCCAGTGGTATACTCCGTTTTAAAAAGTTAGCTCAAAATAACGAGATATTTCGATTTTAAATTTGTAGTAGATTTAAGGTGATTTTTGGTTTTATTTGAGAGAAAACCCTGCAAAAGCTCTTGCTAAATCAATTTCTATATTTTTTTCGACAAAATATAACCGTTGAAATAATAGATATCTATTTGGAAGCAGAATTAGTTTACCTCTTACAATTTGGGGCCATAATAATTATAATAATTTTGGGATTGGGGATCTTGGGATTCGGGATTTTGGGATTGGCATCCCTATTACAAACAGATGCTACAACATAGATACCAAAGTGTTCACTTTGACAGATAAGTCCCCACCCGCCGCGTTAACACATCAAAAATATAAGCATTTTATTGACCATTTTGAATAAATAGAAAAATGAGTGAAGAAAAACGCAGATCACATTGCTAAAAATTACATATGTTTTGGTTTGTGTGTAGAAAATTTACACCGAAAAATCATCGACGACATTTGGTTGAAGATGTCCTCAAACCTTACAATCAGTATTTTTTGGCTACTCCACTGAAGAAATCCGAAATATTGATCATGCACCTGCGTTTACGTGCATGACATGTTTTAGTGCATTAAACAATTGGTGGAAATTACGGCGATATTCGATGCCATTTGGACTTCCAATGATATGAACCGATCCAGGGGAACATGATACAGAAAATTGCTACGCGTGCAAGAACGATGTAAATGGTCGCAATCGAAATAGTAAGTTCACTTAGATAGACTATACTATATGTAATACACAATAATTTATTCTTATAGAATGATCCCGTTTTATATACAAAGGTGTGCCAAGTGCTCACGTACCAGTTTCACACAGTGATGCGTTGCCTGTCCCAGTACATCCATCGACACACCAATATGATACTGCGTCCAATGAAGCCCAATCGCAAACTTCAGCAATATCATTACATCATGCTGATTCTGAATACCTTGAGCCAGTTATACAATATCCATCATTAATTTCGCAGGAACATTTAGATAGAATCGTTCGAAAACTGAAGCTATCTCAAAATAATGCAATGACTTTGGCTTCGGAACTAAGAAGCGTCAACGTGCTGGCACCAGGTGTAAAAGTTGCATCTTACAAATACCGGCAAGAACCATATATGCCTTATTTCAAGCTTTCCGAGGACGCAGCTTATGCATATTATCAAAATATTACCGGTTTAATGAATGAAATGGGAATCTGCAACTATAATCCATCTTTATGGCGTTTTTAGACCTGTAGACCTGCTATTTGAAAACAGCAGCGTTAAACCAGTGCCATTGATGTATGCTCTTGGAATGCATCACTCGTATGATACCATGAAATTAATTCTGAAACGCATAACGACCACAATTGGCGCGTAAATTGTGATTTTAAGGTTTTTTCACTATTAGCTGGAATGCAAACTGGCTATACAAAGTTTTTTTTGTAAATGGCACAGCCGTGCAAAATGCAACAAGTACGAAAAGCGATATTGGCCAAAACGCGATACGCAAGTTGTTGGCGAATTTAATGTAATTCGTCCACCGTTGTTCCCCCTTCAGAAAATAATGCTTCTGGATCTTCATATCAAGCAGGGAGTTGTAAAGAATTGTTTAAAGCGTATGGTTCGCGTTAACGAAAATGCATTACCATACTTGAAAAACGAGGCTTTTCCAAAATTTGTAACTAAAAGTGTGTAACTGCGATATATTTTACATCAATTTTTTTTAACAGGTGTTGTTAACGGTCCAGATATAGGGAAACTTTTAAGGGATACGAGTTTTTCTGAAATGTTAGATGAAACTAAACTAAACGCATGGAATTCAATTCGTGCGGTAATTGAAAACGTTCTTTGCAAAACCCGTTCACCTGAGTCCCGTGATTATATTGACACCAAACTTGGCGTTAATATGTCGTTGAAAATCCACATGTTACATGCACTTTTCGATTTTTACGAACGACAATTTTCCACAGAAACAGATGAAACTGGCCAAAGATTTCATCAAACTATAATGGCATTCGAAGACCGTTTCGCTGGAAAAAGAATAGACTCAATGCTTGCTGATTTCTGTTTGTCGATTGAAAGCAAAGATTAAAAATTGAATAAATCCAAAAAAATTTATAAAATCATCAAAATAAAAGCAAATATAGTTCCATGTCCGCTTGAAAATGGACGTCCATTATTTCGAGATATAAATTTTGACAAATAAATAAACAAATTGATTTTAAACAAGTTTTTTTATGCAAATAAAATCAAAAATTGCCTTAAATCTACTACAAATTTAAAATCGAAATATCCCATGATTTCGAGCTAACTTTTCAAAACGGGGTACACCACTGGCTTCGACGATCCAAAATTAGGTTGACGTGTCTCGGCGTTTTGGTGTCTCATTTTTACCTGCTTAGAGTGTAATTGGGACAATTTTTTATGAATTTTTCAACAGCTTCAAAATTAGATGTGTCGGTGTTGCATTCCAAAAAGTACATGGACCTTGATTACCACATGTAGGTGAATTTCTCAGTGGTTTATTTTGTAATACCCTGTTCAACCTGCAATTATGAAGGTTTTTTTGAGAAATATTTTATAAACCATAACACTGTGCAACACCAATTTTGGGGGTGGGTTATTCCTTCCCCAAATGAGCACACTAGGTGAGTATAGTCAAACCCCAAAAATGTACACCGCCCGCTTAATGGGCGTGGCTAGTTTGAATTTTCTTATCCGATACTGTGCGTGATAAATTCAAAAATCGAGTATAATTGAGCGAATTCTTGTGATGAGATATCTACAGTTAAATTTGACAAGGATTATAGAATATTCAAATTTTCTGTTACAAAGTTTAAAGAGTCCTTTGTTCAAAAAGTACCACAAAATTTACACAAAAATTACCAGCTACGGATGCAGAATGTTTTACGAATTTATTCGTCCTTAAATTTCATTGTGAATTAAATTCTCCATCTTTATTTTGGAAGAAAGAAAAACCGTTTTAATTTCGAGGTGGTGGATGAATTTATATACCTCGGATCTGCCGTAAACAAAAACAACAACATAAGACTTGAGATCAAGCGGAGAATTGTGCTTGCGAATATATGTTATTGTGGGGTAAGCAAGCACTTTAGTGACAAATCCCTCTCTCGAGTAACAAAAGTCCAGTTATACCAGACTCTCATACAACTTGTATTGCTTTATGGCGCAGAATCCTAGATCTTATCGCTAGCAGACAAAACATATATAGGGTTCTTCGAGAGAAAAATACATACTCCAAAAAATGTATGGCCCTATAGTTCATAACGTCGAGTATCGGCGACGCACGAACTGTGAGCTATATGAGCTTTATCCCGACATTGACGTAGTTAAGCGGATCAAAATATCGCGATATCGATGGCTAGCCCATGTCAGTAGAATGGACAAAGCCGAACCAACACGAAGAGTTTCCGAAACCGAACTCGAAGGTAGACGAAACACAGGAAGACGAAGACTCCGCTGGAGGGATAGGGTTCACGAATCCCCGCGTACACTTGGTATAACTAACTGGAGAGATAAGGCAAAAGGTCAAACTGGTTGACGAAATATGTTGTTTTCGTTTTGTAAGGTCCGTGACCCACCGGAGTTATGCGAGACCGTATAAGTAAGTAAGAAAGAAAGGTGTTTCGTATTTGGTGAAAGAATCTGAGTAAAAAATTATCTGAATCTGATTTCTGGCAATTTGTGAATGGTAAACTCAAATAAAGTCGGAAAATTTCTTTTCTGCCGGTGTTCTGAATCAAAGAACCCCAAAAATCTTGGTTTAGAGGTAAGCTTTATGCCCAAAAGGTGAATCCCAAAACGTTTGGAACAACTTTGTTGATGAAAGTTCATCAAATAGAAGTTAGTGGCTATCAAAAGTGAGTCAAAATCGGAAATTCCAAAAAAGTTCAACCCGTTAGCACAAATAAAAAAAATTTGTATGAAATCGTAATTTTAACTCAAAAATCTACATATGCAATTCGATTCTTCGTAGCGCAGATAGGGTAAAATCGTCCTCTCCCCGACTTGTCTACGAAAATTGTTGTCAAAAATTATCACAGAGTTATCACTCAAACATTCAAATATTCTTACAGAATGTGTGTGTGATAGAAGTCGGTCAAATCAGCAAAACTAATATCCCCATATGCATTTAAAGTCTATGAGCCTGTTTAGCGAACTTTTTTGTTTAAGCAGACGTGCGATTGCTACCCAGGCGATCAAATTTATGTATGAGTTTTTGTTCCATTTTCGTCCGGGAGTGAAAGCTCATTTTACTAGCTGCCCTTATGTCAAAGTACAGTGTTGTCAATGTGTTATTTTTGGTGATTTCAAAAGCTTTTTGTATTGGAAAATACCAAACTTTTGCAAAATGAAGGCAACCCTGTCTTAAAAGATGTTTTAGTGAATACAGTTGATTGCAGACAAAGAAAAAAAAAAAAATTAAAATTTGTAACGATGTAATAATGGACCAAATTCACTTTAGCACCAATTGCCCTATTGTTTTCGTATTTTTTTACCTGATAGGGCATTAAACGGTGATAAGAAGAAACAGAAAACCAAACAGCGCTGGTCCATATTTTAGGATATATAGGCCTCCAAAGCTTGATTATATAATCGGGCATAACTCCGCCATTTATTATCCGATCTTGCTGAAATGGGTATCATTACAAACGCATTTCTTAAATCTATAAACATGTGTATAAATATATTTATTTCTATTAATCCATTTGGGTGCTAATTAGAAAAAATGATTTTTTAACCTCACTTTTTGATTTATTTTCTTGTGACGACACCTTCTCTGAAGATGTGGTGGTCACAATAGCCACGTTGGTTGACCGTCGGGGTGGTGTAAATTCGAGTACAATCGGATTTGATTTTCTACCAAGACATTCCTGGTGGGCCAGCAGCTGAAGAAACCCGGAATATGCTGTCAATATCTTGTTCAATGTCTGTAAGAGCGTTGAAAACAGAAGGTCCTCCACCTATGCCTTTCATTTCCTTCGCGTTTCTGCATTTCTGTTCGGCCCATATCTTAAAAGTACATATCTAAAATACTGTGCGCGAGAACATCTATTCATTAACTTACCTCTGTTTCTCATTGGAGGTCCAACTGCATTTATTCTTTGAGTTACAATGTACAACTTACCTTCAATATCGGCTTTTGAATTCCCAAAGATTGGTCGAGAAGTGGCTGGCTCTGGGAACCATTATCCGAAACTGACCAGGTTTAGTTTTTTTAATACTGCAAATTTTAATTTTCTAACATTACGACTATGAATGTTTATTACAAGTACTTACTTTTTATACCCTCCACTGTAAGTGATAGAGGGTATATATCAGTTTGTCATTCTGATTGTAACATATAGAAATTAGGCTTTGCGACCCCATAAAGTAAATATATTCTTGATCCTTATAACAACCGGAGTCGATATAGCCATGTCCGTCTGTCCGTCTGTTGAAAACATTCTCACGACTTCAATCGGCGATAACGCGGTTTGGTTTTTGGCCAGAATGTTCCACGTATTCCTGAGCAGTTTGGTATTGAAAATCAGCGGAATTGGTCCATTGAAAAAAATTTTATGATTGGAAACGTAAAAAAACTCATAAAGTTTTCACATTAATTTTTGTAGTTTTATACAAAACTACTCCTTTTGCCGTGTGGTGGATTTCCATGTTGAAAATCTTTGTTGTTCTTTATAATAGGTAAGTACTTTAGAATGTTTAGATGTACTTTCATGTGTTCATACATTTATATGAATTTTGTCACACTTCATCTAAGGTCGCTGTGGCCTGATTGGT
The DNA here is from genome assembly GCA_963931995.1 of Phaonia tiefii. Classification (NCBI taxonomy): domain Eukaryota; kingdom Metazoa; phylum Arthropoda; class Insecta; order Diptera; family Muscidae; genus Phaonia; species Phaonia tiefii. Next base: position 96,343,794 of record OZ008369.1, on the reverse strand, counting down.
AAAGGGTTGCGCGTTGGACTCTGAGGGCTGTTGGTTCAACTCTCGTCCCTGCTTGTTTTTGTTTTTTTTTAACAGTTCTTCAAAAAATGCAATGCTTTTTTATTTTTACAAAATGCTTTTTTATTTTACTTGTGAACAAGTAACTTATTTTTATTTTTTTAAAAAAGTACATTTTCTTAAAAAAAAGTACATTTCTTAAGTACATTTCAAAGTACATTAAGTACATTTCAAAGTACATTTCTTAAGTACATTTCATTAAGTACATTTCTTAAGTACATTTCTTAAGTACATTTCTAAAGTACATTTCTTTCTTAAGTACATTTCTTCTTAAGTACATTTCTTAAGTACATTTCTTCTTAAGTACATTTCTTCTTAAGTACTTAAGAAATGTACATTTCTTAAGTACATTTCTTAAGTACATTTCTTAAACACATTTCAAAGTACATTTCAAAAGTACATTAAGTACATTTCAAAGTTAATTTTCTTAAGTACATTTTCAATGTGGGTATTTGAGCATTGTGAGCAATGCATTTGTGAGCATTGTGGGCATCCTGCATTTGTGAGCATTTGTGAACAAGTAACTTATTTTTATTTTTTTTAAAAAAGTACATTTTCTTAAAAAAGGTCCGTTTTAAAATTTAATATTTTGCTGGTTAACACTAAGGTGGAGGGTATCAAAGATTCGGCACAGCCGAATTTAACACTTGTTTTTGTTTGAAATATTCATATTAAACAACAATTTTAATTAATTTTCTTGTAAATGCGTAAAGAAACACATTTGTCTAATCTGACGTTTTGTTTCGTTCGTGTTTAATTTCTCTGAACCAAATTATTTAAGCAAAACGAAAGCTGTTTTCGTTTCACTCAAAACAAAGCGTACACAAACCAAAAGTTAGCTTCGCTAGTTATTTAGCGTACGAATGATCAAAAATTAAGTTACAAAAACAGGCTATATATTTAGATTTTCGAAGAGTTACTCTCCACTACATAGTTTTAATTTGCAGTTTCAATTCGTGCATATAAATATCGTTCTTTCTTCAGCTCCTGCTTTAATATCATTTCAGGCTCGACACACTCCTCATCCTCTTCTACTGCACATATGTATGTGTGTCTGCTCAATTTTCTACACTTGGATTATAAGTTCAATACACAACCAAGTGTTTTGTGATATTCACCTCTGTTGCCTATCGACATCAATTAATTACTCATCGTCGGCATTGTATTGAGACGAAGACAGATATCCTTGAAGATAAAACGAAAGAATACAAAAGGAGGGCGATTTGTGTATGAGTGAGTTGCTTGGTATCGGAGTGTGTTGGGTAAAAGGTCAATAAACGTTGAATGATGTTGAATGCCCCCGGTAGACACTCCTCGTATCTGTTGGATAAAAAGTTTATGATTCAGAAATTCTTTATTTTAGCTTTTCCTTTTTGGTATGAGCTCTTCAAGCATGGCCTTGACTCCTTTACTTTGCTGTTGTTTCGCCATCTACTTTCATATTGTTTTCAACTGTTTTCCCTCTCCTATCTATCCATCAGCCTTTCGCTAAACAGTAGATGTAGTTCCTTTCCCAGGTCGATGTTATTGTTGCGGTTAGGTTTCTTCATCGTAATATGTCTCTGTGGGATGTTCAAGGTTTTTATTTGCATGAATAAGTTTTTATTCATTTCCCATTACACAGATGCTTTTGAATAATTCATAGTGGATTTAAAATTTCTTTAATTTCTTGAAAGTGTGGTACAATATTTCGCTGCTGAATTACAAGAGTCCTTGTAAAGGAGTTTGCGTGTAATAAATCCAATAGTAAAAAGTTTATAAAAACAGAAGTGCTAATATTTTATTAATTTACACAAGATATTTTTATGTTAATGGGAAAGTGTGAACACAACTCTCGCTGACATCATAAACAAACAGTTGAATTGCTGGCAGGCTGAAGCCGCAGAGAACTGTATTACAGGACTTAAGTAATATTACGGATAAACAAATCTGAACTAAGCGGGAACTGTCTAAACTCCTACTTGTGCGAAAACATCCACAATAATAGTTTGCCATAACCATCAATATTCACAACATTTCTAGCCTATGCAAGCTTTCCTTCATACATTTTTAGATAAAAAAAAACGAAACATTTTATTGCAACAATGAAATTAGTTCATTGTTAAAACGAACAGAAAATTGCAAAAAATCTATGAAATTTATCTTACAATATTTTCATTGATTTTATTAAACCTGCCAGAGAATTATTGAAACAAATCACAATATTTGTGAAACGTCGCGATTATTTTAAAGAGTGAACCAATAAATTGCCTGTAGAAAGGGACCACAAAAAAAATCCAATGAGTGTTCGAACTCACGGGCGATGTGTTAACACCTTTTTGTTACACGGTACCTGTTCGACTTCTATGAACACATTCGTAAATGTTACATTGGAAAATAAAAAACAGCGTTCAATCATATGATGACGTTACAGTTAAATAATATTAATACTTAAAATTATTTAAAGACCAGTGCACACTGGGACGGATTTAAAAAATGACCGGACAAAATTAATAACGTCGTTGTTTTTGACTTTAGTCGTGTCAAACTCATTAGTCGGTAAGTTTTTGAGGGTGCTGAGCTCATTTCTGGCATTTCTTTTTCCATTGGTTGGTGGCGGGTGGAGTTATAGTGGGGGGGGGGGGGTGGGGGGGTTTAAATTTAAAAAAAACGTTATGGGCATCGTTTCATAGGTTTTTGGACGGCCCGATTTCATTTTTGGCAAACATTTTTCGATCAGGATTTCGATAACTAACCTAACGGAGGGAAGAGCATGTGTAATTTTACATTTTCACATAAAATTTCGTTTCTTAACAAGGTTTAACGTTTTACACTCTTCTACCAAATTTATTACGAATTATAAAATAAATAAAAAGTTTGAGAAGTTTGTTTCGTAACCATACAAAATTTATTTGGGACCACAAAAAAAAACTTCGTTTAAAAAAAATCTATATCATTACGTTCGACATTTTCATCATCATTTTAGTTTCAAATTTCGAAATTTAAGTTCGACATTTTATGATATTGCCAGACCTAAATTCCGACAGAGTAATGTATTTAACTTTACACTGAAAAAAATTAATTTTTACACAACTATTTTATATTTAAACATGAAATCAAAAACTGGGCCAAAGTTAAAAAAAAAAATTTCCTTCAGCAAATGGTAGTAAAGGGTAACGAAATAAAATCACTGACTTCGGTTAGGGTCTGAAGTGTTTAGAAGGGAAAATCGCGCGCTGATCCCAGTTGATCATAATTTTTATCGGTCCATAAAATATTAAACAATTTAATATTTTTAGTCAATTACTTTCATTGCAATTGAACTAGAAACGTTAAGTAAATTAAATTATCTTAATATACAATTTCGTAGCTCTCATAACACAAAATAAATAAAAAAAACTTTAAAACAACCAGAAACATAACCTTCATATAACACACATCTACTAAAAATAACCCAAAATTAGCCTGCATGCATGTATTGAAACAATACTCAACTTTGGGCCCCTTGGCTGATCAGCAACGTGCATGGAACCTTCAAAACAGTTAATGCTCGACCTCAGTGGTTAATTGGCAACAGCTAAAGTCACTTATTTTATCTGGATTACTGCTTCGATTTTTGGAATTTTGTCCGGTCATTTTTTAAATCTGTCCCAGTGTGCAGTGCAAGCACATGTGCCATTATTTTCTTGCTTAAAATTTTTTGTTTTATTCGCACAAAAAGCAAAGAGAATGGAAAGCAACAGACACATGTACATACATACATACTTTGTTATGTTCGTACATACGCTACACAAGTTCACAAAGTTTTCGTTGCTCTCTTGCTATCTCATTTTTATATACATACATATAATAATACGTCATTATTCTCTTTTGATTTACCTTTCACAATAATAAATAACCAACCCTTAAAAAACATATAAATTGTTCAATCTCGCCCATATTTGCAGCAGATCTTAGAATATGTACACCTAACCAACATACCCAATTTTGTACATACATACATTGTTATGTTCGTACATACGTTACACAATTTTTGTTGCTCTCTTTCTATCTCATATTTATATACGTATAAACACGTCATTTTTCTCCTTGCTCTGAGAGTGCTCCGCACCCACACAATACAACTCATAGAGTAATCTCAGACTAGAGAGAATATTTGGCTCATCTGACGTTTCCTTTCACACTCGGTGTGATAGAGAGATGTTTGACGAAAAGTGATATACACCAGGTGGAATTACAATAACTTCTTTCTTTAATTTTTCATGCCATTTTGGTGAAAAACTGTGGAATTTAAATGTGTTTTAAACTTTTTTATTGACTGTTATTAGGTCTGTTTGAGAACTTTTCCAGTAAAAAATATCAAGTAACTTTTACTGGGAGAGTAAGGCTGATTTTACTCTCTAAGTAAAAAATATCGCAAAAAGTAAACGAACGACATCCAGTAAAAAGTATCAAGTAATCAACATTTGTTTGTAAACAGCTGATTCATGTTTTCTTTTTTGCTTTTCGTTTCATTGTTTTCCCTATGTTCAGAGTAATTTGTTGACTTGTTAACACTGCACTTTGTTGGGAATCTAGTTTATTAACAAATTCTATTAAAATGTTCCAACAAATGTATTTTCTTACTTACCTCTGCCATTGTTAAATTTCTTCTTTGTTTTCAAAGTTTTGTTTATTTAAATAAAACAGCTGTTTAAAAACATATGTTCGTACTTGATAATTCTTACTGGCAAAAATTTCTCCAGTAAAAACTTGCAAGTTCTCTATCATTCAACTGTCAAAAATATTCACTCTCTGGCTCTCTCGTTGTTGATTTTATCGAGTAAACGAACACTATCAAGTAAGAAATGTGATAAATTGTACAAATTATCACGTTCTCAAACAGACCTATTGTTAGCATACATTTGTGTTGTATTTAACACAATAATTTTAACACACAAAACGAAATGCCGTTGTTGTTATTTTGTTCGTTGTCTTGAACCATTGCCTCTATCTGGTATTAGTAAAGCAATTCTTTTCAACCTCAAACGTAAATATTACACCAGGCCAAATGTCATAAATTTGGTGGGAGAACTAGTAGATCTACTATAAGTATTAATCTATGATACAACTATTCGCTACCGCTACATCAGTGTGAGTGTTTTTTCGCAGTTTGACAATCTGTGTTTCGCAGTCGGACAAATCTGTGTTCTATATAGGGGTGGATCAGCCTTATCATTTAGGGGTATGAAAAATAGATGCTGCCCGATTCTGAGACCTACCCGATATGCACACAAAATTTCATACAAATCGGTTCAGCCGTTTCGGAGGAGTTTAACGGCAAACAATGTGTGATCGCTGTCGGACAATCTGTGTGAGCGCAGTCGGACAAATTGTGTTTGGGTGTATTCACTTTGTGAATTTAGGCCGTACCCGCGCCTATAGATGTTAACACATCAAAAAAACTAAATAAGAGAATAACCAAAATCGAGAAAAATCTTGCTTGCTGTTAGTTAGTGTGTCCAAAACCGAAACCGAAAAACCGGTTTTTTGCTCTTAACGGTGAGCCGGTTTTTTTTTAAAAAGTAATTTACGAACAAACGGGAAACCGGTTATTTGACTTGGGTTAACCGGTTATCCGAGAATTACGTAATTCGTGTTCATATCCTTAAACAAATTAATAATTACTACATGATTTTCGAATTTTAATGAAATTTTGGAATTACGAAACTTGATTTCTACTCTCAAATATGATTTTATGTTCCAAAAAGTTATAAACAATTTATTTAATCAAATTTCGAAAAGATTTTATGACTTGAATAAGAAAGAACTACAAATTATTTAAGAAATTAATTGGACTTTCCAAAATTTTTTTAAAATTTAAAAATTAAAATTATAGTATAAATAAATGTTTTAAACTTAATAAGATTTTCATACATGAATATCTCCTTCAAATTTGTATATGTTTTTCGAATTTAAATCAGTTGAATGTAAATTCGAATAAAACTTTTAAATTTTATATTAAAAAACACATTAGCTTCTAATAAAAGAAGTACCTCTCTTTAAAAAATTACCTTTTCGGGAAAATTTAATACATATTCTTACAAAAATTACCTAAAAATATATATATGTATTTTTTTTTAGAAAATACAATCTATAAAAAAAACTTCTTAAAAATAGTTTATCATTTTACAAAAAGTAACTTTTCTTAAAGACCATTTGAAGTGTCGTATTTTTCAACGGGCGCCTTAGCCGTGTTGGAACTAACTAGTACATAATATATAGTGAAAGGAACTTCGTTCCAACCGGGTGTTCCTTGACACCTCATGTACTTTTTTATAAATACATAAATGTTGTGAACTAAATAAAACTTTCATACATGAAAATCCATTTCAAATTCAAATATGATTTTCTCATTAAAATCAGTTAAAAATTAATTTAAATTAAACTTTTAAATTTTATATAAAGCATGCATTCGAAATTGGAATATGATTCAAAACCCGGTTTCACGCGTAAAATTAAAAACCGAAATCCAGTTACCTGAAAAATTTATTTTTCGTACCATATTTGGGAGTAAATAAATGAATATTTTCCCATTTCATCCCATTAAGGGATAATAGGGAAGCGCTTTTCACAATCACTGAGCTGTGCGCTTTCCAATTTTCATTCAATGATTGTGACCTACAGTTTTACACCGGATCCGGACGGTTTTGTGAGAAGCTATTTCATGGTTTATTACCCGAAAGTTTCGCCGTCACTATGCGAAGTGGCTGTCGTCGAAAGCAGTGCAAGATGGTGAGAGCAGGGATTGAACTCACGTTTTCTCGCACAACATCCGCCCACAATAACCATTGTACTACCGACGGCCAGTTGGGAGTAAATTCAGATAAAATCCAGCTCGATATCTTTGCCAGGAACCACAATAATTCGTATCTCTAGGTAGTACGGAAATTTGCAGGAAAGATGTGAAATTGCGTGCGTGTGATTCTGGACAGAAAATGAAACCTGACACTATGGACAGCATCACCGAAGCCACAGTGGCACTTTATTCATATAAAACAGGCCACCGAAGGTCGAAAAAAGTTTGTTAAAGTATAAAGTTTGGATATAAAGTATTTGTACAGCTATTGTCCGCTCGATGTTGCTTTACGACATTGTTGCTTGGTGACCGGTGCAAGAGAAATCCACTTACCTAAATCCGTACTTAACTTAACTTATCTGAACTTAAATTTTTTGTGTTTGACTGACAAATATTTAGAATAAAATCTAATATTTTTTGCTTGAAGAAAAATCCATGTCTTCAACACTTGAGATGAGTTTAAAAAAAATGTTTATCTGCAATAGATAAGACCTGACTGCAGTGTTTTTTGTTTTAACGAAAATTCAATTCAATTTTATTAATGTGTGTATGTGTTCAGCTGTGCCACATCATGTGCAGCTCTGTTTTAAATCAAATTTCTAAATGTGTTTAAAAATGTCCTTGTACTACATATGTCAGTTATCAAACCGATTCGCAAAATTACATTGTTTTACTTGCGTGTATGTTTGTAACAACAACAATTACTGAGCTTTCATTTGTAATCGTTGTCTGTATACGGAGCCGCGATACTTAAATCTAAAAGCGAAAAAGCCTCAAGTTTTAAATAGAACGTTGATGTTTACACTGAATTATTCAAATTATCTACCAATGATATCCACTTTGGCAACGTAAAACGTAAAAATGTTGTGATTGCTGTGGGTGTGTGTATGCACGAACACATATCAAAACATGAAACTGAACAGGCATTTACGTTAGGGAACAGTAGGAACTGGCAAAATGGTCCGTCTCTTAATGTAAAAGTACTTCAATTTTAAATTTGTTAGTAGTTCGGCTAGTGGGACCTATAATTTTGCAAAATAATATTATTTTAGTACTGAAATTTCCGGTTTTCTTTGAAGTCTTCTTTGTTTGAAAGTAAAAACATATTTTTGGTGTTACACTTATCCGTCATTATAAAGTATGATAATATTTGACAAAACACCAACACTTAAAAAACATAGTTTTTGACTATAAATTCTTTATATATAACCACGTCCCTTTGTTCACTTCCGCCCATATTTGCAGCAGATCTTAGAATATGTACACCTAACCAACATACCCAATTTTGTTCAAATACCGTTCACAAGAGCAGATATAATGGATTTTTAATATGTGATTTGTATGGGAGGTAACACGCCGCTTCGTCCAATCCCGCCAATATTTATTTATAATAGTTTTGTCGTCGCCATTAATTTGCCTTTCGAATTTTCAGCTCGATTGGAGCACAAGAAAATGGTTAAAAATCAATCCAAAATTTCCTCGCCAGCCAGGTGAAGGTAATATAAAGAATTTAAAAAATTACTTTAGTTAAAATGTTTATAAACTTTGTATAGGTAATATTAGGACTACTTTAGTCCCTTCCTTATTTATTGTCCTTTAAGGTATTGCAGAACCGATGATTTAACGACTTAATAACATTTTTACCTTTCTTTATGAGCATCTCCTGCCATCCCGATTATCTCGGTCGAACTGTACGCAAAAATTATTCAACGATCCAACAACTGTTGAGGAACAGTTCAAGACAGTTCACATTGTAGTTATTATTATTCTAAAACTGATGAATGATATAAAAACTCACACAACTTTATATGGTACAACAGTGTTGTATCATTAAATAGCACTCGCTTCGCAATTCGATTTTGATTGTGTTTTTTTACCCTTTTTATCAAACCAACACTCAGGGGATGCCCCCTATAAATGCAGTGGATTGTTTTGGCGAAGGCAAATTGTGAAGTGGCGGAAGGAAAGAGGGAGTAGTGTCTGTTGACATTTGAATTGAATCTTTGTATGTCACAATTGGTGGGAAATACACTAGCTGGAAGTTTATTCCACATACGGTCTATACGGCTGAAGAACCAATTTTCTCTATAGTGTGTAGTGCGGTCAACCGGCCACACGATAAAAAATGGATGAGAGTTCCTGGAAAACAGCCTACTTCGGCTAATTATCCTCCCGTCTGGCATAAGTTGACGGATGTTTGATAAACACATACCGTGGAAGTATCGATAGCGTTGGATACCCTACTGTCCGCTGTCAATCACGTCACTCTCCTCTGGACACGGTCGAGAAGCTCCAAAGATGTCCCAGAAGCATCTGCCCATATATGGGAGTTGTATTCCATCTTTGGCCTGATGTAGGCGGTGTAGATATTAAGAAGAACAGATGGTGTGAAGTATTTCTAACATAAAAGGACATACAACCAACAGAATAAAACAGCGTATTTACGTTCGATGCAACCTGCACCTTTTTTATGTCCTTTTCGTTCTATGTCCAACCATAGAGTAGCATACAACAGGAACACCAACTTTATGAAACTGCCAAATGCCTCCGTGACCGCAAGAGAATGTAAAGCAGCTGACGGAAACTCTTATCTATTGCTCTATAGACCTTCAGTTTTAAACCGAACGATTAAGAAGCATTTTCATGGCTAAATGCGGTGACCGTCGGTAACGAGCGGTTAAGAAGCTCTTTCATTGCTACGCGAGGTGACTGTCGTGCACATGCAAGAAAAGGGTTTAATCTCGGCTTCACCACGTTTCAATTCAGAAGAAGATCACGTGCTTTGAACCTGGTTGGTACTAAGTTCATTCTCCCGCATCAGATTTTACCACTCAAATTTGCTTGTAGCGTCATTTGCCAGCAACAAATTACGGCTGACTACACTATTTTCTGTGTTCTTTAAAATTGTGTTTAATACAAAAAAACAAATTTTGTAGTGTATGGAGGGTGTTTTTTTAAGGCCGATAGAAATTGAAATTGTAAAAAATAACACAAAAAATTTAATTTAAGCAAAAAATTATTTTTTATTAGAAAGACTACTACATGGCATTAACATTTGAAATTGATTTCGGGCATATGGCCAACGTGGCTGTCCATGACGAGGTACATTTCTGGCAGAATGTCATGAACAACACAAAAAATTGTGGCCTCCAAGGCGTCAAGTGTTTCTGTTTTATCAGCATAACCCAGTGACTTCACGTACCCCAACAGAAAATTTTCGAGAGGTGTCAAGTCACACAACCTTGGAGGTCAATTGACAGGTCCACTTCTCGCAATCAACTTATCGCCAAATTTTTATTTCAATAAGTGGATGGTTGCGGTCTCCGTAGGGTACGTAGCGCCATCCTGTTGAAACCACATCTCGCCCGGATCAATGTCTTCCACAGTTTCAAACAAAACATTGATCATGGTGCGGTAACGATGTCCAGTGACCGTAATGTGAGCTCGTGCTTAATTTTTTAAGAAATACGGTCCGCACCAAAGGGAAGCAATGAAGTATATAGTGTCTGTTGTGGATTGGTCTCACTCCATATGCTCCATATGCGTTTGTTAGCAAACCCGTTAAGCCAAAATTGAGCCTTAACGCTGAACGCAATTTTGCGATAAAACATCGGGTCAGTTTCTCGTGGCTTTAATTCTTGTGCAAGCTGGATCTTATACGAATGTAGGCCAAGATCTTTGCACAAAAGTTGACGGACAGATCCCCAATTCCTGCGTTCGACCATAGAGAAATACTTAAGAGTTTCCATTACTCTCTTCGATGCCTCTTCATGACGACGAGGTAGTAGGCCATTTCATAGAGTTTTATTTGCTGCTGTATTTTACCAATTTTACACTTTCGTTGGACATAAAATGGACAGAAATCAAAGGGAGTTCGTAATTTCGTTCAATGCAAACAATATGCAATATAATTTAACTGTCATCTGTAATATATTCTCTCAAACACACTCTACGGGTATCATGTATATGTTTGGAACACAAGCCCAATGTTCATATATTAGCAAGTGCTAAACTGACATACTGTTATGTGCAAACATGTTTACTTGCAATGAAACATACATTTACCTGGAGCCATGCGCGTGATTCGTCAAAACAATTCATATAACTACTTACGTCGAAACATTCGTGTTTCCTCCCAAACGCACAATTGACGACTGAATGCATGAAACGATAACACAACAGATCAGGCAACATTTCATTTTCACACGCATCCAGGAATATTTATGAATCAGTGAATGAAAGAATAATGCAGAAATACAGTTATACACTTAATGGCATTAACTTATGCTGCGAACCATCTTCCTTTGTCCTTCTTTTATTATTTTGCTCTCGATAGAGCATAGCGACAAGAAAATGATGTAAACAGTGCACCAATCACGGCTATATTTGTATCACAATCAAAACTGTATTTGGATCACAAACACATACATTATTATATATTAATCACTGTTTCTCAGACTTGCAACATTGAATAGTAAATACAATGTGTTTGGGCACAAGAATATTATATTTGAGGCAAGCTCCAAACACACATTATTTTTGCATCCAATCAAAAACAAAATAGATTCTTCAGCGTGCATTAATTTTTAATTACAAGTAATTTTATGTTATATTATAGTCTGGAAAATATATATATATAAATGCTCACAACTGTATCAGCCAATTTGTGCATTGACTTGTGCTGAATACAGCACCAATGGCTTAACAATAATAAAAGCAAACCACCTCCCGCCCCTTTAAGCCAATTTAGATTAGACCCTGTTGTGCAAATACCTACGTATTGTCTTAAATGGTTTGATTATCAACGCCAGTACCTATTCACATTCACACTAATTCACTGCATTGTTGTTTTAATACAATTCATTGCTCTTTTTACCTTATTCTCTAGCTCTTGGACGCTGGAGTCCTACCGTGCACAGCCCATCCACCCACCACGGTTTCCTTTTGTAGTGGCACCATTTCCTTAACATCCGCCACCTACATTCGTTTATTCGCCTGCTTGTCTGTCGGCCTGTGTATCTGTTTTTGGGCTACCCGCTTTTAAATGTTGCATGTTCTAAACTTGCAACATTTTAGCTTCCCTTTGTTTTGTTTGTGAGGCCTTTTGCTTTGTTCTATATTTGTCGGTCGGAATTGTCTCTGCCGGTGGGTTAGTCAGCCCGTGAGTGAGTGATTGTTCCTACATACTAAATTCACACTGATAGTTATTTCTCGGCCTAAACGGGGGTGGGTGGCAGTGGTATTCTCGTGATTATTTTGATATCATCCATCGCATTCCGTACTTAGCCGTATCGTTTCATACTTGCAGAGGGCAATGACAACGGTAATGCCCCGGCACTTGTGTAATTTATGTTCTAAATTGTGACTTTGGGTCATATACAATCAATTTTCCATAATGTTGCATGCCAACGGCTGTGGCAAGTCAGACCTCAGATACAACATCGAAATATACAAAACCTGCAACGCTTCCATCCTTCTTGCGTCTGTCGTGACCACCAACCTGCTATATTTGTAGAATTGTGGGGGCAAGTGAGGAGGCAAATAAAGAATAACCTAAGTGTAATTTTTAGTTTTAGATTATAAACATGCAAATTAAATAAAACTGGGCAATTTGGTTTACAGGTGGGTAACCGCCTTTTTGGGAAGAACAATGTTGGAAAACGGCCATTTAATATTATGGTAATTAATTTAATTGAAGAGTATAAATAGGTCACATGAACAACAGATCTAACAGTGATTTTTTGACTTTTATTGGCAAATTATGCACCCTTCATTTACTTTACACTGAAAACATTTGGTTCGTAAGTACTACGTAGTACAGGGTGGGCCAAATACATGTATCTTTTTTATTAATTAAATGAAATTAACTAAACTGAGTTTCGTTTGGTACATTATGGCTTTATTAGGAATAACAAATATACCTTTTATTTATGGGATTTCAATCATGTGCCTGCCGCGGCTGTTTTTGCAGTAGCTCATACTGTCAGTCCAATTTTCGAAGACTTTGTTCACGTTTTAATAAGAAACTTTTTTGTTTAAGCCTGGTATTCAGTTTTTATGAAATTTTCATTTCCATAAGAAGTACGTGTATAAAAAATAACGAAAATTTCATTCACTTTTCAATTGACTAGTCCTCAGTTCTTTGCGAAAATTTCGTAACCAAAATCAATTACAGGGTTACACCAATACCATTTCGTACAAAGCCAATTGTTTGGGACCAGAATTTTGACATTTCGGTTACTATAACACCACATGCTTTAAAAATTACATAGGTGTCAGGGGACATCCGTTTGAAACGAAGTTCGTTTCGCTATATATTATGTACTAGTTAGTTCCAACACGCCTAAGGCGCCCGTTGAAAAATACGATAATTTAAATGGATCTTTAAGAAAATATACTTTTTGTAAAATGTTAAACTTTTTCTAAGAAATTTTTTATTTGTTGAATGTATTTTCTAAAAAAAAGTATATTCTTAGGTCCCTTTTGTAAGAATATGTATTATATTTTCCCGAAGAGGTCCTTTCTTTAATTAGAGGTACTTCTTTTATTAAAACGTAATGGTTTTTTTAAGAAAAGCTACAAGTTTTACAAAGAAGTACTTTTTTTAAGAACTTGTACTCTTTTTAGGAAAAAGATATTTTTTAAGAAACTTTACTTATTTTCGGAAAAGCTACTTATCCTAAGAAAAGAAAAGAAAAGGTATTATTTTATTTTTAAGAAAGGTACTTTAAAAAAAAAAGAATTTTTGTAAGGAAAGGTTTTTTTAAAACAAGCTAATTTTTTTTTGAAGAAAAGCTTTTTTTACGAAGGAACATATACAATTTTAAGAGTAGGCACTTTTATCTCAAGAAAAGTTATTTTGTTTTACAAAAAATGTACTATTTAAAGAAAGGATAGTTTTAAAAAAAAAGTCAATTTGTTGTAAGATAATGAACTTTTTTAAGAAAGGTACTTATTTAAAAAAAATACTTTTTTTAAGAAAAGGTAATTTTTGTAAGAAAAATTATTTTTTTAAGCAATGGTACTTCTTTAAGATAAGGTATGTTTTTAAAAAAAGGTACATTGTTTAAAAATATAAGTACGTATTTTTTTTGAAAAAATTTACTTTTTTTAAGAAAACGCACTTACTTAACCCTGCTGTTAGATTAGGACCATTTGGTCCAAATTTTTTCTGTTTTCCCTTGTAACTTTGGAACGGTGATATATACTGACTAAATTTTTCTGCTAATGGGGTCTTTTAATAAAACAATGTTATGTGCGAAAATTAAATTTTCTAACTTTATTCAGGACTGAGAAAAATACAAAATGACGAATCTTAGATTAGAGGACCATTTGGTCAATAGTACATTTTTTCATTACCAAGCGAATGTAAATTCATGTCAAATATTTAGAAGATGTTTTTGATATGTCAAATACTTGCTTTAGAAATTATTGAACCAAAATAGTTACAAAGGATAAGATAAAATTATTATTTTGGATGAAAATTGCAGTATGGACCAAATGGTCCCTCAATCTAAGATTCGTAAGTTTTTTCTAATCTAACAGCAGGGTTAAGAAAATGTTATTCTTTTAAACTTCTTTGACTTTAGCTTTTCTACTTTTTATTCGATTCAAAATTACAAAATGTAATAAACAGGCTCCACCTAGAAAATTTCACATTAAACAAGAAATATCCCCCCATATGTTAGTCTAGACACAAACCAAACCAAAATTACGAGTTTAAGCGTAAATGTGCTGCAAAATGTAATTTCATGCTCAGAGTTGTATTTCATGGATTTGCCAGTCTTGCACTTTGGCTTTTCTAAATTTACTTTTTATTGGGTTCAAAACTACAATATGTAATACACAGGCACCACCTAGAAAATTTGATAATAATTGGTCGTAATAAAGTAGCTAAAAAAAGTTTTTTAACATTTTTTCATTTAGCCCCCATCCCGCAACATGCGATAAGGAACTTAGTTCGAAAAATAAAATGGAGAGCGTATAGAAATTAGAAATGAAATATTTGCAAGGCATATCGTAGATAGGTGGTAACTCTCCGCAAATTTTGTAAGCTTGTGGTATGAATTTCTCATACATTAACTAAAAACTAACAAAATGGGTCGCAAAACTCAAATTCAAAATTTTCGATTTAGAGATAAATGGCATAATTTCTTACGAAAATTTGGCAAAACCCGAATACGGGGCTTTAACTTTAAAGTAAAAAATTTGTCGAAGAGAGTTACCACATAGCTCCGATTTACCTGGCAATTATTTCATTAATAATTCCTCTTCGTACTCCATTTTATTTTTAACGCATGTGCTGATACTTTTGTTTGATAAAATAATCGAAATAATAAAATTCCGGTCCCAACCAATTGCCTTCGCATAAAATAACTGTGGCGTAACAACCCTGTCATTTTTTTTTGCTTCCGAAATATTCGCAAAGCGCTGAGTAGCAAGCAAATGAAAACTGTGCGAAATTTTCGGTTCATGAAATTTTGATAATTTTTTTAACGCGTATTTCTAATGAAAACGAAAATTTCATAAAAACTGAATACCGGGCTTGAGGGTGTAACGATTATTCGCATAACATCGGCCTTTAACGGCACCTCACAAGAAAAAGCCTTCAGGGGTCAAATCGCAGCTCCGAGGCGACCAATTGACATCGCCAATACGGCTGATAATACGATTACCGAACTTAGTGCGCAAAGGATCGATTGTGCTATGTGACATGAGCTATGTGACATGGTGTCGCATACTCATGAAACCAAAGGTTTCGTTTCATGAGTTCTTTATACTCACGACGACCTGCTTGTTTGTTCGCTGCCGCTACATCAATACCATCATACTCATTTTCAGGCCGAGACTATTGTTGAGCAATAACCACGTATGTGACGCTGTATGTTGTTTGCATGTGTTCACTTTGATAGATTGCCCTACCCGTGCCTATAGATGTCAACACATCAAAAATTCAAAAAATTCATACATATGTATGTTAACAAAATTTCTATCGAACACTATCAAATGATCTTTTATAAGGTTTCCTTGAATGAATGACTGTAGGTAGATCTCGTTGCAAACTCCAGTAGTAGTCTGGCATCATATGTGAGTCCCAACTTCTCTGATAACGCTCTTCCATTGCCCGAAGATCCTGGTGAAATCTTTCGTCCTGCTCCTCACTAAAATCATCCAGATTTTGTGGAAATGAACTTTGGGTGCCTCCCTTGTTGACCTAAAAAACAGTTTAACCATTTTCAGATCATATGATCCAATTGTGGTCTTGTATTGTATGTATGGTATTCTTCTATTAAACTCGTAGAATGTGCAATAGGTATGGATCCGTACTTGTTACCGTTATGAATCAAAACACACTTTAAACTTCTTTTGCTGCTGTCTATGAAAACCCGAGAATCATTAGGTTGGTACTTTTTTAAACCCATCTGTTGCAAAATACAACCAACTTTGTTACAAAAAACTAAATCCTCCTCTTGAGAAAAATATGGTAACAAGTTTTTTCCTCGGGTAGAATAGAATGTGATGTTGGTTTCCGGAGATGACCATCAACGAGATGGTAAAATTTTAGAAGCTTCTTTCGGTAAGTTCAGATACCTTACTAAGCCATTTAGTTATTTCTGATTAAATTGTTGACGTTCTGAAAAGTTTAATTTTCCCAGTCATTATCCGGTTCAAGATTATTTTTCTTCCATTGAAAATAATTTTTAACAGAAAAGTTTGTAAAGAAGTAGTGAAATTTATTATTTCGCTGGATGGGTAGGAATATAGCTATTTCTATGCCCACCAAAGCAACTCATCAACTCCTTTCTCCATAAGTATTTAGGCAGTTTTTAGGCAGCTTATTTACCCGTGGTAATTGGCTATCCATCCGAACTCTCACACGTCGAGTTTAGGAAAGACCACCAGGCCAAAGAGAGCAATAGTTGACAGTTTCCATCAGCTGTGTTGCTCTCTCTCTTGCGGCCTCCGAGGTAGATTGAAATATAAAAGAATGCGCATTCTCGTTCGATGCAAACAGCGTCAAATATTATTAAGCTGTCATTAGTATCAATCAAGCAACAGAATGCGAAGAGAGGGATGTCGACTCTTTTCTATTGCTGTATGTTTCTGAACCCCATCGCGCAGAATGTGTCGCCGTCGGTGGTACATGATAGCGTATGCTACTCTTGACGTGCGAACGCTGCTTCAATAACTGACTACAAACAAGTTATATCGGCCACAGTCTCGACACTAAGTAACGGCACCACTGTCAAGTAATTAGACATTCTGTGTAAAACTATATGCCCAGACCAGTGAGTACAAATTAAAAATCTCACAACTCACTAATTCCAAAAAGCCGTCCCCTATCTGTTCATGGAACGTAATGACAGACGAAGCGTCTTTTAATAAGTTACCGACGGTTCAGCTGACTATCGCATCACCATAAGTACAAAAAAATAAATAAATAAAATATCATATGAGGTGTTGGAACGAAGTTCCACGATAATTAAATGGATCATTAAGAAAATATACTTTTTGTAAAATGATGAATTTTTTTTAAGAAATTTTTTTTTTTATAGAATGTTTTTTTAAGTATATTTTTAGGTAATTTTTCTCCGAAAAATGTACTAATTTTAAGAAGAAGTACTTTCTGTAAGAAAAAGCCAAAAGAGTATGACTTTTATTTACAAAAAATTACTTTTTTAAAACCAGGAACTTTTTAAAGAAGTAGTACTCTTTTTAGGAAAAGGTTATATTTTTTAAGAAAATTTATTTATTTTCTGAAAGGCTACTTATCTCAAGAAAGGAAAAGGGATTATTTTATTT
This sequence comes from Phaonia tiefii, assembly GCA_963931995.1. Taxonomy (NCBI): domain Eukaryota; kingdom Metazoa; phylum Arthropoda; class Insecta; order Diptera; family Muscidae; genus Phaonia; species Phaonia tiefii. The sequence continues at coordinate 96,326,117 of OZ008369.1, read as the reverse complement.
TTAAGAGAAGGTACTTTTAAGATAATGAATTTTTGTAAGAAAATTTTCTTATTTAAGAGCAGATATTTTTTTGAAGAAATTGTTTTTTCAGTACTGGAATTTTTTTTTTTGGATTCGTCCTTTATTTAAGAATACTTTAGGTACATTTTTAAGAGTAGGTACTTATCTCAAGAAAAGTTATTTTGTTTCACAAAAAAGGTACTCTTTAAAGATAAGGTAGTTTTTAGGAAAAAGCAATTTGTTGTAAGAAGATGTAATTTTTTAAGAAAAGGTAAATTACTTTTTTTAAGAAAATGTACTTTTTGTAAGAAAATTTACTGTTTTTAAGCCAAGGTACTTCTTTAAGACAAGGTATTTTTTTAAGAAAAGCTGCTTTGTTTAAGAATATGAATAGGTATATTTTTTTTTAGAAAATTTACTTTTTTTAAGAAAAGGCACTTATTTAAGAAAATTTTCTTTTTTTAAACTTCTTTCACTTTTTTTTATTGGGTTCAAAACTACAATATATAATAAATATTGGTTACAAGCTCTACCTAGAAAACTTCGCATTCAACAAGAAATTGTCCAACATATGTGAGACATGTAGTTAGTCTAGACACAAACCAAAGCAAAATTAAATAATATACATAGTTGATAATAGTGGGATGTACCATAATATTGTTAAACCAAAAGTTGTTTAATTTTCTTTCATTTAGCCCCCATCCCGAAGCGTGCGGTAAGGAACTTCGTTCCAAAAGGCAACCCGAACTTAGAAAAAAGTTTCTGACCTTGTAAGCTTGTAGTATGAACTTCTCATGCAGACCTACCTATTTAAGATTTACATTCATAAGTTTATTTGCATTTGGTATCATTTACGTTTGGTTTATTTATTTTGGGAAAGCTCCACACCAATAACAAAATGGAATTTCGTACATTTCAAGTCAAGTATAACCCAAACAATTTGTATAAATAAAACTATAAAGAAAATGTCAATGTATTCAGTCGTTATGTTATAACATCATGGCATGATGGTAGACACGGTGATTATACAGTTTTACACTGTTAATCCAACCATGGTAATTGGCTATTCGTCCTAACTGTCATACGCCAATTTCAGGATAGACCACAAGGCCAAAGAGAGTAATAGATTCTAGTTTCCATCAGCTGTGTGTGTAGATTGAAATTTCATAGACTTCGGGTTGCTGATATGTGTTACCCTATGTTAAGACTTAAAACGAACAGAAATGAAAGATAATGCACACTTTCATTCGATGCAAAAAGCATCAAATATTATGTAGCTGTCATTAGTACCAATCGAAGGAGAGTATGTGAGAAGAGGGATGGCGACTCTTTTCTATTGCTCTATGTTACTGGCCGCCATCTCGTAGAATCTAGGGGTATCAACGACACATCTGATCGACCAAGTAGTAGAAAAATGGTAGAAAACAGCTTGGATGGGCGGGAGAACGATAAGCAACCATAAACAAACTAAGTTTAAACTAAAGTTTGATTGATACTAATAACAGCTAAATTATGTTTTATGTTGGTTCCATTGAACTTAAATACGCATTCCCCTTTATTTCTGTCCAACCAAAGAGTTAAATACAAAAGCAACTCGCACTCGATTAAATGGCCTCCCAGTGGCGGAAATCATGACCTGGAAGGCCTGAAATCATGACCAAAAAGCATTATTTAAAATACGGCACGTCTTCTCTACATATTACCGCCTCCTTTCTTTTGAACATTGCGTGAGATTGGGGGGCAAGGCATTCCTTGCCCATTGCCTAAAGAAGGTCTTAGAATGCATACAAAAAGGAAGGCCTTATAAGGCATTTGCTTTACTTTAATTTTGTTAAACAATAATAAAATTAAAATATTTTTTTTTATTTTTTTATTTGAATTTTAACTAGATAAACTAACTATAATAAAATTCAAATTCAAATAAATGTAACTGTCACTAGCACGGTCTTCAAAAATGCTATACCACGGAAAAAATACAACTCTGTGATATAGATTGAAAACTCACCTCAAAGCACTGCAACAATGCGAGAACGCATGAGGAAAATAAGAACATGGTGGTAAAATTCTCTCTTTTATTGTTGTTGGAATTATAGGCCTTTCAGTGATGTTGATACTTAGGGATCTTCGGTCGATACTAAGTCGCACATGTAAATTGCAGAATAGAGTTTGTATATATACGATTGATGATCAACCGATGGTAACAATTCAGGCACAGTAGTTAGACATCTGATGATGAACTTGTCACGGAGTTCGAAACTAGTCATGCCAGTGAATGTGTGTTGAACTGAATTGTCTATTATTTCCAACAAAAAGTACGAATTTCTCAGACATTAACCAAAAAATAATTTTTTTTATCACAAAATCATTATCCACTTCTACATATTCATTTATATGTATGTATGCACCTATCTCAGAAAGTTTTACCACGCCCAACTTCAAACTGAAAGTCAGTTTCTTCTAAAATTCTAAAAATATCCTGAAAAGTATTAAATAAAAACTATAATTTTAAAACTTTCCAATTAAATTATGGTTTAAAACCAACCCGTAAAAACATAGTTTTTGACTATAAATTCTTTATATATGACCACGCCTCTTAGTCAAATCCCGCCCATATTTTGATAGTTCATTTTTACGGTCGCTTTTAGTTTGCCTGCGAAGTTTCAGCTCGATTTGATCACGGGAAAAAAGTTAAAAATCAATCCAAAGTTTTTTTCGGCATGCATTCATACAGACAGGTGAAGATAATATAAAGAATTTAGAAAGAATCGGAAAAGAAATTTCTCAATATTTTATATCGGATAAAAAAAATCATGCATTCATTCCGCAGGCCTTATTTTAGAATAGCATTGCAAGAGAAGAATTACGCATGCTTTATTTGTGAAAGGCCTTGCGACTTCCGCCGCTGGGCTACTACCTCGTCGTCAACGAGAGAACGTGAGAACTTAAAGAGACGTCTAGAGACTCTTGTCTCTTGGTCTGTGATAGAATGAGTCGCTGTCGGTGGTACATGATAGCGGGCGCTACTCTTGACGTGCGACTGCGGCTTCAGTAAACAAGTGATATCGGCGACGACCTCGTCGCTTATTGACGGCGCCACTATCAAGTAATTAGCCATTCGGTGTCAAACTGTATGTGAGTACAAATTAAAAAGCTCACAACTCACTAATTGCAAGAAGCTCTTCCCTATCCGTTCATGGAATGTAATGGTAAATTAAGCGCATTTTAATAATTTATAGACTGTTCAACTGACTGTCTTATTACCATAAGCACAGCCACACAAAAAACGGCCGACTTGGCCCATAGAGCAATTGACAAGAGTATCCATCCCTATCGTCGAGGTCCTAAAAAGTTCCATCGAGTTTGAGTTACTGTTGTATGTATCTCGTTGCTGGGGCATAAAAAGGACAGAAAAAGTGAATGCGGGGAATGCGTATTTTCGTTCCATGCAACTAACACAAAGCATAACTTAGCTATCATTAGTATCATTCAAACACTATTTATACTTAATTTACTGCATGGTTTGCTTCTGGTTGCTTATAACTCTTTCACCTATCTACTCTGTTTTCTATGAATTTCCAAATTCGTAGTCAATCAGCTGCGGCATGTGTAACCAAAGGTTGCCACATCTGACGCACTAGATGCCATAGCATACGAATTAAAAGTTGTCACAACCGTATTAGAGCATATAGTATTAGAAAAGGGTTCACGCTCTTAGCGTTCTCTTAGGGTTACCGAGGTAGATGTAAATTTCGTGTAGTTCATTCTGTTATTGTATGTTACTCTTTGGTTGGACATAAGACAGATAGAAATAAAATTGAATGCGTATTTTCGTTTAATGCAACCAACATAAAACATAAGTTAGCCTTTATTTGTATCAAGTAAACACTATTTAAACTTAGTTTGCTTCTAGTTGCTTATCGCTCATTCTCCCATCTACTCTGTTCACTGTCAAAATTCCAACTACCATGTCGATCAGCTGTGGCATGGATTCCCGCGGATTAAAGGTTGTTACAGCTTATTAGAGGTTGCTTCCAGTTTCCAGTTGTGGAAGCAAAATTCAGTTGTGTCAACCACACTTCACCTGGCGCAACTGCCATTTTGTTCGTAAAACCTGAATTTACGGTTGCAAAAACCTCTTTTCAAACAATTATAAGTAGTTCTATTCAGCTTTCCACGCTTAGTATCATTTTTAATTGTAGTATTTTTATTTTATTTTATCATTGACCTTCATCATATTTAATGTGTCAATCAGTAACTTTCCTACTATATAATTAGATTAATAGTTTCGATTATTGGAAAGTAAACCCAATACATTGGAAATGGTTATTGTTCCCAATATTTAATAAATTATCTTTTATTTACCAGAAAACGGCAGTCAGGCATGAAGTTCTTCATAAATTTCCGTACAATTATTGTGCTATTTTGTACCCTACATGAATTGAAGGCAAAGGTATGATGGACCATGTAATTTGACATATCTGTAACTTAGTATTCATTTCCTTTCCTTTCAGCGTGATTATTCAATTGAAATGACCGACTTACAATTTGTCAATGGAACCATATTTAACTCAGTGCACTACCATATCTACAGGCAGAAGTATTTGACTATTGATTTCGTTTTGTCTAAAAATGTAAATGCTATGGATTGGAAAATCAATTTCGGAGTTCTGAGGAAAGACAACAGCTATGCTACTATGGTCGAATATACTATAGATGCTTGTTCAAGTTTACGAACTACCCACAAAAAGAATTTTCTTCAGGTGCTTTTTCGTGAACTCTGGCGAGTTAGCAATCTCAAAAACTGTCCTCTCTTGGCGGTATGAATATTTGTAGTTTCGTTCTTTCCTTCGATGCAGGTGCATACGAGTATATTTAATGTTTGTTCGTGACGATATTATTTCTAGGGAGAATTGTATTTTATCCGGAATTACACTGTGCACGAGGAACACTATCCACCATTTGCACCAGCCATGGAATTTCAATGCCGTTCTGACGTAGTCATAGACAGAAAACCGGTATCATCAATCATACTTAAAGGACGCATACGCAAACTTTGAGATCCTGTATAGATTAAAGCGTAAATGTTTGAAATATGATATACAATCGAACATGCAGAAAATTTATTATGAATATGTTTCTAAATAATTATCATAACGTTATAAATGTCTTTAGAAGCAATGGGGTTCATATTACATTATAATAATTAGTACGCACACACTTGGGGTTAAAATAATAGCAGTGCACGACTGTTATAACGTAATTTTTTATAATTTCGTGTCTGATAATTTTTGTTTTGCCGGTACTTTATTAAGAGCTGTGCTATGTGAGTAATAATGCTTGAAATAAGTGCTTATTTGGTAATATTGTTGTAGTTACTTAAGTAGTATCAGAGTTTTCGGATTAGTAGACATTTGTAACAGCCAAAATAATAGCAGTTTGCAAAAAAATTGCCGAAAAATGTGATTTTATCTATAAATTCCGGGTTGATTCGAAGTTATACGGAAGCATTCCTCGGTCACGTACAGACAAATTCAATTCTTTTACACATTGTTCTTAACTGATTCATCAAATATCAAATTCCTTTCCTACTATTTACCACACTACATATTACGGTCTTATTCATAAAAAGTTATGAGAGGTTTTTTTTTTTTTTTAATCGAGCGAACCCATTGCCGCCACTCTTACCCGCCCCTACCGACCGAGAGGGCCACGTCCCCATAACGTGAGGACAGCGAACACATAATAGACCGGTCTATAACGGGAGAGCAAGGATCATAAGTTCACACGTTGCAACCAACTACAGAAATTCTTCACCAATTGGTATTACACTAACATAAATAAGTATAAAAGTACATCACGAGATATAAATATAACAGACTTCATAATATATAATAATTACGAGCAAAACGAAAACCAAGTTATAAATCAGACAGATAGACAGATAGTAAGGATAAAGTAAATTTACATATGTAAAGGAATATATAGCACTAATGCAATCTGTTCAAATGACAAATTATCCTAGACTTTGTAGTTTCCCAACTACCAGTGAAATCAATAAACTGATATAGCTCATTAAAGTCACGACACATTCTTCTAACTGGATCAAAGGACGCATAATTCGAACGCTGAAACTCGATGTGAATGAGTTTATAGTACCTCGTGGGTCTCAATGGGATATTTATGAAAATCTTAGATAACAGAAATTCAGAACATATACATCCATCAATTATCTTCAAAACTGTAATAGAGTTTATCATGGTACGTCTACTACTAAGAGTCGGCAGTCTGCTCAATGCTAGTCTACTGCTATACCAAGGAAGATTATGGTTCGGGTTCCATTGAAGGTTTCTCAGACAAAATATGAGGAACTGTTTCTGGACCGATTCAATTATATTAACATACAAATTGTACTTGGGGTCCCAAACAACTGATCCATATTCGAGAATAGGGCGGACTAGAGAAGTAAAAAGATTTTTCGTAACGTAGGAATCTGAAAATTCCTTTGCCCAACGTTTAATAAAGTTCAGAACGCCATAAGCCTTATTTACCATCGTAATTATGTGGGAGTTGAAATTCAATTTTCTGTCCAAGAGAACACCAAGATCAACAAATGAATCCACCGATTCAAGAACATTGCCACCTAAAATGTATTTTGCGGAAAAGAATGGTGACCTAGAGAACAGCATATGCTTACATTTCGCAAAACTAAGCTCCATCAAATTGGTTTCGCACCACGTCTGGAATGTAGACAAATCCCTCTGAAGTAAAGTATATTGACCAGGATCCTTGTAAGAAAAATAGATCTTCACGTCATCAGCGTACATTAACAATTCAGAGTGCATTATGGAGGCGGGTAAGTCCTTAATGAATAACAAGAATAGAACCGTGCCAAGATGACTGCCCTGAGGGAACCCAGATGACACAAAAAAAGATCTTGAGAATTATCGGCCAAATGATACCATCTGTTCTCGGTTCCAATTCCGCATATTACAATTAAAACCCATTGACCTGAGTTTATATAATAACAAATTGTGGTTAACTTTATGAAAAGCCTTACTAAAATCGGTAAAAATCACATCAGTTTGATCTCCATTAATAAAGCCGTCAATAATGGAAGAGGAAAACTGAAGCAAATTAGTCACGGTGGAACGACCCTTCCGAAAGCCATGTTGACATGGGTCTAAAATAGAGGAAACATGATGAGAAATTACCTCTGTGACTAACTTCTCAAAAAGTTTAGGAATGGCACTCAATTTTGCAATTCCCCTATAATTTGCAACATTTACTAAACTACCAGATTTGTGGAGAGGGATTATAAAAGAGCTCTTCCTCTGTGCAGGAAAATGACCGAACTTCAACGAAGCGTTAAATAAGAGAGTCAACGGTAAGCTGAGAGAATTCGAGCAGTATTTCAACATAGAGTGCGGGATACCATCGGGACCAGCTTTATTCGAGGCTTTCAATCAGATCAAGTTATCTAGCAACCACGAAGACTTTTGTATGGTAAATCATCTCTCAAACCTCTCACCACTTTTTGTGAATAAGGCTGTTGATCTTTAATCCTTCATAGAAATTTTTTAGATAATTCGTGAAATATGGAAGAAAAATAGTAAACAAATCCCGTCACATATGTGACGGGTCCAGGCAACCAACATTCGAGAGTTGAATCCAAATTTCAGCGAAGCTATGACACATGGAGAAAAGTGTCTTAGAATCAAACTATAAATAGGAATCAAGCTTGCTGCTGATGAAAAAATATTTTCATTAACGCACAAATTTATTATTAATTTTGATTAAAGGCAAATCGGTCACGTACGGGACATAGTTGAACTTAAATCTATAAAAGCAATAATAATCAATTGTTAAATGCAGTTCTACCTAGTTATTAGCTATAATTAGTATTATTATAATTATTTATAAATTATTATAGATACAAATTTAATTTTGCATAATTGTACAAAAAATTAATATTTTTGAAATGGCTATGAGTTCAACTTTTTCATAAAATACTATTACGTAAGATTTTATAAAATGTACACTGCGTTTGAAATTATTGAAATAATTCTTTTATGGAAAACGGGTTCTTATAAAAAGGTTAATGTCTGAGAGATTGTCAAATAGAGACATTCAGAATATATTCCACGGTTCATCGAAAACGATCAGAAATGTCGTATTATGTAAGAAAAAGGCTGAAATACGTGACAGGTTCACGTTGGTATCACCTGCAACCATTATCGAATAAAATGGTTTGATACCAACAGCCAACTAACGCAAGCCACCGACATATAAGACAACTTTAGTCCAACTCTCACTCTTGAAACTGCTCGCAGAATATTACATGAACACAATCTGTACGCTACTCACAGAAAAATTCAGTTGAGACAGCCGAATTAGCCGTGGACGAATTAAGAGTTTGTCACAACCGAATCACAGGTTGTCACAAACTCATTGTCACAACCTCATTAGAGGTTGACACAACATCATTAGAGATTAATATAACCTCATTAGAGGTTGACACAACCTAATTGGAGGTTGTCACGTTTCAATTGGAGGTTATTACAACCGAATATATACACTGTCACAAATTAATTCTGAAACTTGTTTTTAATTATTAAGTTATGACTTATTTTTCTATAAAATTATAAAAATATTGGAATGTGAGAAAATAAAATCATTTAACTAATTCTGACATTGAAGTCCCGGTCATCATCGGTCACCGCACCAATTCTGGCCTGTTGTGTCTGTTGCAGTTGGTCTTAAACCGTGTACAAACGATGGCAGATGGCAGCTGTTGATATCTGTCACGACATTTTCTGCAAAATAAGACGTTGTACTACAATAAATATAAGTACAATATTTTCACTTACTAATTTTCTTAATACCCATAAAAAATCTTGATATCGCCACGACAGCAACAATTATACATTCTTTAGCTTTTTTTTAAATAATATTTGATTTTTGAATTTTAACCGTCACGTTTGAAGTACTTAGTATTATGTTGTTGTATTATTATGAATTCGTTTGTACCTACAGAACTCATAAGAAATTCGGTTACAGCAACCGAAGTGACGCCAAATTCGTTCTTTGCAACCGACTCGATACCAAACTCTACGGTTACAATCGAATTAATGCCTAATTCGGTTACTACAACCGAATTGGTACCAGTTTCGCTTTTTGTATCCGAATTGATTCCAAGTACGGTTGTTCCTACTAAAATTTTAGAATGTTCAGTTGAAACAATGAAAATAATTGAAGATTCGGTTGTCACAACTGAATCAATTATGTAACGAGGTTGCTTCAACCGAATTTCAGTTGTGGGGACTTAACTCGGTCGTGACAACCACAAATCGGATGTAGCAACCCCAATTCGGTAGTAACAGCCGAATTTACGTTTGATATAACCTCTTCTCTAACAATGAGGTGTAGAAGTCCTAGAAAAGTCGCCCTTTAAAACAAAATATATGTTACCAAAAGACTGCAATATGCAAACACACGGCTGCGTCTCCAACTGAAAAGTGGAAGAACAGTTAATTGTTAAGCTGTAGGTTCCAATCGGGGAATGTGAAAACAGCAAGCACACAGCTTAGGATTGTGAAAAGCTCTCCCCAGTCTCTTAATATGAAAGTAATAGGAAACAATTTTTTGTTTAATCATAACGTCCTGCCCGAGGCAGAGGTCGTAGGTGTCTTGTAGGTGCTCAAAACTATTTCATTTACATACATTTACATACATAAGTGGACATGCAGTGACGAGCAAAATTGTAACAGTGTTAAACCAGTTTGGATATAAATTTGTATATTTTAAATATTTGATTTAAAGAAAAAAAAATAATTCACAAAATCAATCTATTGTTCGCTCGTGAATAAAAACAAAAACCATTTTAATTCTATGTCGATATTCACAAAGTGCACAGTAAATATTGTAAAGTTATATAAATGTTACAATTTTGCACTCTGGTTTTATGTTAATTTATTTGTTTTCTTATTCAATATATTGTCCAGTATGTTGTTGTTGTTTTCGAGACCCTGCAAACAATTTTGTATTCATCTGACCGTAAAATGTTCCTACACTTTTCAGTTGGTGACGCAGCCGTGTGTCTGCTTGTTACATTTTATGGCCAGTTGAATCAAAAATTATTTGCAGGGTCTCGACAATTTGTATCACGTCCACCGAATACGTCCCCCGTCATACGAGTACTACCAAAACTATCAGCCAAAGGTTTGGAATCAAATCTAAAGGTTTGGAAGTGTTTTTCTTATTATGGAGTTAGATAAAAACATTGGTTTAGAACTACCATGGACCATTAAAAAATAAGGCCTAAATAAGCGGCGGCCGGAAGACGGGCCCCAGGAAATTACACCCCAATTGCAAAATGAAAATGGGCCCCAAATTTAGGGTTTGTTTTCATTATGAAGGTGGGCCCCAAATTTCAAAATGAAATAGCTTCCAAATACTTTAGTGGAGGCGGCGTTTATTATTTTTTGTTTTAAACCGTTTAACAATAAGGCCCCAATAAGCGCAAGAGGACCCCAAAATAATTATTTGTTGTATACTGATAAAAATTTGGGGTCAGATTTCATTGACTATTTGGAGTGTATTTTCTTGAAATGTAATTTTAAAGAATATAAATTGCCTCCCAGGAACATCGGCCGCAATAGAAAAAAATTGGTTTTGTTTTATTCGTCTATTTGATTCATTTCAGAATGAATATACATAAACATATGCCATGAAACATTAAACAAAATGAGATAGAATAGAATAGCTATTTCAAATATTTGTCTCTGCTTTTTTGCCGGTGTTGCCATCGCCGGTGGTGCATTGGTTAGTGTGCGCGGCTCTTGTACATAAGAACGTAGGTACGATCCCTACTCATACCACCTTACATTTCTTTTGACCTCGCTTAGTTATGGGGCGAAACTATCGAGTATTTAGCCAGGAAAAAGATTCTCAAAATACTGTTCGAAACCGATGTAAACTGTAGGTCCCAATCAGTGAGTGTAAAAAGTAGAAAACGCACATCTCACTGATTGTGAGAAGCTCCCCTCAATCCCTTCGTGGGATGTTATGGGACACCATTTTTTTTTGTATCACTCCGTTATAAGATATCAATATTGAGAGACTCGGCTCTCGATTTTTGGGAGTTCTGACACTCCATCATTTGACCACGGCATCGAATCCAATAAGATTTAGGCAAGCATGCAAGTTTAGTTATAGCAACTCTCTTGAGTTAATAGTGCCTAATTATCTAATGTGGTTATATTCAGGATGCTCCACTAATAGCCTTCACAATTTAGCTCCCATCAGATGCGGGTCCGCTGGTATTACCAACGGATACTTCACCTAATGCCGGATGTAGACACTGCTCGGGCATTTCTCAAAGAAATTGCTACAGTGTTTTGAACACAATAACAAAGATCCCATCCCACACGAACGACCTTTAAGGTTATAAAAATACAGCTGAAATTACGGGCATAGTTCGACATATATAGATATTGCAGATATGCAAAAAGGTAGCGTTAAAAACGGACACGGGCCACACACTTGCCACTCATGGCCATAAGAAATGGCTGATATTTATTATCATTTTATAAAAATTAGAATTTATTCACTTTTGTTTGATTGCAATAACTGTTTGTAATGAATCAGATAGAAAGATATAGACCAACTCATCCTCGGTAATGTTAAGTCTGTGGTCCGCTTTAGACGAGTACTCATTTGAATTCGAGTCTGTTCATTGTTAACTACAAGTACTTTTTTCTATTTCATATACATAGATATTAATAAAAACATGTTTTGCCTTCATTCCATTCAACATTTACGTCGTCATCAACTCCATTAGTGTGTATTAAAACCAGATCTACCCATCATTAATAACCGCTAAACTATCTAATGGAACTATTCAAACTACAATGACAGAAATTGTGACGTCTCTCGTCAAGTGTTTACATTCAGAGACTGGATGGCAGTTTCAGTTTTCAACGATTACCAGTTTAAACTCAGCCAATCTGTCTATGTGCCAGTATGTCCGGCAAATTCATGATGAGGTGGGCTAGACAGAGAATGAGAAATGGCGTATAATATTCAAATTTATTTTAATTTTATTATGGTTTGGCTGAGATTTTATGTCTGGGAAAAAGTATTTATGTTAATTTTATCTAATGTTAACAACTTTCACGGTGTACACTAATGTCAGTAATGTTAGGTGATAGTTAAACTACATGTTAGACCTTGTCCAAGGGGATGGATATGTCAAAACGTTCAGGTTTGTGTTGTCAAATTTGATATCTTGAAGTTATCGTAGAATTTATTTGGCATTGTATTTAGATTTATGTTCAAACTACAAACAAGGATGATGACGTAATAGCTGTATGAGAACGCTATATATTTCCTTCAGTGTTGGAGTTTTTTAATTTGGATTGAATTCTAATTTGCACTACTTTATCTAATGGAACTGAAAATGAATTACCAATGTTCACAATGACAATTAAATAATTCTGAATTTCCACTTGCTCAGGCAATGCAAATTAAGGTTGACAATTGTAATCAAATATGGAAATGCTTGTAATTATTTCGAACTTGTTTGACAGCTGGCACATCTGTTTTTATAGTATTTTATATGTAGAGGTTTGTGGCTTCGATAGATATTGCCTTGTGGTACTTTCAAATTCATAAACCTGTACTGTATAAAATATTTGAAAACCAAAACTGCCAGATATGAAGGAAATGCTTTAAAAATAAGTACAATTGCCAATGTTATTAATTTTTTTTTTAATTTCCATTTGTAGGGCTAATTCAAATTAAACCCCAAATTATAATTGTCATACATTTATGTAATTAATTTGCCCCATGTATGATTTACTACCAGCATAATACAAATGTATTTCTTATCGGAGTCTAGAGTAGGACATTTGTGGCGTATGTTTTCAACTCGACAAATCTATGGCAACTTTGGGACAAATGTATTCAACTGCTGATAAAGTTCAAAGAAAAGTATGTTAAATGATTTATATGGATTTTCACTTATTTCGAATATAAACAGTGCGGAAAAGTTGCCAGCACTCACAAGTGTGGGTTGGGTTCCCGGATATCCCGCCAGGGAATTCCAGAATTTTTTCGTTTCCGCTTTTCCGCGAAATTTCTACATGATTCTCGGGATCATTATATTAATAAAAAAAACAAGGTGGATAAAAAAATGTACATTACAATTTTCTTGTTCGTGCCCTCTCATTCTAACTCAAAGCACTTAATATAATAATATTAATCCTTTGAACATTTTGTGACTGTTGTGCGGCAACCCACACACGCTGGAAAAAACGGACTCTGTAACATATTGTCTCAAACATATTCGGCATGGAAGCATGTATCTTCTAAACTCACTTATAATTAAATTCAAACATTAATATGTTTACTTGCAAAGACGTATACTTCTATGTGGAGCGGTAAGGATCGAAGCATCGTGTGTTTCCTTTCAAATGACCGATTTACGACTAAATGCATGAAACTAAGACGCAACAAATCAGTCAACATAAAAAACACTAAATTCATTTACACACGCATTCAGGAATATTTATAAATCACTGACAGAAAGAATATTGCACAAATACAATTATACACTTGCAATAACACTAACTTAGGCTGAGAACAACCTCCCTTTGTCCCTTCATTATTATTTTGCTCGCCAAAGTAAAGCGGCAAAAAAGAAGTAAATAGTGCACCAAACACAGCTGTGTTAGGATCACAAACAAAGCTGTGTTTCGATCACAATCACAAATGCTATAAAATATTAACATGGAATCTTTCCCAGCAACCACAATGTGTTTGAACACAATTATACTATATATGCAACAAACTTCAAATACTCGTTTTATTTGCATCCAAATATTCCATGTTTGAGACACAATAATTACTTTTTTAATAATACAAATACAGTTGTGTTTGGTGCATTGTTTATTTCATTTTTATCCGCAATGCTCTGTCGAGCAAAATAATAATAGAGGGACAAAAGGAGGTTGTTCTCAGCCAAAGTTAGTGTTATTGCAAGTGCATAACTGTATTTCCGTATTATTATTTCTGTCAGTGATTTACAAATATTCCAGAACGCGTGTGTAAATGAATTTAGTGTTTCTTGTGTTCTAAAGTTGATTTTGTTCAAATCAGAACTATGTATATAATTTAGGAACTGTATGGCGCTTTACTTCAAATTCATTTTTAAAACTAAAAACAATCACTAGCATCTGAAACCATTTAGTTCAAGAACTGGAATTCAAACTATAATATTATATTATGAATTTCGAAAAGGATAAATTTAAAAATACGAGGAAATTAGTTTGGATCGATTGGGAATTTAGCAAAAATGATGGATTGGGTAAAAAGCGGGTAAATGGGTAAATGTTCAAAGTTCGAGAAAATTCGTTTGGAAAGATTAGGAATGTGGCAAAAATTTCGAATATGGGTTAAAAATGGTGAAAATGGGTAAAACAAAAATTATTTAGAAAGACTAAAAATGTGGTAACAACTTTGAATGTGTGTAAAAGACGGTGAGAAATGGATAAGTGTTCACAGTGCGAGAACACACGTTTGGAAAGGTTAGACATGTGGCAAAAATTGTGAATATTGGTAAAAAAAAAAATTATAAGAAATGCCTTAACTTGAAAATGGGAGGAAAATCGTTTTGAATACGGGACTATAGACTATAACTTCAAATGTGATCCACATCATTCGGCAAGATTAATAAATAGTTTTAATAGATTTTATTCAATACAAATCTAAAAAAGTTGGCATTAAAAGCAAACATAGGTCTAAAACTTTTCAAAATTATGAACAACATGATTAGCATTTGATGCAACACATACACAACCCCATGCAATGAAGACCGATTTACTGGCAGAAGTTATACGAGATTTTCTTCCGCAAGTTGCTGAACTGGATATGGAGAATTGTTCGTTGCAGCAGGACGGAGCAACCACTCACACAGGTCGAGCAATAATGACGATTTTGAGACACCAATTTCTGGGCAAACCGATCTCCCGTTTTAGTGATTTGAACTGACCGTCCAGATTGACAGATCTTACGATGACAGACTTCTTCCATTGGGGCTTTTTTAAATCAAACCTCGAACCTTGAAAGAGTTGAAAGCTTATATTGAAGAAGAAATCGCCAATTTGAAGCCATATGTGTTGCGAGCAACAAGGCAAAATGCCGTAAAACTAGCACAAATATCCAGCAACTCGGGAGGTGGTCATTTGACCGATATAATTTTGTCAACTTAATGTGATAAATTTTACACCTTAAAATAAAGTTTTTCGTGAAACCAAAATGTGCTATTTTTTTGGTTCATTTGATTTGATGAAAAACAGTTTTATTTTTAATTTATTTTACTTTATTTAGCAACTATCAGTAATGGGTACAACCCCCTTTGTATTTAATAACTTCAAATAGACGGGTTTTCATTGAGATTTAAAGAGAATTTAGGTAATCCAACGAAATTTGATTCCAAACATTCTTAAACGCCTGAATTAGTGACTGCTTGTCATCAAATTGTCTACCTCCTTCACAGACCTTACGAGATAACCAACCCAAGACATTTTCGATACTGTTTAGATCTGGCGAATAGGGTGGCCAGTCAAGAATATTAACATTTTGGCTTGCAATGAAATCCTTTACTACTGGGTCATATTCAAGATATTGGACCAACTAGTTCACTGAACTTCAAAAAAGCCGATTCCAATAACGTTTTATAGCTTGCACCAGTCATTACTTTTGGCAAAGATAAGGCAGAATTAGAAGCAATTCTGATGATTTTTCTGTACTCATACGTAGTTAAAGACAATGAAACCCTTCCCTTTTTTCCATACTCCTCAGTATCCTTGATGTAATTGTCGGCAACTGTTGTGCTCCGTCCTATTTTTTAGCTATTGCGCGGTTAGAATATCCTTCAGAACGGTAAACATCGATTTTAGTTTTTTCCGATAGATTTAAAAATTTTTTGTTTTACCATTTTGCCTTGCAAAAAATGATTTAGATGTAATAAATTGTTATAAACAAAAGCTCCCTTCAAAAATCATCGCTTAATTTAAAAACAATAAAAAAATAATAAAGTGCCTTTATTCAAGTGAACCAAAAAATAGCACCTTTTTGGACTTTTTTTATAAATTGCTCAAAAAAGTTCTTTAGTTAAGAAACCACTATTGTCATGATTTTTTTTATATCTCAAGATGTCTAGCTTCCATTTCCATTTTAAAATTCTGTAATCGGTCACAAATTGCAAAGGATACAGGCTGCTGAATATGGAATTTTTAGTGCCTTTAAATAAGTGAACCGGAGTGTATGAAATTTACATATGCGGTTCGTACTGTTCGACGGCAGTTTTAAACAACTTCTTTAGACGAAAAAATAAGCAATACTGCTACTGCTGAAGTAATGAATATGTGATTACTCCAGATATAATTACCAATTTTTGTTTTTTTTTTGTTTTTTTTTTGTTTTTGCTTAATTTTTTATTTTTGTTGATAAAATCTCAGTTTGTGATAAAAATCGTGGCGGCGGCAAATCAATATCACAAAATCAATAAGGACCTACTCGACCTTAACAGTCACCTGATATAGTCCAATTACAACGTTTCTATTGTAATGCTAACCAAATGTGTATGTATGTATCGTACTATGAGCTGAGAAAGATTAGTCGCGTTTTGGTTACAAGCAAGCGAATATCGCTTGTTAATGTTCAAAGAAAACGGTTATTTAGCAAAAAGTCATATTACTCAAAAATGTGGCAAAGGGTTGAATATGGTAGAAGATGTCAAAAAAATAAATTATAAAGTTAGCGAAATTGATTCTAGTTCCTAAATCTTCGCTAAGTACTTCATACAAAACAAATGATTATATAAGCAAGCGGTGTAACCAAAACACGCTTATTAAACCCATCAACTAAACCCAATCTTTGCATTATACTTCAACGGCATTCTATAACTAATTATTTCAAATCTTTGTCTTTTCGATTTCAACCAAAAAACACATGCTTTTTTTTAAATTTCAATGTCTTAATTTTGATGACAAATGAGAATGCCTTTTAAAAATAATTAATAACTTGACGTATCTTCACGAGATCCATAGAATAACACATACTATAGAAGAACTTATTCTCTCATCTGACGTTTCATTTCACACTCTCTCGGTAGGTCTGTGGAAATGTTTACATACACCAGGTGGAGTTACAAAATATGTTCACTTAACTATTTCCTGTCGTTTTGGTGAAGAACTGAAAAATTTAAATGTATTTTGCACTTTTTTGTTGACTTTTAACGTTGGTATTCATTTGTATTGTATTTAACACAACTAGTTTGCCACAAAAACACGAAATTCGGGTGTAGTTCCTTTGTGGATCGCTGTATACTATTGCCACCATCTGGTATTATTGAACCCATATTTTCCACCCTCCACTGTGTAATTTCCATCGTACCTATGACGTTTAATTTATTGAGCGAATAAAACCTTCTACGTATGTGTTATTCTATGACGAGATCACTAATTTGTCATTTAATAAAAAGGAAGTTATGAGTGATTAATTTCATATACGTATTATTCGACTATGGTAACATTTCCTTATACAATGGGTAAGTGTTCATGCATATTGTTTAGTAAAATTCATTTAAATTTAAACATTTCGATTAATAAATCAGTTTGATTTTATTTCAATAGATTGGTTAATGGCACGAATAAAATCATCAATGGAATCGGGTCATTAACATTGTATTCATATTTTGACCTATAAAATGTGGCATAAATTAACTACAGATTCACCAGCAGTTAACGTATCGGACATACCATAAACTCGCTCACTGTCCAGCAAGTAATGACACATGGTGAGCGAGGGCTGTACTACAACAATAAAGCGTCAACAACAAATTAAGGTGGTTTCAACAAATGAGTACAATTTGTTTGGAAACTTTTACGTTATGATAGGGAAATGTTTACGCAGCTTCATGATGTAGGTTGTGGGTGATAGACACCTAGAGCCTACAACTTATTTTCTGTTGTATGATGCTGTATTTAAGACATGCAGCGGGTGAAGCATTCTGTGGCAGCTTTGTTCTGTGCTGGGGTACATCGTTCTCCAGTTGTAGGCAGTTGTTACTTTAGCAATTTTCTTAATTTGACCTTTTTTGAAAAAAATCTTAGTACGAAGTGGAAAACTTTATGGAAACCCCTTTGAAATTTACACGATTGAGTTATTTTTTCAATTCGACGCACCTTTTCCGAGATATAGACATTTTTTTCTCTAATATTTTCTTATTTTCGACCCAAAATGGGGATGGGCTACCCTGGCTAACCCATTACCTATCGCCATTACTTAATGTGTAAAGGCAGAATACCCATTCCTCATGTGAAATGGGTAATCGTGATGGGTAATTCCTTATCATCGTGGGTAACTACCCATTATTTTCCCTATTACCCTGTGGGTAATAAGTAATCGTGATGGCTAAAACAGTGCAACACGAAACAATACAACCATATACGGACACCACTACATGATGAAAAACCAAAAAAAAGACAACATGTCTCCCAGTTTTGTCCAAAGCCATGGACTTTTTTTTATGGGCCTCAAAAGATTTGGGGGCTCGGTGTAATTTTTGCAAAAAATTCATAATTTTGTCAGGCTCATATCTTGCAAATTGTTCGGAATTTTGATTTACTCTCTGAAAGAATGTTGTAGTCTTGTCATAAAGAATAAAAATTGTCAACATATAAAATCAAAAAAACTTCATATCCAAGGTCAAAATCGCAAAAAAAAATTTCCCATTTTTTCCCCTGTTCAGGTCCATAGGTAGCAAACCGTTCAAAATACCAGGAAACTATCAACAACCAAAATGTACCACAGATCTCAATAAACAACTTTCTAGAACATATGAACTTCCTAAGAAAGATTCTTAACACGTTTAGGCAGCGCTTATATAGCTTTTAGGTATCCGCAAAAGAGAAAAATTCCCCGAAATGTATTCTTCTTTATGACAAGAGCTACAACTTTCCCTCAGAGACTAAAAAAAAAATTCGAACGATTTTCAAGATATGAGCCTGGCAAAATTATCACTTTTTTGCAAAAATTACACCGAGGCCCCAAACTTTTAGGGGCCCAGAAAAAAAGCCCATGACTTTGGGAAAAACTGGGAGACACGGGTCCTTTTTTTGGTCTTTTATCACGAAGTGGTGTCCGTATATGGTTATATTCCCATGACTTAAAAATTACACACAGTTTAATTCCCCATTGTCGCTACTCGAGTATTCAAAATCGAAACCGAAAAATCGGCGGAACCGGTTAATCGCTTCTTTTGCAATAAACCAATTTTCGAATAAACCGAACACAGGTTATTTGACGTCGGTTAACATATTTTTCCCCAATTTGGGTTAAGTAGTCTTACAAAAATTTAAAAATTAAACAAGAAGTGATATTAACTACAAACATTAACTCATTTTTTGGAATAAGTAACACGATATACGTTTTAAAATATAATGTTTTAGTCTGAATAAGTCCTATATAAAATTATAAACGAAGCCTTTTAATTTCAAAATGATTTTGTAATTTGAATAACAATTAAGTAATTGAAGTTAGTACATAAATGTATATATTTGTGGCCGATGGTGGGGCAATGGTAGTGTGCGCGGCTCTAGTGCATGAGAACGTGGGTTCGATCCCTACTGGCCAGAGTATTGCTTTCGACGGCGTTCACCTCACTTAGTGACGGCGACACTGTCGAGTACTTAGCCATGAAAAAGCTTCTCAACATACCGTTCGGAACCGGTGTAAAATTGTAGGTCCCAATCAGTGAGTGTAAAACTAGAACGCGCACAGCTCACTGGTTTGTGAGAAGCTCTCCCTAATCCCTTCATTGGATGGAACGGGAAACCATTTATTTTTTATATAAATTAATTTGTTATACTTTATAACATTTTCATACATGAAAATTTTTTACAAATGCGAATATGACTTTTAAATTGTAATGAGTCTAATTTGAATTTGAATTAAAATTATTAATTTTAATGTAAGTATGCAAGAGGAAAAGAAGAACATGGTGAAAAAGAGGCGTCTATTTTTGTGTTGGAATTATGGGCCTTTCAGTGTGTGTGTTGATACTTAGGGATCTGCGATCGATACTAATTCACTTATGTAAATTGCATAATTGGGTTTGCATATATACGATTGATGATCTACCGATGGTATCGATTCAGGTACTTGTCACGGAGTTCGAAACTAGCCATCCCAATGAGTGTGCCTAACTGAATTGTCTATTATTCCAACAAAAACCAACCTGACCTTGGAAGTTTGTAGTATGAATTTATATATTAAAGAAAATTAAATTAAATTCAATGTAATTCAATTCAATGTAATTCAATTCAATTCAGTTTGATTCAATCCAACTTAATTCAATACAACTTAACTCAATTCAGCTCAATTACATTCGTTTCAATTCAATTTAAACAATTCAATTCAATTCATTTCAATTCAAGTCAATTCAATTCAATTCAATTCAATTCAATTCAATTCAATTCAATTCAATCCAATTCAATTCAATTCAATTCAATTCAATTCAAATCGATTCAATTCAATTCAATTCAATTCAATTCAATTCAATTCAATTCAATTCAATTCAATTCAATTCAATTCAATTCAATTCAATTCAATTCAATTCAATTCAATTCAATTCAATTCAATTCAATTCAATTCAATTCAATTCAATTCAATTCAATTCAATTCAATTCAATTCAATTCAATTCAATTCAATTCAATTCAATTCAATTCAATTCAATTCAATTCAATTCAATTCAATTCAATTCAATTCAATTCAATTCAATTCAATTCAATTCAATTCAATTCAATTCAATTCAATTCAATTCAATTCAATTCAATTCAATTCAATTCAATTCAATTCAATTCAATTCAATTCAATTCAATTCAATTAAATTCAATTCAATTCAATTCAATTCAACTCAATTCAATTCAATTCAATTCAATTCAATTCAATTCAATTCAATTCTATTCAACTCAATTCAATTCAATTCAATTCAATTTAATTCAATTCAATTCAATTCAATTCAATTCAATTCAATTCAATTCAATTCAATTCAATTCAATTCAATTCAATTCAATTCAATTCAATTCAATTCAATTCAATTCAATTCAATTCAATTCAATTCAATTCAATTCAATTCAATTCAATTCAATTCAATTCAATTCAATTCAATTCAATTCAATTCAATTCAATTCAATTCAATTCAATTCAATTCAATTCAATTCAATTCAATTCAATTCAATTCAATTCAATTCAATTCAATTCAATTCAATTCAATTAAATTCAATTCAATTCAATTCAATTCAATTCATTTCATTCAAATTCAGAATAAACCGAAAACCGGTTATTCGAGAAAGGTGGTTTTTTGATCACTCTATTTGCCCTTATTTGCCCAGTACTCTGTGGGTTAGGGTGTCCCATCAATACAATTTTTTTTTGCTCAAGTTTTATTTGAAAGCTTAGAGGGTAAAGTAGTTTTGAGAATTTTTCAGATTTTTCGGAAGTGGTTTAGAGGTCGCGCAACTCGAATTTCCCCCAAAAATCGGGTATTCCGGGCATTTTTTGAATTTTACTTAAAACTCGGTCAATAACCACGATTTTCTTAGTTGCTAAGTCAACATTTTTGAAGCTAAACCTCCAAACTTTTATTGTATATGCATAAACCACCAGTTTTGGCAATGCTTTTCCTCAATAAGGTACCACGTATTAAATTTTTTCGTAAATTTTGGGTAAATTTTGAAAATAACGCGTTATATCTTTTAGAATTCCAATACAAATTTAAAAAACTATTGATGCACTTTAAAAGACGCATAAATTCCAAGCAATTTTGAATTTACGGTTACTCTTCCAGAGTTATACCATTTAAGGCTTGTTACCCATTGTATGAAACTAATAATATTATAATGTGTTTGCCATTTTTGCATTGGATTTGCTTTAAATATCTATGAAACACTAAAGATGCACTTTTATAGACAGATAAATGCCAAGCAATTTTGTAAAAACAAATTTGAATTTGCAGTAATTGTTCCCGAGTTGTGCCACTTTAGAACTCTTTACCTATTGTATGAACCTAATAATATTATAAACTGTTTGTCGTTTTTCATCGGATTTGCTTTGAACATTGTAACTATTATTGAAAAAATCTACATGCGCTAAGTAACAACGGAGAATTAGACGCAGCAAAAAATTGGCCACGGCAACATATTGCAGGAACCATATATATATTATTGCTTGCAAACATATATATGTTTCCTACAATATGTTGCTGGGACCGTTTTTTTTTTCTGGGTGTGACTCTTTGTCGTTACTTAGAGCATGCAGATTTTTTCAATAATACAATGTTTAAAGCAAATCCGATGAAAAATTTGCAAACAGTTTGTAGTATTATTAGAGACATACAATGGGTAAAGACTTTTAAAATGGCATAACTCTGGAACAGTAACTGCAAATTCAAAATTGTTTCTACAAAATTGCTTGGCATTTATTTATCCGTCATTTAAAGTGCATCATTAGCCAATCCGATGCAAACAGAGCAAACAGTTTATAATATTTTTAGGTTCATACAATGGGTAAACAGCTTGAAAGTGGTATAACTCTGGAACAGTGTTCCAGGAAATTAAAAATTTTTCTCAACAAAATTGCTTGGAATTTGTCCGTCTTTTAGAATACATCATTAGTTTTTGAAATTTGCATAGAAATTAATAAATGAATTTGTGTAGAAAGAATTAATGAAATTTGCATAGAAAAATAAATGTTATAAAGCGTTACTAACAAAATTTATCCAAAATGCGCAAATACGAAAAAATTATTACGAAAATTTTTCTATTGAGCGGAGCCCTAAAATTTGTTCTTTGTCTGGCCACACACGTTACAAGCAGTTGATTTACACACAACCTTTAACCCAACTTCAACTCAGTTGGAACAGTAAAAACTTGTGCAACCAGTTGTAACGCGAGTGGACAGTAGTTACGAATTATAAAGCAAACAACTTTTGATTGTTGAACACAAAAAATAGATTATTTTTTTTAATAAACAATTGATGAAACAATTCTCATAACGAGCAGATTTTGTTATCCCTGTAAGGTCGGATATTTTACTCTACATACTTGTGGAGAAGGTAGCTGATGAGATGCATTGGTTGGCATCGATATCCACTAAATTTTTCAATTTCGCACAAGTTTTTAAAATATTTTTTTTATTGAGTCATTATCACCGTTCATCCATTATAGCCAAGCAGATATAGTGATAATGACCCTAAAAATAATAATAATTTGTTATAGAAGTGGGATGCCTCAGCTCTTTATAAATTAAAATATATATTAATATGGGGCAATTATTAAATGTGTGTTAATTAAAGATAACAAGAATGATAAAATAAATACAAAAACGTGTTAACTTTCTGCAGTCTATTCACCTTCATTTGCAATATAACTTGTGGGATAGACAGCGGCTGTTCATTCAAATGAGATATATGCACCAACAATTGTGTAAATAACCTTAACATATAAAAATACAGTAAAATTTACAACCTTTATTAGGATGCTGAATCCTTAATTCTATGGATGCACAACAAGTTGAATATGAAATGAAATGGATTGCGCTATTGCTTACAATTTACCATGAGACGTATATCAGCTTCAAACTACGAGTGTGGCGACGTAAAATCCTAATCTTATGATATTGTTTTGAATTTTCTTAATAGTCCTTTTTAGCGCTGTGATATTAAACGTTAAACTGGGTTCTTTTTAAATTACGATAAGCACAACAGTTTTAGTTCTCTTTATTCGAATTTACAATTAGTTTATATTTCAACCTTTTTACTATTACTTAACGTTGATACCAAAATTGCCGATGAATTTGTCTACAACCGTTCACTATTGCGTTTAATCACAGACTGACTCCTAAAACAGTGTTTATCTGAAATTTATCTCAGTTCTATACCTTGGGACAGTGTTATCTGGCAATTTCCTCCCGTTACCGGAACCTTCATGTGTGGCCATCTATTTTCTCGAAAATTGTAGTTAAATCTGAAGCGAACTTAATCGGTTACAGAGTGAATGCATTAAACTGGTTTGGCGAGTTGGTATGTTTTCGCATGGAATAGTTTTAGGCTTAACACTACTCGCAATGTTATTTATTGTAAGCATATTAAGTAAGCAAGAATATTAATTTACTTTAACTTACATACATACATAAGTAAAGCATTTAATCGTAACAACCCATCCAGAAAAGTAATTGGCACGAAGACCTTCTGCCAGGCCTTATTTTAGAGACTGTAGGCATGTCAGATCCATTGTGTACTCCTTTCAAATAAGCACAACGTGTCATTGTCGTGCAAAGTCTTCCATGCTCGCTTCTAGTTGGGGCTTGTAGTAGACATACAAGAGCATGCCTGCTACGAGGCCTTCTACTGAATGCATTTTCCATATATATAAAAGATGACCTTGTACCATGCCTGCTAATGAAGGCATATTTCCATACCTGGAAGACATGCTAATTTGTCTTTTAGTTGTTCTTTCGCTCATTTTATTTTTACAATGCCTGACGCAAAACACAACATTCTTCAAGAAAGTCTTTGATGTAACTAAACAAGTGGTTTGGTTTAACTTTTTGCTCTTTATCTCTGTCACAATACTCATTTTGTTTGTCTCTTAAAGGTCATTGCAAAGTATTTTTTCTGCTCCCACTTAAACTTATCACACATTCCTCCTCACTTCTATTTGGGGACCTGGCACAGGCCTACAGAATGAAGTGAAGTTCCATTTCTATAAGATCATTTTGAAGCGGAAGGGAAGCACTGGAAAAAAAAACCGTACCCATTACATACCATGAAGGGATTGAGGAGAGCCTCTCACAATCAGCGATCTGTGCGCTATCTAATTTTTCACTCACTGATTGGGACCTAAAGTTTTACACCGGTTGCGTTTGGTATTTGGAGAAGCTTTTCATGGCAAAGTACTCGATAGTGTCGCCATCACTAAGCGCGGTGGCCGTTGTCGAAGGAAATTTGAGGTCGTCAGGGCGCTGTGGGAAAGTGTGTGTGGGATCTTTTAGAATTGAAAGTGGAGGTCGTCTGGAAGGGGTTTTTTTGTAGGACTTGAAATTTCGCCCGCTGGGGATATTTGGATGTGAAATCATAAACACAGAAAAAAACATACATCATTTTAATCACATGAAATTAAGAATGAACTGAAAGAAAAAGTTTCCTCACACGAATGACATTTTCCGTCGTCTTTACGCATATAATCATTGAAAATGAGCTTGTTATCCAGGGTGGCTCAAAATGTATCGCCCTATCTGGAGACGGTATAATTTTTGCAAATGCTTGAAACTGTTAGGGCCTAATCACGTAAGTTGATTTTTCAGGGTTAAGTTTTTGCCAGTTCACGCGTGATTAGTCACATGTGTCAAATTCAAAAATTTTCAGTTTGCTGTGAAATTTCATCGTGAATAGATTTACAAATAAACAAACCCTGAAAATCACTGAATTTTATTATCGAAATTCGTGCGCGGTGAAAAATGTGTTTCGTGAGTGAAGATCATTTTATGGTCGTCATAATCGCATATAAAGCCAGGTATCGTTGGATGATCCCTGACCTTTTTTTGCCCAAAATGGCAGAATTGGATTTGGTTGACATGTAGTTTCAACAGGACGGTGCAATATGCCACACTGCATGCCATTCCATAAAACAATTGAGAGGCTAGTTTGATGTCGATGTGTCGGTGTTAATTGGCCGCCTATTGCGTGCGATTTGACCTCACTAGACTATTTTTGGTGGGGCGATTGTTGATTTGAAGAACAACATTACACGTTACATTGCTGAGATACTGGCTGAAATTTTGGAACGAGTTGGACAAAATTGGACACAATTGGATCTCATTTTCAGAGAGAAAAGTCATCACTATATTAGCAATATCTCCCACGGCTAAACCCTGCGACATATTTGACCAAAATAAAAGAATACTTGTTATTGTATGAGAAGTTCCTACTACAAGCGTAATCAGAAAAGTTGTTCTAATTGTAAACTGGTCGGCTTGTTTTGGAATGAAATATAATTCTGAAATCACATTTAGATTACATTACATGCATGTGGCGTATGGTTGATAAATATTTTAAATACATTTCATTTAACCAAATCGAATTGCAAGCCATTAAAAAGCATCCATTTCAACTTAAATGCTAACCTTAGTAAAAAAAATAGTTCAGTGATAATTGTAAACTATTAATTTTATGACATTATGGATTCTTGGAAAAAATCATACGACATCTGTCGTGGAATTAATAAGATAAAATAAAATCACGCACAAATCGATCCGTCTATCATTTAGATACAAATTCTATTCAAATAAATATAAAAATGCATTCAAATAAATATCTCAAAAGCAAAACTATTTGTAATAAACAAACTGACAAATGACATGGCGTGACAATACCAAGAATGCGTGTACGTGTGGATCCAGGAAATAAATGAAGTGATGTCTCGTCATTGGGCCAATTGGATGGCATATGAAATTCCCAGAATATCCATTTGTAGTTTTATGTTCGCACCATAAAAGAAAGGAAAATATCATCCATCGTTACAAAGATATGGAACGAGTATTCGAGTAGAAATCTGAATCCAGATTCTTTAGGATAATACTCATACATAGTGCGATGCAAGCATATTTTGGGGGGTTTTATATTTTTAAATTGGTTTAAATGAGTTTGAAAAGAATCTTAAAAGTGAATGTATTAATGGTCGTAATGATCATTTACGATATTAAGCTAAATACTTGAGTCGTAAAATTTGTAATTTCTTGATTTCATTTTAGAAAATATTGTGAATACTATTGACATATACAAATAAGACTTAAGTTATTTGGAAAAATACCTAGAATTTCGAAAAATACATTCACACAACACGGTTTTCCAATGTTGATACATGGCATTTTTCGAGCATACATATGCCTACAACAATTCTCATTAGTTTTATAGTTTACGATGCGTATACACGCAACGAAACAGAAAAGTTTAGAGCTCGTTTGTAGAAAAATATTTATTTTAGAAGGAAAATATTTCGGTTGCTATTCAGTCTCATGGTTAACAGAAATCCTTGATACTTTTCCTGCAGCTAAAACACGTTTACCGCAAATTTTTTTGTTGTAAAGAAATTTTGATTTTGTTGTAAAGAAACTTTAGTTTACCACAAAACTACCAAAATTTTCTTTCGCGGCAAATAAGAAAAAACTTCTATTACAAAAGGAAAAGTTTATAGGCACAGGAATTGTGCTCTGTCCTTCCACAGACACTCGCACTCTCAAATTTGATTACTCCATAGAGTAACCATGGTATAGAGAGGCCATGTGTCCCACCTGTTGTGTCATTTCACACTATTCGTCGTTAGGTAGTTGGCATAGACAGATTCTCGACGCAAAATGACTTACAACAGGTGAAGTTACAAGAACGCATGACTGAACTTTTTCATTTCTATTTGGTGAAATTTAAATGTCCTTTTACACATTTCATATCTTTTATTGGTAGTATACACCATAGATAAAGGAAATAATAGATATAGCGCGCCCATTTTCAACATTGTTCACTAGGTGCTGACCTGTACTAGTGTCACTGTCACTGAAGTTTCCCATAATTCTCATTGACGTTTATTCAAAATTGTGAGACATTTTTGTTAAAGTAATTTAAACAAGGGAAAATGTGACAAACTTTAAATGATTTTTATATAATAGCATTGGTTTCTTATATAAAAAACAATTTCAAGGCCATGAGGCCGGTGTTGGTATACCATAAGAGAAAACCCGCAACATCGTCCAAAGGTAAACATGCCGGAACGCCTTTTTAATACAAAAACTTCCCCGCACAAAAACTTTATCAACTTCTGTGGTCGCAAATGCCAAAACCGTTAGAGAGTCTGAGGATTCTCAACAAGGAATGGTAACTGAACCGGAGGGAGAACCAATTTATTAGGACTTAGTCGGTGGTGTCATGGCGTTGCAATTTGATTGCCATCAGATATTGTATATTAAGTAACGTGTTGTATTCTTGTTTGGAAGTGATATTTTTATTGAAAATATTTTTTTTTTGATATGAAATTTTAGAATTTTAATGTCATATTTTTTTACTTTTTTTTTGGGAACAAAAAATATCCCATTTATTGCTTTCAACGACATCTAGAAAATTACCCGTTACACTTACATTTTCCCAACACTTGTGCTTCATCTATTAATTTACTTTAACACACATGCTGAAAATTAACGGCCTCTCTAACATATTCTCCCAAACATATTCTGCAGGAAAAACGTTTATGTTTGGTACACACTTCAAACATTCATATGTTTGCAAGTGCCGAACTTACTTGTATTTAAATGCAAACAGTATCATGTTAACTGACGAACACGTATCTTTTACGTGGAAACATATGCGTTGTTCATCCCAAATATCCATATACTTACGTGGAAGCATTCGCGTAGTTCCCCCAAACCTACATATACTTACGTGGAACCATATGCGAATTTCCTCCCAAATACAATAAAATTGAGAAACGAAATATTCTTCGATTTCAATATATATGTATTATTTATTATAATTAATTTTAACAATATAAATCCACATATATAAATAATTAATACAAAAAGTTAATAGATTTAAAATGGCCCATTTTACATTTTTTTGCATTGAATGCATTCTTTTGCTTTTTTTCTTGAAATGAGAATCTGCTGATCTTTTGCTTCTCCTTTCTCTCTTGTCTC
This sequence comes from Phaonia tiefii, assembly GCA_963931995.1. Taxonomy (NCBI): domain Eukaryota; kingdom Metazoa; phylum Arthropoda; class Insecta; order Diptera; family Muscidae; genus Phaonia; species Phaonia tiefii. The sequence continues at coordinate 96,297,310 of OZ008369.1, read as the reverse complement.
TCACGTTTTGTTTTCAGAAGGTTTCAGCTATGCGTTGGTTATCACTAACCGTTGGTACACAAACAAGATAATTATATACAAATCAAGTTCACGCAAGTCAAACGTGGATTAATACTTGTGTTTTTTCTCAGTAAAGGCTCGGACAGAAAAAGGCCTTCACGTTGTTGCCCTTTCCAGTTTCTTTACTAAAAATCGTTTCTCACTTCGGTAGCACACATGCATATATAGGAAACACACACCCCAAAACCAAAGTAACATCACAAACCATTTAACCATCCGAGCCTTCGTTTATTCTTTTTTCACTGATTAAGCGCTTTTGATATCCTCTGCCCGATGATCCATTGAATACATGAAACTATAACGCAATACATCAGGCAAAATAAGAAACACTTCATCTACAATTTACACGCAGAATCAGGGATATTTATGACTCACTGACTGAGAGAATACACACACTTACATGATAAACTCTCTCGTTGTCCCCCTTTTATTGCCTTGCTCTCGAGAGGGCAAACACAGCTGTATTTGTATCACAAACATAAATATATGTGGGTCGCAAACACATATATTATAACATATTAATCGTTGTCACCCAAACATTTAATATTGAATAGCAAACACAATGTGTTTGGACACAAGTATATTATATTTGCGACAAGCTCCCAACACACTTTATATTTGCATCCAAACAACAACAAAATACAGATTTTTCTACATGCATGCATATACTTTATTTGTGTTGAAAAGGGTGCTTCTTTAAGCCGATAGAAATTGAAATTGTAAACACTAACACTAAAAATTAAACTTTAATCAAAACAAAATTGTGTATTCGAATGATCAATACATGGCATTAACATTTGAAATTGGTTTCGGGCATATGCCCGCCGTGGCTGGCTTTTTGGAGCATTTCTGGCAGTATGTAGCGTCAATAGTGGCTGGTTTCTCAGCATTAACCAGTGACTTCACGTAGCCCCACGCGAACAAATCGAGAGGTGTCAAATCACACAACCTTGAAGGCCAACTGGTAGATCCAAAAAAATGATAGAAGCAAAAGCCCAGCTGATTTGAACTTTTTTCTGGAGTGAGATTTTCTCTTATGTCAAAGTTTGTTTACTTTTGTTTTTATACAATCATCGTTCGCCTAAATTTGCTGATAAATTGAAATGATTTCTCCGTAAAAATCACATAGCTACGTTTTAATTTTCATGCCTAAACACATTCAAAATATCAAATAAAACACACACATTTTGTAAATGGCACTTTTTCCAATTTTGTATATTTTTCAATCTGCTGAGGTGACGCAATACAGGCACTGAGCAAAAACAAAATAAAAAAAAAAATGGTGTCCCATAACATCCCATGAAGGGATTGGGGAGAGCTTCTCACAGTCAGTGAGATGTGCGCTTTCTAGTTTTACACTCACTAATTGGGACCTACAGTTTTACACCGGTTCCGAACGGTATTTTGAGAAGCGTTTTCATGGCTAAGCGAGGTGACCGTCGTCGAAACAAATGTAAGGTGGTTGGAGCAGGGATCGAACCCACGTTCTCAAGTACAAGAGCCGCGCACACTAGCCATTGCACCACCGACGGTGCAACAAAATGCCTGTTGTATTTGGCTTGTTGTATTTGTTATCGTACTGCATCTTCCGTTATATTTCTACCATGAATAGTATAGAGAACTTATTGCACTCTTTTTCCGCTCTCATGTAGAGAGTCTGAGTAAAAGAGCATAAACGAGTCTTATTCTCTTTATAGAATATTTCAATATAAAACAATACAAAAAGCATAAATGTTTCAAACGGCATCGATGTTTCAAATCAAAATTATGAATGGACCAAGTTATGACAAAAAGTGATTTGGGGCCATACATTTCGTTCCATGAGTTCTCTATACAATTCAATACTCTTTGGCTACTACGACCTGCTCATTTGGCTACTACGACCTGCTCATTTGTTCGCTGCCGCTTCATAAATATCATCATAACTATTTTCAGGCAGAGACTGTTGTTGTACAACTTTTGTTGCACAACTGTTGTTGTACAGCTGTGTGTTGTTTGCATTGTTCACTTTGAAGATTGCCCTACCCGTGCCTATACACATCAAAATCATTAAACATGGTGGGGTAACGATCTCCGTTGACCGTAGCGTGATCTCTGGCTTATTTTTTGAAGAAATAGGGTCCGATGATGCCACCAACGTGTACATCGCACCTAACGGTGAATATTTCTGGATGTAATGGATGGAGTCTGTAGGGTCTGTTGTGGATTGATCTTACTCCATGTGCGTCAGTTATGTTCATTAACAAACACGTTAATCCAAAAATGAGCTTCATGTCCCAACTTAATTTAGCGATAAAACATGCTGTCAGTTCCCACTGCTCCAGAGCCCGATCCGCGAAAGTACGACGCTTATGATGGTCTCGTGGCTTTATTTCCTGCGCCAGCTGGATCATATAAGGGGGATCTTGGCGCAAAATTGTTCACGCATTGGACGGCCAGAGCCCCAATTCCTGCTACCGCCGACGACTCGATACATTTTAAACTTCATCCACACATTCGTTTGCAACGGCGATATTCTCATCTCTTCTTCCCGTGTTGGAGTTACTGCATCGTTCAGAGAGTATGTGGTATGAAATCTTTCCACAGTTCCATCCATGGATGACTTGCTCAGATGGGCGATTACGTGCGATTATAATGACTGATTTCCAAAATAAATTTAAATAATTTGATAGCATTGTTCCAGCTAAATGTCAGAATGTAAGCGCAGTATGATAGTTCGTTTAAATAATTTTTAATTTGTAATTGTTGTTTATTTGCCTGACGAAGCTTCCCAATGAGTAGCGAAATATGGAATATAAAAGAATTTCAAATATTGGCCTACACTCGAGTATTTTGATTTTAAATAAAACACCCTATATTTAACACACAAACACGAAATGCTGTATTTCTAAAGCAATATTCTATTACTATTACTTCTATTACAGTATTCTTCTATTACTAAAGCAATACTTTCAACATGGTGGTCCCTCTATACCATATTTACTCTTCGGATGACTCTCATAAATATTTTCTATCTTCTTTGAGACAAATAAGATCTATCCAAATTCAATCATACACTGCACTGTCTCTTGCATAGATTCTGTTCCCTTTCAACAAAAATAGAGAAGCACTAAAGTTAAGGTTGGCCTGCAAGGAAACGTATCTCTGCTCTGAATCAGATGCGCGTATAGCAGCACTGATGACTATCAGCAGTTGCATGTTTCTTGCACATTTCGTTTGCAATCACGAATTTAAAAAATGGTAAAGTTTATAATAAATTTAAGTTTTCAATTGGATGATAAAACAAATAATATTAAATTTGTTTTACACTTTTATTGACACCCACCTTCACCACCCGACGCAATTTATTATTTCAATACTATTGCAATTTTTGACATCACAAGCTAATTACTGCAATTACCAGAGATAGCCACTGCCTATGCAGAGAAGATCACACAACTACTATCGCAGAACGCAACCCAGCCTCATGAGTCTGAAGCACAGTGGAAATACATTTCCCACTCTATGAAAACTGCTGCAGAGACCGGTTACAGATAAACCATGGTACGATTAAGAGTGTCGCATGGCAATGGATGAAAAAATTATGCACGTAAGGCAATGATTCAGTCTGATGAATTCAGAATGAATGAAAGGAAACCCGTTTAAGGAGAGGAGAAGAAACTCGATTAAGGAGAATAGGAGTGGGGAACAGGTTTATTTCAAAGGAAAACACGGATGTGGAGGCAGCGTGATAGTGATGCAATTTATATATGCATAAGGAAAACTAAGGCCCGTAAATTCTACCGAAAACCGAGATGTCAAACAAACTGCCATAGATCATGGCGCCCCTTTTACAGACATAGGTACGGAATTCCAGCCGCATATGGGCAGAGTATTTTGGAGATATACAGAGATCACTTCTCCGATGGCAGAGTATTTTGGAGATATATAGAGATCACTTCTCTGATTTACGTGCCCCAGGAAGCTTCAATGCAGATGAGGGAGTTAAGCAAATGCAAGACGACGGTGTCGACAGCCACCTCCCAACAAAATCTAGGTTAGAACTTTCCCGGCTTAAGAAGAACAAAATATTTTATATTTGCTGAAGCTCTTCAATGCTGCCGGCGTTGAGCTTGGCAGCTGCATGCATCAGCTCACATGCAAAATCTGGCTAGACGAATGCTTGCCCGAAAATTGGAGCATCTGTGCCCTGTGTTCAAAAACGGCACCCCGAATGTATGTAGCAACTATCGTGGAAAAATCCTTTCATCCGTCGCATGCAAAGTCCTCTCGTGATTAATGTACAAGAGCCTGAAGCAATATATTGCGGACTCTATTAGTGTGGCTGGCGGTGGTGCAATGGTTAGTGTGCGCGCCTCGTGTACATGAGATGCTGGGTTCGAACCCTGCTCTAACCACCCTAAATTTATTTCGGCGGCTGTCACCTCGCATAGTGACGGCGGCATTTAGCCATGAAAAAGTTTCTCAAAAATACCGTTCGGAATCGGTGTTAAACTGTAGGTCCCAATCAGTGAGTAAAAACTGAAAAAGCGCACAGCTCAGTGATTGTGAGAAGCTCTCCCATGTCCCTTCATGGGATGTAATGGGAAATCATTTATTTATTATTATTAGTGTGGTTTTAAACACGAAAAATCAACAATCGGTCAGATGTTCATATTACGACAAATCCTGGAGAAACCCCTTGAATACAAATCGACGCCTACCACGTCTTTGTAGTTTATATGACTGCGTTTGAAAGCCCGATACGGGGAAAACTGTCTCAAGGTATGTCGGAGCTTGGTACTCCTACTAAGCTGACATGCCTTTGTAGAATGACAGTGATTGGCATGACGACCTCAATAAAGTTTGGTATAGATTTCACGAAACTATTTAGTACGAGGCGAGATCTCAGACAAGGCGATACCCAACATACCGTCTCTTCAACATATTAATTGAGATCCCCGTGAGAAAATGTGCAGTCAACCTCGTTTAAAGTATCAACAACAAACATCACATGTTCCTTACGTATGATGATGATTTAGACATCATTGGGCGAAATCTGCGAGAAATTGCAAGACAAAATTAATGGTTTCGACGAGCATAACAACCACCCGATTGGACGAAAGGATGAACATTGGCAAACTCTTATAATATCGAGGTAGTGGACGAATTCATTTGTCTCGGATCTGCCGTAAACGGAGGCAATAATGTCAGCCTTTCGAGCTAAGCAAACACTTAAGAGATACAATTTATACAACTTGTCTTGATTTATGGGGCAGAATCCCGGCTCATGTCTACGCTGGCGAAACATCACTGGGAGTCTTCGAGAGGAAAATGCACCGAAAAATATACGGTCGGTCCTATAATAGCGAACGACGATGTATGAATCATGAGCTGTATAAACTTTATCCCGGATCCTTGAAATAGATAATAGTGGCTAGGCCGTGTATGAGTTCAATTGCATTCCACAAAAGTATGTTTGTCTTCAAATTCAATAAACAAAAACTTATATTATTAATATTGTACTGTCATCCAAAATATACGTTATGTTAGAGAAATCGAAGGATATGTCACAATTTTCTAGTGGAATAGTCTAAACTTTTGCAGAAAAACTTTTGACCAGAGCTCGCTAAATTTGTTCAACCCAAATTTTCTGAGCGGTCTGCTCACGTAAAAGACCGAAAAAAATGAGACAGAATGGCTCAATGTCTGAACAGCAACACTCTATTTAGTTTGGTTTGTGTTCTCGCTCTCGGGTTGAGCCAGGGGGATTCTATGGCACAGCTGACCCAAAAGGTACTAGGCCGATGATGGAGAATGAGAGAGCAAAGATGACACGAACTAATTTTAAATATTGTTTATTGATACTAATGACAGCTAAATTATGTTTTATGTTGTTTGCATACGTATTCCCTTTGATTTCTGTCCGTTACATGTCCAATGAAAGTGTAAAATTGGTAAAATACAGCAGCAAATAAAACTCTATGAAATGGCCTACTACCTCGTCGTCGTGAAGAGGCATCGAAGAGATTGAAGTTCCCTCGATGGCGAAGGGGGGGGGGGGGGGGGCGGTACTCGATAACCGGAACGATATTTACAGATGCGCTCGTATATATCGACATACAGTGGGTGAACACAGGGATCAAACTTTTGTTGAGCAAAGCTTGATATATTGATATATTATATTATGATATATTATACATGTAATTATTGTCAATTGTGTTAGTGATCTATATCATATTAATGTTAACAATTGTCCAAATATTGGGAATATCTAATAAATCTGGAAAATAGTCAAATCCGCTGGTGTTTTCGTTTTCTGACCTCAAGTCTAACTAATTAAACACAGTCAAGTAAAGAATTTCATAAATCGCCTCAAAATTGCACCAAAGTGGTCCATTTTGACACCCTGTACCACATTTTGCATAACAAGACAACTATACTTATACATCTCTAGTACATCTTTAAATCATCCGAAAAATAGTTTAGACATTCTGATATTATTACATCGTTTTTCACAATCGGTCCCACAGTGCCAGGTCAAAAGATGTTTAAAATGCTATGATATATGTATACTATGACAGGTTTTATTAAAACTATGAAAAAATTTCAAACATGTTATGAAAAATTTTCGCTGATTCTATGTTGAATTTCATAATATCTGTGTATGTATCAGTTTCTTTCGTACACTTAAATGTTTCTCTGGTAGAAAATTTATGAATTTATTCGTAATATTTTTACACATTTTCGTAGTACGGTGTCAACCAAATTTATACTTTTATATTTGATTGCGTCGACTAATTTGGTTATTAGACTTTCAATAAATCCATCACATCTAACGATGTCACCCTATTTAAATGACAATGTTTACCAAAGAGAAGACAATGGCGTGAGAGTGAGCGACAGAGCATAAACATTTCACAAAATGTGACCTACCTCAAAGCAAAAGCTCGTCTTCGTTCAACCTTAGAGCGAAGCTTTGCCAACATTGTTAGCCATATTTAGGGCCTCCAAGGAAAAGATACCAAAATACAATGTAAAAATATGTAAAAGCGAATGTCAAAAGCAGAGACGGAGAGAAGTGTGTGTGTGTGTGTAGTGTAGTGTTAAAGAAACCAAAAATATTTGACAAGAAAACAGCGGAGGAGAGTTGTTGTTGATGAACTTTGCCAGCTTAGTCTTAACTGAAGCTTAAAACGAAACGCACACGATTTACAGGCAAAGAAGCATAAAACAAGAAGAAGAAAATAAGTGGTCAATACAAAAATTTGGGGTTATTTGTAATATTGCAGTGAAATTAAGTGAAAACCTTAAGCGATTGAAAGGTTAATTACAAAAGATACTGGGGGAATTAAAATAACTAGCCCATCAGTGCAAGAGGGCTGCCTCCTAAACTCCGAAAGTCATTAATAATGATAGATGACCCTTGGATTGTAAATCAATTGTAGTTAATGAAATATAAAGTGAAATTCTAGTGATGCCCTTGAAATATTGAAACCCCTAATGAACCGTAAAATAAGCCTTAACGTGAATTGCATCGCGATTATAAATTTGTCGTCGCATCGCGTGCTATTAATTACCACGCCGGTTACCCTGTAACAGAGTTGTAAAAGGATGAGTTTTATCTGTCATATGTATCGCTCGTATTCGATGTATTGCATGACCGCTTATAGTTAACATACCTAGCAGTAGTACAGATATAGATGGCCAGAACATTTCACTCAATTGGCCTAGTTCTACATACGCTAAAGTTATTCACAAGCTACAACGTCAACTAAGTGCACGGTTTAACCTTGTGCCTTGAGTCATCTCATGAATGTCCAAATCAATTCAATCCAGTTTGGACAAAAAACAGTGTTTATTTGGGTGAAGTGATCAAAAGCAAAACATTAAGATAAATTGCAAAAAAAAAAACAAACATCCCACTTGGCCCACAAACAAATCTCTAACTCTAACTCAGTGATTCCAAATGGGCAACATCTACCCTCTTTCTCTACGGATCGGTCGGTACAATAAAAACTATAAACTTTATCGGTCAGCTACTTGGTGATTTTGAGCCGAAAACATTTTGTCAATACCGAAATTTAAAGAAAAAAACACTCGAACAACGAAAACAAGTTTATGGATGTTATTTTTTGTTGTTGTTGTTTTACATCTTGACCAACCAATTTCATTGCCGTTACCATCAAAACCTTTTATTTTTTCTTTGGGTGTTTGTTTTGGTATCTCGACGTCACAAGTTTTTTTTTTTTTTGTTTGTGTTTGGTCTTGTGTTCATTTCCCCACAATCTGTGTTTTATACTTGGGAATTGAAAATTTATATAAAAAAATCTCACAAATCATCTACGAAATCACCGAAAAATACAACCAATCTAAGTTTTAATTTTGGGGAATCTCATTTCTCAAAAGTGTTTAAATGTGTTGAAAAAATCATTTGACCCTCAATGATCGATTTGCCGGTCTCTTCATTTTAAATGTGATATTTTGTTGGCTATTGTTGTCATTACTGCTAAACTACCAAAAAAGAAGAAAATCAAACGTCCTAAAGGAAAAATGTATAAAGTAATTTCTTGGCCTTTGGTTGGGGCATTCGCTGGTGTGTTGGTGTCGATATTGGGTGCCTATTGTGGGTGGTTCCTGTTCCCCTCTATGGTGCATAAGAAAGTCGAAGAGGTGAGTAGAACTTTAAAAAATAACAGAAATAAAAAATCCGAAAAACTTTATAAACCAAAATTGTACTCGGCTAAATACGAGTTTTTGTCGGTTGTCAAAAGTTCAAACATTAATTAGAAAAATTTTAAATTTGCACATTTTTATACAAATATCTGAGATATTCACAATAAACGATTACAAACAATTTCTATTTCGGCACAATTGTATGCCAATATTTGTTGAGCTCAATGCTGATCAATAACAATGCATATTATTAGCGCTATATTAGTTACCAATACTACGTTTATCGACAGCTTATATTACGATATCATATCGCGATATGCCAAAAGAGTGTGCGTATAAACGCTTTAGCACGATATAAAGTTTGTCGTGAATGTTTAGTATGATTATAGCTTCATATATGTAACTCATTCGGTGGGGCAAATAAATTCTGTAACAATTATTATTTATTATTACCTCGACAAAAACAAATTCAACAAAATTTAAATACTAATACTATATACAGTACACGTTTATGAATTTGTAAGTACAACGAGGCAATACCTATCAAAGCCACAAACCTCTACATATCAAAACAGAATTGCCAGTTGTCAAGCAGACTCAAAATAATTCAAAACATTCCCATATTTCAGTACAATTGGCATCCGATTCCACAACCTAAATTTGTATTGCAAATTTAACATTTTTAAATTGACATTGCGAACAATTATAATTCGTTTGAATTTGCGTTTGATAATGTAATGCAAACTAAAAATACCCATGTCGTATATACACGCTTTAGCGCGATATAAAGCTTGTCGCGAAAGTTTAGTACGATTATCGCTTCAAATCACATATTATTATGTGGAGTTTAATATGAATTACCTCGACAAATGCAAATTCAAAAAAGTTTAAATACTATTGGCAATTGTATTTATTTTTCAAAGCATTTCATTTATATCTGGCAGCTTTGCTTTTCAAATATTTTATACAGTACAGGTTTATGAATTTGAAAGTACAACGAGGCAACAGCTTCAAACCTCAAGATATCGTCACCTAAAATGCCAAAGGCCGTAACTACACTTTTTAGTTTTTACAGGAGAAAGAATAAACGTTATAAATTAAAGACTACTTAAAACTTAATTTCCAAATTTTAGATTCAAGCTCAGAAACCAAAGACCGATTTGTTTCTGAAAAACAAATTAATGCGAAAAAAAGTAGTTTTTAAGAAATATTTATAACGTTTATTCCTTCTCCTGTAAAAAAAAAAAACTAAAAAGTGTAGTTACGGTCTTTTACATTTTAGGGAACGATATGTAACATGGTCTACGGAAAATGGAGTATTCTTTTTTGAACAAATTGTATATCAAATTGAACGCTTTTTCAATGAAACAAACTGCAGAATCCTAACTTCATTTATCTTGCTTTAAATTAAACTTGTAGTTTGAAAGAAATTATACAACTTGCGATAAAAACGCTTGATTCTTTTCCAAGTCTATGACATTGTATTGAGATCATAGAATATTTCCTATGGGTCCCAATTTATTACATTAATACCACTTCGCTGTCATTGATATCATGAAGAGATAACTCTAGAAACGCGTCTGGTACATTATCATCCCTACACACTGAAAAATAACGGCCTCTCTAATATATTTTCCCCAACATATTCTGCAGAAACCATGTATATGCTAGGAACACACTTCAAACATTCATATGTTTGCAAATTCCAAACTTACTTGTATTTAAATGCAAACAGTATCATGTTTACTAACAAACATGTATGCTTTTACGTGGAAACATATGCGTTCTTCTTTCCAAACATCCATATACTTACGTGGAAACATAGGCGAATTTCCTCCGAAATATAATATTTAGAATCGAATTACTTTTCGGTTTCAATATATATGTATTATTTATTATAATTAATTTTAAAAATATAAATCCACATTTATAAATAATTAATACAAACAATTAATAGATTTAAAGCGGCCCTTTTTACATTTATTTGCATTGAATGCAATATTTGTTTCTTTCATGAAATGAGAATCTGCTGCTCTTTTGCTCCGTTTTTCTTTGTTGTCTCTCACGTTTTTGTTTTCAGAAGGTTTCAGCTATGGGTTGGTTTTCACTATGCGTTGGTACACAAACAAGATATTTACATATATGCAAATCAAGTTTAATTACTTGTGTTTTTTTTATTACACTTATTTCACAAATGGTCCGATGTTTCGATTTTCTCAGTAAAGCCTCGGACAGACAAAGGGCTTCACGTGTTGCCCTTTCCAGTTTTTTTCCTCAAAATCGATTCTGACTTTGGTAGCACACATACATATATACGAAACACATACACAAAATCCTAAGTTACATCACAAACCATTTAACCGTCCGAGCCTTCGTTTATTCTTTTTCACTGATCAAGCGCTTTTGAGATCCTCTGTCCGATGAACCATTGACGACTGAATACATGTAACTAATAAGCACTACATCAGCCAAAATAAGAAACACTTCATCTGCAATTTACACGCGCATTTGGGACTATTTATGACTCACTGGCAGAGAATAATGCAAGATACTTACAAGATAGACTCTCTCGTTGTCCCCCTTTTATTTCCTTGCTCTCGAGAGAGCATAGTCAATGCTACAAACACAGCTGTATTTGTGTCACAAACAAAAATATATCTGGGTTGCAAACACTAATATTATAACATCCCTCTAGTACTGGGCACTAGTTCGTACCAGTTGAAATAAGTACTTCCTAGGGAACCACCTCTACTTACTTTTCCAACCCTAAGCAATGCATTTCATCATTCGTTTTTTGTATGAAATGTCCGCAAAAAGGGTCAATCGCCACCACATCGTTTACCGCGAACTAGTGAATATGGGGCCCCATGAAAAGAGGGGTACATAGGTACCCATACTGGGGGTGGTGATATGAGTACCCTGACGAACTAGTGAATATGGGTCCCCATGAAAAGGGGGGTACACAGGTAATAGCTTTAATATAATTTGAAGTACAATATTTATATTATACTATGTTAGTTATTATTAGTTAGTTTTCATTTATTTATTCATTTTTAATAATTCCCAATTGATGTTGTTGCTGTCTTCATTTTCATTTTTGGTGTTGTTGCAGCTGGAGTTTTTAAAGTATGGCTTCTTCTGAAGCTGCAAGGCCTTTCGGAGTTGTTCCTCAGCTGACCAAATTGATTGCATCTGAAAAAAACAAACGTAATTAATTAATTGATGCCTAACTCCTATTACAATAAATTTAATAATACCTACCAAGAAATACTCCACTGTATATTTGCACTTGACTCCTCTCAACTGTACTCAGTGTTGTCATGAAGAGAATAAAAAAATCGTCAAATTCTTAGCTTGAAATCGTCATTAATCGTCATAAATCGTCAAACACTAATAACCAGTGTTGCCATACTAGCACAGCCAATAGGATAAGGGATAATTTACACCATTCACATTAAGGGATAATTCACACCATTCGCATTAAGGGATAATTCACACCATAAAATAGATAATGTTCCAGTGTACGTGTTATTAAATTATGAAAATTGCTGTAAATTTTGTTTTTATTAATCATGTTTATTTGCTTTAGTTTTATTATAAATTATATTTTTATAATTGAATCTATAATAAAATTAAATATTAAATCACAACCTTTTGGAATTCATTGGTTTTTGTTATTATGACTATAAAATATGTATCTTAGAAAAATTAATAATAATAAATCTTACAAAAATTAATAAAATTAAAAAATAAATCACTTTTTGGAGTTCACTGGTTTCTGTTATTATGACTATAAATATAAAGTATGTGAGTACATAAAATCAGGTAAAGCTACTTTTTGATACTATTTATGTAATAGTTATATTATTTATATAGATTTTTATAACTGTACTTTTGTACGAGTTCCTTTTTAATTTCTATATTATAACAGCACGAATTAGTTAGTCTTAAATAATCTTTGGTATATAATATACCTTTAATAGTGTCCGTAGCTAAGCGGTTCCTCGTTTTAGTCTTATTCAAATTAATTTGAGAAAAGGTACGCTCTACATTTGCAGATGAATTCGGTAAGGCCAAAATATTAAAAATAAATTTTCCCATTAAGGGAAATGCTAAACTTTCGTCCCCTCTACTAATGGTACAAATTCTTTTCCAAAAATATTCAATCTCGATTTTTTCCACCGAATCACTAAAAAGGTTAACAAAGTCTAAATTTATGATTTCCCGAAATTCACAATCAATACTTTGTAAGTCTTTTTCCGAAACAAGATTAGGAAATAGCTTGAACAAATCGGTTAAAGAATTTATTTCTCTATTTATGATTTTTTTGGGATCAATCAGAGCAATAGATTTTAGAATATTATTTTTGAAATCGAAGCGCTTAAAAATCTGATCACACAGTTCTGTGTAAAAAAAAATGCAATTATTTTTAAATGTCTGTATTTCAATCAGATTCATCGACTCTGATAATTCCCCCAACATCAACTTTACCTCAACACCCAAATACAAGTTTTCCAAGTTGATGATATTATATGGATGTTTAAAATTTATGTTATCAATGCTTTTTTGCCTTAAACACTCGGGCTTTATAAAGTTGTCTAAAATTGTTCGTACAAGGCAATTAACTTCGTCGTACATTTTATGTACTTGTGGTTTTTCGCTTTGGAATATTTTATTCAAAAGATTTATTTTAGGCAAAATGTATTTAAGAAATTTGAGGTAAAGTAGATTGGTTGGATTTTTTAAGTTCTGCAGAATTATTTCAGCATTGTCTATCTGATCTACATTAGCTGCAAACCCAAAATAAATTTTAAGCGGCTCGTACAATGATATAATCCTATTCACTACGCTTTCTAATGATAACCAACGGGTTTGACATGGCTGCAAAATTTTTCGAGGATTTTCTTCCAATAAGGTTAATATGTCTGCGAACTGGGAACTTCTTTTTGGACTGTTTTGAACGTAATTATAAATATCTCGTACCATTGATTCCACAGTGGAAGGCAATTTTAAACATGCATACGAGGAGCAAAGCGCAAAAGAGTGACAAATGCATTTGAAAACTATTAAATTTTCACAGTCCTTATTAAGAAGGGATGCAACTGAGTGATTCCGACCAGTCATATTATTGGCACCATCAGCCGCAAAACCAATTAAATTTTTTTTATAATTTATTTCATTGTCAATGAATACTTTAGTTATGGAATTGTAAAGACTGTTTGCATCAGCTGAATCAACTTCAATTAAGTCCAGGAGGAAGTCATATACCTTAAAATCGATTGATGTTCTGGCAACGATACTTAAAACTTTTTTACATGAAATATCTGTCGACTCGTCAGCACAAATTGAAAATTTATTATGTTTTAATATTGCTATAATATTTTCAAATTGTTGCGCCCCTAGAACATTTTTAACTAGGCACGTGGACTTTATCCTGTTCGAATGCATTTCAGCGGAAACTTTGGAGTCGGGGAATGAGCTTTTTTCCATTTTCACTAAATGGTCTGCCAGGTTAAAGGCTAGGTTATGCTCAGCAATGAGAGCAGCATTCTGAAGCTCCGCTTTAATTACACTCTTCCTGATGCCATCAAAACTATTAAAACAACTTACAATGGATGGTTGGAGCTGTACTGCCTTTATATTCGTGATATGTTTTGTTGTTCTGGCATGAGTAAGTAAATCCGATTTTCCTGATTTAATTTGAAGTTGCATATGGCAGGCCTTACAGTAGGCGGGAAATTTTGGATCCTTTTCGCAATTCTTCTGCAACCATCCATTGAAAATGGGATCTTGAATCCATTTTGTGCAGAATGCTCTTGATATAGTCTTTGAAATCTGCACGGGAAAATATTCACATTAATACATCGATTCAATCGATTACATTTGTTGATAAACTTACCTTCGACGGTGGACTATCGTCCTGGCGAACTTTTTCATGTTTTGCAGATTCAGCAGCAGAATTAGGAGTAGCGGTTGCAGTTGCAGGCACAATACTTAGATTTGATAAAATAACAATTTCATTTTTGTTTCGATGGCTGCTGAAAGATTGTTCGCCCACATGCTCTGGCTCTGGCTCTTCAGTCTGATTCTTTACAACTACAAATTTTCCATTTTTATTGTAACTATTGGTTATGTATAATACAATACATAAATGATGATAGAAACTTACCTGGTTGGAAATAGCGCCTCATATTTTATTATTAATATCACATCACAACGCAGCAAAACAACACAACTAGCCACAACACAGCACAAGTAAAGGTCCAATTAGTCTTGGCGGTTGACGGAACACGCAACGCAACCCAATAAACGCAGAGTCTCAACAATGAGTGTGGAATTTAGTAAAATATTCCATATGCCGAAAATCGAAATATGGAGTCTGATCCGAAAATCGTCAATTTGACACAAAACATCAACAAAAATCGTCAAATCGTCATTGGAGCTCAAAATCGTCAAAATGACGATAAATCGTCAATAATGACAACGCTGACTGTACTGACTAAACAAATTAGGTCAACTGGCAAATTTGCTTTCGATCATTGCGAAAGAACAGCAAGCAAAAATAAAACAATTAAGCCTTCTGTTAGAGCAGTGGCAGAGCGAACAAGCAGCGAGAGAATAATAGAGCGTAATAAAGCTGAGAGCATCACAAAATGAGAGCATGTGCGCATACATTTTTTTTACTTGGTGGTTCGGCGTTCGCTTACCATAGGGTCAGTCATGTACGCAGCCATGTACGGAGTAGTTAGGTATGTAGTAGTTAATCATTGTGGCTCAAAAATTTAATATTGAATAGCAAACAAAATGTGTTTGGACACAAGTATATTATATTTGCGACAAGCTCCAAACATACCTTATATTTGCATCCAAACAACAAAAAAGACAGATTTTTCAGCGTGTATTACTGATATCAGCACCTTGGTCTTTTGTGAAATGAAATATCAACAAAAAAAATTACATGAGGTGTCAGGGGACACCCGGCTGGAACGAAGTTCCTTTTGCTATATATTATGTACTAGTAAGTTCCAACACCCCTAAGGCACCCGTTGAAAAATACGATAATTTAAATGTATCTTTAAGGAAAGATACTTTTTGTAAAATGTTGAACTTTTTTTTAAGGAATTTTTTTTTAGAATGTATTGTTTTTTTAAAGTATATTTTTAGGTCCTTTTTGTCAGAATTGGTATTCCCGAATTTACAATTTTTTCAAGAGAGCTACTTCTTTTATTAAAGGCTAGAATTTTTTTTAAGAAAAGGTACTATTTGTATAAATAATAAATAAACTAAAAGAAGAAATGAATGAATATGTAATAAAAATATTTGTATTTAATGTATTATAAATAGAAAAATTTATTCAATAAGAAAATATCCTATTTTGTAATTAAAGAAGGTACATCTTTAAGATAAGGTATTTTTTTAAGAAGATGACTTTGTTTAAGAATATGAATAGGTAGTTTTTTTTTGAGAAAATTTACTGGTATTAAGAAAATGCAATTATTTAAGAAAATTTTCTTTTTTAAATTTTTCCACTTTGAATTTTCTAAATTTACTTTTTGTTGGGTTCAAAACTACAATATATTTTAAATATTGGTTACAGGCTCCACCTAGAAACTTCCCATTAAACAAGAAATTTCCCAACATATGTGAGAAATCTAGCTAATTTCTTTCTCTATGATCGAAGCCGTTAGTCTAGACACAAACCAAAGCAAAAGTAAACAATATAGTTGATAACACTGTGTGTAATTTTTTAAGTCTTGGCAAAATAACCATATACGGACACCACTACGTGATAAAAGACTAAAAAAAAAGACCCGTGTTTCCCAATTTTTCCCAAAGTCATGCACTTTTTTTTTATGGGTCGCCAAAGATTTGGGGCCTCAGTATCATTTTCGTAAAAATGTGATCATTCTCTCATATCTTATCTTGCAAACCGTTCAGAATTCTCTGAGGCAAAGTTGTAGCTCTTGTCATAAAGAACAAAAATTGCGAACATATAAAATCAAAAAAACTTCACCTTCCAGATCAAAATCGCAAAAAACTTAAAAAAATTCGATTTTTTTACCTTTTTTCCCGTGTTCAGGTCCATAGGTAGCAAACCGTTCAAAATTCAAGGAAACAATCAACTACAAAAATTTACCTAAGATCTCAATAAACAAATTTCTAGAACATATAAACTTCCTGGGAATTATTCTTAACACCGTTTTTTAATTTCATTTGTTTTTTATTTACTTCAACATTGAGATACTATGCTATCTATTACAAAAATATTAAAAAAAAGTATTCGTATTATGTTTATAATGTTGATGGCCCTGGACTTGCAAATCGCGCTCTCTTAAGTTGTGGATCCAAATCGTCGTCCGAATCGTCCGACTCTGATTCAGCAATTATGGTGTCCACAGGCACGTTGCTTCCAGACTGCCCTCCATCATCAGCTCTTTCTGCTTCAAATACTTCATTAACATCATACAGGGTGATCTTGTGACTCCACCAACATACCTCTGCAAGCAATGCGTCGAGGTTTTTGCCTTTGTACCGTTTTTCCATGGGCATTGTGGTTTGGTGAAACCGTTCTCCTTGCTCATCGGATTCGGTAGGGAGTTGTTTGATAAAATCGTCAAAATGAAAATTAAGAAAATGCAGCTTTAATGTCATCGATGCGCCGATTATCTCAAAATAATGCGGCATTTGTTTCAAACATTCTCTTGCTTCCGGTTCCGCGTCTCGATCCCCTCCCAAGACTCTGGTGCATACACGCTGAAGGTAAATCCATGCCATTGAATGATTTTCATCAAGCGATGAATCAAATTTGCGTGATACCTAAGCGCTACCTAAACGGTGTTAACCCTTGGACAAACACATGGTTCTGGCCAGGCATATTTCATTTTTTGCTACCTATGGACCTGAACAGGAGAAAAAGGTAAAAAAAATGAAATTAAAAAATTTTCGGCAAATTTTTCACTTTTGCGTGCTACCTAAACAGTGTTAAGAATCATCTCTAGGAAGTTTATATGTTCTACAAATTTGTTTACTGAGATCTTAGGTAAATTTTTGTAGTTGATTATTTCCTTGAATTTTGAACGGTTTGCTACCTATGTACCTGAACACTGGAAAAAAGGTAAAAAAAAATCGAATTTTTTTAAGTTTTTCGCAATTTTTGTTCTTTATGACAAGAGCTACAACTTTGCCTCAGACAGTAAATCGAAATTCTGAACGGTTTCCAAGATATGAGCCTGAGAAAATGATCACATTTTTACGAAAATGATACCGAGGCCCCAAATCTTTGGCGGCCCATAAAAAAAGTGCATGACTTTGGGAAAAATTGGGAGACACGGGTCTTTTTTTTTAGTCTTTTATCACGTAGTGGTGTCCGTATATGGTTATTTTTTTTCGTGTTGCACTGTGTAATAGTGGGTTGTAGCATAATGGTGTTAAAACAAAAGTTTGATTTTTTTCATTTAGCCCCCATCCCACAACGTGCGATAAGGAACTTCGTTCCAAAAACTCATTCCCAGTGTGTCATATGAATCCGTTAGAATTCGAAACGGATGCGTTTCTTCCGACATTCCCGAAACCGACATCCGTTGCGCTTTCGTAACTAGTCCGTTTGAATATGAAATCGTTTCGTTTCTTCTGCAATTTCGGTTCCGTCTCGAAATCGCAACGGACTTCGTATTCGAATCCTATTTGCGGTCGTTTTTTGTAAATAAATTGGATTCGAGGCGGGTCAACTTTTATCAGTTTTGGCGGATTCGTTCCTATATTTAAAATAAAAATAGACTTATATTTTCTACCTGTAAACCACTGGACTTATATTTTATTATATTTTACTTATATTTTATATTAATTTTTACAAAAAAAATCGTTGTCAGCTCGTTTTAGTATTTATTATATAACTTTTCTCTTTCTTCACTGATTCTCTTTTTATGCTTTTACGGAGTCGTAACGGGTTCGAGACGGATTCGCCAAATCGCAATTTCACTTATTCGGTTTTTCATATTTTTCGGACTCGTAACGGGTTCAGAACCCACATTCCACTTTTTTTATGATTTTACGGACCCGTGACTGGTTCGAAACGGATCCGCATCCATTTTTGTGCATATTGAGTTCTAACTTTTTTGGCGCTGAAAAATTACTTTTGTAGGGGAATTTCACTCGAATAAACTACAAAAATATTTCTTGTGACAGCCAATTGTAAATGGGGTAAGTCTGCTGACAGGCTAACAGCCATGGGCAACAAGAAAAAGCAAGAGGTTGAAGAGGAAACACGAATGCAACGCGCGAACGTGACTCGTAAACTTTAACTGCTGTTTTCTTGAATAGTTTTTGTTTGACCATAAGTACCTTTCCGTAGAAGAGCTCACATATCAAATACTTTAAAAACAGAACAAATTCAAACAAATTCAAAATATGTAATTAACAGTATTAGCATATTTCAATACAACTGGCATCCGATTCCAGAACCTGCATTGGAATTACCTGAGCAAATACAAATTCAAAATGTTTTATTTGTCATTGGGAAAATTGGTAACTCCTTTGCAATTGCATTAAATAAAATAATCGAAATTAAAATCCAATGCAAATTAAAAACAAATCCATATATGATATCGGAATATGGGGAACAACTGTTATTTTCGAGTTGTATCTATTACAGGTGGAAGTATTAAAACAGCTCAATTGAAAATAATATCTCTTTTTGTTGCCTACTACTACAGCTACACATCTGGGTTTAACCTGTAGTAAATAAATCTTGATAAGATTTGTTTGTGTTCTTTATTGTGTGAATTTCCACCTATGGCAATATTTTGAATATCGTATAAACAGAGAAATAGGAATATCGCGATATGATCTATATGCATCGTATAAACGTAATATAATTCGCCTATTGGTCTGACTCCACAAAACAAACAATGCAGAAAATTGAACAATAAATGTGCGACCTCTGTGAATTCTTATGCAAAACTGGTGTAAGGGCCAAGTACTAAGTGATTTACCCTTAATTTTTATGATCATAAACAAGATCAGAATGTTTTAATTTTATTGACATTGAAGTCTAAACATTAAGTATGTCAACGAAATGATGAATATGAAATCCTTTAAAAATTTTCCATATTTGATTTGGGCCGTACTATTATATTCAAAACCAAATTTTTATAATCACTGAAATGATAATTTTTTAAATGATTTTTGTTTTCCTGAGTTCGTTTTCACGCCATTTCCAGTTAAAGCAAGTAAATAAATCAATTAGATTTGAAAAATAATAGCATAAATTTAAAAAAAAAATGGAATTTATTTTCAAAATTATTCAATTGAATTTTAAAACTAATATCTAGCTTTAAAAACAATCAGTAAGAATTTAAAAAATAACCATAGAAATAAGAAAAGACTTAATTAAAATTCATAAAATTTCCATTGAAATTCAAAAATTTCAAATATAATTTAAAACAAGCAACTTTGTATTAAACTTATATGTAGTTGGATTTTTAGAGTAACAATTGTTATACTTTAAATGTTTAAGTGATGACTCCTGAGCATGGTAATTAAATTTTACAAGTTTGTGTTTATTAACACCAATCGCGTTCCACGCAAAGATTTTAAGACTGCTTCCAATAAGAGCCTGAATCAATCGATTTTCATTATTCATACCACTAACTGGCTGGTCAGAAGATCGCTGTGGGGTCGGCTTAAGAACACTAACGTATGACATTGTTCCAAAACGAACTGAAATACTGTTGTTTTGTTGCGGCACAGAGACAGAACGAATTTCTAGGGTCGGTGGTGCGCTATTACGAATACTAACTGTTTTCAACCTTTTATCAAGTGTCTTTTTCTTCTCAGTAAGATTCACTTTATAAATTTAGTGCCATTTTTGTAATGCAAGTGGCACCTCTGAAATTTGGCAGCTGTCACATATATTTACAAATTCCGAATATTAAAAATTGACAGTAAAATTTCTTTGCGTCAACGTACCGGTCGGTCTCCTGCTGCTGTAAACGAGAGCGTCGCCGAAACCCCGAAAACATCAATTCGGCATCGTTTTCAACTACTTCATATTTCACGAAGAGTACAAAATTCAGCTAATTCAGGAGCTCAGATAAATATTAAATTTAGTAAATTATAAAATAAAAGTAAATTTAAAATATATGATTAATTTTAATTAATATTATTATAAATTGGTAGTTCCTCTTGATTTATAATTAAAAAAAAAGAATATTCTCCGATGAAGCGCATTTCCATCTGAGTGGCTTCGTGAATGCACAAAATTGTCGAATGTGTGGCTAAGAAAATCCTCATGCAATCCATGAGAAACAAATCCATCCACAACGAGCAACTGTCTTGTGCGGACTTTGAATAGGCGTCGTGATTGGCCCTTAATTTTTTGAAGATGAGGTCGAAATTGCAGTGACTTTGCAGTGACTGCATTTGTTACAGAAATATATTAAGGAAGCCCTTGTGACCTCAAATGGACGGCATGGATCTGGACGACATGTGGTTTCAATAAGACAGCGACACCTGCAACAACGAGCATGAAACAATCGATTTATCGCACAAACGATTTCGAGAACAAATTATCTCAAGGAATTCTGTTGTCAACTGGCCACCAAGATCATGTCATTTAACGGCGTGTGATTCCTTTTTTAAATGGATTTTGTGAAATTTCGGGTTTATGCGAATAAACCAGAGACAATTCCTAAGCTCAAACTTAGATCCAACGCCTCATCGGTGAGATACAGCCACCAAATCTCTGTGCAAAATTCATGAAAAATTCTATGAAAAGAGTAATGGCCTCTCATCAGAGCCGTGGAGGCCATTTGATGGATATTTTATTATATATTTAATCGGAACATGTCTTCTTTCCAATTCAATAAAAAAAATTAGAACTATCTAAAAAAATTCGTATTTTTATTTTAAATGAAAAAGTGCATTCTTACTGACACACCCTATATTGCGCAACCTATGTAGTTCGCAGTGTGGTTTCCACCACAATTACTACACTTTATCTCGCCTTGTGTCCTAACCGGGCAAACAGGCGATTGTTGAAGGTCACCGCAGGTCACCACACACTGTCTGTAAAACACATTATTTCGTAGTATGGCCGTGTTCCTGGCAAATTTGACATTGAATGGCACCCCATCTTCTATGTGGCTCGTCCACAGAGGTTCGTCGATGCAGCAAATATTGCTATTTGTAAATAGGGTGGACCTCATTTCTAAGTGCATATCATTTCGAAAAATAAAAAAATATAAATCAATGCTTGAAGTTTCATGGGGTATGAATTAAGTTAAATTTCAGATAATTAACGTTTGGGGAAGTAATTCCGTTAATCGAACTTTTGTTGAAATAGACCTATAACTGCCTTTATGAAGAATATTAAAACTTTTCAAGAACCAAACAAAATGCGATTGCACCAGACGATGCATGACAACTCTAAACTCAAAAAGATAAATGTTAACGGGAAGTTAAACACCTTAACTCTCCTTTCGTTTATCGCAAACGGGATTTTGTTTGCAAGAAACGAAAATATATTCAAGAGGCAGTGTAGGATATGTGTGAGTTTCTACAGACTTGTTTACTCTCAAACAAGGGCGACATAATTCATGACAGTGATCATCATTTTCGATTATAATAAACGGAATTCCTTATTTGCCGGAAATGAAAATTAGAACAATTTTGGGGAAATTAGAGTTCGGGGTAAATTAATGTTTGGGGTAGATGAAAGACTCGACTTTTACTTTAAAATTTGATTTTCCCAAGCGTTGGGGGGGGGGGGGATGGTAGGGTGAAGTCAGAATATTTAATTTTGCAGTGAACCATAGGACATAGCAATTGAAACATTTTTGTGAAAAAATAAAAATTTTCCGTCAAACGAACATAATTATTTCTCTATTCTGTGCATTCGAAACTGTTCGTTTAGCCACGAAGAAAAACAATTTTGTTGCTGAAAGAGTTTACAATTATCCTCTCCTTAAGATGACAACAAATTTTTAAACTTCGGGAAGGGATTCCATTTAAAAATTTGCACTGCATTGTTTGTTGGGTAATGTACTAAAATACAGATGGGACATATAAACCAAATTGAACGATGATTTTGTGGGTACCGTTTGTATATAAAGTTGGTTTAATTAAATGCTTTCTGACAGCGATCAAGTATGTGAACACGAAACTTGTTGATTTAAAAACAAATATCTCAATAAATGATGTCACCGAATAAAAATTAAAAATAGGTCAAACAAAGAAGAAAGAAGACAATAAATAACATTATTCAGTTGGACTATAGTTAAAGGTAAATTATTGTCAAATATATCAACGAAAAGTATGAATAGCTTTCAATAACCATTCATTGAACATGAGATAAAACCCGATTATAATTTTTTTTTCATTTCACCAACACTTAGGGGATGATCCTAATAAGTGCAGTGCATTGCATTGGATTAAGAAAATAGTGATACAACTAGGAGGAGACAGTATAGTACCTGGTGATGTTTGTATTGACACTATAAATATCATCAGTATTAGGTAGTACATGCACCTGTAGCTTATTCAACAGGCTGAAAAAACGGCCTCTGTAACATATTCTCCCAAACGTATTCTGCAGGACCCATGTATATGTTTGGAACACACTTCAAACATTTATATGTTTGCAAGTCCCAAACTTAGGTGCATTTAAATGCAAACATTAGCCTGTTTACTGGCAAGTCAGTATAATTTTACGGAGAAACATATGAGGGCTTCATCCCAAACATCCATATTCTTACGTGGAAGCATTCGCGTGTTTCCCCCAAACATCCATATACTTACGTGGAAACTTATGCGAATTTTCTCCCAAACATAGTAATATTTAGTAACGAATTATTATTACTTTCATTATTTGTTATAATTAATTTGATCAATCACATTCAGGAATATATATAAATCACTCACGGAGAGAATAATGGAAAAATACAGATCCACACATACAAGATATACACAATCGATGCCCCTCTTTTATTCTACTGAGCTCGAGAGAGCATAAACAGTGCAACAAATACGGCTGTATTTGTATCACAAACACAGATATACTTGGGCTGCAAATACATTTCTTGTAGCATATTAATCATTGTGAATCAAACAGGTAATATTGAAAGGCAAACACAATGCGGTTGGGCACAAGTATATTATACTTGCGACAAGCTCCAAACACATGTTATATTTGCATCCAAACAAGAAAAAACAAAAGATATTTCAGCGTTCACGCACGGACTGTTCCGCTGGAAAAAAGTTCCTCCTATAATATGTCGTACTTTCCACAGACCAAGTAAAACCAAGCTGATGTGAATCTCCGGCAAACTGGATCGAACGGTTAAAAACCCTATCCTCTGATATAATGTCATGTATCCACATTCCGATAATGGTTCAAGGAGATATCAGAGCTGGCTCTCTCGTTGTTAGATATTAGAAACATTGTCGTCCTTTGAACATGGTCCAGAAGCTCCAAGCTGGATTAAGGGTACCTATTGAGAGCATTGTCTGTCGGTGGTGCAATGGTTAGTGTGCGCGGCTCTTGTGCATGAGAACGTGGGTTCGTTCCGTGCTCTGGCCACCTTGCATTACTTTCGACGGCAGTCACCTCACTTAGTGACGGCGACACTATAAAGTAGATATCCATGAAAAATCTTCTCAAAATATCGTTCAGAACCGATGTAAAGCGGTGGGTCCCATTCAGAGTGAGAGCAACTAGAAAGCGCACAAATAACTGATTGTGAGAGGCTCTCACCAGTCCCTTTATGGCATATTATGGGAACTAGCTAGTTCTTATTTTAGATATTGAGCAAATCAGACGAGGTGAAGAATCTCCTACACATTTTACAAATCCGAAACACTTAAAAGCTTATTCGGACACGGTAAATACATGGTTATTCCACAGGGCATCCGACTGTGTTTCGATGCGCAGAAAATCAAGAGTACGTGATTCTTCAATAACTATTCCATCCATAGACACTGAAGTCAGAACCGAGTCAGTTACGCGTTTGGCTGATAGTAAGGAAACTCGACTGTCGACTGTGATAGTAAGCAGACTCGACTGTTGGCTCGGCCCCTATGAGCAATGAAGTTCACATCATAATTTATTGACTAATTCATCACCTGTGGCAGAGATTGGCCCGATGATCAATATGAAAATAACGGACCAAGCAAAATATTACAGAAACCATGTATATTTTTGCAACTATTGTTTTCATGACTTGAAGATCTGCTGTTATTTGTTTCTTTGTTGTCTGTCAGGTTTCCAGCGGTTTACGACAAACAAAGTCACACTTGGGGCACTATCTGGTAGCAGCAAAGGTTCGCACAAGAGTAAGTAGAATGATAATCGTACGAAACCAGGCGCAGAGAATGCTAGACATCGGAAAGCTGCATTTACCAGAGGTTGCCACGGTCTACTGAAGGAAGCTTTCACAACTTTTGGCACAGAACAAACCACTGCCGATAACGATCCTGAAGCGCAGTGAAACCCCATTTCCGAATCTATAAAAACTGCCGCAACAACCGTACTTGGTTTTGAAAATCCGCTTCGCAACAAACCATGGTACGATGAAGAGTAAAAAAAAATAAAAAATAAATGGTTTCCCATTACATCCCATGAAGGGACTGGGGAGAACTTCTCACAATCACTGAGCTGTGCGCTTTCCAGTTTTCACTCACTGATTGGGACCTACAGTTTTACACCGATTCCGAACGGTAATTTGAGAAGCTTTTTCATGGCTAGATACTCGATAGTGTCGCCGTCACTATGCGAGGTGACCGCCGCCGAAAGAAATTTTAAGGTGGTCAGAGCCGGGTTCGAACCCAGGATCTCATGTACAAGAGCCGCGCACACTAACCATTGCACCACCGACGGCCACACGATGAAGAGTGTCGCATTGCAAATAATAAAAAGAACGCTGCACGCATGGCAATGGCTCAGTCAATTGTAACGCGAACTGGGACTGAGTGGTATACGGGAAAAATAAAGGAGGTTGACCGTCTTTTAGGTCTGCGCGGTCTGGAGAAAGTGCGAGAGTGAGCAAATTGAAACATACAGAAGGAAGAACAAAGCCCGCAAAATTCTCTCATCGCACATATGCAGAGCATATATCGAATATCCAATGACGAGACAATCGATCACAATTTGGACGATGATGTGGATTGTCTCCCTAATAATCTATACGAGGTCAGATCAGCTATTGCCCGGCTTAAGAATAACAAAGCCGCAGGTGCAGATGGATTAAGGCTAACGGCGATGAGCCGATAAGATGCGTGCATCAGCTCATTAGTAGAATTTGGTTATATGAATGCATGTCCGGTGATTGTAGCCTCAGTGTACTATGTCCAATATTTGAAAATGGTGGCCCGAGTTTTTGTGCCAACTACAGAGGAATAAGCCATTTATCCATAGCATATAAGGTTCTATCAAGTATAATGTGCGATAGACTAAAACCAATTATCGATGAACTGATTGGACCATACCAGTGTGGCTTTAGGCTTGAAAAATCGACAACCGACCAGATTTTCATGCTACGCCAAATCCTGGAGAAGTCCCACGAAAATCAAATCGATACATGTCATATATTTGTCGATTATAAAGCGGCATTCGATAGCCCGATCCGGGAGAAACTCTATGAAGCAATGTGTGTACTTGGTATTCCTGCAAAATTCATACGCCTTTGCAGGCTGAACTTGACGCACACCAAAACCGCAGTGAAAGTTGGTAAGAATATTTTCGAATCTTTTGAGACTAAGCGATGCATCAGGCAAGGCAAGACCCTATCGTGCGATCTCTTTAACATCTTAATGCAAATCATTATGAGAAAAGCTGCAGTCAACATGAATAAAATCATCAGCAGCAAAAGTCACATGCTGCTCGCGTATGCTGATGATAAAGATATCATTGGGCGCACAACTAGAGAAGTTACTGGGGTGATTTCGAGAATTGAGAAGGAGTCACAAACTAAAGGAGGACAATACAAAAGTAATGGTTTCAACGAGCAGGGCCTTCATGCGATTATACCAAAGCGTGAACAGTGATAACCATTATAAGTTCGAGGTGGTGGACGAATTTGTATACCTCGGATAAAACAAACCGTAAACAAAACAACAACGTCAGCCTTGGGATCAAGCGGAGAATTGTGCTTGCGAATAGATGTTATTTTGGGCTAAGCTAACACGTTAGAGAAAAAGCCCTCTCTCGAGGAACAAAAGTCCAGCTGTACCAGACTCTCATACAAACTATCTTACTTTATGGCACAGAATCATGGGTCTTATCGCAAGCAGACGAAACATCTGTAGGAGTCTTCGAGAGGAAAATATTCCAAAAAATGTATGGCCCTATAGTGCACAACGTCGAGTATCGGCGTCGCATGAACCATGAACTGTATGAGCGATATCTCGACTTTCACATAGTTAAGCGGTTCCAAAATAACGCGATTGCGCTGGCTAGGCCATGTCAGTAAAATCGATGAAGACGAACCAGCACGAAGGTTTTTCGAACCGTAGACTAAAATGAGGTTGACCAAGACCCCGCTGGAGGGATCAGGTTGACGAAACCCTGTGTCCACTTGGTATTACCAACTGGACAGATAAGGCAAACGATCGAACTGGTTGGCGAAATATGTTATCTTCGTTTTATAAGGTCCCTGAGCTCCCGGGGTTGTTCGAGAAATTTCCTCATAAAGCTGTTTCGTATATTCGTAAAAATGGTATGGAACGTTTCTATAACATCAATTATATTTACGTAAAACATTTTTAATTTAATAAAAAATGCTTTATAAACATTATGCTAACAATTTGTTCAGTGCAAAAGCGCTAGTGCAACAGCGCTAGTTTTTAAGATTTAGTAATTGAATCTTCTTTTTTCTATCCGCTGAAAGATTTTCACGTTACCAGCTAATTTGCATCACTGCAATACAAAACCCCTTTGTAGAACACCACCTGGCATAATAACATGGCCTTTAAATTGGTTTAAATTAAATTTTGCGTTAAATACATAATTACGGACAAACTCATCTCGTTTGTAGCTTTCGCATAAATATTCATAAAAATTTCTCATAATTATGCTTTTGACGATGACGCTGTTGTAAAATTCCCCAAGCGCTTTTACTTTAATGTCTCTGGTAAAATGTGTCATTAAATCTGTTGGCGCTTTGTCAGCGGCTCAATTGCCTATTACCAGAAGTGTAGTTGCCTTCTCAGTTGGTTTTTGCTTTCGTTTTTTTTGGACGATACCCCGCAAATCATTTGTACTCGATGAATGGTAGTTTCATTTAAGTCATGGTGGATGTTTTTACTTTGGCGCTGTAACGCGTTTTAATGTTACCATTGAATTGTTGACGTCTCTATTTAGACACTTGTCTAATTTCGGCCAACAGTTGCACAATTGCCACACACGCGTCTGCAGCACCGATTGCATATTAATTAATTTGAAATGACACAAATGTTTAAAACTAAGTGCGACTCTTTGGAAAAAGTACTTAAATCTTGTGGACACGTTCGATTTTTTGTTTTTTTTGGAAGGCCTAACTCGATTTGTGCCTATGTGATTTGTCAACTTTTGATATTGAACTCAAAACAATTCAATTTCAAAGTCACTTTACACAAATTTGATGGAATATTTATGTAATAGATATTTGTTTCAATGCCAAAGTGTTTTATGAGCCCATAAATTAAAGAAGCCATGAAGAGTTAAATCGTGTGCAATGATCTGGGTGAGGTTTCGAACGTTTCTACTGTATAGAATTCTAATGGTGCGGAATATTTGATTGTACCGATCACAAATACAAAATATGATACTAATTATCTGTGAATTGGGGATGAATCATTTCTCTCGCCCCAATATTTTTGGCCGACAGACTCAACTTGTGCCCCGATTTGGTATGAGAACCCACTTAATCGACTGCTGATTGGTGCTGGTATTTAATGATGTACCCATGCTTCGTCCAAGACTTTTAAAGTGCGAAGAAACAAGCCATTCTAGATCGCCGTTGCACAGTATAGTCGATTTGAAAAATCACGGCAATAATATCACAACTTTTAAAGTATTGTTCTAATCATTTTGGAATGTAATAGAGGTTTGTAGAGGAGGAGTCAGGCTTTCAGAATATTGCATTGTGTCAACACAGTTGGTGCTATAGGGTATGAGAGTTGACCACAATGGTGTTGTTGAAACTTTCAAAGCCCGTTACTTCTACACTTATAAACAGATTACAATGATTTTTTTATTCTTTAAAATCTACTGTGCAAGGCAAACACAAAATATGCCTCTTTACCATTATTAAGTTATGCTCAATCAAAGTTAAAAATTCTGAATTTTTTTATTGACTTTTTTCAGACATTTGCTAATATTTCGGCCCTTTGAGGGAAACGAATATTTCTCAAAACACTACTTTTGGAACGGTTTTCCAATCGGCCCCACTTTGCGTTGAACAAAACCAAACACTTCAACGAGTATGTCATACGATTGCTTTGTGGCCAATAAAGGCAAAGCTCGTTATGCATCTACAAACACCTTTACATCATTCAGAAACATATTACTTACCTACATACAGGGAAAAAATTACTTGGAAATCAATTCAGGCGTAGGAAATTCCATGATAAAGTTTATTTTTGATTCATACATCAGAATTATTTGTCTATGTTATTGATAAATTAAAAATAGATCTTACTAAATAACGGGTCCGACAAATAACTCTTTTTTTTTTTTTGAAAATGCTATACAAAAAAACTACTGAATATTTTCTCAAATTTCTTTTTTATTTGAATGTAAAATCCTTCCGTTTAATAATGGAAAATAATTTCATTCAAAAGGCTGCCTCGGCTGGCCATGCAGTAGCCTACACACACGATCGGTCCAATTTTTAAGCACATTATCGATTGTGTGCAGCTGTATTTCACCAATGGCTTCACGAATATTGTCCTTTAAAGCGTCAATTGTCTCTAGCTTGTCGGCGCAACACTTATCTTTGAGGGCACCCCACAAATAATAGTCCAACGGTGCCAAATCGCAGCTCCGAGGTGGCCAAACGACATTAGCTCTGCGGCTAATAATGCGATCTTCAAAAACAGGGCGCAAAACAGCGAGTGTAGCTTCGGCTGTGTGGCACGTAGCGCCGTCCTGTTGAAACCAAATGTTGCCAGTATCCTCCTCTTCAATTTTTGTGATCAAAACTTAATTCGTTCAACATTGCCCGATAACGATCGCCATTGACTGTAACGACCACTCCTTGATCATTTTCGAAGAAAAATGGTCAAATTATGCCTCTGGACCAAAATCCGCACCAAACAGTGACTCGTTTTGGGTGCATCGGCTTTTCAATGTATGCGTGCGGGTTTTCTGTGCCCCAAATGCGACAATTTTGCTTGTTTCCATACCCGCCAAGATCAAAATGAGCTTCATCTGAAAAGATGATTTTTTTTCGCAAAATCGGCAAAATCGTCATCTGCAACATTACCATGATTTTCAAAGTAATGTCGCAATATTTCCCAGCGTTGTTCAAGCGTATACACCACCATATTCGTTCAGCGGAAGGATAAAACTAATTATCTGTCAAATCAGACATGAGCTAAGTGTTACCATTCACGAAATAAGCACTAGTTGAAAAAAAAAAACAAGTAAAAGTGTTAAATTCGGCTGTGCCGAATCTTTGATACCGTCCACCTTAGTGTTAACCAGCAAAATATTAAATTTTAAAAAGGACCTTTTTTAAGAAAATTTACTTTTTTAAAAAAAAATAAAAATAAGCTTAAAAATAAAAAAGCATTTTTTGAAAAAAAAACAAGCTGGGACGAGAGTTGAACCAACAACCATCAGACTCCAACGCGCAACCCTTTACCCATCAGGCCACAGCGACCTTAGATGAAATGTGACAAAATTCATATAAATGTATGAACACATGAAATTACATCTAAACATTCTAAAGTACTTACCTATTATAAAGAACAACAAAGATTTTCAACATGGAAATTCACCACACGGCAAAAGGAGTAGTTTAGTATAAAACTACAAAAATTAATGTGAAAATTTTATGAGTTTTTTTACGTTTCCAATCATAAAATTTTTTCCAATGGACCTATTTCGCTGATTTTCAATACCAAACTGCTCAGGAATACGTGGAACATTCTGGCCAAAAACCAAACCGAGTTATCGCCGATTCAAGTCGTGAGAATGTTTTCAACAGACGGACAGACGGACATGGCTATATCGACTCCGGTTGTTATAAGGATCAAGAATATATTTACTTTATGGGGTCGCAAAGCCTTATTTTTATATGTTACAATCAGAATGACAAACTGATATATATCCTCTATCACTTACAGTGGAGGGTATAAAAACGTTAAATGGCGGACCCTTTAGAAGTTGTTACTACAGAAATTAAGTTGTATTAACCCATTTGAGTATTTCTAAAACCTCATTCATCAGAAATAGAAGATTCAGCTCATAGAAACTACAATATCAGAATTCGTTTTCAAATATTAGTCACTGTAATCATAATTTAGTTTCTGTTACAAAGATATGTATTCGATTTTTCATTAGAAGCTTGGCTATAAATGCGAAACAATATACGAATGTTACTCGGGAACTTTTGAGATAAACTATTTTTTTAAACAGAAAGTAAGAAACAAATTTGGGGAAAAACAATAAAGTATATAAGTATGCAGGGACTCAGAATTTGGTAAGCTTTGGACAAAACCATAGGTTGACAATTATTTTTCTATACCAAATCAAAAGAAGGTCATTAAAGTCTATAAATATTTTACTGTTATCGAGACGTATATGCCCAGTTGCTATATCTTACCACACTAGTTTCTGAATCGCATGTATAATTTTATTTTACTACTATTACCATAAGTTGAGGTGAAGTGAGACTTTCAAATACAATCGTTGAATCTGAAGCCACTATTAGTCGTGTTTTGGTTACAAGCAAGCGATTTTCGCTTGCTAAGTTGTAAAGAAACCATCTATTTAGCGATAAGTGATTTTATTCAAAAATATGAACAAGTGTTGAAAACGGTAAAGGATGACAAAAAAAATTTGACTCAGCGAAAATGATTCGCGTCGCCAAGTTCTCGCTAAGTCTTCGCAAAGTGCTTCATATAAAACAAGCGATTATATAAGCAAGCGATGTAACCAAAACACGCCTGTTGACGCTTTCACAAACAGATGCAAAAAAAATGTTGGACACTTGTCTGGAGGAACTATTATTGTGGATGACACAAATTAACTAAAAAATACATATGATATTTTTAAATTATAACCGCTGGCATATGATTAAAACCCGAGTTCGTATTTCCCCATTTTGCCATTTTTAGTCGAAAATTTTACAAATGTGGAAAAATGTATGTATCTCGGGAACATAGTGACCAGTGGAAATAATAACCTATTGTGGTGGTTCATATAGTGGTCCAATGCGTATGGAAGAATTTATTAAAAAATTTGCCAAAATAAGAATGGGTATAACTCGGAAATGGTGCGACTAATCGCAAAAATAATAAATCGTTTATCTCCGTAGGAGGCTTGAACCAATGGATGTCTTGAATACGGCATAAGTTGATTTTTAAAAAATTCGCTAAAAAAATTAATTTTCGAATCAAAAATCGCTAACACACTGGCATAAGGCAATATCTCGGAAACGGATCATCCAGTCGAAAAAAATAAGTAATTTTTAACGGTTTGTAAGGGTTATCATAAAGTGGTACAGTCGTATGGAAGAAGTTTTTTTTTTTAAAAATCGACAAAATAGGAACATTTATACAATAAATAAATAGCTGTAACTCGGTAACGGTGCGTCGAATCGTAAAAAAATAATAAATTTGTTACCTCCGTAGGAGATGTTTTAGCGATTCTTCATTTGCAAAATGTTAGTTCAACGAATTTAAAAAATAAAGGGTTTTTCAACAGAGACGCTACAAAAGTAAATCGATAGGGACAGCAAACGACGCCATATTTTTTCCCGCTCTTTTGACAGTTCTCTTCAGTAAGGCTTGCCATTTCATCATTGAAAGATATACGAGCCAACAACGAGTCGAAATTATTAAAATTTACTACCGAAATTTGGAGTCAGTGGCCTCAACTTTAAGAGCGCTACGTCCAATTTATGGTCGTCATAATCGTCCTACCAGATCAACAATTGAGCGTCTAGTGGAAAAATTTGAATCCACAGGTACAGTAGAAAATGTTCCCGTGCCAGTGAGACAAAGAATTGTAAAAATTTCAGTTCAAGAAATCCCAAATGTGTATCTCACACGTCGTTCTCAAGCGTTGGGCATCTCTGTGACGTAGTTGTGGCGAATTTTGCGCAAAGATCTTTGCCTACATCCTTACAAGATCAAATTGACGCAAGAACTGAAGCCGCTTGACCACCATAAGCGTCGTATGTACGTGAATTGGGCTGAGCAACAACTTGAAAATGATTCGGATTTTCATCGGAAAATCATCATCAGCGATGAGGCTCATTCCTGGCTGAATGGCTTCGTGCATGCATATGCATTATTGGTCAGACAGCAATCCACACGTAATCCATGAGTCATCATTGCATCCCGAAAAAATTACGGTTTGGTGCGGTTTATGGGCCAGCAGTGTCATTGGGCCGTACTTCTTCCATGATGATCTAGACCGGCACATTACTGTGAATGCGAATCGCTACCGTTCAATGATAACCGAATATTTTTGGCCCCAATTGGATAATATGGACTTGGAGGACATGTGGTTCCAACAGAACGGCGCCACAAGCCACACATCGATTGCCACAATCAATTTATTGGAAACCAAGTTTGGTGAACGTGTTATCTCACGAAATGGCCCAGTCGATTGGTCGCCTCGGTCGTGCGTTAGATTATTTCCTCTGGGGCTATGTCCGTTAGATTATCTCCTCTGGGGCTATGTCAAGTCTATTGTCTTCTATGCCAACAAGCCAGTGACGATTGATGAACTTCGTACGAATATCGAACGTGAAATTGCGGCAATATCGGCCGATTTATGCTTGAAAACTGTCGAAAATTGGGTTCACCGTCTGGACTTCTGCAAGCGTGCCCGTGGTGGCCATACAAAAGAAATCCAGTTCCATACATAACGGCATCGAACGTACTTTCACAGGAATAAAGAATTTCATTGGTATCTAAAACCGGTTTTGTTTTATTTAAGCGCTCTTATTGAAAACCCCTTTACAACATGCCGTATGAAAGACGTCCATTGTTTTAAGTCCCTTATGAGGTATAAAATCTATTATTTTTGCCTTTTAACGCACCGTTTCCAAGTTATAGCTGTTTTTAATTTAGCGATTTTCTTATTTTGGCGATTAAAAAAACCCGTACGAATTGGACCACATTATGAAAACCCTTAGAAACCTCCCAAAAATTGGATAGTATCTCGATTCGAAGCTCCGTTTGCAAGATATAGAATTTTCTAATGTGTAATTCCCTATCGTCATGGGTTACTACCCATTATTTCCCTGGGTAACACTTTATTATTGCCGTGAGCAATGGGTAAACGATCGCAATCCAATCCCCACAGCAATAATAAAGGGTTACCCAGGGTAGCCCATTAGCCACGAAATACGAACCCTAGTCACAAACAGTAATATTTTTATATGTAATTAAATATAGAATAAAAAATTCTAATAAAAAATTATCATTTATTTTTTTTTCTATTAAATGCATAATGGGCTACGCCATCAACACATGGTTGTGACAGTCATTAAATTAAAGCAGTTAGATGAGCATGCCAATATATTATTTGGTACAACCGAATTAGTTTTCAAATTTTTCGTTGATCCAACAAATGGA
Source organism: Phaonia tiefii (assembly GCA_963931995.1). Lineage (NCBI taxonomy): Eukaryota > Metazoa > Arthropoda > Insecta > Diptera > Muscidae > Phaonia > Phaonia tiefii. Next base: position 96,262,807 of record OZ008369.1, on the reverse strand, counting down.
ATAATCACCACTACAGGATAATTTGATTTCTTCAACTAAAACTCGATTGACAGATCACATTTATCTTTTGTTGATGTGGCTTCAACTGAATATTTCAGTTCTTGCAACCAAAACTGAATTACAAATCATTTGATATGCACAACATTTGGTGATTCTCAACACAATTATTGGTAATCACAACTGAACCGCCAAATTTTGGTTGGCTGTAAATTTAGTTGTGACCATTGTGACCAACTCAAGTTATCATACAGCTAAAGGTAACTAGTAGTTTTAACTGTCATATCAAATGGAATTTAAAAGTTATAAATGTTAGTTAGCTCTAACCAAATATTGTGATAGTGATTCTTAATTGGTCATTGTCAACAGGGGTGTTGAGTCGGAGTTGGACTGGGAGTCTACACGCAAAGAAAAAAAATCGTTTATTGCTCGGTTGCCGCAACAATACTTTGATTGACTTGTATAAATTTATTAATCACAACCGTTCATATAGTTCTCCCAAATAAACTCATGTATCGCAAATGTGTATCATGTTGTAGCAAACGAGTTCTCGTTAGCATCAAACGCGTACAAAACTACAGTCACATTTGGACTCGGAGCAGGAGTTGGGGTTGACTTTTTCAACCGGTTTCCATGCTAATAAAATTTCAAAACATTTGAGGAATAGCAATATTGAAGCATATAGGTGAATAAAATACTACGTCGAAGATATTAATTATTTGTGATTTTTAATGACAGCATTGATATGGACAGTGTGAACATCCGACTATGCTCATCATTATTATTACATTAAGATATCAGGTATGGTGATATTTAAACTGAGACTCTTTTTTCAACGTGACTATAGATGTAGAGTTGTCACCGTTCGGAAAAGTAATTTTAATTAAATCTGATACAGTTATATTATAAATGACACTACTTTTGTTATATTTTCAATAGTTTCCGGCATGATGCAATATAATTTGGAAGCAAATAAAAATAAATAAATAGTTTCCATAATATACCATGAAGGGACTGAGGAGAGCCTCGTACAATCAGTGATCAGTGCGCCATCTAGTTTTTCACACAGTGATTGAGGCCTACAATTTTGTCAACAGTATTTTGAGAAGCTTTTTCTTGACTAGCCAATGGGAACGTGGGTTCGATCCCTGCTCAAATCACCTTACATTTATTTCGACCACGGCCACCTCGCTTGGTGACGGCGACACTATCAAGTATTTAGTCATGAAAAAGCTTCTCAAAGTGCCGTTCGGAATCCGTGTAAAACTGTAGAGCCCAATCAGTGAGTGTAAAACTACACGTAATGAAAAAACTCGTTCCTTCCAAATGAAATCTCAAAAAACAGATTTTTAAATTGTAAAAACTAACACTCAAAATTAAATTTTAGTCAAAACATTTTTTTTTTTATTAGAACGATCGATAATGGCATTAACATTTGAAAATGATATCGGGCATATGACCACCGCGGCTTTTCATGATGAAGCGCATTCTTGATGCCCAATTTTAGTTCACTTTTTCGAGCACTGCTGGCCGTTGGTCACGTATATCACGATCGATTGTGGCGCCAATTGTTCTTGGTTTATCAGCACACACCAGTGACTTCACGTATTATAGTGGGCCTTGGAAATCGAAAAACCCCAAACACTTAAAGCATGTTCAAGTACACCACATTTCAGCTGAAAGGATTCTAGAATCGTCTTTGAAATATTCAGTATCAGGTATACATAAGCATTTTGACATTCAATTAGATTTCATTACATATCAACAACAAATTGTTTACTAACATATTAATTTTGTTTACTCACTGAAATTCTGATTTACAATATTAAAATTAGAAATGGAAAATTAAATAACTGATTGGTTGCAAAACTATTATAAGTACATGCTGAAAATGTTGTCTTTTTGTTGTTGTTTAGATCCAAAGAGTTATAACGTATTTGTAGCTTGTCGCAAATATGGTGTACTTGTGTCCAAACATATTGCGTTTGCTATTCAAAACAACATATTTGGACACAATGATTCATATGTTATAATATATGTTTTTGTGACCCAAATGTGGCTTTGTTTGTTGAAAACTGCTAAAAAAAAGGTGACAGACAATAAAGAAGCAAACAGCAGCAGAACTTCAATTCACAAAAACAATCCCCACAAACATGTACATTAGCGTGGGTCAATTTGTTTGCCGACCAAGAGTATAGCAGGAACGTAATCTACGGAAAATTCTCAAAAAATGTTCCCAAGAAACCATGGTTCTAGAATCAAAATCGAGCCCGCAGGTTTTTACTTGAAAATTTGTATATTAGAGCAAAAAATCTAGCACAAAGTCATACTTTTGAAACTTGATGTCGATGAAGTTTCACGCATACCGTTGCTGCCGTTACAATGACGTTTATTTTATGTCGAAACTACCCACGGTCCATATTTTATAGCTTTGTAAAGTTGGTCATCTGCAGCATTTTTGTGAAGAGATAAAATAAATAAATGGTTTCCCATGAAGGGACCGGGGAAAACTTTTCACAATCACTGAGCTATGCGCTTTCCAGTTTTCACTCACTGATTGGGACCTACAGTTTTACACCGATTCCGAACGGTATTTTGAGAAGCTGTTTCATGGCTATATACTCGATAGTGTCGCCGTCACTATGCGAAGTGACCGCCGCCGATAGAAATTTGTTTGAAGGTGGTCAGAGCAGGGTTCGAACCCAGGATATCATGTACAACAGCCGCGCACACTAACCATTGCACCACCGACGGCCTATGTTAATATTAGAATAACTTTTGTAACGGCAGCATCAAGTAGAGTAGATGCGGGAAATTTCATCGAAATCGAAGAGTATCAAATTTCAAAAGTATGGCTTATTGGTCGATTTTTTACGCTAATATACAAATATTCAAGTGAAAAATCGCGGGCTGCATTTTGATTTTAGTACCATTGTTTCTTGGTAACATTTTCTTAGAATTTGCCGTACATTACGTTTCTGCTATACTCTTTGGCGAGTTTTATGGTCCCATACAAATTGACCCACCCTAATGTACATGACTCGTGCACTATGTTGCTGAGGCCGATATTTTTCAGCGTGTATATTTAAAAATATTACAAATACCAGTTGATGATACGAAAATATTAAGCAATAGAACCAGTAATACGGCCAAATGCCACGTAATTTTTTGTCTAATACAACTAATTTTGATGGAACTTAATTTAATTGGAGATTGGAAAATTTAGTCAACATTACAACTTTTGTATTGGAAACTGAGGAATCAGACACTTACGATATTGAAGATGGGGAAAGTTACATATTTATCTGTTTGGAATCTAACGAAACGTAAAATTGTCAGCATAATTTGCATGTCTTTCTATAAGCGTTTTGATACGATAGTGACTAAACATAAATCGTAACCGTGTTAAGTGTAAACACTGCGATAGTTTAAAAAAAGCAATAATATTTTCGGACAATCGACCCAAAGAGTTTACGTGCCAACACATTCCATCGCATAGGGTGCGTGCAGTATTTGCTTAGATGTGCAAAGTCTTTTATACTTTTAAGTGCTTTCACTTAAATGCTGGGTTACTCTCCCAGCCTCTCCATATGAATAATTAATAAAGCTTTAAGCTTTATAATCACTTGTAAATTAGAGCATCTGAATATTCAAAACATCACAATTTGCCGGTTTTTTGATTTTCGCTATTATTCTCTTCTCGAAAAAAAATCACAATAAAACCAAAATGACAACGAACATGAAAACTAAAACACCAAAATGTGATGTGATTTGATTTGACAAATGATTTAGAAAAGACAATGGTAAACGAAACAATAGGAACAATTTACAACAACAACAACAGAAATTTGCACTTGAATACTGGAATGAAACATAATAAATTCAGGGTCAATAAACACAAAACCCCGACGACGTCGACGAGACTGACATTTGTGATGGAGACGGGCGAAAAAACATTCAAAATAAATGACAATATGTAAATAAAAGATATAAAATACACAAAAGTTATTGTAAATTACAACAATAACAACAGAACAATGTCAATATTTACAGCGGCCAAAAACCTATAGACTAACCCATAAAAATTATAACAACAAGAGTAGCGTTTTGACAATGGCCCAAACATTTGCATTAAATATTTACTTCAGACAGCACTTTTTGGTTAAAACCGATGTTTTTTTTTGTTTTAATTTAATGGTCGAAAACCAAATTTAAACATTTAGGTAGGTGCGAAGTTAATCAACCATCGGTCAAGGACGACTGTATATTACACCCTGCAATTGCCGGCGCGCCATACAATAAATACACAGACTTTTTTTAAAATCATTAGTAATTTACTCTAAAAAATTCTGCTTAAGTTAAACTATAATTCAGTGTCCTTTCATATAACACTAGACAACATGAGCTTTTCCCAAAAATGTTCACTATATTTCACGAATTTTCGAAATAGTGCATTTACTAGGTGGTAAGTCCACCCATTAGATGAAAAAATTAGAACATAAGACTTCCTCGTGCCCCATTGGAGTTTTAAAAGTTTGAATCAACTTAAAATAAATAATAAATAAATAACACCTTTATTGTCCTAAGGGGTAAAACGTAGCCCCGGTACATACACGGAAAATGGTGTACTATTTTTGGACCTTTGCGCACAGTATACCACAGCCGGCGGAGGATCCTATTTCCTACATAAACGTCAACATAAAATACCGTGGGGATTTCGAGACACCCGTTCCATCGTCGAAGAACAATAAGCAGGAAATGGTTAAAACTCTTACAGGACTTGAAAGTATAACCCAGCGCCGACATTGCATCTGATCACTTGCTATTGATGGCTGAGCTGAATTTTACTCTCAATAAGAAGAATAAATCGACACTTCAAGTCACCTCAATCTTAAAATGCTCAGTGTCGAGCAGATAAGGATCAGATTTACATCAAAGGTTATGGAAAATACGCCAGTAAATGAACGTCGCCTCGACACTCAAGGCACCGTAAATCGGCGATGGGAATTAATCAAGACAATGCTGAACGGCACAGCAAATGATATTATTTGGTTTTACCACACGACAGGCAAAAGAATGGCCAAAACCAACCTTTTGGTCCCTTCTCGAAGAAAGAGGACAAAACAAGATGGGAATGCTAAATACCAGCGAAGGAAGAAAAGCTTAAGAAAATATAAAAGGAACTCGTAAGGAAAGTAAAGCACCATGCGAGCTGTGCGAGCACCATGCGAGCTTTGAAACTGATTGTGATAGAAGTATTTTAAAGACATCGCGTGATTTCCTTCAAAGCATTTCTTATTTGTTCTTTTTTTTTGGATTGGAAACACCGTTGCCGAATATAGATATTTTTGAATTTTAGCGATTTTCTTATGTTGAGGGTTTTTTTTTTGAAGAACGTCTTCCATACGAATTGGACGATTTTATGAAAATTCCTGAGAATCTCTAAAAAAGTGGTTTTTTTCCGATGGATCGCTCCGTTTTCTAACCTACAAAATTTAGTTTTAGCGTTTTTTTTAAAGTGATGCCGTATTAAAGACTTCCAGTGGCTAAAGTCTCCTTTGGTGTTAAATAAAAATTATAATTTTGCAACTGAGCGCACTGTATCAAAGTTGTTAGCGATTTTAGCGATTGTTTTATGTTGTCGAGTTTGAAAAAAATTCTTCCATACGAATTGAACTAACTACTTTATGAAAAACCCTTGGAAACCGCCAAAAATTTTATATTTTATGATTCGACGCTCCGTTTCCGAGATATAAAAATACACTCCGTTTCACATATTTAAAGCACTAAAAATTACCGATTGCAGAATTTTAAAATGGAAATGCAAGCTAGACATCTTGAGATAACGGGTTTTTCAATAAGAGCACTACAAAAGTTTTTTTAAGTAAAACAAAACCGGGTTTAGATACCAATGAAATTCTTTATTCCTGTGAAAGTACGTTCGATGCCATTATGTATGGAAGTCGATTTCTTCTGCATGGCCACCACGGGCACGCTTGCAGAACTCCAGACGTAGAACCCAATTTTCGATGGTTTTCAAGCATAAAGCGGCCGATACTGCTGCAATTTCACGTTCGATATTCGTACGAAGTTCATCAATCGTCGCTGGCTTGTTGGCATAGACCATAGACTTGACGTAGCCCCACAGGAAATAATCTAACGGCGTCAAATCGCACGACCGAGGCGGCCAATCGGCTAGGCCATTTCGTGAGATAACACGTTCACCAAACTTGGTTTCCAATAAATTGATTGTGGCATTCGCTGTGTGGCTTGTGGCGCCGTCCTGTTGGAACCACATGTTCTCCAAGTCTATACTATCCAATTGGGGCCAAAAATATTCGGTTATCATTGAACGGTAGCGATTCGCATTCACAGTAATGTGCCGGTCTTGATCATCACGGAAGAAGTACGGCCCAATGACGTCGCCGGCCCATAAACCGCACCAAACCGTAATTTTATCGGGATGCAATGATGACTCATGAATTACGTGTGGATTGCTGTCTGACCAATAACGCATATTTTGCTTATTGACGAAGCCATTCAGCCAGAAATCAGCCTCATCGCTGAAGATGATTTTCCGATGAAAATCCGAATCATTTTCAAGTTGTTGCTCAGCCCAATTCACGAACATACGACTCATATGGTGGTCAAGCGGCTTCAGTTCTTGCGTTAATTTGATCTTGTAAGGATGTAGGCCAAAATCTTTTCGCAAAATTCGCCACAACGACGTCACAGAGATGCCCAACGCTTGAGAACGACGTGTGAGAGACACATTTGGGCTTTCTTGAACTGAAGCCTCAGCGGCAGCAATATTTTCGACACTACGGGAACTTCTTTGTCTCACTGGCACGGGCACATTTTGTAATGTGCCTGTGGATTCAAATTTGTCCACTAGACGCTCAATTGTTGATCTGGTAGGACGATTATGACGACCATAAACTGGACGTAGCGCTCTTAAAGTTGAGGCCACTGACTCCAAATTTCGGTAGTAAATTTTAATAATTTCGACTCGTTGTTGGCTCGTATATTTTTTCAATGATGAAATGAAATGTCAAAAGAGCGGGAAAAAATATGGCGTCGTTTGCTGTCCCTATCGACTTACTTTTGTAGCGTCTCTGTTGAAAACCCCTTTACCTAATGACTCATAAAGGCATTAAAATTCTACACCAAAAACGCAGTGCATTGAGAGTTCCGTTAAAATACATATATATTGCCTTTATAATTCTTTCGATGGGTGTAGTAACAATGAGAAAAATGTTCCTTCTAACCGGCGTTTGAGGCCGGCAGGGTAACAGTGTAATTTGAAAATAATTGTTTTTGAGATCTGTTTAGCTGAAAATTCTCCATTTAAATTGAGTTTAAATGCTCGATGTTTGTCATTTAATATGAAAGTTTTCTGTGAGCTTTAAAACTGAGCATTTAAATGACGAGTGTGGAACTCGACCTAAAAGAAAACAGGCATAATAAGAAAAAAGATCTCAAAACAAATTATTATTGTGATACAAATACAGTTGTGTTTGGTTGACTGTTTACTTCACTTTTTCACCGCTATACCCTAGATAAAAAAAGAGTAACAAAGAGAGATTGTTAATTTTATTGCAAGTGAATAATTAGATTTTTGCATTATTCTTTTAGTCAGTGATTTGTAAATATTCCTGAAGGCGTGTGTAAACGAATTGAGTGTTTTTTATGTTGACTGATCTCTAGCATTTTCGATTCATACACACAGTTTTTAATCGGCCGTTTGGGAGGAAACACGCGAATGCTTCGACGTAAGTACATGGATGTTTGGGATGAAACACGCATACGATTCCAGGTAAAAGGATACATTTTTGGAAGTGAACATGGTAATGCCTTTATTAAAATATAAGTGAGATTAGGACTTGCAAATATATAGGAACAATTGGGGTGTGTTCCAAACTTATACATGGTTCCTGCAGAATTTGTTTTAGAGATTATATGAAATCAAGTCCTGCTTGTGACTGTTTAAAATTGTATGTTAAAAAATGATAAGTTCCAAGCCAAATTATACTTTAGCTCCAAACGTAATAAAACGGGACTTCTCTTTAAAAAGTGGGATTGAAATCCAAGGCGAGATGAGACAGCGAAAAGGGGGATAATCCCGCCCAAAGCGGGATGATTGGTCAGGTTAGTCATCTTGTGTATGTTAATATATGCTGGTAAATGCAAGATGCAAATTTATAAAAAACCTAAGTGTCGTCAATGCAGAGGCAAGTTTGAAAAAGATTTGCGGTTAGAAATTGACGTCATTGGCTAAAAACGATATATTTCATATTTAAAGATTTGATATAAAATGTAAAGATAAACTAAGAAATAACACGCAAGCAATGCATTTTTGCTATCTTCTTTATTTTTTTGATTCTCAGAAATAAAATATTATTAAACTCGGCTAAAAATATTACAAAATATAGGTTTAATTTTACACTTTAATTTGACACTCCCTATCACATTCTGCATTAGAACAGGGTGATCCTAAAAATATTAACTGGTAATGCATTCTAAACCGATCAGTGTAAGAGCTTAAGTTCTCACGTTATTGCCGCCCCACTGTGCGACCTATCCAAAAGCAGAAAGCGTAATTTCATGCAAAATAAATGGCAACCCACTTTGATTTGGCGCTCCCTTCCAAGACCAAAATAAACTATTTAACAGGATGTGTCTTAAAATAAAGACGATATGGTGAGCAACGAAAAATCCCAATAAAGACGGCGTAGAATTGGAATATATTAAGGGGATTTGATATCCGTCAGCATGTTCGACAGACTGGAGAGTGAAGTAGAATGACTTCAATTGCTGACTACGCTGTTAAAAGCATGCACAGCGGGCGTATGTGATATACATATGAACGGAGTCTAGCGTCGCTGACGGTGGATCAATGATTTGTGTGTGCGATACAACCCAAATATACAATTAAATACGAGAATTAGTATCGATCGAAGATCCCTAAGTGTTGGTTTATTTTTCAATATATTCGACCTATATAGTATGTTTTTTTTTTATTAAAAATTTTAACAATCAAGCACCAGCCCCAGAATTCTGTAACTTTTTAGCGACAAAAATCGGGAGTTAAATTGACAAAAGTCGGAAAATTTCTGCAGAGGTTTTATGAATTTTGACAATTTAACACCGATTTTGAAGCTATAAAATTCCTTGGGGAACACTTAGAAATTAAAATTGTAAACAAACAACGAATTTACGAATTCGTCTTCTTTAATTGTCAATGAAAATAAACCAGACTTGTACCGGAAGTCTGCAGCTTTTTAACGATAAACTGAATCGTATTTTACGTCCACTTCGCTGGAAATTAGCACTGAATAGTATTTTGCTAGAGCTGGAGTGATCTATTTGCACAGTCCTAGCTTATGCTGTCGACCTGGTAATTACAGTATGGGGAAAATATCCCACCAAAACTGAGCCACGGTGTGATTTTCGACTGAAAGCTTAGATTCAAGCTATATACTATGGACAGGATTAGTGGAGCCATAGTGCTCACATATTCGTGTAAAAGAGACATCGGAGGACGATGGTGTCTATCCCCAAATATAAAATAAGGGATGTATGATTGTTGTCGACATTGTTATCTGCCCATCTGCCCTGGGCAAATATTGAGTTCAAGTATGCTGATTCAAGGGACTTAATTACCGCTTGACTGCCAGATAAGACAGTGACTGCTGAACTATTATCCCTCAGACAGCCGATTACTTCCCTAATAGCCAGTGCATTAGTGGGAGTGGCACCCGTGATACACTTCGTCCCCATACTCGGAACCCCAATCAGTAGTGCACACAAGGTGGGACTATCAATCACCTACCTCCACACAATGACACAGAATAGATTGACGGTCTCATCACCGCTACATAGATACAGTGAACATTCCTCGAAGATAGTCTCCATTAACAACATATAGCCCCCTTACATTTGGCCCTCTATCGTCATTACTTTGATCTTTCCAGAATGATGGGTCTGAAACTAAGTTTGCTGCCCAAAATATTATCCAGGTATCTTCCAGACTCTACAAGCTTAATTGCAAACCCCTTCAACGTGATAGGTTCCAAGGTGGGTATTTTATACCTTCGGGTAAAAAGTATCAGCCCGGTCTTAGTCTGGTTTAGACCTAGTCCAACTTCACCCGCCTGCCTGCCGAAAGTCCGTAAGCTACCCTGCTGAATGTTCATTAGGGTACAGGGATACTCGCGATTTATGGGTATTGCCACGTTGAAAGCATAAGCAAAGACTGACCTGACCGCATTTTCGAGAATGACCAGTATTACGTTCATCGCAAGGTTATATAGAAGATATGGTAGAAGATAGAAGATATGCCTCTGCTAACATATATGGAAGAGGTCGAGGTACCCCATTCGGCCGTGACACGTCCCCTGGTCGCATTTCGTTGACGAGCCCCACAACATTAGTCGTGAAATTGTAGGACGCGCCCTAAATGCTATCTACGTATGCTCCTTCTTTCCCTCTGTATCCTACTACGTCATGCAGTGCTGTCCCTGTAGATATGCCCTTGCAGTACTCAGGCTGCGCGCCAAATAACAATCTTACATCAATACTCACCTGCAAGTCTCCATCTATCAGCTGTTCCAAATTCTTCAGTAGGATGATAGGCCAAAAGTATTTATAGGCCAAAAGTGTATTGGTGATGTGTGATACGCCTTTCCTGCCTTAGTAGAAACGATTACAGGCTTATAGACTTAAAGCCTTAATAGCAGTGTGTATCCACTCTTAACGTATGTATTTGAAATCTATACACGCGACAAATAACATTATCAGCCAGTAGATCGGCTATAGTATTAAACTCTCCTGGAGATTGCTTGTAGGTCACGGAAGATTTAAAGGGTGTGAAGCCCATTTAGTCCTGTATCTAGTAACAACATCAGTTCTTAAATAAATAAATGGTTTCCCGTTACATCCCAATGTAGGGATTAGGGAGAGCGTGTCACAACCAGTCAGCTGTGCGCGTTCTAGTTTTACACTCACTGATTAAGACCTACAGTTTTACATCGGTTCCGAACGGTATTTTGCGAAGTTTTTTCAAGGCTATATACTCGAAAATGTCGCCGTCACTAAGCGAGGTGACCGCCGTCGAAAGAAATTTAAGGTGGTCAGAGCAGGGATCGAACCCACGTTTTCATACACAAGAGCCGCGCATGCTACCATTGCATCACCGACGGCCACAGTATGTTCGCTTATAGCACTGTATTCGTTCAGAGATCTGCCAGAGAAATGGGTATCCATAAAGCGATCAAACGAATCTACACTGCAGGTTGCGCACTGTCCTTCAGGTGCCCTTTCGCCGTATTGTCTGGAAAAAGCATTTCCTTTATCCTCGACACGTTGGATGTTTCGTCTATTTATCTACAGAAGGGCATGCAGGAGGTTCGCTTGGTGCGTCTGAGATGCGTCTTCTATCGCCTTAGCTCAACTTTGTAGTTATGTCAGGCCTCCTTGTCTCTCGATTTGGATTTTGTAATTTGGACTTTGTAGGGTAACAAGTTTAAGTCATCATGAATTATGCGATGTAATGACCGTCTGTCGTGTCGGCAAGCTTGGGTTTGTCTGAATTGAGGATGCTACAGCCGCGATTGTGTCATGAATCCGGACAAAGGAACCTCGATGGTATGGTCCACGTTCGATTCTTCCAGATTCGGCAAAAATGTTTACCCACCTAATAATGGTCCATCTACTCGGCGGAGTGCCGAAAATCATGGTGCCGCTGAACTATTCACATCCTCTTTCCGGTATCCCAAGCATTCATTTTAATAAATCTAAATAGCAACGAGCAAATTGAAAACAAAAACCGATTACTCAATCGGAATACAAGCTGTTACGTTTCGTTTTTGTTGCACTATTCGGAATCACCGACCAACCACGTCGTCTCGCAGCAAGTATCGTGACAAGAGAAACACCACACTGCGCAATAGGAAACACTATACCTGGCCCTGACGACTAAGCACCAGTTGAGTTACAAAGTTGACTACAAATCAAGGAAGTTCAGACCAATCAGTCTCTAAGTGTTGTTGTTTACGGCAGATCCCAGGTATATAAATTCGTCCACCACCTCGATATTATAACGGCTATCAACGTTCACGCTTTGGTCTAATCGCGTAAAGGCCTGGTCGTTGAAAATGAAATGAAAAAATGAATTTCTTCTTGTCCTCATTTACTGTCAGAATGCACTTTTGCTGACTCTTTCTCAATTCTCGAAAACACCGCAGTAACTTCTCTCATGTGACTATTGCTGCTGATGTTTTGACTGCAGCTTTTCCCATAATGACTGCAGCCTTTCTCATAATGATCTCCAGTAAGATGTTAAAGAGATCGCATGATAGGGTGACAACTTGCCTGAGACCTCGCTTAGGTTCGAAAGGTTCGGTAAGATCCTTACCAACTTTCACTGCGGATTTGGTGTTCGTTAAGGTAATCCTGCCAAGGCGTATGAGTTTTACAGGAATACCAAGCTCAGATATTTTTTCATAGAGTTTCTCCCGTCGATTTGTTTCACGTGGGTCTTTTCCAGGACTTTGAATACCGTGAAAATCTGGTCAGTTGTCGATTTTACTGGCTTACAGCCACACTGGTATGGTCCAATCAGGTCAGCGATAATTGGTTTTAGTCTTTCCCAAATTATGCTTGATAGAACCTTATACTCTATGGATATGGTTATAAAAGGCTTATTCCACGGTAGTTAGCACAGAAACTCGGGTCGCATTTTTTAAATAAGGGGCATAGTACACTGAGACTCCAATCGCCGGGCAATAACCAAATTTAATGGTTTTAATGAGCCGATGCATACACCCTTAAACAGCTCCGCCGGCAATCCATCGGCTACTGCTGATTTGATGTTCTTACCCCGGGCAATAGCTGCTCTGACTTCGTTTTGGTTAGGAGAGTGTGTGACCTGGCCGTCGTCCAAATTGTGGTCGATTATCTCATCGTCATTCGATATGGCAGGTACCAGCACTGCGGAGTAATGCTCTGCACATCTGCGATGAGTTTTCCGTCCTAGTCTTTACAGAAGGGGGACCTTGAACCTTGACCATTAGTTCCGTTTTTGACTTTTTTGTAGAATGCTCGGGCTCCGTTTTACATTCCTTATGTTACAATGTTCCCATTTTCGCGTTTACTTCACTGCCGTTTCTTGCACCGTTTCTTTCCCCTATACCGCTCAGACACAGCTCGCTTTACAATTGACTGTAGCATTGCCATACGTGCAGCGTTATTTTCCATATTTACTATGCGATACTTTTCATCGTACCATGGTTTGTTGTGAAGCGATTTTTCAAAACCAAGTACTTTTGTCGCGGCTGTTTTTATAGTGTTGGAAATTAGATTCCACTGCGCTTCAGGATTGTCATCGAGAGGGAGGGGCGGGTTCTATGCCAACAGTTGCGAAAGCTTCCTTGAGTAGACTGTGGCTGCCTCTGGTAATTGCAGCTTTCCGATATCCCGCTATTTCTGTGTCTGGTTTCGTACGATTTTCGCTCTACTTAATCTTGTGCGAACCTTTGCTGCTACCAGGTAGTGGTCAGAATCGATGTTAGCTCCTCTGACCACTCGTACGTCCATTATACTCAATGAGTGCCTTCCATCAATTACCACGTGATCAATTTGGTTCTCTGTTCTTTGATCAGAGGATACCCAAGTAGCCTTGTGGATGTAATTACGCTGGAATCGTGTACCACTAATGACCTTGTTTTTTGCCGCAACAAAGTCAATCAGTCGCATACCGTTGTCGGCACTGTCAGCATGTAGACTAAAATTGCCAATAGTTGGATGAAACATATTTTCCCTGCCTACTTTAGGTCTTAGCGGTCGTCAACAAATAGTGGTTGTTTATTTTATATTCTTCGTTTCTGTATATTCACTGCCATTATGAACGGTGGCGGGACACAAACCCACTCCACCGGGGTTTTGCATTTTACCTACTGTCAGGATAGTTGATTGCAGCCACGCCACCCATCATGGATCAGACGCTGACCAGGATGCAATATGCCGAACCTGGTTGGTTTTTCTTCTTTTGGTTTTATCCGCCGTTGGCCTGCATATTTAGCTCATCCGCCTTCTAAGGACAAAATAATATGCCCGATAGCTTGATGAGCAACAGTGATGCCATCAGTCACCTACTAAACCTGAGACGCATCAGAGGTCGTACATACAATCACGCTGCTCCTTGGAAAGCCTTGACTTCGGCCGCTGGAAAAAAATTCTACCGTTGTGCGGGAACCACGACGTGTAAGAAAGAGTCATAGGCACATGACTTTTTCGTCCCAATCTTTGGCAGGTACAAATGTATATTAACCGAAAAATTATCAATAAATTACACTGTGTGTAATTTTTTAAGTCATGGAAATATAACCATAAACGGAAACCACAACGTGATAAAAGACCCGTGTCTCCCAGTTTTGCCCAAAATCATGCTTTTTTTTATGCGCCCAAAGATTTGCGGATCTTTGTCTGGGTCTTTGATTTACTCTCTTCTCAGTTGCCAATGTTGTGTGCGGATTATGCTGTAGCACTTTCTCTATAACTTTCACCGCAGCGCTCTCGATGACGTCGCGCTGTGTAATGCCTCGAAGTGAGCGTCGTGACGCTTTTATATTGTGTGCTGCGTCCCTTATTGAGTGTGCTGAGCTTACTGCTTTGCCTGTGCCGTTGCGGTCGGTGAGATAGCATACTATATCAATGTAGAAGTAAACGGTGTTAAGAATTATTGTTCTAGAAAGATCTTAGATACATTTTATTGGCTGATTATTTCCTTGAATTTTGAACGGTTTGCTACCTATGGACCTGAACAAGGGGAAAAAAAGATAAAACAAAAATCGAATTTTTTAAAGGACCTTGAAGATGAAGTTTTTTGATTTACAACAATATGTTCACAATTGTTCTTTATGACAAGAGCTACGACTTTCCCTCAAAGAGTAAATCAAAATTCCGCACGGTTTGCAAGATGAGCCTGACAAAATTATCGTATGTTTGCAAAAATGACACCGAGGCCCCAAATTTTTGGGAGCCCATAAAATGAAAAGTGCATGACTTTGAGCAAAACTGGGAGACACGGGTCTCTTTTTTTGGTCTTTTATCACGTAGTGGTGTCCGTATATGGTTATATTTTTTCTTGTTGCACTGTGTTATCCTTTTCGAGAATTTCGACTTATGATGGAAATGATAAACTGGGAGTCGCAGTCGTCCAAAGTTCCAAGACTCCAACTCTGACTCCACAGCACTGGGTATGACAACGGTCGTCATTAGGCGAAGTATGTCGATGTGACAGCCATTTCTACCTAACCTAGTTTGAATAAACTGTATAATTACAATTAGCTCTACGTCTAGATTCAGCAAAACTGTATTTTGAATGTCAGTTAACGTTACAATAAACAAAGACATCGTTTGAAATCAAAGCGCGTAAATTGTATTTTGTGCTTACAATATGAAATGCGTATAGGCTTCAATATACGCAAAGAAAAAACTCGTTCCTCCCAAACGAAATCTCGGATAACCGAAGTTCGTTTGGGGACTGTAGTTGGGAGAAATTAATTTCTGTTAAGGAATACATGTCACTTCGTTTGGGAGAACCCAAAAATGTTTGCAGCCAACGAGTTATGAAAAATATAAGCTGAAAAAAACGTTTGCGAGAAACGAAAATGGTTCCGCCAACTGTTTCTTCGGTTACAGTAATCGTGTTGTAATTTCTCCTAACTAAACAAACGTTTGCGAGGACTGAAAAACGTTAGCAGTAAACGAGTTATGAAAACTTTGAACTGAAATGACGTTTGCGAGAAACGAAAAACTGCTCCACCAACTGGTCTTTCGGTTACAGCAGCCGAGTTGTAATTAAAACTATTATTTATGGCTTCCAGAAGACCTTTTTGGTTTAAATTTACAACTTTTATGATTTTTGTTTTATGTTTTAAAAAAAGTTGGCATTTTTGTCTATTTTTTCACTGTATACCTACACGTTTATCTCGCTGTGCATTCAAATAACAACTAAAAGCGCATCAAACTACAACGCGTCAATTGTCCATCCAAGATGTATTGACAAGGTACAAGCATCCCAGCGGCGGAAGCCATGACCACGCCCAACTTTAAATTGAACATTTTCAAAATACCCTGCAAAATATTAAATACAAAATATAATTTTAAAATTTATATGAAATTTTCCAATTAAATTACAGTTAAAAAGGATCGAAAAAGAAATTTCTCAAAATTATAAAAATGCATTCCGCAGGCCTTATTTTATGAAGGCATTACAAAAGAACCATTCCGCATGCCTTATTTGTGGAAGGCCTTGCGACTTCCGCCGCTGGGTAGAGCATCACTTTTATGTGTATGTGCGAGTGTGTATAAACGAGGCGATAAAACTGTGTATACAGTCGACAGAATGAGACAAATTTAACATCATGGTAAGATAAGGAAGGTAAACTCGTAGGAACAGCGATATTAAATTGTTTATTGTGGTTGATCGTTTCAGATGTCAAACTTATATCGGGTTTTTCAATAAAAGCGCTACAAAAGTTTTTTTAAATAAAACAAACCCGGTTTTAGATACCAATGAAATTCGTTATTCCTGTGAAAGTACGTTCGATGCCATTATGTATGGAAGTCGATTTCTTCTGCATGGCCACCACGGGCACGCTTGCAGAAGTCCAGACGCTGAACCCAATTTTCGACGGTTTTCAATCATAAATCGGCCGATACTGCTGCAATTTCACGTTCGATATTCGTACGAAGTTCATCAATCGTCGCTGGCTTGTTGGCATAGACCATAGACTTGACGTATCCCCACAGGAAATAATCTATCGGCGTCAAATCGCACGACCGGGGCGGCCAATCGGCTAGGCCATTTCGTGAGATAACACGTTCACCAAACTTGGTTTCCAATAAATTGATTGTGGCATTCGCTGTGTGGCTTGTGGCGCCGTCCTGTTGGAACCACATGTCCTCCAAGTCCATATTATCCAATTGGGGCCAAAAATATTCGGTTATCATTGAACGGTAGCGATTCGCATTCACAGTAATGTGCCGGTCTTGATCATCACGGAAGAAGTACGGCCCAATGACGCCGCCTGCCCATAAACCGCACCAAATCGTAATTTTTTCGGGTTGCAATGATAACTCATGGATTACGTGTGGATTGCTGTCTGACCAATAACGCATATTTTGCTTATTGACGAAGCCATTCAGCCAGAAATGAGCCTCATCGCTGAAGATGATTTTCCGATGAATATCCGAATCATTTTCAAGTTGTTGTGCAGCCCAATTCACGTACATACAACGCTTATGGTGGTCAAGCGGCTTCAGTTCTTGCGTCAATTTGATCTTGTAAGGATGTAGGCAAAGATCTTTGCCCAAAATTCGCCACAACGACGTCACAGAGATGCCCAACGCTTGAGAACGACGTGTGAGAGACACATTTGGGCTTTCTTGAACTGAAATTTTTACAATTCTTTGTCTCACTGGCACTGGAACATTGTGTACTGTGCCTGTGGATACAAGTTTTTCCACTAGACGCTCAATTGTTGATCTGATAGGTCGATTCTGACGACCATAAATTAGACGTAGCGCTCTTAAAGTTGAGGCCACTGACTCCAAATTTCAGTAGTAAATTTTAATAATTTCGACTCGTTGTTGGCTCGTTTATCTTTCCATGATGAAATGGCAAACCTTACTGAAGAGAAATGTCAAAAGACCGGGGAAATATATGGCGTCGTTTGCTGTCCCTATCGATTTACTTTTGTAGCGTCTCTGTTGAAAAACCCGATATGTACTTTGTTTTTGTAGTTACTTTTTTTGTATTCCTCTGTTGTTGGTATACTTACATGGTTAGACTGACAACTTAAGCGATTGAAACAAAAACAACATACCTGTTGTTGCTGCCTACAACAACAACAACGTCTACTGCTACTACTTGTTTATTTTACGTTCGTCGTAATCTGTACTCTCATTAGAAAAATGGCTAATTTCAGTTATCGCAAACGATATTTAAAGTTGCGCAAATGTAATTTTGTACGCGTTTGATGCAAACGAGAACTCGTTTGCAAAAACATGATACACATTTGCGTTATATGAGTTTATTTGGGAGAACTACATGAACGGTTGCGATTAATAAATTAATACAAATCAATCAAAGTATTATTGCGGCAACCGAGCAATAAACGTTTTTTTTTTCTTTGCGTGTAATGACAAGTTATTTCTGTATAGTTTTTTATAGAATTTGTATAGTTTTTTATAATAACATCGATGATAAATATCGAAAAGACAGAATTAAAAATAAACGAATGTTATAAGACGTATAGTTTTTCATTTCGACATAAACTGGTCTCTATCCCTGGGTTTAACAGAAACACGGTTGTCCAAAATTAGAATATTCGGAGAAACTGAAAACTGAAATTTTTGAAAACCCGGCTTTTTTTGAATACACTAGTCAATAAATATACGTGGATTTAGTAGTATAAAAGTAATATACCAATTGGGTGTGTTTAGTCACCCATAGCGTCAAGATGTTCTAGTGATTCACCATCATCTAACTGTTAGCGTTACAGCTGCCTTAGCTTTCACAACCTATGACGTATCTTTCTAATTTTTAGTCATGCTTTAAATAGAAATATCCTATAAACAACGTAATATTTTGCCAATTATTTAGGTTCGAATTAAGCTAAATTGGTATGTGTTACAAACCGTCTAAAAACTCAAATACACCGTATCATCACTTTAAAATAAAATTCGTCACTAACAAATCAGTTGTGAGCCGTGAGCCCTCACTCTCCCATACACCCCAAAAACAAACACACAATCAATAAGCCATGACAAGTCCACACAAAACAAACATTACGCAATTTCGGTTTTAGGGTTTTGGCCAAAGTCAAAGACAACAAAATTTGCTACAAAATACAAAGTGTTGTTGCCAAGGAGTGTGGCATGCTGACAATGCCGCCGTCGCAGTCGCCAAAAAGCAGGTTTAATGTTTCGCTGGTAAAACGTGACTGAAATTCATAAAAAGAATCCAAGAAGACATAGAGTCGAAGCGAAAAGCCATAAAACTCAGAAACCACAAATGCAACCGAATTGCATTCATTACATGTCTCTTTGTTTGATGGCCAATGTCTGACAAATGGTCATGGTCGTATTCGTAGCTCACAATTTTGAGAATATTTAATGATTTTTTTTTGGCTGATGCGAGGCGGGAATGCCACCATGATTTTGTTTTGCCAAACGCAATGAAAATTTATCTACTTAATTGTAAGTTAATAGCGAAGTCGAATTGGATTTATGTAAAACTGTACATTTCTGCTATTACTAATTGAAAGTATCTGGGAAAAATCATACAGATTTGACGTTGATAAAACTATAATTGGTTTATAAATAATACCGTCGTGAAAACTCAAAATTTCCTTAAAAATCTATAGATTATAGACCGACTGACTGGCTATAAAAGTTCCAAAGCAAATTCTCTTACTATAAGAAGAAGCCAAACTTATTAACTCCACTTTTCCACAATATTGGGTTGTAAGTGTTTGTGGATAAACTGTTTATATTATACCCAATACATTTTCAACCTAACTCATATACGCTGAAAAAACGGCCTCTTTAACATATTCTCCCATACATATTCAGCTGAAACAATGTATATGTTTGCAAGTCCTAAACTCACTAATATTTAAATGCAAACATTAGCTTGTCTACTGCCAAAAAGCGTACATAATAATTTTAAAACACTCTGGAAAGTTCAGTTTCATAAATTTTTCTGGTGATTTTAACCGATTTAGAAACTGACACATCCATATATCGAACAATATTTGAAAACCTACAGCCAATTCCTATAACTCAAGCGAACGGTTTCATAGGTGGGGCGGAGCTAAAAAAAAACAAATTGGAAAAAATTTTAAGAACGCGAAAAACGAAAAAAAATGCGTCATTGACTTATAGGACCCTCTTGGTCCAAAAACCCGTTTCTCCAAGGGACACATGCAGCTTACCTAGTGTGGGTAATCACATGAAAGGCATTATTCTCACGAATTCAATGATTCCTTTTATTGGGCGGCATCTGTGACCCCATTTTGGCATGCAATATAGTGGTCTTCAGATTCTGAAAACTGATCTACAACATGTGAATGTGGGCACTCGAATAAATGTTAATGAATATATAAGTAACGGGTGTCTCAGTAAGGATGCTCTTTTTCATTTTGAAATAAAAACACATACTTTTTGAGATAGTTGTGATTTATTTACTGGATTGTAAAGAAGACATATTCCGATTAAGTATTGAATAAAATATCCGCGAAAAGGCCCACTAGGTTCTGCTGACAGGCCATTACTCTTACCATGAAATTTTCCATGACTTTTTCACAGAGATGTGGCTGTATTTCACCGACGACACGTTGCATCTCGGAGTTGTGTTCAGGAATTATTTCTGGATTATTCGCATAAACCCGAGATTTCATAAAACCCCAAAAGAAGGAAATCGCAAGGCATCAAAGCGCATGATCTTGGTGGCCAGTTGACATCAGAATTTCTTGAGATAATTTGTTCTGGAAATCGTTGCTGCAATAAATCGATTATTTCATGCGCGATGTGGCAGGTGACGCCGTCTTGCTGGAACCACGTGTCGTCCAGATCCATGAGGCAACAAGAACTCCGTTATCATGTTGCTGTAACGAATCCCGTTCGGCCTCATCTTCAAAAATGTAAGGCCCAATCACGCCGCCTTACCAAAATCCGCACAGGCATTTTGCTCGTTGTAGGTGCACTTGTTTCTCATGGACAGCATGAGGATTTTCTGAGCCACAAATTGGACAATTTTGTGTATTCACGAATCCATTCAAATGGAAATGCGCATCATCGGAGAAGATGATTTTTTTTTTAAAAATTGGCATTGGCACTGCATTTTGCTCCATTACCCATTTAACGAATTGCCGGCGCTTTCCATGGTCTGCTAGTTTGAGCTCCTGAGTAAGCTGAATTTTGTACGTAAGAAGGTGGAGGTCTTTTGTCAAAATTCGCTGCGTAGTGCTTCGTGACATTTTAAGTTGTTGAGAACGATGCCGAATTGACGTTTTCGGGTTTACGGTGACGCACAAGAGTCTTACCGACCCAGATTCTTCAAATTTGTTGATCACTCTTCGAATGGTTGACACATTAGTTGGACTTTCTCGACTGAAAATTCTTCGAAGTTTGCGAGCTATCTCAGCATAACTTTCAAAATTTGTGTAATAAGTTTTGACAATTAGAACGCGTTGTTCTTTCGTAAAGCGCTTCGTTTTTAATAATCGGAATAAACATATGCGACAGCTGCCAAATTTCAGAGTTGCCACTTGTACAAAAAATTGACACTAAATTTTAAAAGTGTCGAGAAAACCTACAAAATGTCGCCGCTTTTTCACTATTCAATCTAATTTGTAGTGAATTATACATAAGTCCGGCTCCATTAAATAACTGTTCGCTGTAGACACTTCTCAGCTGCGTAGCTAGAAATTGGCGTACCAAATGTACTAAGTATTTGTATTTCGAACCATTTCGTTTCCACCACAATATAGGATCTTTTGAAATGTGCATTTTTTTCTTTCTATTGTTCTCAGCTATAATTTTTTTGAATGAGAGACTGGCAATTTGACTTCTTGCAAGTCGTTCTCAGTATCATTATTACTTGCGTTTAAATTAATTTTATGGCGATTTATGTTACACTTGTGAAGGGTAGTTTTGTATGCAGGTGGTTGCTATAGTTTTTAGTATTTTATTTAGCGACATCTTTTGGGGGCGGCAAAATTTCAAAAAAATAATAATATTGTCTTAGCAGTTCGCCTTTTTTAGTTATACATTTTGTTTTGCAGTGTTACTTGCATAATTTTTGTTTTGGCTGATGTGTTGCATAGTGTTGTTTATGAAAAATTGTGTTATTCGTGTGCGTGTATACATTCAACTATGTGAGAATTCAATATTTTATTTCCGTTTTTTAATTATGTAATTGTATGTGCTATCGGATTTAAGCTTTAATTTGTGAAAACAGAACAAGCAAATTTTTTAATTTATTAGCTACTAGTTTGAAATGTTCTACGATAGTTTCTTTTACGACTCCACCGTGTACTTTTATTATTAATTTTATATGTATAAGTGTAAATAATTTTCTTTTGTTTTAGAAATAAAAATTAAAAGAGCAAAAGAAAGTGGGGCACCTTATCGTAATAAAAGAAATGTTAAGTAGGAAAATATTAAGAAAAATGAAGAGGCTTTACTTAAATACGTGAAAACTCCTGTTCCTGAGACGTCAGATTCCATGTTGGGCTTAAATTCCTCAAAGAAGACTGGCGCATCAAACCCAGAACAATCTAAAAAATACAAGAACTTGAAACTGTTGATTTATTTGGTATCTGTTAGAAATGTGGACATTGTTCCTAAAGATCAAATTTCAACAATATCTACTCAATTAGAGCCTGCATCTAAAGGGGTTTTCAACAGAGACGCTACAAAAGTAAATCGATAGGGTCAGCAAACGACGCCATAGTTTTTCCCGCTCTTTTGACATTTCTCTTCAGTAAGGTTTGCCATTTCATCATGGAAAGATATACGAGCCAACAACGAGCCGAAATTATTAAAATTTACTACCGAAATTTGGAGTCATTGGCCTCAACACTAAGAGCGCTACGTCCAATTTCTGAATTCTGAATTTCATTTCTGGCTGAATGGCTTCGTCAATAAGCAAAATATGCGTTATTGGTCAGACAGCAATCCACACGTAATCCATGAGTCATCATTGCATCCCGAAAAAATTACGGTTTGGTGCGGTTTATGGGTCGGCGGCGTCATTATGCCGTACTCCTTCCGTGATGATCAAGACCGGCACATTACTAGGAAGGCGAATCGCTACCGTTTAATAATAACCGAATATTTTTGGCCCCAATTGGATAATATGGACTTGGAGGACATGTGGTTGCAACAGGACGGCGCCACAAGCCACACAGCGAATGCCACAATCAATTTATTGGAAACCAAGTTTGGTGAACGTGTTATCTCACGAAATGGCCCAATCGAATGGCCGCCTCGGTCGTGCGATTTGACGCCGTTATATTATTTCCTGTGGGGCTACGTCAAGTCTATGGTAAATGCCAGCAAGCCAGCGACGATTGATGAACTTCGTACGAATATCGAACGTGAAATTGCAGCAGTATCGGCCGATTAATGCTTGAAAACCGTCGAGAATTGGGTTCAGCGTCTGGACTTCTGCAAGCGTGCCCGTGGTGACCATGAAAAATAAATCGAGTTCCATACATAATGGCATCGAACGTACTTTTACAGGAATAAAGAATTTCATTGGTATCTAAAACCGGTTTTGTTTTATTTAAAAAAACTTTTGTAGCGCTCTTATTGAAAAACCCTTTATATGCTTAGACATGAATTTGAATAGCTTAGAAGCAGAGACTGATACTGCATTGGTATTGTCTGCTATTCAGTACCGAAACTTGGACGGTATCGAAAAATGACTTGAACACATAGATGATGGTATGCGATTGCATCTCATTCATCAAGGCCGGGAAGTTGTTCAGCAAATCAATACTAACTTCGCCGAAGCGTCAATATTAACACGTTCAGATTCGTGCTCTATAACATCAAAAGGCAAGACCAGACGACTTACCCAGGAATAGTTCTACCGCACACTGACTAACGGCGAAAAAGTTCTACGTACTTGGATGGCTTATTCTCCTTCCAAAGCATCATTATGTTGCTTTTGCTGCCGTTTATTTGAGAACTTAAATGCACCAAATGGATCAAACCTTTGCTCATCTACTTTTTACTTTTATTGACTATTTTACAACCTCATGAGGTCAGACGTCTTACACATATAAATTAAACAAACAAATTAAACAAATTTCAACATATTCTTCCAACTGGCTCTATCCTTCGCCTTTTCTCGCCAGTTGGTAACACCAAGAATTCGGAGGGATTCTTCTGCCTGGTCTTTCCAGCAGAGTCTTGGTCGTCCTCTTTTCCTGCTTCCATCGGGTTCGTTATCAGAAATCTTTCGCGCTGGCTCATCTTCAACCATTCTGATAACATGGCCTAGCCAACGCAATTGGCCCACTTTGATTCGTCTAGCTATGTCCACGTCAGAATAGAGATTATATAGCTCTGCATTCCAGCGACGTCGGTTCTCGCTGTTTCCCTAACAGGACCATATATTTTACGGAGAATGTTTCTCTCGAAAACTCCCAGGTGTATTTCATCCGCTTGCGATATGACCCAAGTTTCGGAGCCATATGTCAAGACAGGTAAAATGAGAGTCTGAAATAGCTGGACTTTTGTCCGTCGAGATAGGGCATTGTTTCCAAACTGCTTGCTGGGCCCAAAATAACATCTATTTGCAAGCACAATTCTCCTATCTATCACCAGGCTGACGTTGTTGTCCTTGTTCACGGCGGATCCAAGGTAGACAAATTCATCTACCACTTCAAAATTAAATCGGTTGTCAACGTTCAAGTGCGGACCAAGTCGAGAGGTTTCTCTAGTCGTTGACACCATCAATTTTGTCTTGCCCTCATTAACAGCAGGACCCACCTTCGCTGATTCCTTTTCGATTCTTGAAAATACTAAAGTAACCTCTCGCAAATTTCGCCCAATGATGGATATTTCGTCAACATACGCCAGCAACATATGGCTTTTCGTGATGTTGAAGATGTTGAAGAGATTGCACAAAAGTGTGTCGCCTTGTCTAAGTCCGCGCTTGGTACAGAATGGTCATCTAATGGATTTAATATTTGGTAGAAATTAAATCCTAAGGTTCAAAGTTGCGAATCAAGTGCACTACACAACAAAAATTATTGTAAATGGAAAGAGTTGGACAGAAGAGTTAAAAACAGACTATTCACAAGAAAGAGCAAAACCTAGTGGCAAAGGAAACCAAAAAATAGCAAGAAATTCTCCCCTGAATGTTTGATATCATAAAATTCCTTGCCAAACAAAACACCAGTATTAATAGAGGAAACTTTTTGGAATTGGTGCACTTAATTGCAAAGTACGATCCTGTACGTCGTGAACATCTTGCAAGATCTAAAATGTGTGGCTAAACTTCTATCACGTATGTATATGTCACCAAAAATCCAAAACGAATTTATTGCAATTTTAGAAAATAAAGTTCGGCAACATATCATTGGACAAATAAAAACGGCTAAGTATTATTCGATTATATTTGACAGAACTCCAGACATTTCTCATAAAAGACAAACAAGCCAAGTATTTAGATACGTAGCGATTGAAAGTAGTGGAATCTTTTTTAGATTTCATTGAAGCAAAAGATAATACTACTGAAGGAGTTTCAAGGATTATTTTGAGCAAGCTTGAAGCTGATGGCCTCGATATAAGTAACAGTAGAGGTCAAGCATATGATAATGCTGCTGTTATGGCTGGAAGGCATTCAGGAGTTCAGCAACGAATTAAAGCAATAAACCCTAAAGCAGAATTCATACCTTGCACACATCATTCGTTAAACCCGGTTTATTTACCCGCTGCCTCCGTTGAGACTTTAACTCTTTTCGACACTACATTTACATTTAGCGGCCATATGGTCATTTATTGATTTTTTCAAAAACATCTTAAACATTGCAACCAATAAAACAAAAACTTAGAAACTAAAACAATTCTGCACACCATGAAGGCGCCCATCAAAATCCTTCTACTTCTTACAAACTATTTTCCCACAAAAGGCATCAGCATGAAAATTATTAATTTAAACATTTAAAACAAAATTTCCCTAAAAAAGGAAAAAAAGGAATTCATCAGTTTGTTTTTAGACAAAATACTTAACAACTAACTTAAAACCATGGAAACAAAATTAAACTTAAAACTAAATACAAAAAAACAACTCGGTCGACGCAGAAATTTAGAAATTTAACAAAATTTGGCAGTCATCTTCTAAACGCACACCCCTATCACTGAGCCGTATTGTAAACCAGATTATGGATATCCAGGCTACCAAACCGCCTGTGGTAGAACAATAGACGCCCATCCGACTCAACGAGACCATCCGACTCAACGAGCCTCACTGAAGGCAAGGAGATCCACCGGCATAAAATATGCCGCCTCAAAACATCTCACCGCATCCGCTCGTTCAAAGCCATTACCAATTCATTTTCCAGCGCAGACGCGCCTTTCTAAAATCTCATCGCAACCCCCCCAAGGAATACATCCTGACGATCAAAGCCCACCGCATCGTAGACCTTCTGGCAGGGCGGCCGACGAAAAGAACCATCCGCCATCACTCTCATCCTAAGGCCAAGACAGGAGGTGAGAACTTTACGCTCCCACCACCTCAGCCTCTCCATTTGGCTTGATGAAATGGCAAACCACGCAGGGAACGCGTATGCCAAAATAGGCCTAATCACCTGCACATATATCAACAGGCGCACCTGAGTACTCAGGCCACCATTCCTACTCAATAGCCTATAATAGGCCGAAAAGATCCGCATAGCCTTCTGCAAAACATGACCATGACATGGGCCACGAACGTGAACCTTTCCTGAAAAATTACCCCAAGGTACTTAACGGTCGTGGAAACCGGTATATCAGAGTCACCAACCACTAGCCTAGGGATGAATCTCCTAGCATTCGGATATAGATTTCCACGCCTTCCCTTGAAAATAATCCCAGTCGATTTGTTCACGTTCAGCCTTATTGCCCCATTTTGGCGAAAAACTCACTCAGAGCCTGGAGGTACGAGTTAATCCTCCGATTGACAGTGCTTACCCTTACTCCAGAAGATGCCACAAGCATATCGTCCGCATATATGAGCAGCAAATCCCCTTCTGGTGGAAGAGGGATATCGCTTAGAAGTATGTTATACAGCACAGGTCCCAAAAGGGAGCCCTGCGGCACTCCTGCTGTAACAACTTAACTCTTTTCGACACATTAGAACGTTGCTATGAACACACAAGTTCTGATAGCAATTATGGGCAAAACTTTGAAAAGGGTTCAAGACACGCAGTGGAGTGCAAGGGACGATGTAGTAAAAATTACATGACATCATTACGAAGACATTCTCGTCATTTTGGAAAAAATTTACAGAGGTAGGTGAAAGCTTCAACAACAGAACAGATGCAGGAAGTTTGGTAGTTACGATGCAATCGTTTTCCTTTCTTTGTATCTTGGGCAACCGGTGCTAAATGAAGTGAAAGACGTACAAAAACATTTACAAACAAAAGTACTTGACATATAACTGTGCGCTCAGAAAGTGAATGCTTTGTAGATGATACTGGTAGAGAAACTAGAGGAATGGGCAGATGGCGCTGTAAGTTATGCAAAAAATATATGTGATAAACTTGGAATTTCCATGGAATCTCAAAGGCGTATAGCAAGAATCAGAGATGCTAACTTGACTAATGAAAATGAGATGAAACGGAAACTGTTTTCTTCGTTAGATATCGTTATTGTAGATATTCGTGAACATTTGCAGCAGCTACAGAATATGCTAGATAAATTTGGTTACCTTACGCTGGTTATATTACTAGATCCGGATGATACTAACTGTAATCTAGACCACGCATCTGCCGAAATTGAGTACGACTTCTAGCTGGAACGACTTCGACTGCGGACTATAGTTGCTGCCACTGGCAACGAAAACTAATTAATTAATGCGGACTCACTAGAATTATTAAAATTTATTTTAAGATCCAAGCTGGAAAGTACTCTGCTTATCATTATAGTAATGATCCGAATATTTTACACAATTGCCATAAGCAATGCTAGCTGTGAGAGAAGTTTTTCAAAATTAAAATTAAGGCTAACCAATCTGTCTTGTCTATCGAGCAAGAGGTGTATCATGCTATAGACATTGATAGTGCAATAAAAGACTTTGCTCTTAAAAAAGGGCAGAAGAATAAAGTTTTAGTAAAAGACAAAAGTTATGTTATTAATTCGAATATATATATTATTTCAATAAAATAAGAGGGCGGCAAAATGTTCTTCCGCCCAGGGCGTCTGAAACCCACGGTACGCCACTGCCCCCCACTCATGCTCACCATTTGCTCTTGCTGACCTCTTTTTTACGCGCGCTCTTTTTTCGACTGCTTGCCTCTCTGGATCTTGATACAAATTAGTTTCGTAGCATCAGCAACTGATTCACTGCAGTAATGAACTTGTTTCGTCAACTATAAATGTTAGCAAACCTCAAAAATAAATAAATAATAAAAAGAAACTACAAAAAGCAGTAGTTATTTTTGCACTTATTTTGTAAATCTGTAGCCCGTTTTGCTACAAAATTCGAGTTAAATAAAATTATTGCAGGAACGAAATGAAAAATTGACAAAAAAATTATGTATGAAATTTTTCGTTGCAGCTACAGACAAATTGTCGGATTTACGAAATTTTCATACCTGCAACGTAAGAACATGGGCAAAAATGTTTCATCAATGCGTCGAAGCGTTTTTGTTACAGTTTACTGGAATACCTGGTGATATAGTAAAATTTGAGCTGCTAAATTTTCAAGCCATTTCCTCAAATGGTTTAAGACTTTGTGTGCATTCTGCCAGTATTTTCTAATTTTCAGCAAACATTGAGACCTCATGCTTTTTTTTCAAATACAGTATAATGTAATCCTTGCTTTTTAGTATACGCTCCATCATATAGCATGTGCTGTTCCATCTACAAAAAAGAATTATGACAAACTACTTCAATCGCCTCACATATTTTACTTACCTAGTTGGACAGTCTTAGATAGCAACCTGGAGGGTTTGGTTTGGTCGGTTAGTTTGTATTTGATGTAATTTTTCTACGGTGTGGTTGAAATTTGTTGCAATGTTTTCATTTTTTGTTATGATACAGTTGACGGTGTACTATGAGTACAGTGGACGGTGCAATTGATGTGTGGGAAATTAAATATTTTCATAGCCCGCACCATATTTGAACCTTCATCATGTAAGATGCACTGGGCGTTTTCATTTATTTCCTATTCATGAAGCTTTGTTGATATTTAGATTGTTTTCGTTGTCATAAGAAGTACGTGTATTAAAAATTTTTTGGTACTCATCTCTTTGGGAAAGTTCCGTAGCCAAAATCAATTACAGGGTTGTTACATCAAAGTTATTTCGTACGAAAACAATTGTTTGATATTTGTTTGGGACCGGAGTTTGATGTTTTATTTATTTTACCACCCAAAAGTAGCACCAGATGCGTTAAAAATAAATTGGAGTGCGTAGAGGAATTATAAGTGAAATATTTGCGATTAACGAAAATTTCGCAAGAACTGAATACGGGGCTTTAGAAGCAAATTAACTTTTCGGAAATCTTCAGTGATTCCAGGTGCGGCCAATCTCAATACAATAACAACTGCACTATGCTCTGACCAAAGATCAGTTGTGAATAAAAGTTTGCTAAAGTCTTTTAGCAATATCGCGATTTTTGTTTGATTCGTTCATATACTGTGAAATATTTGGACTTTTTAATTTATAACAAGGCAACGTAGCTTCACTAGACGCCGGAATCTAACTCCGCGTACAAAATTAAAAGGCAAATCAAAATCAATTCTCCGACTAAGTTGTCTTTTAATTTATAACAAGGCAAGGTAGCTTCCATTAGACTCCGGAATCCAACAAAAACCTAGAAGGCAAATCATGAATCACAATCATCTCTCCGCTTATGTTGTCTGTTTTGAAGGCTCTGGGATGAGATGAATCCTAAAAATCATTATTGCTCAGCGATTCCTTCATCTTGAATTGCCTTTTTACACTATGTAGTGGAGTTTGATTTGCTGATGAATGGGGTATATCACTTCCTTTATTTTCTTCTAGTTGTTCATATTCCTCCTGATTCCTGCATTTTAGATGAGCGATCAAGCCACTTTTGTTTGGCCTTGTTTGCGAAATCTTTTTGTTATAAACAAAACTTTTAGCAGTTTCATTGTCACGTTCTGTAAAATATTTCTACACATATGAGAACAAAAAATATTAGTCGAACACATTCTAGTACTGGCCACTACTACATGCCGAAAAATAACGGCCCCAGGAACATATTCCAGGAACCATGTGCATGTTTTCAAGCACTGTTTTCGTGAATAGAAGATCTGTTTCTTTTTTTATCGTTAGTATCTGTCACGTTTCTGTTTTCACCACTTTTCAATAAACAGAGCTACATGTGGATAACAAATACATATATTAGAACGTATTAATCAGTGTATCCAAACATGTTATATTGAATATCAAACACAATGTGTTTGGACACAAGTATACTATATTTGCTACAAACTACACACACGTAATATTTGCAACCAAACAACAAAAAATTACAAATTTTTCATCGTGTACAAAAATAATTGTTTATGTTATTTCTATACGTTGCCAGATTGATAACAAAAATCAGATTTTTAGCAAAAAAGTGAGGTTAAAAAATCGTATTTTTTAAATTTGTCCCCAATGGGTTAATAAAATGTAATATATTTATACGCAGAATTAAAGAGTTTTTAATGGTCTTTGTAATGATATTCACCGAAACCAGATCCGGCCATAAATATGTGAGATATGGCCAATTATATACTCAAGCTTTAAATGCCCATATCTCAAGAAGTTGGACCGAGCGCAAACATTTGTTTTTCTATTTAAATATGCTTTTTAAGCCCTTTTAGGCCAAAAAAAAAATTGGCCTATGGCCGGTAAAATTTGTTTAAATAGCGCAGACTTACCTATATCCATATATACCGATTTCTCAAAAACTGGAGCCAATCTGACACTTCCCAATGTACTTTCGCACTCAGGGGACTTCCCCCTAATAGTTCGAAAAGGATTCATCAAAGTTAATTTTTTCGACTATCACAGTGTAACATGTATTGTTTAGGTAATACAATGATTGGACGTAAATGTCGCGTAGACGTAACGCATGCAAGCTTATTTTTCCCCAAATGTACTATAGCGAATAAGAAAGGGAATAATGAAATGTTTATTGCGACTATTGAACTATATATTTTTTGCGAATGCGAAAGCGGATATTCCAATTTTTTGTTTACGAATGCGAAAGCGAATGCATAAAATGCTGCCAATAATTTGCATTCGCTTATGCGGATGCAAATGCTCATTACGTCCCAAGTTTTGTGCTATGAAAAGGAAGTGTGGACGTAAATCTGTGTAGACAATATTCTGACTAGACCCGTGAAGCTCGTTTCACGGAGTTGGCGCAATTTGATGTCGACGTCTTAAAATTCTCATTATTATCCTATGCCTCAGATTTAATTAGACCGTTTAATAAGCTGAATATAAACAGACGATTCAAATGTGATTGCCAGAAATGAAGAAGAATATAGAAATAAATTCACGAATTTTTTATACAAAAAAAAATATATTTGTCAAAATTTTTGCTTTGTGTACTTACTCTACAATGCCGATTAAAAACTATGTTTGAAACATTTGTAGTCCATATAATTGTCTTGAAACTAGGATTGTACGAATAGTCCAAATGAAAAATATAGTCAAAATGACAGAATGATCGACGAAAAGTCAAATTTAAAAAAATATTTGTGAAAAAGTAGCTTATCGCACAACCATAGGCCGTAATACACAAAGCACATTAATTTATTCTTTTGTAAACTAGTGTAATATGCCTATATGCTGAAAATCTGACTTTTTTGTTGTTTGGATGCAAATATACCGTGTTTGTAGCTTGACGCAACTATAGTATACATGTGTCCAAACCCTTTCTGTTTGCTATTCAATATTACATGTTAGAGACATAATGTTAATAGCTTATAATACATGTTTTGGTGACCCAAATATGGCCTTGTTTATTGAAAACCAACAAGTAACAGGCAACAAAGGCACAAAAAAGCAGCAGATCTTCAATTTATGAAAACAATGTTCCAAACACAAACACGTGCATGACAGAGAGATAAACGAATCAAAATTGTAAATTAATTATTGTCACCAAAAAAACGAATTGAATGAAATTTGAATCAATCCTTATGTATTTGGTAAAACTGAATTGCAATTCATTTCCAATTGAAATGAATTTGGCAAAAATTAAATACAAACCATTTCCAAATCATTTGAATTTAATTGCTTTTGAATTAATTCAAATACAAAAATTAATTAACAATTCATTACCAATTCATTTGAATTGAATTGATTTTGAATAAAGACTAGTATAAGTAGATCTAGAATGAGCATTGCTCTCGTTGTGTTATCGAACTGATTTTTGTATATCAAAAACAGCAAGCAAGCATCACTCTCGTTTTGCATATCACTTAATTATATTAATTCAAATTCAATTCAAATGAATTGCAATCAATTTTTCCACATTCATTTGAATTTTTAAATGAATTGCAATACATTTTTGTCAAATTCATTTGAATTGATTCAAATATCGTTTTTTATTTTGTGAAAAGAATTAATTAAAAATTTAGCTAATTCGTAATGAATTGAAATTAAAACAGAATAATTAATTTACAGCTCTGGTACATGGCTCCTCCTGCAGAATGTTACAGGTTCCGTTTTAGAGCGTATATGCAGTGCCCTAATGGTTACGCCGGCTGTAGAAGGTTCCACGAATTCATTATCGAGGAAGTGTCAAAAAAAATCCAATGAGTGTTCGAACTCACGGGCGATGTGTTAACACCTTTTTGTTACATAGTACTTGTTCGATTTATGTGAACAGATTAGTAAATGTTACATTGGAATCATATGATGACCTTACATTTCAATAATATTACTACTTAAAATTATTTAAAGACCAGTGCAAGAACATGTGTCATTATTTTCTTGCTTAATACTTTTTGTTTTATACCCACAAAAAACAAAGAGAATGCAAAGCAACAGACACATGAACATATATACATTGCTATGTTCGTACATACGCTACACAAGTTCACACAATTTTCGTTGCTCTCTTGCTATCTCATTTTTATATACGTATAACCACGTCTTTATTTTCTTTGCTCTGAGAGTGCTCCGCACCCACACAAGACAACTATTCGCTGCCGCTACATCAGTCCCAACGGCGGCAGTCATGACCTGGAAGGCCTGAAATCATCACCAAACAGGCCTACTTTAAAATACGGAAGGCCTTCCCTACACATTACCTCCTCCTTTCTATTTAACATTGCGTGAGATTGGGAGGCAAGGCTTTCCTTGCCCATTGCCTAAAGAAGGCATGCAAAGAGAAAGGCCTTAGAAGGTATTTACTTTAATTTCTTTTTGGAGATGATTTTTTTATATTTGTTCAGCCTTTTTATTGGTACTTTTTTATTTTATTGTTCAAGCTCAAGACCATTCCATACCTCTATAAATAGAGATATATCTAGTTGTTTAAAAAGATGTTTACATGATGTCATTTCTAATGGGGACCGATGGTTCTCTGGAGATGGAAAGAAGTTGTTTGCAAATGTTTTCTTGTGTGTTTTGCTTGCGATATTTTTCGAAACTTGCATATTGGAAAATTATGAATTCAGATGGGTTTTCGTTTGCATTTAGTTTGATGATCTTTTCAAAAGCAGCATTCCAAAAAACCGCTGATGAAGATCTGTGGCGAGATCTGAAATAGCTATACGGTTTGCCAGGAATCATGAGGATGCATTTGCAAAACATTTCCTTTTTAAACAACTATATCTCTATTTATAACGATATTGAATGGTCTTGAGCTTGAACAATAAAATAAAAAGGTCTTAATTTATTTTTGTTAAACAAAAATAAAATTAAAGTAATTTATTTTATCACAAAATCATTATCCACTTCTACATATCGCACCCCGGCAAGAACAGTGACACAACTCAAAAATGCAATATTTGAGAAATAACAAATAAAAGAAAACTACAAAACTCATATTGAAATAGTATAAGCTCCTTTTAAATTTCAAGTAGTTATTTTTGGTAGTAAATTCAATTATAATCTATAGAATATCATGGACCTGTAAATCAGTTTTCATTGCTTCATTGCTGTTATAAGCTCAGAATTCGTATTTTTTGAGTTGTGACACTGTTCTCGCCGGAGTGCGATATATTTTTATAAGTATGTATGTATCTATCTTAGAAAGTTGTACCACGTCCAACTACAAATTGATAATTTTAAAAATACCCTAAAAAATATTATATTAAAAATATAATTAGAAATTTGTACGAAATTTTCTAATTAAATTACGGTTAAAAAGAATCGGAAAGAAATTTCTCAAAATTGGAAAAATATTTTTGGTTATATCTGGTGAACAAATTCAAGTATTCCGCAGGCCTTATTTTAGGAAGGCATTACAAAAGAACCATTCCGCATGCCGTATTTGTGGAAGGTCTTGCGACTTCCGCCGCTGGGGTGTGTGTTTTTTTGGCAGTCTGACAATCTGTGTTTCGCAGTCGGATAAATCTGTGTTCTATATAGAGGTGGGTCACCCTTATAAATTATGGGTATGAAAAATAGATGTTGGCCGATTCTGAGACCTACCCGATATGCACACAAAATTTCATACAAATCGGTCCTGGCGCTTCGGAGGAGTTTAACGCCAAACAATCTGTGATCGCAGTCGGACAAACTGTGTTTAGATGTGTTCACTTCGAAAGTTTAGTCCCTACCCGCGCCTATATATGTTAACACATCAAAAATCTTCGTAAATAGGGCGGACGAATATCTTAATATTGTGGAGTGCCATCTTTATTACCCTGACTTGAAAATCATTTATTATTTTCAGGAAACAATTTGTGATCCCGTAGATGTCTTCCGTTTCATAACTAAAACAACTCCAATTTAAAAATCTCGTATTTCAACAAAATAATAATACAAAACTATTCATTAGTTTCCATCGACCCCTTTTATTTAAAATTGCTGATAAAATATCCAAAATTCTTATTTTCATTTAAAGCTCAACCTTTGTCTTATTATGGACGATAAATTTGTTCAATCTGCCGGTAAACGAAGTAATAAATTTTAAATAAACTCGAATGGTATCCACAAAACATTTGGGTGTAGAGCCCACCATTGAACATGGTCATTAAGAGAAATTCAACATATTCATGATGACATTCACTTAATTTACATCAACTTCTGGAAGATCAGACAACAAGAAAAGTATTTTAACAATTCCGCTAACTTTGTGACCTAAAAAGCGAGACAGACACATGTATAAAATCGACACCACAAAACGAATCCAAGTGTCTCTTTGTTACATATCACACGTCACGGTCCTATGAATTGTTGTTTAATGTACACATGAAAAACAACTGAGCATTGTATCGTATTAAGGTCATGCTGCAAACTGCAGTGGAACGATGTGTCATTTCATAAATGCCAGCGAGGGTAACCCATAATTCTCCCTTAATATCAATGAACTTAATTGCTACTAAAAGAGTCTACCACATCGTCGTTCAGTTTTGGTTCTGTCAGTGTCATGTTTTCTTTTTTAAATTTATGTATTACAATTTCAAAATTGATCTCACTTTTTCAATATGAATTGTTATTTATGTATATTATTTTTTGAGACATCTTTTGTTCCCTGCGTAGCGGGGGCAAATAACTTAAATGTATTTATATCAAATTAATTCTAATTAGAACTCCATTGAGATCTCTGTCAAATTTCACGAATTTTTTACATATATCACTTTACGAGGGGGTAAATGTACGTAGTATGTGATAATCGAATTCTAATTTTATTCAACTTAGTTAAGAATGCAAATTCCAATTTCAAAAAGGCATAAATACGAGTAACCAAACACTAAAATAAATCAACTTTTGAACAAAATGTATATGTAAATATTAGGGCGGGTTAATTTTTTTTATGAAACGTATTGCAAAAACGTCATCTATAGGTGATTTTGAGATAGTTTGCTCAAGAGACCATAGCTCTATGTCGGATTTGGAGCCCCCAAAATTTCAAAATAGATATTTTTCCATATATACATAGAAAAAAATAAATGGTTTCCCACACTACAGAAGAAGTTAGTCTTTTTTGGGATGTCTTTAAATCAAATTTTTAGTTTTCTTATTATATTGTCCATTCGGGACTATTGGATAATTTTAAATATGTGACTGACATGGGAAGCTTAAGTGTGTCGGAAAGAAAAAAAAAAAAAATGGTTTCCCATTACATCCCATGAAGGGACCGGGGAGAACTTCTCACAATCACTGGAGCTGTGCGCTTTCCAGTTTTCACTCTCTGATTGGGACCTACAGTTTTACACCGATTCCGAACGGTATTTTGAGAAGCTTTTTCATGGCTATATACTCGATAGTGTCGCCGTCACTAAGCGAGGTGACCGTCGTCGAAAGAAATTTTAAGGTGGTTGGAGCAGGGATCGAACCCAGGATCTCCTGTACAAGAGGCGCGCACACTACCCATTGCACCACCGACGGTCATATACATAGAATAATTTAATTAAATTCGTCATAAAATCGGATGGAACTACAGTAGATTCCTCAATGTAGGCTTGTTTGAAAGGTATTTTTATTGATACCAATATTTATGAGAGATATTAGGAATTTTTTTGTCGTAAAATAGCCTAAAATGAAATTTTAACTAATAACTTCTGAATTTTCTTCGAGATTTTTTTTTGCAGATTATGAAAGTTCAGATAATTTCCAACAACTTTTATTACGATAAATTTTTTTGTTTTCGAACACCTTTTTGTAGGAAAATCGATCTGAAAAAATTAACATTTTCAAGGTTTCAACAAAAAAACACTATTAGCACTAAAATCCATTTTGAAAATTTGGGGTCTCCAAATCCGACTTAGAGCTATGGTATTTTGAAAAAAATTTCTCAGAATCACCTATAGATTACGTTTTTGCTATACGCTTCATCAAAAAAAATCGTTCCATACAATTTGACCCGCCCTAGTAAATAACGATTTTTTTTTTTTGAAAATGCTATATAATTTTTTTTTTTTGAAAATGCTATAAAACAAACTACTGGATATTTTCTCAAGTTTCTTTTTTTATTTGAAAGTACAATCCTTCCGGTTAATAATGGAAAATAATTTCATTCAAATGACTGCCTCGGCTTGCCATGCAGTAGCCTACACGATCGGTCCAATTTTTAAGCACATTATCGATTGTGTGCAGCTGAATTTCACCAATGGCTTCACGAATATTGTCCTTTAATGCGTCAATTGTCTCTGGCTTGTCGGCGTAACACTCATCTTGGAGTGCACCCTACAAATAATAGTCCAACGGTGTCAAATCGCAGCTCCGTGGTGGCCAAACGACATCCGCTCTGCGGCTGATAATGCGATCTTCATAAACGGGGCGCAAAACATCGAGTGTAGCACACATTCTGCAACATTACCATGATTTTCAAAGTAATGTCGCAATATTTCCCAGCGTTGTTCAAGCGTATACACAACCATATTCGTTCAGCGGAAGGATAAAACTAATTATCTGTCAAATCAGACATGAGCTAAGTGTTACCATTCACGAAATAAGCACTAGTTGAAAAAAAACGTTAGAGTGCGGACCCTTTATATATCAGGGCTGCAAACCATTCCAAAAAAGAGGTCGGTTCGTTTCCGTGGTTCGAAGCACTTAGAGGAAACTTGTGCAGGTACAAAAACCGGTGCTTGGGTACATTTGAGCTGGAGTACGGTTCGGTTCAAGCGGTTCAATTTCTTTGCACTAACTGTGACATTATGAAAATATGATAATTATTAAGTAAAGAACAAAAATTCTTGCAGACAGTTTTCTTAAACCCAACTGATCATTTAAAATCGAAACCACACTGCCATATGAAATGCCTATGGCATCAACAATCTCAAGCACTTTTACTCTTCGATCGGTCAACACCATATCGTGGATTTTTTCGACATTTTCGGGTATATTGACCTCAATTGGCCGTCCAGAACGTTCAGCGTCATTTGTACTTGTGCGACCACAACGAAAGTCAGCAAACCACTTTTTTACCATTGAAATCGATGGCGCCGAGTCACCATAGTATTTATCAAGCTTTTCCTTGGTTTGGTTGACGTTTTTTTCCCCAAAAATAATGTTTAATGAGCACGCGAAATTCACTTTTTTCCATTTATAAAAAAAAAATGTATGTTGTATGTTTTGAACAGCTGTTAAACGCAAAGTGCCTGGCGGAACTTGCTCAAAATTTGACAGTAATCTGTTAACAGGTAGTACTTGATGGGAGCAGTGTTGCATTTCATATAACTACGAGGAAAGTTCAAAAACTCACGGACTTTTTTATCCACCCTCTACTAAATATTGGTTACAGGCTCCACCTATAGAAAAATTCACATTAGGCAAGAAATTTCCCAACATATGTTAGTCTAGACACAAACCAAAGCAAAAGTAGAGTGTCCAAAACCGAAAACCCGTTTTTTGCTCTTATCCGTGTGCCCGTATTTTTCGAACAAACCGAAAACCGGTTATTTGACGCCGGTTAACCAGGTTTGACTACATTTGAGTTCATTTACTTAAACACATTAATAATGAATTATATGATTTTCGAATTTTAATGAAATTTTGGAATTAACAAACATTAATTTATTCTTAAATATGATTTTATGTTCCAAAAAATTAGAAATGACATTTCAAATAAATTTTTTTTTTCAAATTTCAAAATGATTTTAGGACTTGAATGAGAAATAACTAAAAATGTTTTTGGAATTAATTCAACTTTCCAAAGTTTTTTTTTTCAAATTTAAAAATTAAAATTATATTTATTTTTAACATTTATTTAATTAATCTTAATAAGATTTTTATACATGATAATCTCTTTCACATTTGAATATGATTTTCGAACTTCAATCAGTTTAATGTAAATTTGAACAAATCTTTTAAATTTTATATTAAACACGCATTCCAAATAGTAATACGACATAATTTTTATACAAGCAATATATTGTTAATTTTGAATGGCAAAATCGAAAATAATCCCAAGTCCTTTTTTCAATTTATTAAATCTACTACTGATTTTCCGTCGGTAATGCGCTATGGTTATAGACAAGGAGTTACCACTACAGAAGAAGTTAGTCTTTTTTGGGATGTCTTTAAATCAAATTTTTAGTTTTCTTATTATATTGTCGATTCGGGACTATTGGATAATTTTAAATATGTGACTGACATGGGAAGCTTAAGTGTGTCGGAGGATGATGTTTTGTCTGCTCTATATGTTTTAAAAGAATCTTGTAAGGAGGATATAGATTGTGTTTCGGCGCATTCCATTGGGCAATGCCGTAATAATTTATGTATTCCATTGGCATATATACTTAATTTTTCTCTAATGCTGGGGGTTTTACTTGATAGATGGAACATTTCCTTCATTAGGTCGGGGCTTAAAAGTGCTATAAGCAATCATATACTTAATTCGAAACTATCCACCATTTCGAAAATTTTTGGACACATTGTTAATAAACAATTGATTAATTCTATGCACCCATTTCTGTCTGATGCGCAACATGGCTTTAAGACAAATCGCTCGACTGTAATCAATCTATTAGTTTTTACAAATTACTGCATTTCGAATTTTGAATACGGGCGTCAAGTTGATACTGTTTACTTCAATTTTTGGAAAGCATTTGATAAAGTCTCCCACATTATTCCTCTAATGAAGCTGGAAAAGATAGAATTAATTCAGCTTTTCTTTCACGGATAGGTACATATATTTCTAATAGGCGTTCATGTGTGATTATAAATGGCACTGTGTGTAATTTTTTAAGTCATGGCAAAATAACCATATACGGACACAACTACGTGATAAAAGACTAAAAAAAAAAGACCCGTGTTTCCCAATTTTTCCCAAAGTCATGCACTTTTTTTTTATGGGCCGCCAAAGATTTGGGGCCTCGGTATCATTTTCGTAAAAATGTGATCATTTTCTCAGGCTCATATCTTGCAAACCGTTCAGAATTTCGATTTACTCTCCGAGGCAAAGTTGTAGCTCTTGTCATAAAGAACAAAAATTGCGAACATATAAAATCAAAAAAACCTTCCAGATCAAAATCGCAAAAAACTTAAAAAAATTTGATTTTTTTTTACCTTTTTTCCCGTGTTCAGGTCCATAGGTAGCAAACCGTTCAAAATTCAAGGAAACAATCAACTACAAAAATTTACCTAAGATCTCAGTAAACAAATTTCTAGAACATATAAACTTCCTAGAGATGATTCTTAACACTGTTTAGGTAGCACGCAAAAGTGAAAAATTTGGCGAAAATTTTTTAATTTCATTTCTTTTACCTTTTTCTCCTGTTCAGGTCCATAGGTAGCAAAAAATGAAATATGCCTGGCCATAACCATGTGTTTGTCCAAGGCTTAACACCGTTTAGGTAGCCCTTAGGTATCACGCGATCATGCACCGACAAATTCTGAACGGTTTGCAAGATATGAGCCTGAGAAAATGATCACATTTTTACGAAAATGATACCGAGGCCCCAAATCTTTGGCGGCCCATAAAAAAAAAGTGCATGACTTTGGGAAAAATTGGGAGACACGGGTCTTTTTTTTTAGTCTTTTATCACGTAGTGGTGTCCGTATATGGTTATATTTTTTCGTGTTGCACTGTGTGGTTGTAATTCAGATTTCTACATTGCTACTACACGCTGAAAAAAAACCGCCTCTGTAACATATTCTCCCATACATATTCTGCAGGAACCGCGTATATGTTTGGAAGGAACTTCAAACAGTTATATGTTTGAAAGTCCCAAACTCAGGTGTATGTAAGCATGTTTACTGACAAATATATATGATTTTACGTGGAAACATATGAGTGCTTCATCTTAAACATCCATATACTTATGTGGAAGCATTCGCGTGTTTCCTAAAACCTCCACTTAATTGGAAATATATGCGTATTTTCTCCCAAAAATAATAAAATTTTAGAAACGAATCATTCTTTCTTTCTTTATTTATTTTAATTAATGTTATCAAAATATATCCACATTTACTTGTATAAATCATTAATACAAAAAATTAACAAATTTAAATAATTTATACATTTACTTGCATTGAATGCATTATTTGTTTTGTATCTGCTGCTCTGTTGTTTCTCCTTCCTTTGTTGTCTCTCACGTTTTTGTCTTCAGAAGGTTTCAACTATGCGTTGGTTATCACTATGCGTTGGTACGCGCACAATATACTTATATACAAGACAAGGGTGTATTAATTACTTGTGTTTGTTTTTATTATATTTCACAAATTTCCGAGTTTTTCAGTAGAGGTTGGGCAGATAAAGGGATTCACGTTGTTGCCTACTCCAGTTTCTTTCCTGAAAATCGCTTCTCACTTTGGTAGCATACATAAATATATCCGAAATACATACACAAAGTCCAAAGCAACATCACAAACCATTTAACCGTCCGAGTATTTATTTATACTTCTTTCACTGATCAAGCGCTTTTGATATCCTCTGTCCGATGAATCATTGACGACTGAATACATGAAATTAAAACGCAATATATCAGCCAGAATAAGAAATACTGACTCTATCTGCAATTTACACGCACATTCAGGAATATTTATGAATCACTCACTGAGAGAATAATGCGAAAATACTGATCCACACTTACAAGATATACACACTCGTTGCCCGTCCTTTATTCTCATGTTCTCGAGAGAGCATAAACAGTGCAACAAATACGGCTATATTTGTATCACAAACACAGATATATTTGGATCGCAAATAAATATGTTATAATATATTAATCATTGTGTCTCAAACATGTAACATTGAATAACAAACACAATGTGTTGGGTACAAGTATATAATATTTGTGACAAGCTCCAAACATATGTTATAGTATTTGCACCCAAACAATAAAAAACGACAGATTTTTTAGCGTGTACTAAAGGCGTACCTGAGGGCAGTATTCTGGGTCTATTATTAATTATTCTAAATATTTATGAATGACATAGACTCGTGCTTCAAATTTGGTAAATTCCTTTTATACGCTGATGATTTAAAACTTTTTCCGCCACAGCGAGCATACAGGACTGTGTCCTTCTACGGGAAGATACTGATCGCTTGTTTAAGTGGTGCGAATTTAATTACATGCCCCTTAGCTAAATGTTTGTATCTCCCATTTGGTAGACGTTAGGTTAAGATGGACGAAATGATCAGAACATCAGGTTTAGTAGGTGACTGATGTCAATAAATCTTATCAAACCATCGGGCATATTCTTTTGTCCTTAGAAGGCGGATGAGCGAAATATGCGGGCCAACTGCGGATAGAAACCAAAAGAAGGAAATTCAGGTTCGACGTATTGCATCCTGATCAGCGTCTGATCAATAATGGGCGGCTGCAATCAAATACCCAGTAGGTAAAATCCCGCCCCCGTTCATTATGGTAGTGAAAATGACGATCCGGGCAAAAATTATAACGACCACGATCTACGAATATGCAACTGGAATGTGAGAACTCTATATAGATCCGGTGCAAGCATCCAATTGGCAGATGTACTCGAAAGTTATAAGGCTGACATTACCGCAATCCAGAAAATGCGATGGACATGACATGACTGCACAAGAAAATAAACTGCTATATCTACTACAGTTGCCATGAGAAAAAACATGAATTTGGTTGCCTATTTGTAGTTGGCAAAAGACTGCGACATCTAGTCTCTAGGTTCAATCCTGTGAGTGAACGTATAGCCACAATTCGCATAAAAGCGACATATTTTTATATTTCTCTAATTTTGTGTACATGCCCCGACAGAAACGAAAGATGATGATGCCAAAGACATATTCTATGAGCTCCTAGAGGAAACGTATGACCGCTGCCCTGGCCATGACATTAAGATTTTACTAGGAGATTTTAATGCCAAAGTAGGAAGGGAGAATGTGTTTAATCCAACTATTGGCAATTTCAGTCTACATGCTGACAGTTCCGACACCGGTATAAGACTGATTGACTTTGCAGCGGTAAAAACATGGTAATTGGTGGTGCAAGATTGCAGCATAGAGACATCAAGAAGGCTATTAGGGTATCCCCTGATCAAAGAACGAAGAACCAAATTGATCACCTGGCAATTGATGGAAGGCACTCATCCAGTGTAATGGACGTATGAGTGATCAGAGGAGATGACGTCGCTTCTGATCAATACCTGGTAGCAGAAAAGGTTCGCAGAAGATTAAGAAGAGTGAAAATCGTACGAAACTAGATGTAACAGTCTTTTTCCAACTACAAATCGGCAACCAAATTTATGTTTTTTCTCATGGCGACTGTAGTACATATCGCAGTTTGTTTCGCATCGCATTTCCTGGATTGTGATAATGTCAGCATTATAACTTTCGAGGACATCTGCCAATTGGATGCTTCCACCGAATCTATATAGAGTTCTCACATTCCAGGTGCATATCCGTAAATTTATCGTGGTCCTTAGAATGTTTGCCGCGGTCGTCAACAAATAGGGGTTTTTTATGTTTTTGTTTTCGGTCTTGTATTTTCAATGTCACTATGAACGGTGGCGGGAGGCAAACCCACTCCATCGGGTTTTTGCATTTTACCTACTGCCAGGGTATTTGATTGCAGCCGCCCATTATGGATCAGACGCTGACCAGAATAAAATATGTCGAACATGGATTTTCTTCTTTTGGTTTCTATCCGCCGTTGGACCATATATTTGGCTCACCGGCCTTCTAAGGTCAAAAGAATATCCCCGATAGCTTGATGAGCTTCAGTGACATCGTTCACCTACTAAGTCTGAGCCATATCAGTGATCGCATTGCCAATCAGGCTGCTCATTTATTTCGCCTTCTCGCTCTAGTGAGCTAACGGAGTTTTCCGATAAAGCCATTGCCCAGGACATACTGCGTGGAAGCAGTGAGCTGCTTGGACTGCCCAAAGAATTAATTTATTTCTAGCCACTCGCAAGTGAATGGCTATCAGATTCTTTCCACCTCCACGGACAGTCCTATGCCAATAACAGCGACAAATAATTCTGAGGTATGTATGGTAATTATGAATTCTAATCAAAATATAGACTTTATCACGGACTTTCCAATACATCAATTGGTTTCCAACTAATCTTTTCCCTGTGTGCAGCGTATAGGAAAACATACTTTTTTCTTTTTGTTTTTGGAACGAAGTTCCTTATCGCTCGTTGCGGAATAGGGGCTAAATGAAACAAAATTAAACAACTTGTTTTTAACACTGTTATGCCACAACCCAATATTATCAACTATATTGGGTACTTTTGTTTTTGGTTTGTGTCTAGACCAACATATGTTGCGAAATTTCTTGTTTAATGGGAAGTTTCCTAGGTGGAGCCTGTAACCAATATTTAGTATAAATAATAGCTT
Source organism: Phaonia tiefii (assembly GCA_963931995.1). Taxonomy (NCBI): domain Eukaryota; kingdom Metazoa; phylum Arthropoda; class Insecta; order Diptera; family Muscidae; genus Phaonia; species Phaonia tiefii. Next base: position 96,218,611 of record OZ008369.1, on the reverse strand, counting down.
TGAACCCAATAAAAAGGAAATTTACAGAAGACAAAGTGAAAGAATTTTAAAACAACAACATTTTCTCAAATAAGTGCCTTTTCTTAAAAAAAGTAAATTTTCCCAAAAAAAAAATAGCTATTAATGTTCTTAAACAAAGTACCTTTCATGAAAAAAATACCTTATTTTAAAGAAGTACTTTTGCTTAAAAAAACTAGATTTTCTTACAAAACTATCATTTCTTAAAAAATAGTATTTTTTTTTTTGAATTAGTAAAAAAATAAATAAATGCTTCCCATTACATCCCATGAAGGGTCCGGGGAGAAACTTCTCACAATCACTGAGCTGTGCGCTTTCCAGTTTTCACTCACCTACAGTTTTACACCGATTCCGAAAGGTATTTTGAGAAGCTTTATCATGGCTATATACTCGATAGTGTCGCCGTCACTATGCGACGTGACCGCCGCCAAAATAATTTTTTTTTTTATTTGAAGGTGTTCAGAGCAGGTTTCGAATCCAGGATCTCATGTACAACGGCCACCAATTTAAATTAGTACCGTTTCTTAAAAAAGTATATTTTCTTAAAAAAAATTGACTCTTCTTAAAAACCTACAGTTTCTTTAAAGAGTACCCTTTTTGAGAAACAAAATAACTTTTCTTGAGATAAGTACTTAAAAGTACTTAAAAATTTACCTATTCCTGGAAAAAGGATCAATTCTAAAATATCCCATTTCTTAAAAAAAACTTTTCTTCAACAAAAGACCATCTCTTAAAAAAAATACCTTTTCTTACAAAAATTTCTTTTCTTAAAAGTACCTTATCTTAAAAATAAAATAATACCTTTTCTTTTCTTGCGATAAGTTGTCTTCTGAATATAAGTACATATTCTTAAAAAAATAAACATTTTCCTAAAAGAGTGCCCCCTTCTTTAAATAGTACCTGTTCTTAAAAAAGTACTTCTTTGAAAAAAAATCATACCTTTTTGGCTTTTTCTACCAGAAAGTGCTTCTACTTACAAATAGTACCTATTCTTAAAAAAACATTAGCTTTTAATAAATGAAGTACCTACCTCTCTTTAAAAATTGCCTTTTCGGGATCCAATGTGTCCAAATAGGGAGGTTTTGAATTTGACTCTTTCTCCATTGTAAATTTAATACTGGAGTGGAAACTGTTAAAAACATCCAAAATTGTATTTATTTCGTCCTCTGAAACGAGAGAAAATAAATCGTCTACATATTTTGTTAAAATTTTTGGTTTTATATCAAATTTTTCGATACAAGAGTCCAGTAAATTTTCCATAACGATGTCAGCAACTATTGGAGAAGCTGGTGAGCCCATTGGGAGTCCCTTTTGTTGCAAACAATTGTGAAAAAAATTATGTCAATTTAAGGGAAATGCAACAGTAGCTATAAGGAAATGTGACTATGACTCGAGAATAGGCAACATTGTTGGAAATACAGCAGAATACAAGCTAGTGAGCAAAGATCCTACGAGTACACTGGAAAGGAAGAATAATAAATTCGTTGACGAACTTCAAAAAGTAGGAATTATTAATCAAACACAGAAGAATAAACTTAAAACAACAGTATCCACAGCACCGAGATTATATGGAGTTCCAAAAATACACAAAGAAGATTTTCCATTAAGACCAATTTGCTCTTTTGTTAACTCACCATCATATGAACTGTGTAAATACATTACAAACATCCTTAAAAAGATAACGGAAAATTCAAAATATAATGTAAAAGATTCAATACAATTTAAGGACAGAATAAAGAACCAGAAGATTAATAGTAACGACATTTTAGTTTCGTTTGACGTAGTATCTCTATTCCCGAGTGTTCCCGTAGACATAGCTATCAGTATCATAAAGGAAAAATGGAACACATTAAAGCAACATACAGACATTGATAAATCTTTATTTTTAGATATATTAAGATTTTGTATAGTGGATAACCGATATTTCCAACATGATGGGAGGATATATTTGCAACAAAAGGGACTCCCAATGGGCTCACCTCCAATAGTTGCTGACATCGTTATGGAAAATTTACTGGACTCTTGTATCGAAAAATTGGATATAAAACCAAAAATTTTAACAAAATATGTAGACGATTTATTTTGTGTCGTTTCAGAGGACGAAATAAATACAATTTTGGATGTTTTTAACAGTTTCCACTCCAGTATTAAATTTACAATGGAGAAAGAGTCAAATTCAAAACCTCCCTATTTGGACACATTGGTGGTCAGGAGAGGGGAAAATGTATCAATTAATTGGTATCAGAAACCAACGTCTTCAGGAAGAATAATCAACTTCCACTCGAAACATCAAAAACGTGTGATTATAAATACGGCGAAAAATTTAATAAACCGCGTTTTGACTATAAGTGATGTAGAATTCCACAAGGTCAATAAGGAAAGGATAAGGAACATTCTCAAGGACAACAACTTCCCGAACCATCTTACCAACAGACTAATAAGGCAATTTGAGGATAAACAACAACCGAACAGGGTTACTACAGATGAGCCAAAAATTTACAAGTCAATAACGTACATACCTGGAATAACAAATAGGTTGGCGAAGTCAAAAATATTTGACGACAAGAATTATAGGATAGCACACAAAACATATAACACAATAGGCAGAATATTTAGTAAAATAAAGGATAGTTTGGACAAATTTGATATGAGTAATATAGTATATAAAATACCATGTAAAGGAAATGACAACGAGGTTTGTAACAAAGTATATGTAGGGACTACAAAAAATAAACTAAAGACACGAATTGCAGGACACAAATCAGATCAGAAATATAGGCACATTTCTACACAGAAAACAGCATTAACATCCCCATTGTGCTAGATTAAATCATTGCCCAAACTTTCAGGATACAGCGGTTTTAAATAAAGAAAACAATTATAAACGTCGTTATATGTTAGAAATGCTACAGATAATTAATACACCAACATTGAAAAGAATTAACTATAAAACAGATACAGATAATGTAGCCCAAATTTACAGACATTTAATTAGTAAAAAGTAGAACCATTTAAGCAAGAATTATTTATCATATCAATCTAATATTTTTCTTTGGGTAAATTTATATGAACTTTTTGCGGACATTATTTTTGTTTGTGTAACTTCAGAAAATTTTGAAAAAAGGCGAGAAAATTTGTTTGAACATTTTTAAATTGACATAATTTTTTCACAATTGTTAATTTTGTTTTGTTTTAATTGTTAAATATTGTTTATATCTCCTGATGATGCTACACAAAGGAGTAGCGAAATATCGAGGAAAATAAATATAACAACAGCAAATCTGACCTCAAGCTCGAAGAATATTGATTATTTAGTGTTAAATTATTAATTAAATTGCATTACCAATTACCCATGTGTAATGGGTAAACGATCTGTACGCATTCCTCAAATCATTTCTCATACGCATTTTAGAAATCGGAGCGAAGTGTTTAATTTATAATAGAATTAACAATTTTTAAATTGAGCAACATAAATTACACTCGAGGTTGCTACAAAAATTCCCATGCGCAATACATTATTTTTTTTTAAATTTTGTTAACTAGTTGTTATTTTGGGAGTGTGAACTCATTTATAAACGTAATGTGTTTTTTTGTTGTCACAACGTCCATTTCGTTAAACAGATTGTTTTGAATTGAATTTAAATGATTATTAAACGTCTCCACTAATTAAGATAAGAAATGTATCGATTTCATTCAGATAAGTTGTAAAGTGTCAACTAGATCGTTAATTAATTCATATTTTTCGGGGTAATGAACTCAAACGAGCAAATACGCGAGTAAGTTACTGCATCATTAATCGTACAGGCAAAACAAATTAAAAAGTCGTTTATGTAGTTGAAGGTGATACAAAAGAGAAAATTTAACAAATCTTTAAAAACAGTTTAACAATTTTAAATATTAATTTTTTTTTTGGCTCATACGAAATTTGACTTAATCTAATATAGTGGACTGTTGCTTGACTTGCGACTTATTCTGATGGAGCCGTATTTCGTCCATGGTTATGAAAAAAAACACATCATGCTACTAATCAATATATTGTGCTTGCGATGAATTACGAGAAAACGATGCACGCATTTTGCTGATCAAGGTTTTTTGTCTCTGTAGTGAACAGATTATCCGTCGTCAGATGTTCTCTTTCGAATTTTTTGTACTTATGTAGCTTTGACAATTAATTCAAAAGGAATAAAAAAAAAAACAACGACGTATATATGTAATTATAACATATTAAATGGCCAGCAGTGGAATTATTTCTAAAAACACATGAAATATATCTGCAATTTTTGAACGGGTATACGGCTTAAGTGAAATTTTACTGAAAAATAGATAAAACGTAGATGAGCTTCACTACTTTCTCTAAGATTTAATTACTCAACACAAGCTACGCAATTGAAGCCCATCGACAAAGACGTACATATTTGTGGCCCAAAACCAAAAATATTTTAATGTGATTTACACTATTTCGCAACTGTAAAGCTTTAGCCACACCTGGGCAAATTTATTTCCTTAAAATCTGTCAAACTATTTCAGAGTCGATTTTATGGTCACTTACGTACACTTAGTTATTGTTTGTACAAACAGCTGTCAATAAAAAACATGTGCTCAGATTTGAAAAAATATTTTCCAGTCCTATGACAATAATACTATTAAAAAATTTAAATTTATTCCCCTTAAAACACTATACAAGCGATTATTTACAATAATGTATGTGGCCAAAATAAAGGCTTTGGCAAAATTGCTGGACGCGGGCGAGGCAAAATATGCCAAAATAAAATAAAAGCTTTGTCGAACGGACCGACCCATGGGATTAGTTGGAAATCAATCCCGGCATTGGAGATTCCATTATAAAGTCTACATTTTGATTAGAATTCAAAATTGTCATACATCAGAATTATTTGTCGATGTTATTGATAGATTAAAAATACGTTTTACTAAATACCGAACTTAAGTTGTATTAAACAATTTGAGATTTTCAAAAAACTCATTCATCTGAAAGTACAATATTAGAATTCTTGTTTAAATATTAGTCACTGTAATCATAATTTAGTTGCTGTCACAAAAACACTTGTTACAAAGTTATGTATTCGATTTTTCACAAGAGGCTTTGTTGTTAGAGAAACAACGTATATTGGAATGTTACACGAGAACTTTACAGAAAAACTAATATTTAAACAGAAAGTGATAAAGTTGACAAAACAAACACTAAAGTGTATACATATAAATATCACGCAGCGAAGAATACATATTATCATAAATTGAGGTGAAGTGACTTTTAAACACAATCGTTGAATCTGACGCCACTATTGACGCCTTCACAAACACATGCAAACAATTGTGGTCACTTGGCTGGAGGAACCAAGCGGCGGAAATCAGGAGCTGGAAGGCCTGAAATCATGACCAAGAAGGCATTCTATAGAATACGGCAGGCCTTCCCTACACATTACCTCCTCCTTTCTTTTTAACATTGCGTGAGATTGGAAGGCAAGGCCTTCCATCCCTCTCTACTAGAAGGCCTTCAAAAAGAGTATATTTAGAAGGACTTACATAAAAATAAAAAAATATATATGGAAATTAGCTTTATATTTCAGATTTTTACTTTAACCAATTGTAATTCTTATATATGATTTTTTTTTAAATTCTGCAGCCACAGGAATCGAACACACGACCTTGGAACTTACAATCGGACGCTTTATCTACTGGGCTATCGGATGTTATGATTTTGCAACGACGAATTGCGAACATGTGGAAAGACAGGGTTTCATGAACAATAGCGCCTTCTGGCATTCTTTTAACAGGCCTGTCGAAGCCTTATAAAATCATGCATTTCGCAGGCATTATTAAAGTATGCATTACCAAAGAATGATACCGCATGCCTTATTCGTGGAAGGCCTCTCAAATTCCTCCGCTGGGAACTATTAATGTGGATTACACAAATTAACTTAAACATACCCCTGTCAAATATTTATATGTGCAATGTATCATGTTGAGTTGGAGCTTTGAAAACTATAATTTTTTTTATTTTTATTTTATATATTTATGTGTTCTTTAAAACTATAAGAAAACATATTTTTCCATTTGATTTTAGAACAAAAAAAGTGTTTGATATATTCTTCATAGAAAATAATTATATATGCAAAAATGAAACTTAAATTTAATTCGTATTATTATCCAATTAAAATATATAATTAATATGATATTGAGTTACCCTTGTGTATAAGAACTTGTTGTAGCCTGCGTGGCATAGAATTCACTAAGTTGCTTAAAGTGGACATGCCAATTTTCTCCCATTCCCCCAATATTGCTAGTTTTAGTTCTTTAAGCGTCGTATACTGCTTCGACTTTGAAAACACCTTGGCGAAAAGTATCCCCCAGAGGTCTTCAATTGCGTTGAGGTCGGGACTTGGCTGGCACTCCAGTAACGGAATATTTCGGGACTTAAAAAATCCCTTGTGAACCGAGCAATGTGGATCGGGGTGTTGTCTTGTTGAAAAGTCCTGTTATCTTCATATAATTCGCCAGCAAAGTCAATTAAATTGCTGTCCAACATATCAACGTATGCTTCCGCATTCATTTTAGTTGGGACAAAGCATATTTCTGACTTCCCTCTTGCTCCAAATGCAGCCCATATCATAAGAGATCCAGCACCGTGGTTTCGCTTTTAGCACGTTTGCCGATCTCTCCAAATTTATGGTGACCATCAGGACCATCCAAATTAAACTTTTTCTCATCACTAAATATAACGATTTAAAATTCGTCCTCCCAATACTTGTACTTTTCAACAAAAGCAATACTCGCATTTGTATGGCACTGGGTTAAGTGTGGTTTGACCATTTTGATTTGGTACCCAAGACCTATATCGTCCTTTAGCAGGTACTGGGGACGCGGTCTCGTCACATTTAGACCCAATTCCACCATTATTTCCCTACAAGTCATATTCTCATTAGCTGCTAAATGCCGAATGCGCCGCTTAGTCGACTCTGGTCTACAGTTGGAATGCGTCCACTGCGCTTAATACAATCATAGTTTTCGCGGTCTTTGAGGAAATTCGAAACTGTATTGCGATGCCTATTTACCGCAGCTGCAATCTCACCAATTCCTTTACCTGCAAGTCTCATTCCAACAATTTTTCTGCGCTCCTCATCCGTAAGTTCACTTCCACGTGGCATGTTCAACCAGAAACAAAACTGTGAATAAAACGTTTCTTAGAATATATTCATAACGATCACTTTACTCACGTACACGAAGATATTTTATACTACACACCCGAGAAAAATAGAGTTGTTCACTTTAAAGTATCAGGAGCGCGACTGCACATATAATTATTTTCTATTGAATTGCAAACTTACAGCAACAATCATACATAACGGGACTATAAATAAAGTCCAAAAGAGAAAAAAGTATATGATAAAGAGAGAGGGATATTATCGAAAAAATTTTATATGGTCGACATTAAATTACATTTAGTTTCCAGAACGAAAGAAAAAAAATATTTTGCACATATAAATATTTGACAGAGGTACATAAGATACCCAGGCTAACTCATCCCCATTATTGATCGAAAATATGAAAAATTTGGAAAATATGTATATATCTCGAAAACAATTATATGTTATTATATGTTATTTTTTTAAGAAAATGTACTTACATATTTTGAAAAAGGCTACTTAACTCAAGAAAAAAAGGTATTATTTTAGTTTTAAGAAAATGAATTTTTGAATGAAAAGGTATATTTTATAAGAAAAGGTATTTTTTTGAAGAAAAGATTTTTAAGAGTAGGTACTCACTTTAAAGAAAATAAGTTTTTTAAGAAAAGGCAATTTGTTGTAAGAAAATGTACTTTTCTAAGAAAAGTTACTTATTTAAAAAATACTTGTTTTAAGTAAAGGTACTTTTTGTAAAAAAATTACCTTTTTCAAGCAAAGGTACTTCTTTGAGATAATGTATTATTTTAAGAAAAGGTACTTTTTTTAAGAATATGAATAAGTATTTTTTTGAAAAAATTAACTTTTTTTAAACTTCTTTCCTGGAGCTTTTCCAAATTTACGTTATATTGGGTTCAAAACTACAATATATACTAAAGATTGGTTACAAGCTCCACCTAGAAAACTTCCCACTAAACAAGAAATTTCCCAACATATGTGAGACTTGTAGTTAGTCTAGACACAAACCAAAGTGAAAGTAATCAATATAGTTGATAATAGTGGTTTGTAGGATAATAGTGTTAAAACAAACGTTGTTTTATTGTTTTTTCATTTAGCCCCCATCCCGCAACGTGCGATAAGGAACTTCGTTCCAAAAAACTCCCTGAAGAAGTTGGATATTGCCAACGAAACGTCGGAGAAATAAATTAAATAAAAATATTTTATTTGGGTTTTGCTCACATTGACCAGTATATATTACTCAAAATTAATAGACACAAAATCTGAATTGAAAGTTTGAAATCCTTTCTTTGTCTCCTTAAATGGCTTATAAATGTTAAAATCGAATTCCGTACACTTCCAACACTCTCATAATGCCTCCCATTAAAGCCAGCACATTTCACATGGGTATGACTATCACAAAGCCAACATGAAAGAAAACAACACTCATATACGTCCCTGACTGTACAAATCTTTGCCACACACTCAATTGGCATATTATGTCTTAAGGTATGCAATAAAACAAAACTAACAAAACGAATTGGTAGAATTTTCAAACACTAAACCACTAAATCCTAAAAGTATGCAATGGTGTTATCCAAAATCAAATTGGAAACCACAAAATACTGGGTTTAGCATAATAGTATTAAAAAAGAGTAGTTAAATTTTTTTCCATTTAGGCCCCATCCCGCAATGTTCGGTAAGGAAATTCGTTCCAAAAATGGCTATAACTCTGAAACCGTGCGTCCAACCGCATAAATAATAACTTGGTTAGCTCTGTAAGAGACTTTAATCAATTGATGTCACATATATATATATATATATGTGTGTGTGTGTTTTAGCGATTTTTAATTGAAAAATGTTAGCTTAACGGATTTTAAGTTATGCCATATGAGATTCATCAGTTGCTTATAGTCTCCTACGGAGTCCTATGGAGGTAACAAATTTATTATTTTTGCAGTTGGACGCACCGTTTCCGAGTTATAGCAATTTCTTTTATTTTTGTCATGTACTTATTTTGGGGATTTTTAAAAAAAGTCCATACGAATTGGACCACTTTATGAAAACCCGATAGACAGCCGAAAAAATTAGTTATATTTCGATTGAACGCTACGTTTGCGAAATTATACATAATGGCGTTTAGCGATTTTTTACTCGAAAAACTTTAGTGTTAGCGATTTGTTAAAAAAAGTGATGCCGTATAGAAGACATCCATTGGCTGCAGCCTCCTACGAAGGTAAAAAATAAAAACCCCTTAGAAACTCGTAAAAATTTGTTATTTTTTCGATTGGACGCTCCGTTTTCGAGATACACAATTTTTTTCACATTTTTGATCAAAATGGACACGAAATCCAAACCCTGATTATAAATAATAATAATTTTGTTTATATTTAAATATATAATACACAACTTTAATAAAAAATTATTTTTTTAGCTTTTTTCCTATAAAATTCATATGGGCGTCACCAAATGGCTGTGACATCCATTAAATTCAAGTAGTTAGTTGACCATACCAACATATTATTTGGTACAACCGAATTAGCTTTTAAATTTTTCATTCATCCAAATAATATAATATTCACAACTATATGATAATTTGATTGCTAGAACTAAAACTTGAATGGCAGATCACATTTATTTCTTCTTACTGTGGCTTCAACTAAATATTTCAGTTCTTGCAACCAAAACTGATTTACAAATCAATTGATATGCACAACCTTGAACCCAATCTATTCATCTTGACCCGGTCAGCCATGTGAGGCACCGCATTTAACAAAGTAGAGTACTCAGTCCGATTGAGGAGAGACACTCTTGGTTCCCTATAAAATCTTGCCCCAAGTAGCTCAAAATCGTATAGGCCAGAGCGGGACAACTACAAAGAAGATGTTCCATCGTCTCGGACACCTCCTCCTCTTCGCACAAGCGACAGATCCGGTACTGATCTATCCCAGTAAATCTGCTGATTCGTTCCCAGGATTATCGCAATGTCCTGGAACCCAGAAGAGCCTCATATTCAGAGAACTTAGCCTGTCCAATTTCTCCTTATAATGTCTCACCAACTTTGATATACACCCTGTATTCTTGATCGTCTTTATCGCAGCTTAGCTATCCACACAGAGTGTTATCCGTCTGCTAGTATCGATTCCGCATCCCATGGTTGCGACCGTAACTCAGCCTGAAAGACACTGCCTAAACTATTTAACCTGAACGAGTGACGTAGCTGCAGGTCCTCACTGTATATACGAGCTCCTGTAAAAATAGGGTATACCGCGATCTTTCCAGATTTGCGATGTTCACTTTGCGGAAATCCATACGATTCGTCAAGAAATAAGTAAGAGGCAGCAGACGACAAGAGGCGCCACTACCCAAAATTTCGAGAATATTCGCACGATCATGCGCAGACTGATGCCAATCGCCAGCTACCCTGAATCTGGAAGTCTAGCTTTAACGTACAATTTCAGGAGCGAAATTCCCAGGAACACATCTAATGCCGCGTGCGGTGTGCTCCTTCTCGCCCCAGTGATCCCTATTGCAGCCATCCTCTGAACCTTGCAGCATCTTCAGTAGATTACTCTTTTCAAGGGCCTCTCTTCAGCCATTCCCAAATATTCCTTGACCAATTCAGCTTGTAATCGAGAACAACAATTAGGTACTTGGCCTCCGTCCAGAGCTTCAGTTCCAGACCATCCAGACATGGTGGTCTGAAAATTTTAATCTTATATCTACGAGGAAGAGAATCAATTTCTTTGTTTGGGGGTTTACCACCAAGCCACAGCTCCTGGTTAATCGTAGCAGATTTCCAAGGCCAGTTTGCTTAAAGTCACACATAGTTCCTTTGAATTTCAGGCCTATCATGATAACCAAAATTTTCCTAACATCTTCATCGAAGGAATTGAGTACTCCATCCATTACAAGAAGTCATAGGAGTGGGGAATTTAGCAGAAAGAATGACAGACTACATGGTCTGTAATCCTTTGGGGACGCATTTACGGGCTTACCCACTTTCGGTATAATAACAATATTAAACTCTTTCCATTTATCCGGAATAAAACATAGCCCGACAGAAGCGTTGAAAATGTCCACCATAACCGGGATTATATCATGCAGACAGATTTGCAGGATGAGTGGTATTATACTACCCGAACCAGGTAATCTGAAGAGCTTGAAAGTCTAATCACCAAATCCAAGTGCGCAAGGTTTACAGACGTGGGTCGGCTTTTAAAAAAAAAAATGGATTCCCTTTACATCCCATGAAGGATTTGGGAAGAGCGTCTCACAACCAGTGCGCTGTGCGCTTTCTAGTTTTATACTCACTGATTGGGACCTACAGTTTTACACCGGTTCCGAACGGTATTTTTGAGAAGCATTTTCATAGCTAAATACTCGATAGTGTCGCCGTCACTATGCGACGTGACCGCCGTCGAAAGAAATATTAAGGTGGTCACACCAGGGATCTCAAGTAAAGGGTTTTTCGACAGAGACGCTACAAAAGTAAATCGATAGGGACAGCAAACGACGCCATATTTTTCCCGCTCTTTTGACATTTCTCTTCAGTAAGGTTTGCCATTTCATCATGGAAAGATACACGAGCCAACATCGAGTCGAAATTGTTAAAATTTACTACCGAAATTTGGAGTCAGTGGCCTCAACTTTAAGAGGCCAACTTTAAGAGTCCTCAACAATCAGCGATGAGGCTCATTTCTGGCTGAATGGCATCGTCAATAAGCAAACTATGCGTCATTGCTCAGACAGCAATCCACACGTAATCCATGAGTCATCATTGCATCCCGAAAAAATTACGGTTTTGTGCGGTTTATGGGCCGGCGGCGTCATTGGGCCGTACTTCTTCCGTGATGATCAAGACCGGCACATTACTGTGAATGCGAATCGCTACCGTCCAATGATAACCGAATATTTTTGACCCCAATTGGATAATATGGACTTGGAGGACATGTGGTTCCAACAGGACGGCGCCACAGGCCACACAGCGAATGCCACAATCAATTTATTGGAAACCAAGTTTGGTGAACGTGTTATCTCACGAAATGGCCCAGTCGATTGGCCGCCTCGGTCGTGCGATTTGACCCCGTTAGATTATTTCCTGTGGGGCTACGTCAAGTCTCTGGTCTATGCCAACAAGCCAGCGACGATTGATAAAATATCGAAGTGAAATTGCAGCAGTATCGGCCGATTTATGCTTGAAAACCGTTGACAGTTGGGTTCAGCGTCTGGACTTCTGCAAGCGTGCCCGTGGTGGCCATGCAAAAGAAATCGAGTTCCATACATAATGACATCGAACGTACTTTCACAGGAATAAAGAATTTCATTGGTATCTAAAACCGGTTTTGTTTTATTTAAAACAACTTTTGTAGCGCTCTTATTGAAAAACCCGATACAAGAGGCGCCCATTGCACCACCGTCGGCTAGTCCGGAAAGTGGTTCTGGTGGCTTTGGGCAAGGTGTATCCAGCTGCTTTTTGCACTACACTGGCTGCGGTATCTTGCCCGGTTCAGAGAGGGGGTAAAACTCAGCAAAAAAGAAATGTTAAGAGCTGTTGTCAATACGTCAACTTTCCCGTTTACCTCATCAGTTATACTTCAGATTCCTCCAGGGAGTTTACTGCTGCGAGAACTTGGGTACGGAATACAGTCCAATTACCCCTTACCACATCCACTATAGAGTAGATGGAGCTATGATCCAAGAAGGAGTAATCCCCAGAGACCATTCAATGCGTAGTAACAGAGGTGTTCAAATTTGCCTTCAGGGTCAATATAAGATGTGCACATGGCATGGAGGATATTACCTTCCAGGTACCGGTGTTGAAGAAGGGATTTTGTTTCGTCAGCAAGTCAATGCTGAGCTTATCCGTACCAAAGTATGGCGATCTGCCGTAGTGGAAGCACAGACCTCGAAATGACTTCTAAACTGGCGCTAGGTCAAAGTTCACCAAAACCATTCATTGTGTTTTTGAGAAAACTAGCCTTATTTTCATTTTCACAGTCAATAATTTTGACTCCATTCGATCAGTCTACGCTAAGGAAGTTTACCTGTTCCTTGCCCACTTCGGGGTCGCCCATCTGCAGAGTCAGCTTCTTCTCTAGTGCAACCCAGTATACAGTGCTGATTTTCGCATCGGTAACAGCCTGTCCACTACAGCCACCTTTGATGGGTTACAATATAAGATATTGATTAAGATATTGGTTCAACGAAATAAAACATGATCCTACTTCTGTGTTTGATGAGGAGACCCCAGGCCCCTCGGCAGCCGTGGTATCCGAGAAAATCGTTCGAAATGTCCACGACATGATTCTCGCTGATCGCCGAACGAAAGTATTCGAAATAGCTGAGGCTGTATGCGTGTCGTACGGACTGCCACCTAATATTGTACATGACAAGTTAAGCATGAGAAAGGTGTCGGCGTTGAACAACAAGCACCAGAACATTCATCGGGAAGTGTCGCGGACATATCCATGAACTGCATTACGAATTGCTGCCGCATCCACCGTACTCGCCCGACTTGGTGCCATGCGATTTCCTTTTGTTCGCAAACATGAGATCGTGGCCGGGGGAAAAACTTCAGCTCAAACGAGGAGTTATCGTCAAGACAGGATCGAATTTTAAATAACTGACAGAAACGTTGGGAAAAAATATATTGTGCTAAAAAGAGATTACGTAGAAAAAAAAATTGTGGAAACTTGCCTCATCATTCCTAACACAGGTACACATTGATCGACCCTCGTATATCGGAAATGGTACAATTTAAAAGCCCCGTTCCCGAAATATAAAAACTAAATATTTTCCCATTGCATCCCATGAAGGGATAGGGGAGAGCTTCTCCCACTGAGCTGTGTGCATTCCAGTTTCCACTCACTGATTGGGACCTACAGTTTAACACCGATTCTGAACGGTTTTTGAGAAGCTATTTCACGGCTTATTACTGCATAGTGTCGCCGTCACTAAGCTTGTGTAATAAGCATTTCAAGTAAATACCGCCCGTAAAGTCTGCAAAATCACTAGCAGTGGAGTATTTTTATCATTCCCTTTAATATTAATACCCACACTAAGTATTTGGAGTTATCCGTTTTTCAATACCTCCCATAATAAGGTAAATTGGCGTTGTCTAGGTAAACAGATGTCGCACTATAAAATTAAATACATCATTGAATTCGTGCAAAGAATACCTATAAATGGAGTACTCGCATTTACCTGTTGCTATGTGGACCCCTTGTTTGGACCCTGTAGGTCCCACGGATCCCAACGCCCATTTTATTAATTTTCCCTGCACTGTCACGAAGTGGATGCAATTCCGACTCATGGAGTATCTGTGGGTTGGAAGCACTCCATATTCGACAATTTTGTTTGTTTATGTTGCCGTTTAAATCGAAATGGGCCTCGTCAGACATGAAAACACAGTTCAATATGTTTCCGTCCTCTTCCACCATTTGAAGCATCTTCTGGCAAAATTACAAGCAAATCGGGAAGTCTGCTGCATTCAGTTTGTTGGCCATTTTAATTTTATATGGAAGTAAGTCCAAATTTTTGTACATAATTGACTGCAATGACTGTCTGGTATACCCATTTGAGCAGATAATCCTCTTGTCGAAACTCTTGGATTGTTTTGTATGGCAACAGCTACAGCAGCGATTGTTTCCTCCGTCCAAACTGAAGGGTTTCGATGGTAAGGTCTTCTGTTGACTGTTGCATGCTCGGCAAAATTGTTTACAAGTCTCACTATGGTCCATCTCATCGGAGGATTGCCGCCAAACGTCCTCCTATACTCTCTTTGGACCGAATCTACGGACTCCAGTGCGTGATAGCGGCGGACAATCCAAATTCTTGTTTCAGTGTCCCAGTCATCCATTTTTGTTAAATCTAAAAATCAATCTGCAAATTAAAAACAAATTAAACAGATTCATTAAATGGAAAAAAAAGTTATTACATTTTTTTTTTGGTAGCGGCTTTCGTCAACTGCAAATTGTTCGTTACTGTAGTGAAAGTATGGTTGTTGCTGCAATGAATTTGCTTCATTATTACAACGAATTTCTTTCGTTGCTGCAATGAATTTGTTTCATTGTTGCTATGGATAAGTATCGCTCTTGCAAGGAATTTGTTTCATTGCTGCAATGAATTTGTTCATTGCTGCTATGAATTTGTTTTATTGGTGCAACGAATTTGAATCATTGTTGCAATGAATTTGTTTCATTACTACAATGATTTTGTTTCAATGCTGCCCTGAATATTTTGAAGTGTGTTTGAAATTATTTATTGAAAATTTTACAAAAATACACTATTAGTATTACATTGCAGGTGTTTTGATAACAATTTTTTGAATCTTTGTTTCGAAAATGTCCTCTATTGGCTAAATAGATTATATTCATTCCATGTTGAAACACTCGTCTAGAGAAGATTGTGGTAGTCGAGGAGTTGAGTGTTATTGTGGCCGTTGTATTCACGTCCTGGAATTAAAAACAAATATGACAAATTTATTATTAAGATTTCTTACTAAAGTATGTACTCATCTATGTATGTCTGTACTTATACTTACCATGAACATAAGCACTACTCCCCTATGCTCTAATCCTTTAACATAGAACCACATCATTGTTTTGTTAAATCATGCAATTGTTGTTGTGTTGAGGGTTCTGATATTCAATTGTAGCGCCAAATCCTCCCATCATTAAGCCAGTGATCGCTCTGCAAACATTTTTTCAACTGCTCTTTTACTTATTTTATTCATTGTAAATGAAATTGTTACTTTTTATGGTCATCGCACATGAAACACTTTGTTTCTTTGACTTCTTCATTTTCATTGACTTCAATACCAAATACCAATACAACGAAACAGGAGCGACCGAATTCTGATCAAAACACAAAAACACGAACATTGTGTTGCGATTTGTACCATCCCGCGCATAAAACACGCACAAATTTCGGGGTAGTTTTTCTGCTATCAATGCATCACTTTCTTTCCCGTCGTGTTGCTCCTTGCATTCAGTTTATTTATCTATTCTGCTTGTTTTATAGATAATTTAGTTTTCACAATAAAAGATTATTACAAAGTGCAATAAATTGTTCTATTTTTAAAAAAAATACATTTAAATTATTCAGGCGGAGAAATATGTCTACCACTATCGGTTGTTGCAATTGAACTGATTTAAAATGTGTACGTGACCCACCACTCACGCACACCATTTTCTCCTGCTGGCCACTTTTTTACGCTCTCTCATTTTTTCGACAACTTCTCTCTCTATACCATCATAAAAATAAATTTCATTACAATAACGAAATTGTTTTGTCAACTAAAAATATTGACAAACCCGCAAAATAAATAAACAACAAATATAAACTACAAAAAGTAAGAGATAAACCAAATATCAGTAGTTTAAAACTCGTGCCATTACTTTTTTTTTAATTTTCAACCCAGTTTTCTACAAAATTCAAATTAAATATAATTGTTAGACGAACGAAACGTAAGTTGTTGCAAGTTGTTGCAGCAACGAAATGAAAAATTGTCAATGAAGTCAAGTATGAAATTTTTCATTGCAGCGACTACCAAATTGTCGGATATACGACACTTTTCACTATAACAACGTAAAAAAATTAACGAAAATGTTTCATCCATGCGACGAAGCGTTTTTCTTTCAGTGTAAACAATACATAGTAAAAGAAAATACCCCTCTTTTGGATATAATCAATTTCGATCTTATAATCTTTGTACTTCCTGATGAAATGCATATAATTACCTGAGAATCAGTAAATGTTGATTCAAAAATTGATGTTTAAAGGCCCAGACATTTGTATATGGGCCAAAGAGAAAATGTTTTAAAATTTGGGGTTGAAAAAATTGTCACATTTTTTTCATGACATTGATTTGTATACCTTTATATCTTTGTTTTTTTCAAAGATTGCAGCGTTTTTAACTAAATTTCAGGAATGTGTAAATACTTTTGAGAGACAAAATAAGTGTGAAAAAATTTTTGAAAGATGAGGTATAGACTTTTTTTGTAATTTAAATCAACAGCCGTCAAGTTTGTTGCTAAAAATGTTAACTAGCATAATCTATACATTTTAAGGATTACAATTGAAAAGATTTCATTTTCCAACATTATTTGTAAAGCTCCAACATTTCGTTGAATTTCTAAGTATACTAAAAATACTCATTTGTGTGAATGTATTTGATTATTACCTCGTTTATACGACACTTATCACAATACCACTCATATCGTGATATTCCCATGTTCCTGTTTATACGATATACACCACATCATGATATAAACAGCCATGTGATGCTAGGTGGCAACTCACAAATAGAATCACAAACAAAAATCAGCTGATTACAAACATAAAAAGAAAATGTTATTGAAATTAATTTTAATTCAGCGTGTAAAAAATAGGACAAAATTGTTGCAGCTTTTACTACAACGGAGGCATAAGCGTTTTATGGCTATGATGCAGGCAATGAGAGAATTCTACACCAAATACAGCATAATGCTAATGCAGCTATACCCTGGTTGTGGTTGCCACAGATCTTTAAAAAACAGCTGTTCTCCGAATCTTGATATGGAGTGAAATCATAGTAAACTTTCGTGACAAACATATCGCGCTAAAGCGTTTATACGAGTATTTTTTTGACGTATCGTGATATGATATCGCGATATAGGTCACCGTATAAACGTAGTATATGTCTGTACATTGCTGTATGTGAATAATTCTTGACAGAATGTACCATGCAGACAATTTTCTGTCCAAAGAAACATTGTGTATACTTTTACGTTTATAACGGGTTTTTCATTAAGAACGCTACAAAATAAAACAAAATCGGTTTTAGATACCAATGAAATTCTTTATTCCTGTGAAATTACGTTCGATGCCATTATGTATGGAAGTCGATTTCTTTTGCATGGCCACCACGGGCACGCTTGCAGAAGTCCAAACGTGAGCTAACACGTTCACCATACTTGGTTTCCAATAAATTGATTGTGGCATTCGCTGTGTGGCTTATGGCGCCGTCCTGTTGGAACCACATGTCCTCCAAGTCCATATTACCCAATTGGGGCCAAAAATATTCCGTTATCATTAAACGGTAGCGATTCGCATTCACAGTAATGTGCCGGTCTTGATCATCACGGAAGAAGTACGGCCCAATGACGCCGCCGGCCCATAAACCGCACCAAACCGTAATTTTTTCGGGATGCAATGATGACTCATGGATTACGTGTGGATTGCTGTCTGACCAATAACGCATATTTTGCTTATTGACGAAGCCATTCAGCCAGAAATGAGCCTCATCGCTGAAGATGATTTTCCGATGAAAATCCGAATCATTTTCAAGTTGTTGCTCAGCCCAATTCACGAACATACGATGCTGATGGTGGTCAAGCGGCTTCAGTTCTTGCGTCAATTTGATCTTGTAAGAATGTAGGCCAAGATCTTTGCGCAAAATTCACCACAACCCCGTCACAGAGATGCCCAACGCTTGAGAACGACGTATGAGAGACACATTTGGGCTTTCTTGAACTCAAGCCTCAGCGGCAGCGATATTCTCGACACTACGGGCACTTCTTTGTCTCACTGGCACGGGAACATTTTGTACTGTGCCTGTGGATTCAAATTTGTCCACTAGACGCTCAATTGTTGATCTGTAGTAAATTTTAATAATTTCGACTCGTTGTTGGCTCGTATATCTTTCCATGATGAAATGGCAAACCTTACTGAAGACAAACGTCAAAAGAGCGGGAATAAATATGGCGTCGTTTGCTGTCCCTATCGATTTACTTTTGTAGCGTCTCTGTTGAAAAACCCTTATAGTAACCGCCTTATTCCTAAAAAGTTGTGAGAGGCTTGAGACTACAGATGGGCACGTGAGAAAATTTTGGCTTACGCTAACGCACGCTCACGAAGGGAAGACGGTCATTCATGCATGAATATTTTATCGCAGCTCACGTTCACGCACGATTCACGACAATCGCGTAGAAATTAATCGGGGTTTTTATATGAACCATTTGCTTTATTTTTATACCAATATTAAGGAGAGTATTAAAAAAGTCCTAAAGTGAACGTAAAAGCAAAAGCCAACGCGAACGCCAAAGTCAAAAACTGGTAGTTACGAAAGCTATCACCGACATTTGTGTTATATCACAATAAATAAAGATTAGAAAATATTGCTCTATTGCAATGGAAAACTAGAGATTTTTTGCACTTTCCTAAGTTCAGAGACATTCCATTCTGCAAACACCATTCAACGAGTCTATTTGGATCATTCTGAAGAACAGTTTAATCCACAATATCTTTAACAGACATAAATAATTTGACATCATCTGTATACATCAAAATATTAGCCGACTTAACTATAGATGGAAGGTCATTATGCTACGTGGGCGGATCAATGAGTACGTGACTTTTCGAACTTCCCTCGTAATTATATGAAATGCAACACTGCTCCCATCACTTACTACCTGTTAATAGAGTACTGTGAAATGATGAGCAAGTTCTGTCATTTACTTTGAGTTTAACAGCTGTTCAAAACATACAACCTCGTGTATTTTTTTAAAATGGAACAAAATTAATTTCGAGTGCTCATTAAACATTATGTTTTGCGAAAAAAAAACCGCCAATCAAACCAAGGAAAAGCTTGCTAAATACTATGGGGACTTTGCTCCATCGATTTCAATGGTAAAAAAAAGTGGTTTACTGACTTTCATTGTGGTCGCATAAGTGCAAATGGCGCTGAACGTTCTGGACGGCCAATTGAGGTCAATAAACCCGAAAATATCCACGATATGGTGTTGGCCGATCGAAGAGTAAAAGTGCATGAGATTGCTGATATCATAGGCATTTCATATGGCAGCGTGGTTTCAATTTTAAATGATTAGTTGGGTTTAAGAAAGCTGTCTGCAAGATGGGTGCTGCGTTTGCTCTCAGTTGACCATAAACGTAATCGTCTAACAACTTCCAGGGATTGGTATTTGCGGTGTTTTGTAATTGTGGATGAAACATGGATCCATTACAACACTCCGGAGACCAAGCAGCAGTCTAAACAATGAGTTTCTCCGGCTGAACCGGCTCCGAAGAAGGCCAATAAGGTGATGGCAACAGTTTTTTGGGATGAACGCGGAAGGATGCAAAACGGAAAAACAAGAAACGGCGAATATTATGCCAACTTATTGGACGATTTAACGAAGATTTAAAAAAAACGACCCCACATGGCCAAGAAAAAGTTCGTTTTCATCAAACGTGTGTAGTCTCAATGGTAAAATTCCATGAATTGTGCTACGAATTGGTAAATCATCCGACTATTAAGCTAAAAGGAGATTATGTTGAAAAATATTTTTTTTTTGATGCCAGGATGATTATATTTCAGCCGCTGACCAGAATACAGTGTGTCGAAACTGGATTTTGGTTTCTTCAATTTTGATCCGACGTTGGCCAGGGGTGTTGGCTCATACGTCTTCAAAGGACAGAAGAATATGTCCACTACTTCGAAGAGCTTCAGTGACAGGATCACCTAATAATCCTGAGCCATATCAGTGATCGCATTTCCACCCAGGCTGCTCAATCGTTTCGCCTTCTCATTCACCGAGTGCAAAGTCCTTCTTGTGTGAAATTTATCAAAGTACTTATCGAAACTAGCAAACCCCTGTTTGGGTTTTCGGTAGCTAAACTAGCAAACCCCAAATAGGATTTTGTTATTTTCGATAAGTACTTCGAGAAATTTCACATGAGATGGAGTTTGCATTTTATGTGTTGCACTGTGCTATTCAAGCTCAAGACCATTCTATATCTCTATTAGTAGAGAATGAGTTTTCGTTTGTATTTAATTTGATGCATTTTTCAATAGCAGCATTCCAAGCAACCGCTGATGAATCAAAAATATCTATACGGTTTACCAGGAAACATGAGGAAGTATTTTGCAAAACCTCTTTTAATAAACTATAAAAAAATAAATAAATGGTTTCCCGTTACATCCCATGCGTTTCTAACAACCAGTGAGCTGTGCGCGTTTTAGTTTTACACTCACTGCTTGGGATCTACAGTTGTACACCTTTTCCGAACGATATTTTCAGAAGCTTTTTTCAGAAGCTTTTTTGGCTAAATACTCGAGAGTGTCGCCGTCACCGCCGTCGAAAGAAATTTAAAGTGGTCAGAGTAGGGATGGAACCCACGTCGTTATGCACAGAGCCACGTACACTACCATTGCACCACCGACGGCTTATATCTCTTCCAATAAAAGCTCTTCAATACGCATCTTTTGAAGTGAACCTCAGCGGTGCAGATAATTTTGTTCGAAAAGCCTTCATAATTTTGGGACATATTTCTCAACAATAAAAACACGTTGTTCTTTGTGTTAATAAAAATGTTTGCCGTAAAGTTTTATTCTTTAAGTTTAATTCTAACGGGTCCGCCATCTAACGTTTTTTCTTTCAACTAGTGCGTATTTCGTGAATGGTAACACTTAGCTCATGTCTGATTTGACAGATCATTAGTTTTATCCTTCCGCTGAACGAATATGGTTGTGTGTACGCTTGAACAACGCTGGGAAATATTGCGACATTACTTTGAAAATCATGGTAATGTTGCAGAATGTCGACTTATAGAAGATGCCGATTTTGCCAAAAAAAATCATATTTTCAGATGAAGCTCATTTTGATCTTGGCGGGTATGTAAACAAGCAAAATTGTCGCATTTGGGGCACAGAAAACCCGCACGCATACATTGAAAAGCCGATTCACCCAAAACGAGTCACTGTTTGGTGTGGTTTTTGGTCCAGAGGCATAATTGGGTAATTTTTCTACGAAAATGAGCAAGGAGTGGCCGTTACAGTCAATGGCGATCGTTATCGGGCCATGTTGAACGACTGTTTGTTTAAAAAAACTGAAGAGGAGGATATTGGCAACATTTGGTTTCAACAGGACGGCGCTACGTGCCAAACAGCCGAAGCTACACTCGATGTTTTGCGCCCTGTTTTTGAAGATCGCATTATCAGCCGCAGAGCTGATGTCGTTTGGCCACCTCGGAGCTGCGGTTTGACACCGTTGGACTATTATTTGTGGGGTGCCCTCAAAGATAAGTGTTACGCCGACAAGCCAGAGACAATTGACGCTTTAAAGGACAATATTCGTGAAGCCATTGGTGAAATACAGCTGCACACAATCGATAATGTGCTTAAAAATTGGACCGATCGTGTATGCTACTGCATGGCCAGCCGAGGCAGCCATTTGAATGAAATTATTTTCCATTATTAACCGGAAGGATTTTACATTCAAATAAAAAAGAAATTTGAGAAAATATTCAGTAGCTTTTTTGATAGCATTTTCAAAAAAAAAAAAGTTATTTGGCGGACCTGTTATAACAATTTTTATTAACCCTGAACCATAAACCTATCTCGCTGCCTTGTTTTCTTCAACAACAACACCTTATCTCGCACATGCCACGAAATTCAAATCTTACGTGAATTGTCGGGTACCCCTTACAATCTCTACATATGAGGTTTATAACGAGACATATATAGTTCAAAGAAAAGTCCAGGATATTGTCATTTTGTTAATAAAGTGGCCAAGTGGGCAACGTTAGACCTAAATAATTTGTTTGTTATCGTTTCCTCTTTTAAAAATTAAGAAGAATTATATTTTTGCATTTTCGTGTTTTGCATATTATATCCATATCCTCAAATTAAAAATTGTGGAATTGAAACATTTTTTTATTGTCTTTTTTATATAAATAATCACTCCACTGTCATAATCACTCCAAAATTACATATGTCACTGTACATAAAGCCGGTTATTTTAAGATACTTTTTAATATATTTCCGACAGCAACTAATGTTTACATATATTTCATTTTTAATTTTCAGAGTGTCATCATATCCGATGGATCGGAACAGTACAAACGTTTTGTACAACTGCCTCAACCCTTAACATTTAAGGTCTGCATTTTTAATGTGACCAATCCATTGAAGGTCCAACAGGGCGCCCTGCCACTTGTGCAAGAAGTTGGGCCTTATATTTACAAGTAAGTTAAGACTTTGATAGTGCAAATTACAATCTATATTTGTACGAATTTCACCAGGCAATATAGAAAGAAGCGTGTCAATCACTTCTCACGCGACGGTTCAAAGATCTCATTTGTTCAGGATCAACTTTATATCTTTGATGAGGAAGCCTCCGCTCCTTACAGGGAAAGTGATCATATTGTGGCCCTAAATATGCACATGAATGTGAGTAGAAATTTCGGTCAAAAAATTTAATTGTCCTGCACCTCAAACTCAGAGAGATGATTGAAATTTAAGAAATTAAGAGATTTGAAATCTAAACTTCAATATCTTGTGTTAAAATAAATTTCAATCATCATCTTATACCTTTTACCCTAACTCACTTGTATTTATGCATTTTGTTTTTCTGTTTTGGAAATTTTTCTAGGCTTTTTTACAAGTATTCGAAAGAGAGATCACTGATATCTTACAGGGTTTCGCAAATCGTATTAATCACCGTCTTAATCGAACGCCCGGTGTTCGTGTCTTGAAACGTTTAATGGATCGTATTCGTGGGAAACGTAAAGTAATTTGTTATATTTTCAAACTATTATTTTGTTGCTCTTCTTTCTTCGCTATTTATTCTTTTATGTCTTTGCCTAACACATATGTATTGTTATTTCTAACCGCTTCTTCTCTTTTGGCAAAATACAATAATAATAATAATAATAACAGACAACAAGAAAAAACTAACAACTTTTGCATTCTGTTCAATGGAAAATAACTATAATTTGAAACTAACTAACGGATGATATATCGTCTTTGACTACGTGGTATCAAAGCATAACACGATTTACTACACTGTCCAGATCTAATGAAGATTATAAAGAATTTGCCTGTTTTACTAATGGAGGGTTTGGTTTTCGAGTGATGAAGAGATGTGCATCGTTATACAATTGCATGGAATTATAAACAGTAACTGGTCACATAATTACAACCGATAGCAAATATATGCAAATTCTGAAGTTAGAAGACACACTAAGTCCTTGACGCATAGAGTATATGATAAAAAGTGCGCATGAGCGCATCAGAGGTTGTCACAGCCGCATTAGTGGTTGTAACAATCGCATTAAAAGTTGTCACAACCAGGGTACGTATTTCGGGGGTAATGGGTTACCCTGGGTTACTCATCACCATTACTCATTACCCTCAGGGAAATGGGGAAAATAATAGGTAGCCACCCACGACGATGAGTAATGGGTTACCCAGGGTAACCCATCCCCATTTTTGATCAAAAATATGAAAAAATTAGAAAAAATCTCTATATCTCGGAAACGGAGCGTCCAATCGAAAAACTAACCAATTTATGCTGATTTCTAAGGGGTTTTCATAAAGTTTATAGCCACCTTTTTATTTTAGCAATTTTCTTCTTTTGGCGATTTTCGAAAAAAAAACCTTCCATACGAATTGGACAACTTTATGAAAACCCCTTAGAAGCCAGCAAAAATTTGTTATTTTTTCGATTGGACGCTCCGTTTCCGAGATATAGAAATTTTTCCTAATGTTTTCATATTTTCGATTAAAAAATGGGGATGGGTTACCCTGGGTATCCCATTACCCATCGTTGTAAGTAAAGGGTAATCGTGATGAGTAATTCCCCATCGTCGTGGGTATCTACCCATTATTTTCCCCATTGCCCTGAGGGTAATGGGTAGTTCCTTATTTTCGTGGGTAGCTACCCATTATATGTGGCCGTCGGTGGTGCAATGGTTAGTGTGCGCGGCTCTTGTACATGAGATCCTGGGTTCGAACCCGGCTCTGACCACCTTAAAATTTCTTTCGGCGGCGGTCACCTCGCATAGTGACGGCGACACTATCGAGTATCTAGCCATGAAAAAGCTTCTCAAATTACCGTTCGGAATCGGTGTAAAACTGTAGGTCCCAATCAGTGAGTGAAAACTGGAAAGCGCACAGCTCAGTGATTGTGAGAAGTTCTCCCCAGTCCCTTCATGGGATGTAATGGGAAACCATTTATTTTTTTTTTTTAGCTACCCATTATTTTCCCCATTGCCCTAAGGGTAATGGGTAAAAGTTCATTACACATTCCCACGACGATGTGTATGGGTTATACATGGGGGGGTAAATACGAACTCTGGTCACAACCTAATCAAAATTTGTTGCTAATAACTGGAAATGTATTTCGTTAGAATTTTTGAATATCTTGTTGATCATTCAATTTCCTATGTTCTCACAATTATAAAATGAGGAATTAATACATCTTATGTGGGGTAATGTTTAGGGGGAAAATTTTATTTTGCATGCCACTTCCGACCGCTTTTGAATTCGCGGGTTTCATTGATCACAGACCCATTTATGGTGTGTTCTGTCTAGAGTTTCCTAAACCGAAACCGGCTAACTGGATTTTTTGCACTTAACCATATGCCGGTTTTTTTAAAAACGTAATGTTCAAACAGACCGGAAACCAGTTATTTGACCTCGATTACCCGGTTAAAAGGGTTTTAATTAATTTGTGTTCATATTCTTAAACAAATTAATAATAAATTATATGATTTTCGAAATTTAATGAAATTTTGAAATTCAGAAACATGATTTCATGTTCCAAAAAGTTCTAAATTACATTTCCAAACAATTTTTTATCAAATTTCAAATGATTTTATGACTTGAATATGGAATAATTAGTAATTATTTAAGAATTAATTTACCTTTGCAAAAAATTTTTTTCAAATTTAAAAATTAAAATTATTTTATAAATAAATATAATTTATTTCATACATGAAAATCTCTTTCAAATTTGAATATGATGTTCGAATTTAAATCAGTTTAATTTAAATTTGAACAAAACTTTTAAATATTATTTAAACACGAATTCCAAATTGGAATATGAAGAGGCCTTATTTTTGTATTCCCTGCTAAACTAATTTTTCGACAACTTTGTATGGAATGCTAAGCGATTTTAAGCGGCTCCCCACAAAAAGTCGTCGGAAAATTAGTTTAGCGGGAAATAATTAAACACACTTATAATTGTTTTATTTAAAATTAAAACGTAATTATCATATTTAAATAGAGTTGTGAAATTTTGAGTTTTAAACACTAATAAGTATATGAAATTATTGGAATTCAGGATGGCTTGAGTGTAGGTTTCACGAGTTTGGCGGTCAACAACTAACAGCTGATGCAGTGTCTGCACTTTGTAAGGGAACATCCTCAAATCATTCACCAAAATTCTGCGTAGGAACCGCCGGCTAATGCCCAACACCGTGGCACGTCGTCTGGTGGATGTTATGGACACCTTGGGCAACAGCAGCGATATTCCGAGCAGAACAGCTGCTCCGGGGCCGCCCAGCCTTGGGAATATCTCGTGTCATTGCAGTCTCTTCAAGGCGAGTGGCCAAACTCCGCAGTGTTTGTACAGTTGTTGTCGGACGGCCAGGAAATCTGCGACGGAATTCATGCTGCGCCAACACAACCAACGACTTGTTGCGCAAAATAATGGAAAAAATTATTCCGCGTTCTTGCGAATTAAACTGATTCATGGCTTGTCGCTTTGTATTCTGCGTTTGTTTACTTCACAAATGTTAAATCCGAACTGAAATTTGGCGCCATTTGCAAAAGTTATAGGCGTTTCCAATAGGGTGATTACTTTTGCCCCACCTGTTACAATATTTCTACTTTTCATAAAGAACTCAAAAAACTTCTACAGGGTGGCTCACACATTGTGTAGAATAAGGAACTCAAATAATTTTTTTTAATCCATTTATTTCATATATTTTTTTTTATTGTATAGAAAATTCAATTTTATTTTATATAACTCATTGGTTTTGAATATTATAGACAGTAAATGACATCCATTTTCATTCACATATATGCGACACCTAATCAGAAAATTATTCTTGCGGTTTATGGTTCATACGCTGAGTCCCATATTTGCATACTCTCTCCAACATCTCGGTCATCTCACGAATAAATTCTTCAATGGCTTCCAGTGCGTCAACTGAGCATAAGATTCCGAATAGCCGTCTCAGAAGGTCGCCCAAATTGACCATAAAATGGAAGAAGTGCACGATGCACTTTATTAACCGAGCGTGAATTTTGATAACAAAATTCAATACTCTGCAAGGGTTGTTCGTTTGTAAGTCGATCCATGGTTAAATTATAGACCGAACTGAAGATGTTTGACAGTAACATTTTACACGAAAACAGCTGAGCTGCCAAAAACAATGTCGCCAAAAAGAAAGTTGATAAAATATCATACATTATTTTATGTTGACGACCACGTTCAGATGTACTCGCACACTGGAAAAAAAGGCCACCGTAACATATACTCCCAAACATATTCTGCAGGAACCATGCATATGTTTGGAACACACTTCAAACATTTATGTGTTTGCAAGTCCCAAAATCAGGTGTATTTAAATGCAAAAATTAGCATATTTATTGAAAAACGTATATGCTTTTACGTGGAAACATATGCGTCCTTCATTCCAAACATCCATATACTTACGTGGAAGCATTCATGTGTTTCCCCCAAACCTCCATATAGTTACATGGAAACATAAAACATAAAAATATTTAGAAACGAATTATTCTTTCTGTCTCTATTTATTATAATCAATTTTATAAATATATATCCACATTTACTTATATAAATACTTAATACAAAAAATTAAAAGATTTAAATGATTTTTACATTTACTTGCATTGAATGCATCATTGGTTTTGTTTTGAATTTTGAATCTGCTGCCCTGTTGTTTCTCCTTTCTTTGTTGTCTTTCACGTTTTTGTCTTCAGAAGATTTCAACGAACAATATATGTACATATATACAAATCTAGTTCATGCAAGACAAGCGTGTATTAATTGCTTGTGTTTTTTATTATATTTCACAAATGGTCCTCCAATCCGATTTTGACAGAAGAGGCTCAGGCAGAAAAGGGATTCACATTGCTGCCCTCTCTAGTCTCTTTCCTCAAAATCGTTTCTCACTTTGATAGCACACATAAATATATGCGTAACTCATACACAAAAACCAAAGCAACATCACAAACTATTTAACCGTCCGAGAATTTGTCTATTCTTCTTTCACTGATCATGCGCCTCTGTTCGATGAACCATTGACGACTGAATACATGAAATTAAAACGCAAGAGAGAAATACTGAGAGAATTTTGCAAAAATACAGATACACACTTACAAGATATACTCACTCGTTGCTCCTCTTTTATTCTCTTGCTCTCGAGAAAGCCTAAACAGATATGTTATACTCGTAACATATTAATCATTGTATCTCAAACATGTAGTATTGAATAGCAACCACAATGTGTTTGGCCACAAGTATACTATATTTGCGACAAACTCCAAACACAGGTTATATTTGCGTCCAGATTTTTCATTGTGCGTGTCTTGATGCAAGATTAATTTTATCCTAGGTCATTTTCTCCGCGAATCCTAGAAGAAACTTAACAAGTTGCAAAAAATGTTGCTGTTTCTATATATTTAAAGGGAATCGAATCCATTTTTGGACTACTTGGATGACGATGCGTTTTGAACAATCCTGGTTGATGCTGGCTCTCGTGGCTAACAAGTAAAATTATAAGAGAATTTGGTTGCTAAAACCTCACCACTCAAGGGGAGCCAAAAAATACAGAGCGCTAAAGCTCTATGTTCAATGTTCTACATTGGCTTCACATGCCCCATAAATGCGCAGCCAGTGAAATGGTTTTGAGTGTTAAGTGCAGAAAATTCACAAAAGAGGTTATATTCTGTTCCGTTCCCAGCAGATTCGCAACCACGTTGGCAGCGTTTCGTTGTGCTTGTCCAAAGATTCGTTTACACTGGAACCAGTTTCGAACCATTGTAAATCATAGTCATCGAAGATTCCGACTTTATTATGCCGTAACACACTATGAGAAAACTTACTTATTTACTTATCCGGTCTCTAACAACTTCGGGGGGCCAGAGACCATAAAAAATAGAGATAACATATTTCGCCAACCAGTTCGATATATTGCCTTATCTCTCCAGTTGGTAAACCAAGTGTACGCACCCGTCAACCTGATCCCTCCAAGAGAATCTTGGCCTTCCTATTTGTCTTCCCTCGAGTTCGGTTTCGAAAAGCCTTCGTACTGGTTCGTCTTCATCCATTCTAAAGTTCTACGTCAATATCGCCGTTGTGCACTATACAGAAATAAATTTTAGGAGTATTTTTCTCTCGAAGACTCTTAGAGATATTTCGTCTGCTTTATTTATTTTATCTCTAAAGTGCTTGCTTAGCCCAAAAAAAATTCTATTCGCAAAGCACAATTCTCAGCTTGATCTCAATGCTGACGTTGTTGTTTTTGTTTATGGCAGTTCCGAGGTATATAAATTCGTCTACCACCTTGAAGTTATAACGGTTATCAACGTTCACGCTTTGGTCTAATCGAGTGGAGGCCCTGTTCGTTGAAACCATTAATTTTGTCTTGTCCTCATTTACTGTCAGACCCACTTTTGCTGACTTCTTCTCAATTCTCGAAAAAACCGTAGTAACTTCTCTAATTGTGCGCCCAATGACATCTATATCATCAGCATACGCGAGCAGCATGTGACTTCTGCAGTTGATGGTTTTATTCATGCTGACTGCAGCTTTTCTCATAATGATCTCCTTTAATACGTTAAAGAGATCACACGATAGGGTGTTGCCTTTCCTTAGTTTTGAAAGGTTCGGTAAGATGCTTACCAACTTTCACTGTGGATTTGGTGTTCGTCAAGGTCATCCTGCAACGGCGTATGATATTGGCAGGCATACCAAGCTTGGACTTTGCTTTTTGGCGTTTCTTCCGTATCGGGCTATCGAAGGCCGCCTTATAATCGACAAATTGATGATAGGTGTCGACTTGTTTTTCGTGGGTCTTCTCCAAGATTTGGCGTAGCGTGAAAATCTGGTCAGGGGTCGATTTTCCGGGCCTAAAACTACACTGGTACGATCCAATCAGGTCAGCGATAATGGGTTTTATACCTGATAGAACCTTTGACGCTATGGATTAAAAGCTCATTCCACGTAGTTGGAACAGAGACTCAGGTCACCTTTTTAAATATGGGACATAGTACACTGACACTCCAATCGCTGGGCATGCATTCATCCAACCAAATTTATCTACACTGTACGGAAGAGCATCGTCGCAGGGATGAAAATGTACATCACCCCAACAACTTTTGTCATCGAAAGTGAGCTATCGTACAGTTTCATTCCGGCTACTAAAATGTGTCCATCAACTGAAAATTGTTTATCACTGCGATGAAAGTATGTTATTGCTCCAATGAATTTGATTCATTATTGCAGCGAATTTGTTTCGTTGCTGCAATGAATTCGTTTCATTGTTGCAACGAATTGGTATCATTCTTGCAATGAAATTATTTCATTATTTTAATGAATTTATTTCATTACTGCAATGAAGTTGCTTCATTGAATTTGTTTCATTGCTGCCATGAATTTGTTTCACTGAGGCTATAAACTTGCCCCATTGCCACTATGATTTTGTCTCATTGCTGCAATGATTTTGTTTCATTGCCGCAAAGATTTTGTCTCATTGCTGCAGTGAATATTTTGAAGTGTGTTTCAAATTATTTATTGTGTTTTGATAAAATAAATTTGAATTTAAATTTCTAAAATGGTCTTAATTTGCTAAATATATTATATCCATTCCACTCGTCTGGAGAAAGATTATGGTAGTCGAGGGTTTGAGTGTTATTGCAACCGTTGTATTCAGGTCCTGCAATTAAACACAAATATGAGGAATTTATTATTAAGATTTATATTTCAGATATGTACATATCTATTTATGTATGTATTTACCATGAACATAAGCTCTACTCCATCTGGGTTTCATCACAGCATTTGATCCATGTTCAAAACTTCCATTAACTCAGAACCACATCACTGTTTTCTTAAAATATGCAATTGTTGTTGAATTGAGTAAGTAAGAGAATTGAATTGAAAAGTAAGAGATAAACCAAATATTAATAGATTAAATCTCACGCATCTACCTTTTTTTTAATTTTTAACCCATTTTTCTACAAAATTCAAATTAAATACAATTGTTGCAGGAATGTAAAGTAAGTTCTTGCAGAAACGAAATAAAAAATTATAAAAGAACTCATGTATAAAATTTTTCGTTGCAGCGACTACCTAATTGTCGAATATACGAGACTTTTCATTGTAGCAACGAAAAAACATTAACGAAAATGTTTCATCCATCCGACAAAGCGTTATTCTTTCAGTGTAGTGAACTAATGCATGCACCTTATCAGCTCATCACCGGGCGATAGCTGTTTCGATATTGTCTTGCCTAGGAGTTTTCCATAATTTTTATAGTACAAATTTCCTCAAAATTACTACAATTTTAAAATTATGAAAATTATGTTTTTTTTTTCACATTGACCAATACTCAGGGGATGCCCCCTATAAATGCCGTGCATTGTATTGGACTTAGGAAGTAGGGATAGAGGTGGGAGGAAAAAGGGTATAATGTTTGTTAATGTTTGATTTGAATCTCTCGATATTGAAAGAATTAGGGAATACACCCGCCGGAAGTTTATTCCACATACGAACTGTACGGCTAAAAAACGAATTCTCCCTGTAGTGAGTAGTTCTATCCATAGGCCAAGAAATAACAAATGGATGTGAACTACTGGAAAAGCGCGTTGAGCGATTAAATACTCTTACCTCCGGAATAGAGGCGTGTATCTCATATGAACACTTACCGTGAAAATACCGATACAAAAGTGATACGCAACTCACGTTTCGACGATGCTCTAAGGAAGCAACAGAGTTGGTTACCCTGCTATCTCCTATAAGCATCATGGCTCTCCGTTGTACGCGGTCCAGAAGCTACAATGTGGACCTAGGGGCACCAGCCCAAATATGAGAGTTGTATTCTATTTTCGGCCTAATATATGTGTTGAACGCTCCGTTCAACCAGGTTCTAATGTGCTTTGATTTTTTATATAAAATTTACCTTTTGAATTTGTTAATCTCTTGTTACAAGAGCCTTTAATTATCAAACTTTAAAATCCCTTAAGAAAAAGTCCGTTAAATCTTCTCTGTCATTTGAGTATTTTGTTTGAGTAAAATTGAGAGCATACATACATTTCTCTCTCTCTCTCTCTCTCTGAGTATTTGCAGCTTAATGCTACCTTTGTATATTCTTATAGTTTTAAGTTCATTTCAAACTTCAATAAAGAAGGTTCACAAATACCTTGCTTGAATTCATGTGGAATTCCCTTGACTTTCACTAATCAATTTATAAGAAAATGTCGTTAGGCCTACCGGTTCACGACAAGGCCTCAACAATATGAAATGTATATATTGAGGACATCAGATGAGGTGAAAAATTTCTTACACCGCTTTAAAAAGCCTAAGCACTTGAAAGCTTCTTTGGACACGTTAAATACGTGATCATTCTACCAAACATCACACGGTATTTTCATGCCAAGAACTTCAAGAGCATCTGATTCCTCAATGTCCACACCATTCATAGAAATAGGTGACAAGGACATGTCATTCTTGCGCTTGTGCGATAATATGCAGCACTGGGTCTTACGCTCATTAAATTCGACCCGATTCGACCTACACCACTTAGTTACCAGGCGAATGTCCTGGTTGAGTGAGTCATTCATCATCCATCTCCTCTCATGCACCGTGGAAAGACTTGGCTGACTTTCAAATGAATAGGAATGACATATACTACTGTCATCCGCAAATGAGTACATTGGACTCGAAGTAAGACTCAAGAGGTCGTTAATAAAGATAAGAAAAAGAGTAGTAGAGAGGATAGAACCTTGTGGTACCACCGCATTAATCCTATATTCGTCAGAAGAGATCCCATCTATGGCAACACGTATAGTGCGATCCCTGAGAAAATTCGATACAAATCGAGAGAAGTTACTACCTAAACCAAAAGCAATAACCTTGGACGCGAGTGCATCGTGCCAAACTCTATCAAAAGCTTTGGATATATCTAGAGCCACTATTTTACTCTCTCCCAGTCTATGAATAGACCTACTCCACTGTTCAGAGAGGAACGCCATCAGATCACCAGTAGAACGGTTTCTGCGGAAGCCATACTGTCGGTCACTTAGTACTCTGTTAAGTTCCAGATAATTGACCAGATGGTAATTTACCATGGTCTCCATCACTTTAGAGAGTGTAGAGCATATTGCAATTGGCCGGTAGTTTTCGGGGTTACTAGCCTCACCGTTTTTCGGGATAGCCTGAACAGTGGCAACTTTCCAACGCGAAGGAAATATACCCGCACGGTATGAGCGATTAAAAAGATTGCGCAATGGACGAGCAAGCGTCGAAGAGCACTTTTTGAGAACAAATGCTGGTATTCCATCCGGGCCCGGGGAGTTATTTGCGTCGAGCTCTGCGAGAACCTTTTTAACCCCACGTGTTCGAAAAAATATCTGAGCCATTGAGCTGGATATGTTGTCAATCACGGGGAGCGGTTGATTGCTATCCGGCAAAGAAGAGTTATTTGCACAAATTTCAGCCAAGAGGTTAGCCTTATCAACCGGGTCAGTAAATATATGATCATCTTTAATAAGAGTTGGAATTGAAGAGGAACTGCTATTCTTTACTCTCTTAACAAATGACCAAAAGTATACTATATTTGCGACAAGCCACAAACAAGTTATATTTGCATCCTAACAATAAAAAAAGGCAAATTTTTTAGCGTGTAAGAATATTGATCGCTGGAAATATATTCTTAAGCTAAGAACCCTTTTACAAAACTGGAGTTACAACACTCAGCATATTTTGATATTCAGTATTGAGGTTTTCGTATATTACCTTCGCAATTCCCATTTAGTTCATGGACGCTATCAAACAAGTATTCGAGTTTGATTCGTTGTCGGTCATTCATTCATATATTTAAATTGTATTCAAATTAATTCATTCAAAGAAT
The DNA here is from genome assembly GCA_963931995.1 of Phaonia tiefii. Lineage (NCBI taxonomy): Eukaryota > Metazoa > Arthropoda > Insecta > Diptera > Muscidae > Phaonia > Phaonia tiefii. The sequence goes on along the minus strand of OZ008369.1, from coordinate 96,184,529 downwards.
TTAAACACTTAAAGCTAACATAAAACTATTACAAGTTACACACATTAATCAATTTTCATAGGACTATCTTCTCAGTTCGCGGTATTTCCAAAGTCCACCTAGGCCGCTTCTTCGTAATACAACATAACTCATAACTGAAACTTAAATCTAGAATATGTACAAGTATTCCCACAGGCCCTAAAGCCAACAAAAGACACAGGATAGCCAGGGCCTTTAATTCGTCACCCTCCAACCCAGCGTAATCACGCATAAAGCCTTCCCACTTGGACCGGCAGGACAGCAAGTCCATGCCGAAAATCCGGCGGCAGTTGGCATAAATTGCCCCGAAGTGGGCCATGGCACTCTGCAGCCTCACCCAACTGGGTGCAGCCGCAGCAAAGTTCACGCCACGGGGTAAAGTTGTCGAACTACGAGGATCACCACGAGGAACACCACGAGCTATAGCAGCGTAGGAGATGCCGCTCTGAATCATCCCGCTGTTGCGAGAAAAGCTAATTTCAGGAGCAACAGAGTGGGGCACCAGCCTTCCCACTACGCAATTTAAGTCGTTGCGGGTACTTCCTGGAGCTGGCTTTATGCCCTTCGACCAAACAATTCACACATCGTAACAAATAGTCCGGGCATGAGAACAGGATCTTCCGTAACCGGATCAGGACCAAGTGATTCTCGCATCCCATTCGCCTGAGCGGGAATGGTGCACTTGCCCGGGCCGTGGGACCCGACGCAATTACATCAGCGGTGGGGCATTGCGCAGTTCAGAGATCCATGTCCGTATCACCAAAAGTGCCGATACTGTGTCATCCCTGTCTTCTTATCCTTTCGGATTCAATGCAATATGAATTTTATTGCATAAAACCCCTCCATGACCGCATCCTTGGTCAGATGGACCAGCCATTTATCGCCCCCCCCCCCCCCAACTTAGTGTTGCTCTGCACCGTCAGGTTAACTTTGACCCATCACCCTTCAACATATCCTTAAGCAATACATAGTCCTCTTTACACATGGTCTGAACGTTCGCCATGGAATGCCCGATAATTCTCAGCGTAAAATTTTCATGTCGCAATACGGTCTTGTTCTTCGCCGTTACAGCACGCCCATCCATGCTATATACTTACAAATTGGGTTCCTTTTAGTTCCTACAGCCACGGCCTTTCCCCTGGATTGTCTTAATCGGTCCTCGAGTGGTGCCAAACCTCTTGTTCGCGCCATCATTCTCTGCACTTTTAGCATTCCCTGTTCTTTAGCTGTCGCCTCAGCCATCTGCGTACTTGGGCCTTTCACGGAACCCTAATTCAATTTCGTGTTGCTTGTGGGCTTCTTGCTCAAGCAGTACCTCCTTAAAACTAGGCGGCCAATCATCTATGAACTCAGCGTCGTCCGTGGCTTCATTCTCCCTCATCTTCTCCAGCTCTTCAACTCGGTCGGTCAGCTCATCGATGGCCTTGTTCGAATTCTTGCAGCCTGCGTCCTCTCCACGTAACCAGCGGTTATCTTCCAAGATGTCCGACCCTGTTTTCTTCGTCTTCTCCGACATAACGGTTTGGTACGAACCCTCAATACTTTTTATGATGTCAGGCATAACTGAATTCAAGACCTCCAGTTCGTTCATCCAGTGGTTTCCATCGGTCTCATCACTATACATGTGATTGCGAAAGCCGGCTGTATATTTCTTCCATCTATCGATGTAATCCAACTTACAATCAGGAGTGGGCGTATGCATTGGGGGTAACGCCAGCATCTCAGGGGTCGAAAATTACCTCAGGCTGTGTGTAACACAATTTTGACGATTGTGTCCACCAGTAAATTTTCACAAAACTTTGCAACGGCAATAGTTGAGTGTAAACGTCTACACTCAACTATATGTTATCCAAAAATTATCTCCCAATTTTTTGGACACTTCCTTATCCGCTTTATTTATTTCACTTTACACTTCACTCATATTTACCAGTTCTTACGCGGACTAGGTAATATATTTCAAGGAAATTAATTCTTTGTTCAATGAAGTATGTATTCCCCAATTTTGGGTACTTTGTTCCTAAATTTTTGGAAGTAACGGACTGGATTAGAAATTTGTCCTTCAAATGAAAAAATATATCCTTACTACATGAAAAAATTGACCTAGTATAAGGAAGCTGAGGTTTTATTCAAAGAGGCCATTTATACGATGCATTTCTTACGCGCATTTAACTGCGTGCAGTTCTTCTTTGTGGGCAAACGGAGTAGAGAAGCAAACGGGGTAGAAAAAATGCAAGGTTTTCTTCTATTTACTATTGTTTGTATTCTTGTTCAATTTGTTTTATTTATATTCTGCTTCCAAAGTGTTGAGCTGTATTCTAAATCTTTTTTTCAATTGCTTAAACAATTATTTCCACTTTATTGTGCGAATAAATTAAATTTCTGTTTTGTTAGAAGTTTTATATTTTTATTGCTACGAATGACCAATTAAAGAAGACTGACTGAATATACTTCAAAAAGATTCAAGCGTATTGCATGCAAAAATGCACTGTATAAATGCTCATGATTTTAAGAAGGAACTTTAAAGGAGAATACAAAAAATTGCACGCAATCGATTTCATCGTATAAAAGGCCTCAAAGCAGAGTTTCGTCATTTATGTCCATTCAGGCTTAATTTACGTACCAAATGAACTTGATATGAGGAAATAATTGACCCCTTTGAAAGACTTCCTTTTGATAAAATTGTTCCACTTTTTGAGGAAACATGTGCTTATTAGAGGCATCAGGTGATGAAAATGTAACTTTATTTGATGAAATAATTCCTCGATTTAAGGACGTATAGGAAACCCTACTTTTAAGGAAAAATTAGCTTAATTTGAGTTCAAAAATCTTTATAAAATTCAGTTAGATTAGCACGTTCCGCACTGAGACATCTACACCAGAGAAAGAAATCTAGAACTCGGAAAAAATTATACCCAAGTAAAGAGTGTCTCAGTAAGAATGAACATTTCCCCTTTAAAATAAAAACACGTATTTCTTGAGACAGTTGTGATTTATTTATTGCATTGTAAAGAAGACATGTTCCGATTAAGTATGGAATCTAATATCCGTCAACTGGTCCAACGGCTCTGATGACAGGCCATTACTCTTTTCATGAAATTTTCCATGGCTTTTTCACAGAGATGTGGCTTAGGGTGCCCTATCAATAACATTTTTTCTTTTGCTCAAGCTTTATTTGAAAGCTTATAGGGTAAAATATTTTTGAGAATTTTTTCAGATTTTTCGGAAGCGGTTTAGAGGTCGCGTCGCGCAGGTCGAATTTCCCCCAAAAAAAGTATATTCACGGCGTTTTTTGAATTTAACTTAAAACTCGGTCAGTAACCGCGATTTTCTTAGTTTGTAAGTGAACATTTTCTAAGCAAAACGTGCAAGCTTTAATTGTATATGCATAAACCACTAGTTTTGGCAATAATTTTGCTCAATAAGGTACCACGTATTACATTTTTTCGTAAATTTTGGATAAATTTTGTTAGTAACGCTTTATAACTTTTAACATTTCTATACAAATTTAAAAAACTAATGATGCACTTCAAAAGACGTATAAATTCCGAGCATTAAAAAAAATTTTGAATTTGCAGTTACTCTTCCACAGTTACGCCATTTTAAAGCATTTTACCCATTGTATGAAACTAATAATATGAATTGTATGAAACTAATTGTATGAAACTAACGGGTTTTTCAATAAGAGCGCTGCAAGAGTTTTTTTTAAATAAAACAAAACCGATTTTAGATACCAATGAAATTCTTTATTCATGTGAAAGTACGTTCGATGCCATTATGTATGGAACTCGATTTATTTTGCATGGCCACTACGGGCACGCTTGCAGAAGTCCAGACGCTGAACCAAATTTTCGACGGTTTCTAAGCATAAATCGGCCGATACTGCTGCAATTTCACGTTCGATATTCGTACGAAGTTCATCAATCGTCGCTGGCTTGTTGGCATAGACCATAGACTTGACGTAGCCGCACAGGAAATAATCTAACGGCGTCAAATCGCACGACCGAGGCGGCCAATCGACTGGGCCATTTCGTGAGATGACACGTTCACCAAACTTGGTTTCCAATATATTGATTGTGGCATTCGCTGTGTAGCTTGTGGTGCCGTCCTTTTGGAACCACATGTCCTCCAAGTCCATATTATCCAATTGGGGCCAAAAATATTCGGTTATCATTGAACGATAGCGATTCGCATTCACAGTAATGTGCCGCTCTTGATCATCACAGAAGAAGTACGGCCCAATGACGCCGCCGGCCCATAAACCGCACCAAACCCTAATTTTTCGGGATGCAATGATGACTCATGAATTACGTGTGGATTGCTGTCTGACGAATAACGCATATTTTGCTTATTGATGAAGCCATTCAGCCAGAAATGAGCCTCATCGCTGACTGTTAAGGCCTCTTTAAGTTGGCCTCTTTAATTATTTCGACTCGTTGTTGGCTCGTATATCTTTATATGATGAAATGGCAAACCTTACTGAAGAGAAATGTCAAATGAGCGCGAAAAAATATGGCGTCGTTTGCTGTACCTATCGATTTACTTTTGTAGCGTCTCTGTTGAAAAACCCTTTCAAGCTTGAAACAGAACCATCAATAAATAATCTCCACTCACAAGCGATGTAGTTCATTCCCATTTTTACCACCAAAGCTTTTAAATCGTTGCAGTAAGCGAACGAATTGTCATCATTTAGAGCGTAGAGGCTCTGAAATTCAGCTTGCCGTTTGCGGTACGCCGTAGAGTTCACATTACCAAGTGTGAGTTTTCTTTGCTTTAAAAACGCTGTAAAAAATATGGCAATGAAATACATTTCCATTTGTGTTATTAGTTGTGGTCCATCTCTTCCCTCTTGGGGCTTATAATCGGTATCAAATGGATATTCATAAGTAACACCACTTGCTGTACTCATTGCTGTACATTCTGTACTACGATCTGGAGTTGGCGGCCTTGGTGATACAAAATTTTCAGGTGCAAGCACTGGTAGTGTGGCTGTTACAGTTGCTTTATAACTTTTGTTCCTCTCAGCATATCGATTTAGACCACATGTGTAATTTAGGCATGCATAGCAACTGGTTTCGTCATGATCACCTGGGAGATTAATCCAGTTTACCGGCTTACAATACTGCATACTATGTTTGCCTCCACTCAACCATGCCATGAGATTATTATAACATTGGCGACACACTGTATTAGGTGTGTAATTTTCACCGTTCAAGTGTTCTTCGTCGAAAAACAACTTATATGCTTTCTTGAATGCACTAGTTAAAAGAGTCTTTTCCTTTTGAAATGTTGTAGAACTATTTTTTCTGATTTGATGACCGCAAACGTAGCAAAATAAATCAATATTTTCACACTGCATATTGAAATTGTCAGTTGCCAATGTTGTGTGCGAATTATGCTGTAGCACTTTCACCTCTGAGATTTCGTTGACGTCGCGCTGTGTAATGCCTCGATGAGAGCGTCGTGTCGCTTTTATACTGTGTGCTGCGTCCCTTGTGAATTCAATGCAGATGTTTGCTTCCAGGTGGTTGTTTAATAGAAGTTTTTTTGATTTTATATGTTCACAATTTCATCTTTATGACAAGAGCTCCAATGTGTTTCCAGGTATTTTTTTTTATATTTTGGGTTGTTTTTATGTGAATTCAATGCAGATATTTGCTTCCAGGTAGTTGTTTGATAGTTTGGGCACGAGAACTCACCCACCAGCTTGAGAATTTTTAATAGAATCCACTTACTGTCAGTGAAGGTACAGTGCACTCACACACTCGGCCTCCTCACTGACAATTATTAACGTTTAAAGGTTTGGAAATCAGCATTCTTTTTTAAGAAACCGCTTATTTTCTTACACTTCAATTGTTTTTAAGCGAAATTTTGGGTCCCAGAAAGTACTTTTGTTAGAAAAACCTCACTATCTCCGGTCTTAGAAGGGTTAATGGTGAGTATTATACCTTAAAAAAAAGCTTGAAGTGTTGTCTTTCACTGAGTCTAGGAAGAAATAAGTTTACTAGGGCTGTTTATTGAGAAAACCAGATTTTTATTAAAAAAGTGAGGTTAAAAAATTTTTTTTTTTTAATTTGCCCCAATGAGTTAATAAAAATGCACATATTTATATACAGATTTATAGCGTTTTCAAAGTTCTTCTCAATGATACCCATCTCAACCAGACCAGATAAGAAATGGGTGAGATATAAGCGATTATATACTTAAGTGATAAAGGCCTATATCTCAAGAAGTTGGATCGGCCCCCTTGAAAATCTTTCGGGTTTTAATCAGCGCTGTAAGCCCTACCAGGCCAAAGAAAATTGGCGCATTTTTCATAAATTAAATTTGTTCGTAAAAGCGGAAAATAAAAAAAAACGCTTTTTGGGCGATTTTTCGCTCATCGCGATTTTGACCTTGAAGATGATGTTTTTTTATTTTACATGTTTACAATTTTATTCTTTATGACAAGAGCTACAACTTTGCCTCAGAGAGTAAATCAAAATTCCGAACGGTTTGCAAGATATGAGCTTGAGAAAATTATCACTTTTTTGCAAAAATGACACCGAGGCCCCACTTCTTTGGGGGCCCATAACAAAAACCTGGAGGACTTTGGACAAAACTGGGAGACAGGGGTCTTTTTTTGGTCTTTTATCACGTAGTGGTGTCCGTATATGGACACCACTACGTACCACCACACCGTATGGTGTCCGCACGCGTTGCCGCCCGGTCAGGCGAGCGGCAGCATTACGGCAAGATAATTTGATGTACATATCTTATATTTTTAAATCTTTAGAAAAATCAGGAATGTACAACGTACTAACAGTAGAACAGTATTCAAAGGACGACGTCAACAAAACGTGTGCTGTAAATCGGAACATACGTCGTTCAAGGTTAGTGAGTCCCTTTACTACAAGAAGGCAGGATAACTGTGATTTTATTTGGAAAATATAATTTAAATATATTGAAAACTTTGTTCGCATGATAATGCTGTTGTTTACCAAGGGCTTTAGAAATTTCATTATGGCCAAAACCCTACATTTCGCCCAAAACTTAATATTTGGAATGTCATAAACTCCAAAAAAATAAAATTTTATAAAAACCAAATCATTTTTGGCGTTACGGCGTATAATTCGGGCTTTGCAACACTCGGGATTTGGGTGATATGCCACTTTTTGGGCGGAATGTCGTTTTCCATTTTGGACGTTAGTACCGTACGCCAATATAAACACTTAAAAGAGTGGAATTTTTCTGTACGTGACCGTGGAATGCTTCCGTATAACTTCGAATCAACCCGGAGTTTGTAGATAAAATCACACTTTTCGACACTTTTTTTTTTGCAAACTGCTATTATTTTGGTTGTTCCCAGTGTCTACTAATCCGAAAAATGTGACATTACTTACCGAACTACAACAACATCACCAAATAAACACTTACTTCAAGCATTATTACTCATATAACACTGCCCTTAATAAAGTACAGGCAAAAAAAAAATAATCACACACAAAATTATAAAAAAAAGACGTTATAACAGTCGTGCATTGCTATTATTTCGTCCCCAACTGTGTGCATACTAATTATTATAATGTAATATCAACCCCATAGCTTCCAAAGACATTTGTAACGTTATGATAATTATTTAGAAACATATTCATAATAAATTTTCTGCATGTTCGATTGTATATCACATTTCAAACATTTACGCTTTAATCTATACAGGATCTCAAAGCTTACGTATGCGTCCTTTAAGTATGATTGATGATACCGGTTTTCTGTCTATGACTACGTCAGAACGGCATTGAAATTCCATGGCTGGTGCAAATGGTGGATAGTGTTCCTCGTGCACAGCATAATTCCGGATAAAATACAATTCTCCCTAGAAATAATATCGTCACGAACAAACATTAAACATACTCGTATGCACCTGCATCGAAGGAAAGAACGAAACTACAAATATTCATACCGCCAAGAGAGGACAGTTTTTGAGATTGCTAACTCGCCAGAGTTCACGAAAAAGCACCTGAAGAAAATTATTTTTGTGGGCAGTTCGTAAACTAGAACAAGCATCTATTGTATAGTCGACCAGACTAGCATAGGTGTTGTCTTTCTTCAGAACTCCGAAATTGATTTTCCAATCCATAGCACTTACATTTTTAGACAAAATAAAATCAATAGTCAAATACTTCTGCCTGTAGATATGGTAGTGCACTGAGTTAAATATGGTTCCATTGACAAATTGTAAGTCGGTCATTTCAAATGTATAATCACGCTGTAATGGTAGGAAATGAATACTAAGTTACAGATATGTCAAATTACATGGTCCATCATACCTTTGCCTTCAATTCATGTAGGGTACAAAATAGCACAATAATTGTACGCAAATTTATGAAAAACTTCATGTCTGACTGCCGTTTTCTGGTAAACAAAAGATAATTTATTAAAAATTGGGTTACTATAACCATTACCAATGTATTGGGTTTACTTTCCAATAATCGAAACTATTAATCTAATTATATAGTAGGAAAGTTACTGATTGACACATTAATCACGAGCTCAACGTGAAATATGATGAAGGTCAATGATAAAATAAAAAATAAAATAAAAATACTACAATTAAAAATGATACTAAGCGTGGAAAGCTCAATAGAACTACTTGCAACCATAAATTCGGGGTTTGCCAACAAACTGCAGTTGCGCGAAGTGAATTGTGGTTGACACAACTGAATTTTGTTTCCACAACTGGAAACTGGAAGCAACCTCTAATAAGCTGTAACAACCTTTAATTCGCTGGCCTCCATGCCACAGCTGATCGACATGGTAGTTGGAATTTTGACAGTGAACATAGTAGATGGGAGAATGAGCGATAAACAACTAGAAGCAAACTAATGCCCCTATTACCGTTCACCACTCAACTTAGTTTGGTCGACTTAGAGACGACTCCCAACTTCAACACGACCAAACTTATCTTTTGTATTGTGGTACACAACTGTTTTTGGTTGCAATTTCTATGGTGTTACCAGCACGAAATATCAATTTTGACAAGTAAAAGCAGCTGATTTATGTGAAAATAAAAGAAGTTAACAATTGTGTTGTGCTTGCAAAATCGAAATGGATATAAGTAGCATAGATTTCTTTTATGAAGATGATGCATCCAACCTCCTTGAGCTACCCAGTGTAAGGTATGTATTTGCACATACACGTTGGCATTCATTCGTGTTCTGGACGGTGGTCCTAAACTATTTAACTCCACAGCAAATCCTTCCCATAGTTCTCGCACTTGGTTCTGCGGACAAGTTTCTCAAACTGAACATTCTTTGTGATTTTGATAATTCTAAATGTATAAAAAAAAAACAGCAGACAGTTGTCCGAGGCCTTCGGCCACGGACTGTCCCTGCAGGCTGTGTCAGAGACACGGCCATTAAGTTTAACGTAGAATACGCCATCCGATAAGACAGAAAACATATATAACAATAAATTCATTTGCTTATATTATTTATCATTTATTGTTATATATGTTTTCTGTCTTATCGGATGGCGTATTCTACGTTAAACTTAATGGCCGTGTCTCTGACACAGCCTGCAGGGACAGTCCGTGGCCGAAGGCCTCGGACAACTGTCTGCTGTAATTTTTATATTTACCAACGGCATTTGATTCAAGTCCGTTTAAAAAAAAAATATTATGTTAAATTTTTTTAAACTTAATTTAATTTATGTATTTTAATTAATATTTTTATTGAAATAAGTTCTGCGAGTGTTGAGAGGGCCACCCTAATATTAAAAAAGGTTTACCTTATCGAGTCTTCGCATTAGCATTCGAGCGTTGTGTGAAAGCTTTACGCTTTACAATTCAAAATTAATGTTACAATATCTTTATTGAAGCTTTCGCAAAAAAACTTTATTACGTTAGCTTACTGTTTGTTTTACTTTTTAATAGATATATGTTGCCAAGCAACATTAGCTTGCTGTTCGTTTCACTTTTTCTAGATACATGTTCCATTGCAATGTTGAGCAACCAAAAACACTCAACCAAACACCACACATATGTTTGAGTGTATGTGTTTAAACAATTTTCATTTGAGAAATTTAAATATTAGGAAGATATCAACCAATATGAAATGTATATCAAACGAAAGATAACATCTTCATTTACCTACATACATTTCCTCAAATTCAATGAAATAAAGATTACAACAATAAAAACCTGACATGACTCCTCATACCGTAAGGTAAGACGTATTCTACGTCAAAATATTGTTAAATTAAAATGTTCAAATGTTAAATGAAAATTATAATTTGAATCCAAACTAGTATCTTCTTACGATCTCTCCATTCTTATCAACTTACAAATACGCACAACTATAAACTCAACTGCTCTCAAGCAGTGGTGTAAATTTAACGCATTTGTCGACCAAACTGGCACAGAGTTGTCAAAGGCAATACGACAAAAGTAAGTGAACACAACCAAAAATTCAGCTGTTGTTCAGTTGAGTCGGCCGTTAAGTTGAGAACGGCAATGCCAATTCATCGATTACGACCAAACTCTCACAAAAGTTGAGAACCGTAATAGGGACATAAGTTTAAATAGCGTTTAATTGATACAAATAAAGGCTAACTTATGTTTTATGTTGGTTGCATTAAACGAAAATACGCATTCACTTTTATTTCTATCTGTCTTATGTCCAACCAAAGAGTAACATACAATAGCAACACGAACTCCATGAAATTCACAACTACCTCGGTGGCCGTAAGGGAACACTAAGAGCGGAAACTCTTTTCTAATACTATATGCTATAATAGTGTTGTGACAACTTTTAATTCGTATGCTATGGCATCTAGTGCGGCGGTTGTGACAACCTCTATATTTGGTTACACCTACCGCAGCTGATTTACTACGAATTTGGCAATTCACAGAAAACAGAGCAGATAGGTGAAAGAGCTATTAGCAACCAGAAGCAAACCATGCAGTAAATTAAGTATAAATAGTGTTTGAATGATACTAATGATGACTAGTGGAACTAACATACAACAGTAACTCAAACTCGATGGAACTTCCTAGCACCTCGACGATTGCAAGAGAACACTAAGAGAGGGATGGATACTCTTATCAATTGCGCTATGGGCTAACTCGCCCATTTTTTCTGTGGGTGTACTTATGGTGATGCGACAGTCAGTTGAACAGTTTGAAACTTTTTAAATAAATGAACGGATACGGGAGAGCTTCTTGCAATTAGAGAGTTGTGAGTTTTTTAATTTGTACTCACAGTTTGACACCGAATGGCTAATTACTTGATAGTGGCGCCGTCACTAAGCGACGAGACCGTCGCCGATATCACTTACAGGTAGTCAGTTGTTGAAGGCACGTTCGCACGTCAAGGGTAGCGCACGCTATCATGTACCACCGACAGCGACTCATTCCATCGCAGACCAATAGACAAGAGTCGCTATACCTCTCTCTACATACTCTCGATGACGACGAAGCAGTAGGCCATCTTCATGCACTAAGTAACGACAAAGAATTAGATGCAGAAAAAACGGCCCTAGTATAAAGTTAAAATATAATATATTTGCGACAAGCTACAAACACGTTATATTGGCATTGAAACAACAACAAAAAAGTTTCCAGCGTGTAATAAAAACAGATTTAAGATAGTACATGCTTCAAAACAAACAAACAAAAAGTATAATTTCAAAAGCCAGCCTTACGTTTTATTGAAGCATGCAACATTTTTGTTTGATCTCTTACAAACAGATCCAGAAAAATGTTAACCCACCAATACTTTCACGAAGCAATGGATAAAGTTTAACGATTGCATATGGTAAATAATGTCGCAGAACGTGGTGTGGCCTTGGCTAACAGTTACATCAGTTACATCAGCGTCACAATTTTCAAAATTTATTGCAGAGCATAGAGCTGCACCGCAAGATCTCCAATAAAGGATTTTACTACACGCTAAAAAAATCTGTCTTTTTTTTTTTGTATGGATTCGAATATAACGTGTTTGTAGCTTGTCGCAAATATACTATACTTGTGTACACAGAAAAAAAAACATAGTGTAATATTATCCACATTCATGGTCTGATATCAGACAATGTACTGGACAACATAGGGTGGTCAGCTATTTAATGTGGCAATATTACCAATAAATGTAGGCAACTTCACGTTGGCAAACCAGACAGAAATTTTCCTTGCATATTTGTAGATTTATCCAATGCAAAAAGGCAATGAACAAAATTTACTGCGGGTGATTTAAAATGTGAATTTGTCCAAAACGTACAGTGCAATATTGATAGAAACAATATTTTTTTTTTTTAATTTTTTTAATTATTTTATTTATACATACATATTTATTTTTTATTTTATACATACATACGTATATTATTGCTTTTGAAATGAAAACTTATTTAAATAAAATAATCATCGACTTGTCCGAAACTACATCAACGTTTGCTGTTTTCTAAAGTTTGATGGTCAAAACTTATTAATTACGTGCTTAATCTGATCTGGTAGTGCTTTGTTTTCTTCCATCTTCGGCAAAACAGACAACTTCTGTCCCATTGTGACTGCTGCTGCACCAAGCCTGGGTGGGTTATCAGTTTCAGCTGGCACCTTCTTAACTATCATCTTGCGCGGTTGACCCCTTGAGTTTTGGCATGATTTTCAATTTAATGTTTTTGTTGCAATTCACCAGATGAGGAGGGACATTGTCTAAGAACTTCTAAGATAATCTAACCATATCATCTTGGAGTTTGTACTGCCTTTCACCACAATTTGTTTATCAGGGTCATCGTGATTTACTATGATGATGGTGATACCCAATTCTGTTATGTCCCAATAAGCACGATTCGGATCCGACTTCTCGGAGATGATTTCGAGAACGGATCAGCGAGCGGGAGAAATTCCTCTTTTGTTCTCTAAACGAGAATTGCGTCCGATCTCGAAACGAAATTCGGACCCGATAGCGAACTGAATTCGGATCCGATAGCGAAATGAATTCGGCTCCGATAGCGAAATGTGGTCGGATTTCAAATCATTATCAGAATAAAATAATCAAATTAAATTTTATGCCTTTATTTTTATATGCATTTCTGAGACTCATTTTTTTTCATTATATTTAATTTTTTTGGTAACGCGGTCTTTCGCAAATTGGAAGTATTTCTTACTTCTTAGTTCCATCATTTCTAACGGCTCATTTGGGTATATCCGCTGAAATGACGCTGAAATATGGAATTAAAAAGCTATATTAAAATCAAATGTAAACATTTAGGGCATACTTTTAGCTTACCTCGTTTATACGGCACTAAAAACGGCTTCCAATGAAAGCGCTGTGGTTCGATACGCACGTATAAACACATGCCATAACTGTATCTAAAAATTAAGCGTAGCGACGAGAATCTAGATTCCAATTCGACTTGACGAATGCCAAACCGTAGTGAGTGTCCGTATAAACGCCTTCTTTGCCAATACGCTGGTTAACAGCTGCTTTTTGTTCATGCTTTCGTAACCAGGGTACCCAATATAAAAAACTTTTAGGCGCTCTTGTTTCAGACTAGGAAAGATGAAGTTCGAAGATTTTTTTTATTTAATTAAAATTTCGACATAACTACGGATAAGCTACAACTCTCTAGTCTACAGCAAAACTTTACCATCGACAAAAGTTTCTGCGCTGAGTCGAAAAAGTTACCACAAAGTACCACAAATATTTAATGACTGATAATAAAAATGTCAACAAATAATCAGCTGTTTTCGATTCGTCTTCAAAGTGTGATCACACAGAGTTGTTTTCGTTGTAACTATAAACGGGCGCGTTTTATGTGTATCGAACCACAGCGCTTTCATTGGAAGCCGTTTTTAGTGCCGTATAAACGAGGTATTTGATTGCTATTAAGTCTTTAGCTGCCTTTTTCTCTTTGGACCCAAACCAAGTCAAGTGCTGCGCCACTTCATCATCAAGGACACTGGGAATCGGATAAGAGAAAGCGAAAACCGATGTTCCGGACTCAAACCGGATCAGAGAATACGAAATCCGATGTTCCGGACTCAAACCGGATCCGAATCGCATCAGCGTAAGCAGAATCCGACGCGTCGGACTCAAATCGGATCCGAAACGGATCCGAGTCCGACTTTGTGCTTATTGGGGTTATGGATGTTTGAATGGCAGCTGTAGTGCTTGAGGGTGCGGAGGTATTTGTCGTCTATCATGCCCATATTCGGCGGCAATTGTTTGCTGCTCAGCAAACTATTTGACATCTTTCTAAGTTGTTCAGGTTTGCTGTTTCACGGGTATAAGGCTTGTCGCCGCCATACTGGACGATGTAACACCCGTGTACGTATTATTCTGCGCACTACGCTGTTGCTGTTGAGGTTGTTGCGGAATATTGTCTTACCACAATACATCTTTGTTGCTGTGGCTGTAGTAAAGAACAGCAGCGGCGGCTTGTGGCTGCAGCTAAAGAGAATTGGAAAAGGGTTTACTTTCGACATACTAAGTCTCCTCGATTACATTACTTACCATTACACTTGGGCTATGATTTGTAGATTTGTGTTTTGGAGTGTTTTGGACACATATAGTGAAATTTTATGGCGATCATTTTTGTAGAACATTTTGACCACGCCCCCCCGTTATTTTCGAGCAGTTTTTTGTGAGTTTAAAAAAAAAAGTAAAAATTATGGTTATACGTGAATGTTTATCTGAATCTTTTCTATAACACTTCTGAACATAGTTTGTATCTCAGAAGTAAGGAACACACAAGTTTGCATGCCGATATGTTGCAGGAAAGTTCCGAGGGGCGGAAATTTTGACCCGCCCTAAAAAAATCTGATCAGATCTGGCAAAACGCCGATACCGTATATTTTTTTTTTAGACCTTTCTACCAGAATCCGTTGACAGAACCCCATCAATTTGAAAAAAAATCTAATTTTGTCTCACAGTGTAATTGGTTGAGGCACTTAACACAAAACGATGTACTTCAAATTCCAGTTTAAACGCAATAGTTCAATTTTTGAAGATTTTTTGTAGTTTCTGATGAAAAAAATTCCGCAGTTGTGGTATTTATCTCTTTGTCTTGTTGACATTCTAATAGCAAAAGTAAAAAGTAAAAAGTAAGCATTGTCGTTAGTAGGTGTTTTGCACTTTTGATTTTGGCAAAATTGTCACTTTTTCTTGTCCTCATACAAAAAAAAAATCACCAAACCCAAACTAGGCAATATTACTTACTTTTATTTTTTCTGTGTAGAAACACATTCAATATTACATGTTGAAGACACAATAATTAATAGGCTATGCATATTATATGATATCTGACCCAAATGTGGCTTTGTTTGTTGAAAAGGGCTGAAAAGAACCTGACTTACAACAAAGAAAAATGAAAACAATGCTTGCAAACATATATATGGTTCCTGCAATATATGGCTAGGGCTATTTTTTCTGCATGTAATTCTTTGTCGTTACTGAGCGCATGTAGATGTTTTCTTTAATGCAATGTTTAAAGCAAATCCGATGCTGAAATGGCAAACAGTGTATAATATTATTAGTTTCATACAATGCGTAAAAAGCTTTAAAATTATATAATTCTGCAATTGAAATTTTTTTATATAAAATTGCTTGGAATTTATCCGCCTTTGAAAGTGCATCATTAGACATACAAATTTGCATTGCAATTTTAAAAGTTATAAAGCGTTGTCCAAAATTTAATACCCGGTACCTTATTGAGGAAAATCATTGTCAAAACTGATGGTTTAGTCATATATAATAAAAGTTTGCACGGTTTGCTTTAAAAGTGCTGACTTACAAACTAAGAAAATCAGGTTCATTGACCGAGTTTTAAGTAATATGCCAAAAACGTCCAGTATACCCGATTTTGGGGAAAATTCGAACTGCGCGGCCTCTAAACCTCTTCCAAAAAATCTCAACAATACTTTACCCTATAAGCTTTCAAATGTGGTCATCGGTGGTGCAATGGTTAGTGTGCGCACCTCTTGTACATGAGATCCTGGGTTCGATCCCGGCTCTGACCACTTTAAAGTTCTTTCGGCGGCGGTCACATCGCATAGTGACGGCGACACTATCGAGTACTTAGCCATGATAAAGCTTCTCCAAATACCGTTCGGAATCGGTGTAAAACTGTAGGTCCCAATCAGTGTGTTTAAAACTAGAAAGCGCACAGCTCACTGGTTGTCAGAAGCTCTCCCCAATTCCTTCATGGAATGTAATGGGAAACCATTTTTTTTTTTTTTTTATAAGCTTTCAAATAAAGCTTGAGCAAAAAAAATGTATTAATGGGACACCCTATCCTACACGTGTAATTTAAGTTAAAAGAAATAACCGGTTTTACCGGTTGTTGCCACAATTAAAAACCGAAAACCGGTTTCTTGAAAAATGAATTTTTCGAACAACCTGAGAACCGGTTTTTAAAACATTACGGATTTTTGGGCACTAGTTGCGATGCCAATTAACGGGAATAATGTTCCATTATATTTGCTTGCCATTCAAATGTTTATCTTACACCCGAACATGATGGAATGACAATGCACAATAAACTATAACACTTTCTGCTCTGCATTCTATGATCAATCGGTTTGCCCTGGCATCCGGCAGACCATAAAAAGAATGTTAAGGAGAACGGAAAGATAGGGCATTCTTGGATAAGGCGTACAGCATGGTTAGGTGTTTTCATTAGAATGCCTTCTCTAATTAAGGCCTTGCCAGTGCCCCTGCTGGATACATATCACCACTTATTTGTGTTGTAAGAATAATGTGTGTACTCAATATCAAGTAGCTGAAATGACGAGGCGTTCTCACAATATGCCCGCAAATATGCCTTCCGCGACAGTTTGTTGATATTCTAATACTTATGCGTTCTCTTATAAGTCATACATGCAGACCCTCCTTACGCTTTCTCCTAGAATGATGGAAAAAAAGTTGATACACATTCACTTCTCTCTTCTTCAAGGAGGCGTGGAATGAGGCCTCCTCTAAGAGTTCAAATGATCCGATAGACATTCTTTTTGGAGGCCTTTTGTCAGGAGCCCTTATCTTTACCTTCGAAAGAGGCACCCTTATCTTCCTTAACCTTTATGTGCTCGGGATTGTAAACTTACGTTGGCGGTCAGAAGCCTACATTTGTAGCAAATATGTATTTGTATGGAAAACGGTGTCGTAACCGCCAATTGTTTAAAACGGAGATTCTAATATTCACAAGTATACCACTATTATCAACTGGCAAACAAATTAGAGTAGACATCACAGTAATGGTAAGATATATCAAAAATCTGACAACAAATTCAGAAACAAATTCGAATATCAACAACAAATTCAACAAACAATATCAACTCAACAAATTCGAATATCAACTCGAAAAAAACATAAATGGCGTATACGACATAGCAACAATCAACCGACAATATAGACAACGAACAGGGTGCATAGGCTGTATGTCGTTAGAAATATCAGACAAGTGTTTCATAATAGTGCCAGAAACAGGAGAAATATCGAGTGCCATTTCAATAGCCAGGTGTGTTGGAGCATGGCCTAATACCCTGGGATTGACAGAGCGCTTTTCAATTGCTGGCATGCAGAGCCTATATTGCAAGGATTCGCAGGAACTTTCGTCGTTTGTCTGTTTTCCGAATATAACGGGTTTCGTCAATCGTCGCTGGCTTGTTGGCATAGACCATAGACTTGACGTAGCCCCACAGGAAATAATCTAACGGCGTCAAATCGTACGACCGAGGCGGCCAATCGACTGGGCCATTTCGTGAGATAAGACGTTCACCAAACTTGGTTTCCAATAAATTGTTTGTGGCATTCGCTGTGTGGCTTGTGGCGCCGTCCTGTTGGAACCACATGTCCTCCAAGTCCATATTACCCAATTGGGGCCAAAAATATTCGGTTATCATTGAACGGTAGCGATTCGCATTCACAGAAATGTCCCGGTCTTGATCATCACGGAAGAAGTACAGCCCAATGACGCCGCCGGCTTATAAACCGCACCACACCGTAATTTTTTCGGGATGCAATGATGACTCATGGATTAGGTGTGGATTGCTGTCTGACCAATAACGCATATTTTGCTTATTGACGAAGCCATTCAGCCAGAAATGAGCCTCGTCACTGATTGTTGAGGCCTCTTAAAGTTGGCCTCTTAGAGTTGAGGCCACTGACTCCAAATTTCGGTAGTAAATTTTAATAATTTCGACTCGTAGTTGGCTAGTATATCTTTCCATGGTGAAATGGCAAACCTTACTGAAGAGAAAAGTCAAAAGAGCGGGAAAAATATGGCGTCGTTTGCTGTCCCTATCGATTTACTTTTGTAGCGTCTCTGTTGAAAACCCCTTTATAATGGATGCTGCTAAAGCGCTTATATCTAGCATATTAAAAACATTACCAAAGGCCAGCGCAAAGTTTTGCGTTTAGTTGAATATGCAGAAAGCATTTTGTTCATTGCATCGACGCCTCCTATGGTTGCGATGTAGTCAAGGATATATTGTGGCTCATTTTCTATTTTTTTTTGGAAAACCGAAACAGCAGGCTCTTCTGCTCGTTTGCGGACAGCTTTCTCTAAATTTGGCACAAATGTTTTGTTTTGACGACCACGACCCGGAAGAGCGAGATTTTTGGACATCAAATGCCTACTCAGATTCACTGATGTGAAAAAATACAGATTATGGTTCTTCCAGTGCTTTCCCAAAGGTTGACCAGTCTTTGCACGACAGTCTCTTCGGTCTCACTTGAGCTCTTTCCTGTATAAATCTTGCTGTTGAGAGGATAGGACGACTTTGCATCGCATGGGTATCAGATTTTTAAGCTATACTTTGCAGGCTTGGATGAGATGTACTTCGTAAATCAAGTTCTTCCGTGACATGCAAATAGTTGTTCGTCAACTGTTATTTCCCCCGATAGTTGATAGTACCGGCAAAGATTATTGTTCATTAGAGCCCATTATGCAGAAATTGGAGCAGCCTTATAGTTAACCAACGTCTGCCAAAAATAAAAGCCCAATGAATGCTCTTAATTCAATATTTGTCACCATATTCCACACCCTCTCCTTTGCGATGCGGTGCAGGGAGTAAAACAAAAATACTAAATGGCATGTTCGACATGCCGCATTCAAAAAAATTTGAGTTGAGTAAAAGAGTAAAATAATTTCCATACATTTTATATTGTGTATAAATGTGAACAGCATCATGTTTACTGGCAAACATACACTTTGTTAGCACACACACATATATACAAAACACATACACATTCTTTCGTTCATTCTTATTTCACTGATCAAGCGCTTTCGATATCCTCTGTCCGATGAACCATTGACTGCTGAATACATGAAACTAAAATACTAAATACATCGGGTAAAATAAGAAACATTTCATCTTCAATTTACACGCACATTCGGGAATATTTATGAATCAAGTACTGAGAGAATAATGCAAAAATACTGATACACACTTACATACACACCCCTCTTTTATTCTCTTGCTCTCGCGAGAGCACAAACAATGCAGCAAACACGACATGTATTTGTATTACAAACCCAGATATATTTGGGTCGCAAACACATACAACACATAAGCTCCAAACCACAGAGCAATATTAAAAAGCCTGCCTCTCTTCATGACGACGGCGTAGTAGGCCATTTCATCGGGCTGGAGTTGCTTTGGAAATGTACTCTTTTGTTGGCACTCTTGGAAATGTACTCTCGTGAGAGCACAAACAATGCAGCAAACACGACATGTATTTGTATTACAAACCCAGATATATTTGGGTCGCAAACACATACAACACATAAGCTCCAAACCACAGAGCAATATTAAAGAGCCTGCCTCTCTTCATGACGACGGCGTAGTAGGCCATTTCATCGGGCTGGAGTTGCTTTGGAAATGTACTCTTTTGTTGGCACTCTTGGAAATGTACTCTCGTGAGAGCACAAACAATGCAGCAAACACGACATGTATTTGTATTACAAACCCAGATATATTTGGGTCGCAAACACATACAACACATAAGCTCCAAACCACAGAGCAATATTAAAAAGCCTGCCTCTCTTCATGACGACGGCGTAGTAGGCCATTTCATCGGGCTGGAGTTGCTTTGGAAATGTACTCTCTGTTGGCATAATTCAGACAGAACTAAAAGATAATGCGTATTTTCGTTCGATGCAAACATAATTTAGCTGTCATTGGTACCAATCAAACACTTTTAAACTTAGTTTGCTGCATGGTCTCTCATCTGTATGTCTTCTTTGGTCTCTCATTCTTCATCATTTCCCTAGTGGCTTTTCGAATAGCTGTGCCATAGAAACCACCTGTCCAAACACATGTTATATTTGCACCCAAACAACAAAAAAAAACTACAGACTTTTTAGCGTGTACAAAATTCTTTCAAAACCAAAAAATATCTTTATTGAATACGGTCCAGCTCACGGGATGCTAATGCTAGACACGTAATATTTTAGGAATCATCATAAAACAATCCACAGTACATTTTGAGGTGTGAAAAAAATACCATGTAATACAAAAAAAATTTAGCGCATCGAAGGAGCTATTTTAGGCCCTTAGTATCTTTGCATGAAATTCGTTTTACGACTTTCTAAGACGGTTGAGCCATGTCCGCCTGTCTGTCTGGCTGGCTGGTCAACATGATAACTGCCACAAATCTTTACAAATTACAATGAAATATTGCCAGTGATCATTATCTGCCAATACTTAGTATGGGATTGAAAATGGGTGTTTGAGAACGCCCCTTCTGGAACCTCCCATACAAATCGTCACATTTAGCACAAAGTCATATTCTTCTAAACTTTTTTCTGGTAGAAGTGATTAGCTTCAATATATACATTGGTTAATAATCTGTAAATGTCTCCGTAACTGGAGGAAATTGGCGAGATTGTCACGCCCATTCTGGTACCTCCCATACAAAACTGGGTGTTCGTCCGGGTTGTTAAACCGATCAGACGTTACGTTATCAAACGCCAATCATCGCTCAAAACAAGGGTGATTTTTCCACGCCCATTTTGGTACCTCCCATATAAAAGTTGTTTGGCCGTCTTGTTGTTCGGTACGAGAAGTCCCGCAAAACCAAACCACAAACAAAATTTTGCTATCAATTTGGTTATAGAGTTTCACTAAGATACAATGCTACAATTTTATCTTGTCTTAATCAAATTAAATTCTAAAATTCATCACAAAACTAATCTTCGAAATTTTTTATAAAATAATCATTTGCAATTCTTAATAGAATTTTTGTTTCAAGATGTACTAGGCGGAAAATAAAATTTAATTGTTTGTAGCTCTGAAAAATCTGAATTTTTTATTGTTTGGATGCAAATATAAAGTGTTTGAAGATTGTCGCTAATATAATACACTTTTGTCTCCAACCACATAGTGTTTGCTACCCACTATTACATGTTGGAGACACAATGATTAATAGCTTAAAATATACGTATTGTGACCCAAACGCCGCTTTGTTTGTTGAAAACTGCCAGTAACAAAAACGTGACAGACAACAAAGAAACAGAAAAGCAGCAGATCTTCAATTCATGAAGACAATGTTTGCAAACGTATATATGGTTCCTGCAATATATTGCTGGGGCCGTTTTTTTTTCAGCGTGTATAGCTTGATCTAAGACCTAAATATAATTATAGTATCGTCACATGCCTGCCATTACCGAAAATCATATGCAAAATTCCATGCAAACCGCCTGACTATTTGGAAAAATTTGTCCAACAAGATTTTACTAAAATCTTTTTACTAAGTTTGACAAAGCAGTGTCGAAACATCAGCAACAATTTGACCCATACCTCTAACATTTTATATCCGGATAATTTGTCACAATAATAATAAATATTCAGAAGCTGGAAAATACATAAAAAAATTAGGTGGCCGTCGGTGGTGCAATGGTTAGTGTGCGCGGCTCCTGTACATGGGAACGTTGGTTCGATCCCTGCTCAGAGCACCTTACATTTCATTCTAGTGATGGTGACACTATTGATTACTTAGCCAGGGAAAAGCTTCTCAAAATAGACGGGAAACAAATAAATACCGTTCGGAACCGGTGTAAAACTGTAGGTCCCAATCAGTGAGAGTAAAAACTAGAACGCGCACATCTCGTTGATTGTGAGAAGTTCTCCCTAATCCCATCATGGGATGTAATGCGAAACCATGTTTTTTAAGTTAGGTGTTGGTGGTTGTCGATGAACGAGTCTTGGGTGTTTCTTATTGTGTCCAAAACTATTCTTAGCAATTCTTTTAAGAAGTATCGGACTACGAAAAAACGTTCCCCCCCGATGGCGACATGTAGCTTCAAACAACGGTTCATGATTGGTATCTGGAAGGTAAGAAGTCTCTCTGAAAAATTTAAACTCGAGCAGGTTAACTGTGTTATGGAATCCTACAATGTGGGCACTCAAGGTTTAACCGATCTACGAGTATGTTGGCAAACCCTAATTACCATCTGGTCAGTGCTTTCTATAAGTGGAGTCGGCCTAATGCTAGAAATACTATAATATTATACAAGACTATCTCTGATCATATTATCCGGATTATTCAACTACTGGTACAGTAGTATGCACCTACTAAGCTGGATAAGGAGAGTGCTAAGGACGATTTCAATAGACAACTGGACTTTTCTGTAAGCTCTTTTCAGTTGGTGACATTAAAACATTTCTGAGAGGTTTCAATGCCAAAGTGGGAATAATAGCAAAAACTTGCAAGAAGTAATGGGAAGCCAAGGGCCTGGAATTGTGAGGAATGGCAATATTGATAGTAGGCACATACATTTCTGGAGTCGCCATCAACTCTCTATCGGCGGAAACAAATGCCGGACATCAAAACTAGACGTGATGCAAATACTGATAAATAAAAATAAAATAAATGGTTTCCCGTTAAATCCCATGAAGGGATTAGGGAGAGCTTCTCACAACCTGTGAGCTGTGCGCGTTCTAGTTTTACACTCACCGATTAGGACCTACAGTTTTACACCGAACGGTATTTTGAGAGGCTTTTTCATTGCTAAATACTCGATAGTGTCGCCACCATTAAGCGAGGTGATCGCCGTCGAAAGAAATTTAAGGTGGTCAGAGTAGGGATCGAACCCACGTCCTCATGCACAAGAGCCGCGCACACTACCACTGCACCACCGACAGCCGACGATGCAAATACTGATAGTCACCACGAACTCCTAGTGGGTACCGTCCATCTCCGTCAAGCGACTGTCAACGGTATTAGAGACATAATCGTAAAACATTTACAAAATACAGGCTGACTAGACTTTCGGCTATTGAAAATCAGAGTACTTCTTCGATATTTAAGTCGCATTCTGAGAGGGAATATTCAAACAGAACCCCCGTAGAAAGCACATATCGAGGTGGCACCGAGAAAAAATAATGAATCAATTCGCATTCCAGGGCTGGAAAGAGGGAGAGGTTATCACTTTCTTGAAAAAAGTGACCTAACGCTGTGCAGGAACTGTAGTGGTATTGCATTGCTCAATGCAATAGGCAAAGTAATGGCGCCAATTATTCTTCACCGGATCTCGTTGTGCGGAAAGAGCAGACGGGTATCCGCCCTGATCGTTCGTGTGCCGACCACGTGACCACACTCCGTATAAACATAGAACAATCAGTTGAACTGCACTCACCTCTGTATCTCCGTCTCATAGACTTTGATCCGGACTAGAGCTGTCCCTTAGTCGGCACCAAGATGGCCAAGCGAATTGATGCGATTCAAGACACTGGTGATAGTGACACTGGTAAAGACTCTTGTTTGTTGTCTGATGACGAACAGGATGGGCCAGTTGTTGGAGAGAATAACAAATGTTGCGGTTTCTTCAGATCAATCTACTACATCATAGTACAGTGACATCTGCCACTTTAAGCCTCTGCATAGCAAAAGGCGAGGTGGATGAAGTTCTAATGCAAGAGCCCTGGGTTCCCAACGGCAGGATTTGTGGGTTGAGGACGAAGGGGTTATGTACAATAGCTACACCTGCCGCAAGCACTCCTAGAGCTTACATTGTGGCCAGAAACTATTTTAGAATGTTCCTATTAACGGCATATAGTGACAGGGGCAACTTTACGGTCAGCCTGGACCGCAACGCTTTAAATATTTGTTTGGTCGCATCGTCCATCCCATGGTGTTGCCGTCAGTACCCTTAAAATGTATCCTAGGGCAGGCAAACGGTGTAGGCACCCCAGTGATTGTAGCATTGACACCAACGAGAGGGTTGAAACACTCATAGAATATCTAGTGGGTACTAGCCGTACACTATGTAATAGAGGCAATGAGCCTCTGTCACCAGCTCCAGGCAAGAGGTAATAGATTGCGCCTTTGTTACGGAGGACCTGTATGAGATGATCAGGGAATTGAATGATCATAAATAGATTGGACTCCAGTTGGACTGGCCCAGTCTGATGGAGTTCGTCGCAGTATTGGGAAAACTGACTGGTTCCTGTAGTGAAAATACCTGTAAGAGCTGTTTGGGATCAGAAATATTTGTGAAGATAAGGTGCTTAGATAATATAGAAAATGTATGCGACTTGGTCAAGACTGCTCTCTACAAGTTGCTACAAGTGTCTTGATGAAGAACGAAGCCAAGGCGGAAGAATAAGCCTCCCTAGTGCATTGGAGAACTAGTGGATATAAAGAAGTCATGCCGACGATTATTTAACAGAGCCAAATCTTCGAGAGATAAGCAGGACTGGGTTAATGACAACGTTGACCTAAGGCGATATGAGAATACAATCAGACGTCCCAAAAGAAACTCGTGGATGCTCTTCTGTAAATCAATACGAGATACATCCGATGTGTGGAGGCTAAGGAAAATTACTGGCGACAGGCAATACGACGATAGGTAACCTGAAGAAATTTACTGTTCAACGGACAAACTGCAGTGGTGATTCAGTCAATCTTCTTATGAAAATCCATTTCCCGGCAATTCGCTGAAAGAAGACATGACTGCAAGTGAACATACTCTTCATTGATCAGACTTTGAAATTTTTACTAAATACTCGTACCGACTTAAATGGACTATCGGCAACTTCATATCTGTTAAGTTCCCGGCCCCAGCATTGTATCACCAGCAGAACTTCAGGCTGTGGGCGATCTATTGATCCCCTGGCTGATAAAGTTATATATCGCGTATGTAAACTTTAGATTCATACCCACACGAAGTACGGGTACGAGGGTAGTGTTCATTCCCAAAGCGGGAAAGGCCTTTCACACTGCTCCTAAAGACTTTATACCTATAAGCCTCTACAGACACAGCACTGCATGAACTGGTCGGGTACACAGATAATTCGTTATCGCCTTTGGTAGCCTTTCTTGACATTGAGGGTGCGTTCAATAATATCATTCCTAATGCGATAGAATTGGCGCAGCCGGCCCTTAAGGTGAACGTGCCCAACGGTTGCAACAGCCGAATTGGGCTCGACCACTACGAGGTACGGTATGTCTCCGCTTCTATGTCCAATATCGAAAATCTGGGTGCATAAACTGTTGCTTATGCGGACGATGAGGCAGCAGCTGTAAGTGGAAAGTGTCTGAGTACCGTAAAGACAGTCTCGAGTTTTAGCTGACGGACTTTAGGCAGATGAGCTGGTGAAGATGGGCTACTTTTGGACCCAACTATGAGATAGCTAGTCCTTTTTACCCGAAGGTATATAATACCGACCGTGGAACATATCACTGAAAATGGTTCTGAAATTAAGCTTACAGAGTGTGCTAAACACATGGGTGTTATTTTGGACAGCAACCATAATTTTTGCTGTTTGGGTGCAAATATAACGTGTTTGTAGCTTATCGCAAATATAGAATGCTTGTGCCCAACCACATTGTGTTTGCTATGCAATATAACATGTTTGAGATACAATGATTAATATTTTATAATATATGTGTTTGCGACCCACATATATTTATGTTTCTGATACAACACAACTGTGTTTGTTGCACTGTTTATGCGCTGTCTATCTGGAAAGCAAAATAATAAAAGAGGGACCACGAGAGACTCCATTCTCTGAGTCATAAATATTCCTGAATGTGCGAGTAAATTTCAGATGATGTGTTTTTGTCTGTCTGTTTGTCTGTCCGAGCATTTACTTAAAAAATCGGAACGGCGGACAATTTGTGAAATAATTGTAATAAAAAAAACACAAGTAACTAATCCGCGCTTGGCTTACATGAACTTTATTTGTATATAAATATCTGGTTTGTGTACCAACGCATAGTGATGACCAACGCATAGCTGAAACCTTCCGAAAACAAAAACGTGAGACACAACAAAGAAAGGAGAAGCAAAAGATCCGAAGTTTCTTATTTTATTAGTTTTAAATCTATTAATTTTTTGTATTAATTATTTATAAATGTGGATTTATATTGTCAAAATTAATTATGATAAATAATACTCATATATTGAAATCGAAAAATAATTCGTTTCAAAATATTATTATATTTGGGCGGAAATTCGCATATGTTTCCACGTAAATGTATGTAGGTTTGTGGGAAACACGCGAATGCTTCCATGTAAGTATTTGGATGTTTGAGCTGAAGAAGGCATACGTTTCCACGTGAAAGCATACATATTTGTCAGTAAACATGATACTGTTTGCATTTAAATACATGTAAGTTTGGGACTTGAAAATATATTAATGTTTGAAGTGTGTTCCAAACATATTCATGGTGCCTGCAGAATATGTTTGGGAAAATATGTTAGAGTTGCCGATATTTTTCAGCATGTAGTTTTGCCGTGCTCGGCTTCGTACGTTGTTCACCCTGCCGAGACTTGTGCGTACTTTCGAATCCACCGAGTGATGATCCGAGTCGATATTCGCACCTCGAGTCAACCGTACCAAGTAATCAATCTGGTTCTTCATTCTCTGATCAATTGATAACCAAGTCGCCTTATGTATGTACGTATATTTCCATTATCGCAAGTGGTCATGTAGACTGTGATTACCGATAGTTGCTCGAAATACACTTACCATTCCCAATTTGGCATTAAAATCGCCTAGAATAATTTCTGTCGGTGAGTGCACACAAATTAACGAGATATTGAAATATTTCGCTTTGATGCGAATTGTTTCTATACGTTCACTCACTGGGTTGAACCTTGAACTAGGTGTCGCACTATTGGTTGCCCAGAAATTTTAAGTCATATTGGCTTCAACGTTCGCCTTAGATGTTTTCGTTCCAATGAATATTTTAATGTCCCTGTGCATCGAAGTAATTATGGTCTTTATGAACCAATTTATCCTTAATTAAAAGAATATAATATAATCGATCCCAAATATGACATAGATTTCTCATTTTCTCGAAGAAAATGTGTAGATATTTTAGATATACATTATGGTCTGAAAGGATTGTGTATCCATAGACTGAGACGAATAAATTAATAAATTATGTATATGCACACACCCTCGTACATTCAAAACTGATCACTGGCTTGAGTGTATTCTGTCTTGCAATCATTGTACGTGGCGGTTTCAATTCCATTTCAGGGAAAGTAGTTATAAGTACTGAATTTGATTTAAATTTAAAATTCAAAAAACATCTTCGTTATAATTTTAATAATGATTTTTTTGTTCAATTATATAAAAATATAATCAAGGTAGTAAACCCACCCATAGAGAAACTTCGAGTAATGTGGTATATGTGGGTAATGTGAAACCCCCCATTATTATTTTAGAAACTAATTATTAGTTGGAAAATTTAAAAATGATTATCATTATTAACATAACAGGAGGCTTGGCTATAATTATGACAGGTACAGTTAGATTTGGTTTGTCTGTCGGTGAGTAAAACTGCGTGTGGTTGCTTTTTTGTTGGGTGTATATTCGTTTAAATATGATCAAAATATTTTGAATTCAATAACAAATTACAAACAGTTATCTAAAAAATACTTCTAATTGATAAGATTCCTGATGTAATATTTTTTGTATTTACATTATTAGATTTTATTTGAATTACATATTTGATGATCGACTAATTTCGAATTCCACCTAAATGGGAATTGGGAAGCCATATTTCACATTACACGCTTTTTATTTTTTTCCTTCGTTGACAGATCATATTGGGACACAGGTTCGAATTAAGAATTGTAGAACCGAGTTCCTTGTGAAAATAGTGGATTTCTCTCATTAACCTTGTACCAATTTTTTTCTTTTATTCATTTAAGACAATATTTTCAAAAAGGTCAAATTCGACAAGGGTATCCAACAGACATAAGACTTGTTGTGCAATCAGTTACAAATTATGAAATAGGAATTTTCGCACAAGTAGGAGCGTTGAGACAAATCTCACTAAGTTGAGTTTTGTTTATCCCTATAATGCGTGATGATGTACATAAATACTTGTGGAGAAGGGAGCTGATGATATGTCTTGGTGGGCATTGAAATAGCTATATTGCCAACCATCCACTGTAATAATAAATTACACATATTTCTTTTTTAATATTTCTATTAAAATATACTTTTAAAAAAAAATATGCCTTTTAATAGATATTGATCTTGAACCGAACAATTATTAAAGAACATAACAACTCAAAGATCGAATAATATAAACTTAAACGGATGAAATAAAAATTTTATAGAAAACCACCTTACTCTCCTCGAATATTCCACATTGCCCTCCAATTTTACAGATTTGGGGTAACTTTGGTTTTTTGATTGTAATAGATTGTAGATGTAATAGAATAGATTGTAATAGATGATGCACGAACAATAATGAGACTCAAAGCAAAATAACTGTTTCATCATTTTGAAAACTTCCACTTTGAAGAAATTTAAGATAAAGTTTGTTCCCGCACAGAGAGTTTAGCTAAAAATAACAAAAAAAAAATATGAAGCGTGTGTTAGATAACACGGGCGCATAGGTCAGACGTAGAATACATTAGTAATTTTGCAATTAAAATATATGAATTAAATATAATTTTTGATAAATGATTTAAATCTATCAAATTTATCTTTAATTTTTATGTTAAAAATTTAGGATAGTTTTTAACAAAATTTGGGTACACTTTATATCAATCAATTCGATGCACTTTTGAAAACAAGTGTAAATACTGCATGTGGCAACACTGGTTCTGTAATGTTCACATAAAACATGCATTGTCATTATACTTCTTCTCTTTCTCACACTGTTTCTGTGATGAACACACAGATAATCGTACTGCTCTTACACATGATGTTATAATACATAAAATACAAAGCATATGAAAATTAATACAAAATTTGAAGGAGTTAAATTTTATAGAGTTTATTTTTATAGAATCAAAAAAATTATATGTAGCAATATAATTATTTAAATACGAATCAAAAGAAGACATATTAAATATGTTACGACCATACTTGAATTTTCTTCAATGCATGCATAAAGTATTAAAAACTTATAATGAAAGTGACAAACATTTTCTCAAAATTTTGTGCTCCAGATCAACACCCCAACCTTACCGTATAACGTATTCTACGTTAAAATTCTCTCTCTGAGAGACCAAGTTTCAAAAAAGTACGGGAACGAGTAAATAGTAAATGTGGTAGAACTTATGTCAGAACTGTATCCACAGCATGGTCCTCGTCCGAAACGTCCAATAGGAAGTCCCACACGCAAAAAAAAAAAAGTTTATTGCTCGGTTGCCGCAACAATACTTTGATTGATTTGTATTAATTTACTAATCGCAACCGTTCATGTAGTTCTCTCAAATAAACTTATATATCGCAAATGTGAATCATGTTGTTGCAAACAAGTTCTCATTTGCATCAACCGCGTACAAAATAACATTTACCGCAAATTCAAAAAAAAAGTTTCCGATAACTGAAATTAACCATTTTTCTAATGAGAGCACAGATTACAAAGAACGTAAATTTCTCTCATTCTGTCGACCGTATACACAGTCTTATCCACTAGTTTGGCATACACACTCACCCATACACATAAAAGTTATCATACACTCTAATGCTTCTTCCTTTTCAATTTATCTTGAATGGGCAATTGACGCGTCGTAGTTTGCTGCGCTTTTAGTTGTTATTTGAATGCAAGGCGGGACAGACGTGTAAATAGACAGTGAAAAATTAGACAAAAATTCCAACTTTTTTAAACAAACTTTATGGCTAAAGCCAAAATCAAAGAAAGTTGGAAATTTAAACAAAAACAGCTTATGGAAGCCATAAATAAAAGTTTTAATGTACAAGGTAATGTACAAGTAATGTTTCTCGCAAGCATTTTATTAGCTAAGAGTAACTACAACTCGGTTGCTGTAACCTAAATCACAGTTGGTGTAACCGTTTTTCGTTTCTCGCAAACGTTTTTTATTTTGGAGTAACTAGAACTCGGTTGCTGTAACCGAAACAACAGTTGGCGAAACCGTTTTTCGATTCTCGCAAACACGTATCGGTTCTCCCAACGAAATGGCGTGTATGGCTTAACAGAAGTTCGTTTCTCCCAACTACAGTCCCCAGATTTCGTTTGGGAGGAACAAGTTTTTTCTTTGAGTGCACGTACTGCTAAAATCGACCACAGCGGTATTATATTGTATATTTCCGTTTCTGTTTACAATAAAAATAATTTATTTGCCGATATTGAATTATTTTTCCAATTTATTTTGACAATTCAATAGAGAACGACAATTTACTACTTATACTCGGTAAAATTCTTTACGTAAAAACTACTAAAAAGTTATAAAAGAGAACGCCATGTTTTTCTGTTCTCTCTTAAATTTTCTTACTACTTTTACTACGAGTACTTTCTTGAGTACGGGAACGCTTTTTCGAGTAAAAGCCGTACAAGTGGTAAAACTAGTAAGTTGTAGTACGTACGGGACCAGAGCTATAGATTACTTTACTCTATTTTACCAAAATTATTTTGTATAGCCCCAACTACACCCTACCCCTGATACAAGTCAAGGGCTTTAATTTCACGTCCACATTTATTTATACTATGCTGCTAGATACATTACGTTACAGTCTTAGAAATTTCAGTCAGATGAACCATTGAGCAATGAACAAGAGCCTCTATCCCTCATTTTAAGTTCTAGCGATGACGACGAGGTAGTAGGCCATTTCATCGAGTTCGAGTTGCTGTGGTATTTTACTCTTTGGTTGGACATTAAACAGACTGAAATAAAAGAGAGTGCGAATTTTCGTTCGATGCGACCAAAACAAAACATTAGTCATCTGTTACTAGTAACCTGACCAACTGTTTTTGATCGAAAAGCGGGATTTTGACACAAAAACGAGATTCTATTATTTTTAACAAATGAATTACCATTTAAATAAGTGGACGACTCCAGTTTAATTTGGAATTAGTTTGTGATGAGATATTTTCAAATATTTTGCCCATAACAAGTATCTGATTCCACCAATTTTTTGACCCATGCGACTATAAAAAAAGTTTGATATATCAGATTAATCTCAGGCAAAATCGACCTATCAAATTATTTCAGTTGGTGACCTAGTTAGTACCTACAACTAAGCCTCGGATGATGAAGTTCACAAACTTCGAAACCATCGACTGACAGTGCGAATTGAAATCCTGCTTGTGACTTTTGAAAATTTTACATTAAAATATCTAACTTCCAAGCTAAATTATACCAGACTAGTTTTAAAGACAAAAAAAACCATAAAGCGGGATTTCTCTTTAAAAAGCGGGATTATAATTCAAGGCGGGACGAGGTATCGAAAAGCGGGTTAATACCGCCAAAATCGGAATACTTGGGTAGTATCAATCAAACACTATGCACTCTGTTTTCTATCAATTTCCAACTACATAGTCGATAAGCTGTATGGTGAATCGGCTTAAACCTACCCTTACCGAGATCTATTAAAAACACTCGTATATTCAGCGTTACAAACAAATGGCCGTGGCAAATGTGCCCATATTCAATAGCACTAAATATTATTTAAAACTTAACTTAAATAGGATTATCTGTGGTTTTTCGGATTTATCGTCACTACGAGCCAATTGCCCGCCCAATATTTATATGGGAGGTACAAAAAATTGGAATGGTGAAGCTATTCAGTGGCTATTAAACAGTTGTTTTTGCCAATATATTGATCAGTTCCAAATTTTATTAAGATCGGTTCTGGGTTACGGGAGATACCGAGTCGGTCAGCCAGAAAGCCACCCAACTTTTGTATGGGAGGTATGAATTCAATTTGTAATCATAGAGTAACTATAGCAAAACATTGACTAGTGCTAAAATTGATTAATATCGGCGGTGGTTTACGACAGTTATCGTGTCGATCAAACTGTCATCCGTCCAACTATTATATGAAAGGTACCCGAATTTGCTATTTGTATAGCAAATATTTCAAATATTCATTTTTTCATGACTTGTGTCTACTACCACATTTCATACCGAACAACCAGACGGGCGAACAACTTTTATATGGGAAGTATCAAAGTTTGACTGGCGTTTGATGTTATGAAGCCTACTACCTAATTTCATTAATATCGGAAGTTTTTCCCGCAATTTATCGTATTAACAATCCGGACGACCACCAAGCTTTTGTATGGGAAGTACCAGAATCGGCGTGGCAACCTAGCCCATTTTCTCCAAATAAGTATACATTTACAAATTATTCACCAATGTCTGAGTTGAAGCTAATCACATTTACCAGAGAAATATTTTACAAGAAATACGATTTTCACCAAACGCCCATATTCAATCCCGATCTTAATTTTAGACACATATTTTTCGCTGACAACATTCCATTGTGATCGGTAAAGACTTACGGCAGTTATCGTGTTGACCAGCCAAACAGACAGACAGACGGACATGGCTCAAACGTCTTAAAAAGTCCTAAAACGAATTTCGTCCAAACATACTAAGGGTCTAATATACATAGCTCTTTCTATGTGTTACATTTTTTTCCGTATTAAATGATATATACCCCCATCCCTATGGGTGGGGGCATAAATATGGCCCAATGACACCGCCGGCATGCAAACCGCACTAAACAGTTATTTTTTGTGGATTCATGATTCATGAAGCACTTGTGGATTTACACCAAACCAATAACGCATATTTTGCTTATTGACGAACCCATTGAGCCTAAAATGAGCTTCGTCACTGAAGATGATTTTGCGATGAAATTCATCATCTTGGCGCATAATCTCCAGAGCCCAATCGCACGAGTCAGCTTGATCTTGTATGGGTGTAAACCAAGATCTTTACGCAAAATTTGACATAAAGTGCTCTTGGCGATGCCCAGTTTTTGAGAACGCCGCTGAATCGACTGATTTGGATCGTTTGCTATGGACGCCTGAACGGCAGCGATATTTTCGTCACTTCGACCAGCCCGTTGTCTCATTGGCACGGCAGCATCACACAATGAATATATAGACTCACATTTTTGCACTAAACTTGTTATTGATTGTCTACTAGGGCGAGAATAACGACCGAAAATTGGAGTTAAAGCTCTTAAAGTTGCGGTCACCGACTCCGAATTTCGGTAGTACATTTATATAATTTGCATACGTTGTTCGCTCGTGTACTTTCCCATGATGAAAATGTTGAGTTTACTGAAAAAAAAGGAAAGTAACAGTTAGACGATCACTGAAATAGTGCGTTCACAAATTACGGCCTTATTCATAAAAAGTTGTCATGGGGTTTTTAAAGGTTTAAGAAAGTCAAGCCGAAAAATTTTAGTCATAATCGAAAAATTCCTCTGTTAAGAGTTCTCTAACGTCGCCATTTTTGTTGAACGGTTAACCCTTCTTTAAGGCCATTTTATCCGCATTAACCCTCTAACCGGCGAGCCTGCCTTTAGACGGGGTATATAAATACGTTAATATGCAGCTCTATTTCTGTTTTTTCTGTTCTAACGGGAAATATCAGCAGAGAAACAAACAATTCTCTTGTTGAGAACAATAGCAGCAAGCATTTCTGATTTGATTGCAAACTGTTGAGTGCTAAAGTCATTTTTTTCACAAAGTGTGTAAATTAATTATTTGTGTATCAAGTGGAATTTTGAAAAAAGTATAAAATCCTATTAATTCATAATTTGCGAGTAAAAAAATTATTTTCATACAGGTAAATATATATTCTATCGTGTTCTATGTTTTTAATATGAAGGTTTTACCAAAACTTAGCTTTTAGCCGGTGAAAATTGGACACCGTCTAAAGGCGGACCTGCCGGTTACAAGGAACTTTTGCATACACATTGCTCTAGTTCCTAGTGTTTTTTCGTTTCATTTTTCTGTAACCATTGTTCGGTTTTAAACATTGTAGGAACGAATTAACCATTTGAAAATGTTTTCACAGAGAAAAAGTTCTAATTTTTCAAAATTAAGTGATGAGGAAATTGAAGCACTCATGGCTGAATCAGTGGATGGCGCAGATTCAGAAGACGATTTCGACTTTGACAACGAAAATGATTTGGAGAACCCAGACTTTCAACTACCAAACGTAGACTTTGCCACATTAGAAGAAGAGTGGGATAATGTAGACAACAATGATTTTCTTTCTGATATCATCAATATCTCTCAAAACTCAGAAAAACTTCTGCCAGAAGTGAACAACAACGTGGAGCATTATGAAGAGTCTTTACCATCAAAAACTGGGAAAACAAAAACAAAGAGAGCAAGATCTCCTCTACCAGAAGTTGAAGCTGGAGAAGTGCAGTAGTGTCCAATGCGGGGGGGTTTAGAGGAAATGTAAAAGATATTTCTTCCCAAAACCCAGAGTTCAAAAACATTTTATGGAAAAAAAATCCTTGAACTTGAAAAAAACGATGTAGTTTTTCAAGGAGACAAGGAATTGCCGCAACAATTCAAAGAATTAACCACACCATTCCGTTGCTTTACTTATTTTTTCAACGATGACTTGCTCAATGAAATTGTGTTTCAGGGCAATCTATATGCAAAACAGCAAGATGTTTACACAAATTTTATTCTAACGACGTGTGATTTAAAAAAATATATCGGAATTTTGATTTATATGTCTGTGTACCGGTATCCCAATGTTGAGAGTTACCGGTCCAAACATTCCTTCGAGCCAGTTAGAAACGCAATGACTTCGAAACAGTTTTTTTTAATCAGAAAATATCTGCACTTTAATGATACCACGAAAATGAAAAAACCACAGGAAGCAGGATATGATGAGCTGCATAAAATTCGTCCAATTGTTGACAGACTCAATAAGCAATTTGATGCTGTGCCAAAAACACCTCGGATATGCATTGATGAACAAATGTGTTCAACAAAAATGTTGACAAAATTTCGGCAATATATGCCCGCAAGGCCCCACAAATATGGCATGAAACTATTTGTCCTTTGTGACTCGCATGACTTTTCGTACAAATTTGAAGTATACAAAGGAGCTGGCGATAATGAAGTATTACCCAACACCCCTGAATTAGGAGCAACAGCCAATGTGGTCATAAGACTGTCAAACACAATCCCAGATTTCAAAAATCATATCCTGTACTTCGTTAATTTTAATACCTCTGCCACTTCTGTTTATTTACGGAGCAGAGGAATTTATACATTAGGAACCGTCCGATGTAACAGGATACCCAACTGCAAGGTGACAAAGGAAGTGGAATTAAAAGATAAAGAACGTGGACACTCAGAAGAGTTTGTTGGCGGTGCCTTTGGGGTAGACATTGTTTACTTGATCGCGATCACATCAGAATGAAAACAAAGAAATGGACTTTGCGTTTATTTTATCACCTAATTGATATGGCGTTAGTGAATTCATACCTCCTTTTCCAGCGTATTCATGGTATTGACTCTAAAGATGTTACTCATAAAAAATTGCCAGATTTTCGTATTGAGGTGGCTGATGTACTCTGTCGTTATGAGAACGCTAACGCCAAAAGAGCTGTTGGTAGACCTCAGAGCCAAAGCCCAAAAATACAAAACCCAAAGAAATCGTATGGTCCACCAGATGACATTCGTTTTGATGGAGTTGGACATATGCCTGATATTTTGGACCGAAGTGGTAAAAAAGTATGCAAACTACAGGGATGTAAGTCCGAAACACAAATGTATTGTACTAAATGTAAATTAAATCTATGCTTATCAAACAATAAAAAATGTTTCCAAATTTATCACACAAAACAATAAAAAAACTGAATAAAATTTCAAGTAAAATCATTCCTTAATTAAAATGTTTTATTACGTTACCAGGCAGGTCCGCCTTTTGGCGGTCAACATATTTTCTCACCTGGAAGGTAAGGTTTAAATTTTTTTCATCTTTTAACAATACCGTATGTTTTATTTATCCAAAAACAATCAATAAATAATTTTTTTTAATCGAAAAAAAATTGGCCGGTTAGAGGGTTAATACACAAAAAAAAATTTACATTTCTCACGTGCCGTACTTAAATATTTATGTGATATCAACAATTGGAATTATTTTGTGTATATTTGCAGCGATTATAGTGTCACATTATCCTGCTAAGCAACCAAATACTTTCGTTCCAATTTTTATAATTTTTAGCCAAAATGAACTTTTGTTTATATAGTGATATATATAAAATCAAAACATTGAAACTACAACCTAATATCCGGTTTTATATTCGACTACCCAAAACTGAAATCCAATTCAATATGATTTTTTGACACTTCTTCCAAATTTATGAATATAGCAAATATTAAATGATCTTTTAACTGAACAGTTCTTTCCATTAATGTTTAAAATTTTGCAAAAATGCATTGACGCATTTAAATAAAAAAAATTTAATTCGGTCTATCGGTTATTGTTCATCTTGTTTTTACATCACAAGCACTGTGAGAATACATAAAACAGGGTTGTCAGTCAATTATCTGTTCCCTAGTTAAAATACTCATTATGAATACCGTTCTAATAAAACATTCACCAAATCTTAAAGCTTTCAATAACTGATGAATGCTTTAGAGCTAATTTAATGATTTAGTATGAATAAGGCCGTAAATATTTTTCTTCCGTTTTTTTCTCTGGATCGTGATATGACTTACGTTAAACTTTTTTGCAACGCTCCGAACAGAATTTGTATCATTTAGCAATTCCATGATATCAACTACATAAGATTCTTCCATTTGGACAATAATGAGCAATTGAAAAATAACACTAAATTTAAGAGTTTCTGGATCTTTAAAGAGTTGAAAAGTGTGCAATACTGTAATATTGAAGAGAGTGCGAAATTTTAACATTGGGATTTGTTTACATATTACGCTCTTTTAAACATTTATGTATAAGTGTTGTATATTTAAGTGTTCATTGTGAAAGAGACCAAATCAAAGTACAGTTCAAACTATGGGAAACTTGTTACAATTTTGCTCCTCATAGTACTTTCGCACGCAAAAATATGGCTCGTAAGTCGATAGTTGTTTTGCGTACGCGATCTTCAGTGGGTTCGAAAAACCAGCATTAAAAGAACACAAGGCCTTAAACCCCTTATATCCCAAAATGGTAATATCTGGGAAGTTGTTCACAGAACGTACAAAAAATAGAGAAAATTTATCAAGAGCTACAAACTAGTATGTAGAACAACTACATCAAAAGGTACATAAAGTGTACCGAAAAGTACAAATTTAAAAACGTTAGAAAAGTTTTATAAAATATACCCAAATGTACATAACAGCTACCAACAATTATACCAAACAAGCCCATTAGTTGTATAAGTATGTATTTGATATACGCTTTTGACTGTTTTGATACATTATGTACTCTTTGTTACACTGTTTGGTACCAAAAAATTTTTGCTACACTTTATGTAATTTTCGATACACTATATACGCTTCTTGGTACACATTTTGGAACTTTTACGTACCTTTTGATAGTTGTGAACGTGTTAGTGTACTTTAAATACTTTTTGGTGCATTTATGGCAGACTTTATGTACTCTTCTGGTACCTATGATGTATTTTTAATACATTTTATGTATTTTTCGTACAATTTATTTACATTTTTTTGGCTTTTAATGTACTTGCTGGTACATTTCATATACTTTATTGAACATGCTATGTACTAGGTGGCACATTAAGTGTACGTTTTGGTCCATTATCTACTTAGTAGATTCTCAGAAGTAGAAACTGTTTCAAAACAGCCTAGAAATGTAGTTACAGACCTTGCTAGAGATGTGTAGTTCACGAACGAACTAGTTCAATTGAACGATTCACTCTTGTGAACTAGATGAACTAGTTCACAGTGTTCCGCTCTTTTGTTTCAGTAGTTCACTCGTTTCAGCAGCTTTTTGTATTTCAGTCGTGTACTTCTCTCTGCCATTTTCTTGTTCATGCTCTCATTGAGCCTTTTTTTTTATTCCGTGCTAAACTAATTTTTCTACCACTTTATATGGGGAGCTAAGCAATATTAAGCGGCTCCCCATACAAAGTCGTCGAAAAATTAGTTTAGGAGGAATTAAAAACAAGCTATTGCAAGAGGCATATACACAAAAACTACAGAGCAAATCATCACTTTTGTTCCAAAAATATAAAAACATTACAGAAACACCAATATTTCGGAGATCCCTTTAATAGGGCGATTTAGTATAAAAAAGATATCCAGTATCCAAAACACTTTACAAATCTGCGAAAATTACACCATTTTGGCGATTATTCGCTCCGATTGAACTAAAACTACAAGTTGAACTGAAATAAGCTCTTTAGTTCACTGCTCAAATGAACTGTTAAGCTGAAAAGATACAAAGAACTAAAATGAACCAGTGAACTAAATGAATGAACTAGTTCATTCTGTTGAGCTGAACTAAAAAGAGCGCTCACTCGAATGAACTAAAATTCCCAACTCTAGACCTTGCAACATTGAGGATTACCTAACTGATATACTTTGACACCCTGTAGCACTTTCAGAGTTGCCAAAGGGTGCAGCTAAATAAAAGATGTCCCTACATTTACGCAACATTTAAATTTGCTGCTATCGACGTAGAAAAGAGTTGGCAACCCTAAAGAAACAGCTGACAGCTGACAGTTCAGGGTTAATAAAAATGGCAAATTACACGATAGAACAGCGTGTTTTCATTATTGAACAATATTTCAAAAGTAATGAAAGTTTTGCGATCGCAATTACTGGTGTTCGATATCGCGACATGATAACACAGTTTTTTTTGCCGAAATTGAATGAAATTGATGTGGCCAATATTTAGTTTCAACAAGACGGTGCAACATGTCATACAGCTCGTGCAAATCTTCAATTACTGCAAGAGACATTTCCAGGTTGCGTGATTTCTCGATTTGGTGACCAGAACTGGCCCACAAGATCGTGTGATCTAACACCATTTGATTTTTTTTATGGGGTTTTTAAAATCACAGGTCTATGTTAACAAGCCCACAACCACTCGTGCTTTAAAGGAGGAGATTCATCGTTGCATCTAGGAAATTCGACCAGATTTATGCAGAAAAGTCATGGAAAATTTCGACAAACGAATACGTATGTGTATGGAAAGACGTGGATGCAATTTGCCAGATGTTTTATTCCATAAATAACCCTATCCTATGTACTTTACGATTCAATAAAAATATTACCATAAGAAGAATAAAAACTTTGTTTTCTATTCAATTCAAATGTTGCGTGCATTTTGGGACACCCTTTATAACAAATCAGATTTCGTCAAACTGTTGGTAGTATTTTGCAGTAGTGTGAAAATAGTTGTGTTGCAAAGAAAACGGCTTTTTAGCGAGAAGTAATTTTATTCAAAAATATGAAAAATGGTTAAAACCGGTAAAAGATGTCAAAATTTTTTTTTTTAATTTAGCGAAAATAAATCTCGTCGCTAAGTCTTCGATAAGTGCTTCATACAATATAAACAAGCGGTGTAACCAAAACACGCTTAATATTGAACATGGGGATCCACAATACACGAAGTTTTTCTACACGCGGCAGGTTTCGTTTTCTAGACAGATGCACAGTCAGATGCACGATGCAGAGTCATAAAATTAGCAGTTCTCAAAAGCTGGCAATACTTGTCATGCAAATGGTAAAGTGTTCCTGGAATTTAATTTGTTTTGGAACCCACAGAGGGCCCCCATGTTGTATGTTTTAGCGAATTTGCAGAAATATAACTTTAATAGGTATTTTTAAATAATTCTCAAAAATTCTCTTTTGAACCAAAGTGTCTAGGGTTTCGGTGTTTTTTAAAATACTACATTGACAATAACGGAAAAATAGCATATTAAAAATACTTAGACTGCTGCAGACAACCTCCGTAATGTGTTTAAAAATTTGGTAAATTTGTCTACAAATCTAAAATTTTGCAAAAGTTTCATGGGGTATAGAAGAGAAATATGGCAATTTAAATGATTTTAATTTAATTTTATTTTTTTTCAGTTCCTGGAAGTCTGACTTGTATTTTATACGGTCAAAGAAAAAAATAGCGCCCTTTTCCTCCCATAAACGAAAAATGAAAAAAATTACAAACGTGTAAATTTTTCAAATTTCTTATAATTTTTTTTTATAAAAATGCTAATTTAAATGTAAAAAATTAATTTATATTTAAAACAGCCGAACATTTTCGTCAGCTACTGTTCAATTAACAATTAAGTAGTTAACAAGAAACAATTTAGTTATTATCATAAAAATACTCCTAACCCGAAATTGGTTTAGCAAATTTTTTTATTTTTCTATTATAGGGTGCATTTGCACACTCTGTTTCAACTTATGAATGCATTTGATGGTGAAAGGAATATTTTTTAGAATCAACTACTATAATTAAAAACTTAATGAAAATAGAATCAGACATTTTGAAACAAAATATAGATCCAAAACCGTTTTCATATTTGATTCTTACATTTCTATTTATGTGAATATGATTCGATAGAGTTGTCTACCATCTAAATGGAGGGTGTCTCAGTAAGATTGCACTTTTTAAATTTAGTGCAATTTATTTGGGCAAGTGACAACTCTGACATTTGGCAGCTGTCACATATGTTTATTCCGATTATTAAAAATACCGTCGTAATAGAGATTTGTCAAAATTGGAATATTTTTTCCACAAAAATTGCAGTTTTCACAAATATAACGCGTTGTCCTTTCGTAAAACGCCGCATTTTTAATAATCGGAATAAACATACATATGTGACAGCTGCCAAATTTCAGAGTTGCCACTTGCCCAAAAAAATTGCACTAAATTTAAAAAGTGCAATCTTACTGAGACACCCTCCATTTAGATGGTAGGGAGACAACTCTATCGAATCATGTTCATATAAATAGAAATGTAAGAATCAAATATGAAAACGGTTTTGTAGGATCAAATATCAAAATATAAATGGTTTCTCATAATATCCCATGAAGGGATTGCGGAGAGATCAGAGATCTGTGCGCACTCTAGCGTTACACTCACTGATTGGGACCTACAGTTTTAAGCCAGTTCCGAAAGGTATTTCGATAAGCTTTTTCGTAGCTAAGGCTAGTTTCGCCATCAGTAAGCGAGGTGACCGTCGTGGAAAGGAATGTAATGTTGTCAGAGCAGGTATCAAAACCACATTCTGTTGTGCAAGAGCCGCGCGCTCTAACCGTTGCACCACCGAGGGAAACATCAGAACCAAAATCATTGGCAATTTCAAGAATTTGGCAATTTAGCATTTAACAAATACACTTTTGAATTTGAGACTGGCATTACATAAATCCGTTACCCAATAATTTTGAATTTCTTGGATTATCATTAGACTAATGACAATGTTATGAACAATTACAAGAAATCATATATATAAATACGAAATAATTGTTTTGATCGAATAACAAACAAAATGTATTTACGCATGAATTGTGATTATGCAAACAGTGACAGTTAAAAACTTCGTTAGATCGTCGTAACATTTTTATAAAATTTTAATAGTTTTTTGCTTCATTGACTTTAACGATACTCAATCATTTGCACTTATCTAACATTTCCGAAATTTTGTGCTTGAATAAACAGCAATAGAGTATCGGTTATGCTTTCCCATTTTCCACATCCCAGTTGATTTGTTTGAAATCTGTTATAATTTATAGGCAACATTTGATACCGTAACTTAGAGGCGGTACTTACGTTGTACACACATATAAATATTTAGAGATTATATAAAACATAATGACTCATACATTTTTCTTCTACCATACATGACACAATTCTATAGTTCTGATATTAACAAGTATTTTTCCTACACATTCTTAGAGCCCTTTAATTGGGTCTACAATATCTTCAATACTATACTAGATAATGTCAAAGTAAGTTACGACTGCTTGAGTAATTTTAAATCAGCAAAGGCAATCACAGAATCGGGTTTAATAATATTGGAATGGATATTGCATGAACTGTATATATTTTTGCAACAACTAAAGAAAGACTAACAAAATTATATCAAAATACAAATTAACGCTTATGAATGCTTGTAAAATTACCGCTTATGTTGGATAAATAAGATTGCAAACAGTCAAAATGTACATGGCGTAGTATGTAACGTATCAGTTTTATTATTGGCAAATTTTACTGGCGACAAAAGAATATTCCGGCACCTGAATTCAGTGTATGGTAAAAAAATAATACAATCACGTTGTGTTAATTTCCACCCAGTTCCTCGATCTCGAAAGAAAGATTTCGTTCGTGTTGCAGTCGAAAGAAAGTTGATTTGGATTCCAAATTCTTGTGATTTCAAGTCGATCGAAATCATTAACTTTTTGGTAGAAATTTTGAATCCTCTATTTTGTATGTGCTGTCATTTGGGAACACCTATACAGTCAGTCGAATGCAAATTTCAACTCAGACGAACCCAATTGCAGTCCAATGCAAACGACGCTCGCTTAGCTTTTCGTTCGAGAACGGGGAACAGGCAATTAATTTATTTTCACGTCTGATTTGGTTTCAGAAGTGATTCATGAAAATGTCACACTAAAAATCTTAAACTTTGTATATTAGATTGTACTGATTTTTTTTGAAAGGTCTTGCGTATTGAATAGCTGGTTACGGGAACGTCAAACATTTTTTTAAACGAAGGTACTTATAGTGAAGGGATATAGAAGGGATATTTCGACGGAAACCCCGCCGCAAGCATTGATCGAGGCGGCTCGGGGTAAAATGAAGGATCAAAAATCTTCTGTTCCTGATAATATTCCAGCGGAACTGTTGAAATATAGTCCATCAGCTATAGCAGATGTCACTACATCGGTCATCAGAAGTCCACGGATAGACAGCAAAATCCCTACGGAGTGGAAAGAGAGAGTGGTTATCATTACTTTTATTGACTATTCTACAACCTCATGAGGTCAGATGTCTTACACATATTAATTAAACAAACAAATTAAACAAATGACAACATATTCCTCCAACTGGCTCTATCCTTCGCCTTTTCTTGCCAGTTGGTAACACCAAGGATACGGAGGGATTCTTCTGTCTTTCCAGCGAAGTCTTGCTCGTCCTCTTTTCCGGCTTCCATCGGAAAACCTTTCGCGATGGCTCATGTTCCTCCATTCTGATAACATGGCCTAGCCAACGCAATTGGCCTAATTTGATTCGCCTAGCTATGTCCACGTCAGAATACAGATTATATAGCTCTGGGTTCCAGCGACATCGGTACTCGCCATTTTCCATATATACCATATATTTTACGGAGAATTTTTCTCTCGAATACTCCCAGGTGTTTTCATCCGCTTGCGATATAACCCAACTTTGGGAGCCATATATCAGGACAGGTAAAATGAGAGTCTTATATAGCTGGATTTTTGTCCGTCGAGAGAGAACTTTGGTCCTAAACTGCTTGCTGAGCCCAAAATAACATCTATTTGCAAGCACAATTCTCCTACCTATCTTCAGGGTGCTTGTTCACGGCGGATCCAAGGTAGACAAATTCATCTACCACTTCAAAATTAAATCGGTTGTCAACGCTCAAGTGCGGACCAAGTCGAGAGGTTTCTATAGTCGTTGGCACCATCAATTTTGTTTTGCCCTCATTAACAGCAAGACCCACCTTTGCCGATTCCTTTTCGATTCTTGCAAAATACTGAAGTAACCTCTCGCAAATTTCGCCCAATGATGTCTATGTCGTCATCATACGCCAGCAACATATGGCTTTTCGTGTTAATGATCTTGTTCGTATTTACTGCAGCCTTTCTCATTATTATCTCGATTAAGATGTTGAAGAGATTGTTGAAGAGATTGCAATCGCTTGGTACAGAATGGTTCAGTGAGGTCTTTCCCCACATTCACAACTGATTTGGTGTTGGTCAGCGTCATTCTACAGAAGCGAATCAGTTTTGGCGGAATACCAAGTTCAGACATAGCTTCGTACAGTTTTCCCCGTACGGGGCTATCGAAAGCAGCTTTGTAATCTACAAAAAGGTGGTATGTATCGATTTGCTTTTCGTGGGTCTTTTACAGGATTTGGCGTAGCGTGAATATTTGGTCAGTTGTGGACTTGCCTGGTCTAAAATCACACTAATAAGGTCCAATCAGGTTTTCAATAATTGGCTTTAGTCTTTCACATAATACGCTCGACAAGACCTTATAC
Source organism: Phaonia tiefii (assembly GCA_963931995.1). Classification (NCBI taxonomy): domain Eukaryota; kingdom Metazoa; phylum Arthropoda; class Insecta; order Diptera; family Muscidae; genus Phaonia; species Phaonia tiefii. Next base: position 96,140,128 of record OZ008369.1, on the reverse strand, counting down.
GCGATGGATAAAAGACTGATACCGCGATAGTTGGAACAGACACACGGATCACCCTTTTTGAATACAGGTCATATACAGTCATAACCGCATATCAATTGATGCATGTGGGCTATCAGTCCTTCGCCACCTGCCTTAAAAAGTTCAGCGGGTAAGCCATCCGCACCAGCGGCTTTATTATTCTTCAGGCGGGTGATCGCCGTTGTAATCTCATCTTGGTTGGGGGGGGGGGGAGTAGAATCTACACTATCTTCCACTATCATTACCTCCTGATCTGAGTGGTAGTGCTGAAAAGTGTCCTCTCCACATCTATCCCGTATCTTATCACTATCCCGTAAAAAGATGATCTAACGCTGTGCAGTAACTGGAGAGGTGCGACATTGCTAAATACAATAAGCAATATAATGGCAACGCTTATTCTTCAGCGGATCTCGTCGCAAGCGCAACTCAATCTGGTCCACCTTGACCAAAATGTGGATACCGGAACAGGTAGTGTCCATGATTCGTGAATTGTACAGAGATGCAGCGTATAAAGTTAAATATCTGAGGGCACTAGACAAGGATGTGTCTTGTGCCCCATATCATTTATTCTACATATGGACGACGCAATGGAGGCAACTAATGCAGAAGCACCGTTCGAAATTCAGTGGAGTATGTATGACCATCTACATGATATCGACTACCCTGATGTCATATATCATATGACCCACAAATTCAATGGCATCAAGGCCAAGTTAAACAGACTCTCCGAAAATGCGAAAAACGTAGGATTAAAATAAAATATGAACAAGACAAAGGTAATTCGTTGTCGAAGAGTACGGAATACTCCACTAACAGTTGAGGGCTCGTTAATTGGAGACGTGGATTCAATCAACTATATAGGATGTAATCTTACCAAGGATGGCGAATATAGATGATCCTTTGAATAAGGCCAATGTTGCATTTCTAAACCTGGCGCAATAAGACAATTACTGGAAAAGACGAAATTGTGAATATGCAATTGCAGTGTGAAGTCTGTACTGTTGTACGGTTGCATTACTTGGAGCTTCATGAAGCTGATAAAGAAGAAGGTACAAACATTTGTCAATTGTTGTCTGAAACAAATACTGGACCAAGACAATTTCTAATTAAGTACTCTGGCAACGTACAAGCAACGGTGCTATTGAATTGGATATTAAAAAAAAACGTTACATCCCATGAAGGGATTAGGGAGAGCGTCTCACAACCAGTGATCTGTGCGCTTTCTAGTTTTACACTCATTGATTGGGACCTACAGTGTTTAAACCGATTCCGAACGTACTTTGACAAGCTTTTTCATGGCTAAATATTCGATAGTGTCGCCGTCACTAAGCGAGGTGATCGCCGTCGAAAGAAATTTAAGGTGGTCAGAGCAGGGATCGAACCCACGTTCTCCTGCACAAGAGCCGCGCACACTACCATTGCACCACTGACGACCACCATTAAATTGGATATACGTAGAAGAAAATGGACTTGGATCGGCCACATACCTAGATGCCCAAAAACAGATATTGCTAGAGCGGTACTTGAATGGAACCCGCAGGAGCGTCCAAGTCCAGGAAGACCACCAAATACATAAAAGCGGTGCCTGCAGAAGGAATACAAAAAAACTGGTCTATGAAGGTACCAAATAAAATCAGTTGCCAGAGACAGAAATCGATGGAGAGAATTCGCTGACGCCCTATAATCTTCGTCAACCTTTCATTTAAAACTTGTACTGTAATATTGTTATGTATTTGAATATTCGGTTTAAATAAAAAAAAGGCCGTCGAAGTTTGGATTCCAAGTGTATTTGGGTAAAACAATTTAATTTTTTTGGGCAATATAGGGTTCAAACGACATGCCATGACTTCCATAAACAGACAAATATACTTCCAAAATTTTGATAGGTTAAATTTTGTCACGGGAACAATTTGAAATGTTAATCAATCATACTTATTCTTCCCAATTTTTCAAATAAATTTTCAATTAATTTTTTCTTTTTTTTTGGAAATTTACATGAAAATAAAGGGTTCTCCAATTTGAGGATATAATTTAAAAAAAAATACAATAATTGTTAAGGAAATTCAAATGTTTTTTATTTATCGTAAAATCGAAACAATTAAGTTCTGAATAAAACGTCTTTCAAATGGCCTCCACGTCTTCTTTCGCAGGAACGAATTCGATGAACCCAATTTTCGAGCACTTTTTCCACTAAATCAAGTCGTATGTCATGAATATCACGTTCAATATTGACTTGTAAGGCTTGAAGATAGTGTAATTTATTGCTAAAGACCAATGACTTCAAATAACCCCACAAGAAATATTCTAAATAAATAAATAAATGGCATCCCGTTACATCCCATGAAAGGATTAGGGAGAGCTTCTTACAAGCCAGTGAGCTGTGCGCGTTCTAGTTTTACACTCACTGATTGGGGCCTACAGTTTTACACCGGTTCCGAACGGTATTTTGAGAAGCTTTATCATGGCTAAATACTCGATAGTGTCGCCGTCACTAAGCGAGGTGACCGCCGTCGAAAGAAATTTAAGGTGGTCAGAGTAGGAATCGATCCCACGCCCTGATGCACAATAGCCGCGCACACTACCATTGCACCACCGACGGCCCCACAAGGAAGAAATATTCCAATGGTGTTAAATCACAACTTCTTGGAGGCCATTCAATGTCACAATTTCTTGAAATAATCGAATCTCCAAACTTTTCTCGCAACAATTTGGTTGTTGCACGTGTGCTGTATGGAAAAAAAAATTTAAAAATTTAAAAAAAAAATGAAGGAATTTGTAGACGTTGTTCTTGCGTATATCTCTCCATGATGACATTGTAAAAATCATGACCTACTACAAATAACCAAATCGTCACTTAGAAATCATATCACTCAAATTGGAAAATCCTATACAACAAATATAAATAAGATTCGCGAACTATAATGGGATATCGGCAAAATATGCTTGATCAAGTCTTCAAAATGCTGGCGTGAAAAAAAAAACTTTATCAAAATTTTGAAACTACATTTTTCTAATTATTCTCGTCATGACACATATTTTGGGTATGGAACCCAAAAATGACCAAAATTTATTTTTACCCAAATACACTAGGAATCGATGCTTCAACTGCCGATAGGGGACTATAATTACCCTTGAATAAAAATATGTTTGACGTTCGCCTAATCAGCTCTACAATAAACATTGCGCGAGGCTTCCACACCCCATAACTTAAATTCCAAAATCTTGGTTTTCAGTACATCCTATGTATATTTAAATCAGATTTTCATTCAGGAGAGATTCATCTACACCTATCCAGATTAATTTTTACATCAATAAAACTGATTTTCTTTCACTCCAAATATTACACCAATAAAGCCATGAAATCACAAAACTGGCAGTACATTTTGATTGTTTGAACCTTAAGAAATATATGTGACCCTGCAAAATAAACCCACCTAGTGTGTCAAAACTAGTTTTTGAGTAAAACGCAATTAAAGTTCCCCCTCTGTATTACATTTCCATAGTTTACTTTTTATATAATTGCATTTTTACTTTACTTTCCGATATTTTGAGACTTCCAAGCGGTTTTTTATGAAAATTTAAAGTTTTTTAAATACAAATCCAAAAAAAAGTGAATTCATTTAATTTGACACACTACGTGGGTTTTCTTAAGCATGATCGCATATAGATTTTAGTTGCTTAATACAAAATTTCTCACATTTCTTACAGATTTAAATACATATTTCCATTCTTTCCTCCCCACTTTAGTCGGTATTGGAAATTGGCGAAAATGATCCTGGTTTGGCTATACTGTTGGTTCATCTCAACGCCAACATGAAGTCCATTTTCAATGATCCCAAATCAATGTTTGTAAAAACCACCGTCAAAGAGTACCTCTTTGATGGCGTGCGGTTTTGTATAAATCCTCAAGGTTTGGCCAAAGCGATTTGCAATCAAATCAAAGATGGTGCTTCCAAAACTATACGACAACTAGATGATGGTAGTTTGGCCTTCTCGTTCTTTAACCATGTAACGTTATCACTTATCATCTTGCGTTAGATAAAACGATTTCGCTAACTGGTTCTTTTTTATTTTCCTTTCCTTGCTACAGAAAAATGGCACCGGCCGTGATGTCTATGAAGTGCACACCGGCAAAGGTGACGCCATGCGAGCTCTGGAAATCCAAAAACTGGATGATTCACAGAATTTGCAAGTATGGCTGAATTCCTCTGAGTCGGGTGAGCAGTCGATGTGCAATCTGATAAATGGCACTGATGCCTCCTCATATCCCCCTTTCCGGCAAAAGGGTGACTCTATGTATATCTTTAGTGCGGATATTTGTCGGTCGGTTCAGTTGTTCTATCAGAAAGAGATCAAGTACAATGGTATACCCGGGTTTCGTTATTCGATTGGTGAGAATTTCGTCAATGACATTGGTCCGGAACATGATAACGAATGTTTTTGTGTTGACAAATTGACGAATGTTATTAAGCGCAAAAACGGTTGTCTCTATTCGGGGGCATTGGATTTGACCAACTGCTTGGGTAAGTATGAACAATAAAAAACCATTTTGCTTTTACTACTTTTATTCGACCATATTATCTGTTTCTATTTAAATTCGTCTTAAACGCGCATTAATTCAATTACAGAGTTTGGTGTTTGAATATATGGTTTACTATTTTGTATTTGAGGGCTAAAACAATAGTCGAATCCATTTCCGCACAGTGGGAGAAAACATTTAAGACACGTAATTCACAAATTGAAATATGATATTGTACTCTCCGCTGAAAGGTTGATCGCATCCCTTAAATGCGGGTAACAGTTACTAATGATAAGTTGATAATGGAAATATGAAAACATGATTTAAAACTAGATTAGGTTAGGTGTAGTGGTAGTCGATGAACGCCTCACCACGAGCTAACGAGATTAATTTTTAGCCCCACCGGAAAACCATTTAGTTTACTTCAAGAAGCTCAGAATCTCATCTACGTCCATGTGATACAATTTTCTCAGGTCCCTAAATATTTAGGAGCCCATAGTAGGCATCCTCCTTCCAACTAGTACTGAACACGTGCAAAGAAGTTGTTGAGTGTTGTTGTTGAGTTGAGTCTCTTCCTCATCATTACAGCTTCTAGAGAAGTCATTTATCCTGACCTTTAGTCTCGTCGCATGTCTACCAATCAGACAGTTTGTCAACAAAACTTTAAAAAGCATTGATACCTTGGGCCTCGCCAAATACAGAAGCCTAATAGATCTCCTGCTATCGACTATGGGTCAAAATTATCTAGAGCATAAGCAATATGTGCCCCAGGTGTCATCACTCCTGCATCATCTTATACGAGCGTTCTTGCAGGATATGCCTACAAGTTGCTGGAGGCATGTCAACACGCTCCAACTCCTGTGGAACGTGCAAGGTAGTCCCTAATGACCAGCTCACCCGCTGTTATTTTCCCGAAATGTTCCTTTGTCCTGGAACCCGCATAAGGAGGGTATCGTACTGTTCAGTGCATCAGCGGGAGTGGTACGCATAGAGAATTTTCAATTTTCCTTCGCCAACACAATGCACTGCATTTATAGGGGGCATCCCCTGAGTGTTGGTTTGATAAAAAATAAAAAAAAATAAAACAAAGAGCACCCGTGATTTATATAGTCGCCATTCTCTGAACCCTAGGCAGTAGTGCACAACAGATGGGCTTCTCAAGCAACATTTCAAACTATAGCCATCTTGAAGGTGTATAGGGCTATCGTCACCTTTTTTTCTCTTTCTTCAATGTTGGGTCGGAAATTATGCTTCCTGTACAAAATAAGACCCTGGCATTTGGCAGGTCCTGCAATCTAATTTTCAGAACCACTCAAAGTATTTTATATCCTCGAGTAAAAAGGACCAGCTCAGTCTTGGCTGGGTTTAATTCTAGCCCACTTTCACCCGCCCAGACTTGGCTGTGTTAAATAGTAGTAGACATGACCTCCCTGTATACGCAAGTTCTCCATTCCACCAGGGAGGTTTCTTCTTCCCCCTTGGATTCATTCTTGAACAATAGATTTGTAACTTTTGTAGCGACTTGTTGAGAGCATGCGCAACCCTGTCCGCTACATTATACATGCCATCTAGTTCGTTTTAATGGAAGAAAGAGCCAATCTTTCACTACATCTACGGAAGTTGGACGAGGGTGGGTCTTGTGTCCCACGTTATTTCTTCTACTTATGGACGAGGGAATGGAGGCATTCAGTGGATTATCTATGAAAATGTACATGATATCGAGTATGGTAATGGTCCGTAAATCTGATGTCATCCGAAAATACGGTATTACTCTACTAACAGTTAGTGGTTCGTTAATTGATGACTTGGAGTCAATCAATTATTCAGGATGGAAGATCATCCGATGGGCATAAATGATCGGATAGATAAGACCCGGGTTACATTCCTGAACCTGCACAAAATCTGGCGCGATAGGAAGATATCGGAGAAGACGAAATTGTGAATATTCAATTGGATTGTGAAGTGTGTACGGTTGTACTACTTGGACCTGGACGAAGCTGACATTGGAGAAAGTCCGAACGTTTCTCACTCGTTGTGTGGGACAATTTATGGTGAAGTACTCTGGCAACGTATATGTAATAGACCTATTGAATTCGATATACGTAGAGGAAAATGGACTTGGAACTGCAATATACTAGGGCGCCCAAAATCAGGCATTGCTATAGCGGCACTTGAATGGAACCCGTATGGGTATCGAATGACAGATAGACTACCAAATACATGGAAGAGGTAGTTGGAACCTACATGTTTAATGGCACGAAAACACTTGAAACAGAGCTCCAATATACACGAGTAGCAAACGGTATTTTTTGGTCGGTCACGGTCACATAGGCAATATACAACTCCTATTAATAAACCCTCTACATTCTGAAGTGGTGCTATGACCGTTCTAGCTCCATTAGAATGATACCCTGAGCTTGTTTCTATCTCAGCGATGTTGAATGAAATGTGTCCAATCCAAATTGTGTGTTGCATCAACACTTACTGGTAAAACCCCCATACAAATGTAAAGACCAACCCAGGATTTATAGGATCTCAAATCTGCAGTCTGTGTCTCAAAGTGAAGTGCTCTTTAGAAATTCTGGTGAATCCCATGAATGAAATTCCAATGTTTAATTCCAACACCGTCCCATTCTGAAAAATGTTTCGTAACCAGTGCTGTGGAGTTTGACCGAATATGGACGAATCCGACTCAAGGAATTCGAAAATCCACGACTCCGCTTCGACTCCGACTCCAGCAGTTTGAAATTAGGCGACTCCACTCCGACTCTATAAGTAATATAAAATATATCCAATTTCTAATATATAACTTTAATTAACGTCGAAGCAATTTGAACTGCATATAACTATGTAATTGTTGGAGGGGCACGACACAAATACTTATTTTTTTCTAAAACATGTTTCTCGAAACTAAACATCGGTTGAATTCCTATTCAAAATTATATAAAAGAATTCACTTTTCAAACTAAAAAGTCTATATTTTGGAATTAATAAAAAAATGAGTTCAATTTTTATATTTATTATTGTAAATGTCTAGCACTTCCCTTGTCTATTTGCCAATGTAATTAGATGTGAGTTGGAACACTTTTAACGATACCAACGCGATGGAAAAAAAACGGCCTCTGTAGAATATTCTTCCAAATATGTTCTGCAGGAACCATGTATATGTTTGGACTACAATTCGAACAAGTCCCAAACTCACATGTATTTAAACGAAAACAGTATCATGCTGACTGGCAAACATGCAAGCATTTCCGTGAATGCATATGTGTTCTTCATTCCAAACATGCATATACTTACATGGAAGCATTCACATGTTTCCCCCAACGATCCATTAACTTATGATGAATTTCATGTAAAAATCGAGATGCATTGAACCCGACCCCCTCAGCTATCGATGAAATTTTGTTTACAAAATTATATAAAAAAAACTAAAAAAGAACCCATTTTTATTTTTTGATATGGTATAGGTGAAGGATAAACCTTTCTAAAAAAATACTACACTGTAAAGAAAACCCTTGATCTTTTTGGTTTTTTCGTTAGTTAAAATTTTTTTTTGTTATAAAATTTTTTACAGTGTATTTTTTTTATTTTTTTTTTGAACGTGTCATAAAGCCTGTTAAAATATCTTTTTAATGATACCAAGATCATGGAAATCGGTTAAGCTGATTCTGAGTTATTGTAGTTTAAATGGAGCTCTTTTCGACCATTTTCGCGTTTTTTCGAAAACTTTCCCACTGTGCCACGCCCAAACAATCCCAAAACAGTCATTTCTAAAAATGAGAGTTTGTTTGTATTGATCAAATTTAGCTATGAACAAAATCTCATCGATATCTGAGGTGGTCGGGTTCAAAATTTCAGTTTTATCTCGATTTTTAAATGAAATTCATCTGCTCTATGCCGGGCTCATTTGAAATCGTTTTCTTGAGGAATTCTTTATTTTATATTTTGTAAAGTATTGCCCGTTCGCCCATCTGGAAAACCGACAATTTTACTTATTGACAAAGCCAACGAGATAGGAGTAAGCACCAGTGCTGAATAAAATAGGATGAAGGAAATTCTCTTGAAAAAAGTTATACTGCACAAACGTAACCATTTGTTTGAAATTGCGGTTGCCAAACCAAATAAAGACTTTCATGACTTGCAAAAATCGGCTTAAACTATGTACCCTGTATATTCGCTCTATACACAAATTTTTCAATAATTTCGTTTACAACAAGCGCAGTTTGTTTTCTTGCGGTTGCAATAAACAAATTTAAAATCACTTTTGCTGCAGCACACGAATTTGGTAGTATTTCGGTTGCAACCACCGAGTTGAAGTCGATTGAAGCTACCGAATTGTGTGTTAATTCGGCTGGAACAATCGTATTTGGTTACAGCAATTGTATTTATGAAAAATTTGATTGCTGCAAAAGAAATTCTTATGAATTCTGTTGGTACAAGCGAATTGATTTTTAATTCGGTTGCCACAACATAATTTGTATATCTAGCTATTGTTCGATCTGAATCGATGTCTTATATAGTCAAGTATTCCATTACAAAATAAAAAGAACGTAGAGTTGTTGCTATCACGATGTTACCACAAATTTGTTGTGTTTGTTGAAAAAGGTGAGGAAATTATTGTAATTATGGACTTTGCTTTAAATCATCAGTTCTGAAGTCATCAGTTCTGAAGATTGTCAAGGTCTTTCATTTGAGATGTGGGACTATAAACGATAAAGGTGAGGTAGTATACCATCATCTGTACATACAACGGTCGAATGGCAGAGTTTGATATTTAGATCGACAGACACAACACATTATAATTGGGCTGTGACCCATGGAGACTGGGTAGGCATTACAAATGGGTTTATTTCCCAAAAGATTAACCTGTAATATGTAGAAACAACTCGTTTTATAGTTTTTTATGAATACATCTATACAAAACTAAATCATTCAACAATTCGCACGTGAGTAACTAATAGAAAAGATAACAACTTCGACTGGCATAATCTTATTTAAAAATCAAATGCGATAGGCAAACTTCCAACACAATTTTGGTTTAATGTGCCATAAACTCTAAATTCGGTTCTGACAACCTCTAACTCAATTGTAACAAACTCTAATTTCATTTGTGACAACCTCTATTTCGGTTGTGGCAAACACTAATTTGATTGAAACAACCACTAGTTCGCTTGCAGCAGCCTTGTGATGGTGTCTAGTCTGGTTGCGACAACCTCTAAATATGGTTTCAGCTAATTCGGTAGGTTGTCTCAATCGAATTTTCCAGTGGTTGTGAACGCTGATTTTCGGAATAATTTTTCTCAATATCTTTGCATGACAAAAATAACATCTAATCAGAACACAAAACGCTGTCAGCTGTTGTGATGGATATTGCTGAAAAAAAATGTTTAAAAAACCAAAATTTACATTTGAAACATTACATTCTAATGCGACATGGGCTCAATAGATAAGTTAGGGTCAGGGTAATTTGGCACTAGTTCTACAAAAGATTAAGCTTCAATCGGTTGTAGTCTATTAACACAACACACGAAGCGAATACTGGGTTCCTGGAAGCTCGGGTGTTTGGCACGGTTATTCCAACTTCAGGAAATTTGTGAAATTGAATATGATATAAACCATTTGCAAGTTGATAGTACCCAATGTGGCCGAAAAAATGTAAAATTTTGCAACAAAAGAAAACATTTCACACCAAGTATAAAAAAATCACTAGAATAAACAAAATAACAAAGCAATTTGAAATCTTTAATGTCAATACTGCTTTGCAAATATATTTCGCAAACACAGCAGATGAAGTACAAGCACATACAGATTAGAATCGAAAGGAAACGTCGAACGCTTGTAAAAAGTTTGATATGGTGTTATACCCAATGAGAAAATAAAGTAGAAAATTGAACCTGAGGGATGATAATGAACATCGACGTCACCATAAGCATGAGGAAGATTGAGACAAAGTTACAAGATGCAGCCGAGACAAGATATACAGTAGCATCATTGTGCGACATAGTATTGATTGGGTTTGTAATAAACACCTTGTGTTTATGTCTATTGAATACCATTCGATTTTTCTGACATCGTAGTACGAGTGAGAATATTGAAATAAACTGAAAAGAACAGTGAAGAAGAAAGAGGGAGATGTGAATACAGATTGGAAGATTAAAAAACTTTTCTCTATTCATTCATGGGACAAAGTAGTACTGAATACTTCTTTGAGTTCAAAACATTAGCAAAATTAATGAGATTTTGTACTATATAAGAAAAAAGTCGACACAGCTTCCTAGTTGGTCAGAAAATTAGCACGAAGTTCAAAATCTGCTGTTAGATGGGATTAGTTAAGATGAATTAAAAGATAACTAGTTTGTTTTTACTTGCCCATTTCAGTTTTCGATATATCGCGAACACGAGGAGGTAACTTCCATTGGTTAAAATTCATATACATATGTCATAATCAGTCATTATGATGTTGTTATTGCAATCTAAGAGCAAAACCTCCAAAACAGCAAAATATAAATTTTATTTTCTTAAATGTCAGATTGCCGTTAGACAACAAACAAGTGGAGTCACTCTTCTTGAACAAACTAGTGAATAGAATTGCGTGCGATATTTTTCCCTGTTAATTTCAAAGTATTCTAGAGAACGAAAAAACGTGTCAAACAAATATTAAAGCGGAAGTCGAAGACGTAACTAGATAGACGTAACTATAGATGTTGCCACAACTGAATAAATTACATGAGGTGTCAGGGGACACCCGGTTGGAACGAAGTTCTTTTCGCTACATATTATGTACTCGTTAGTTCCTACACACCTCAGGCGCCTGTTGAAAAATACTTTAATTTAAATGGATCTTGTAAAATGATAAACTTTTGTTAAGAAATTTTTTATTTATTGAAAGTATTTTTTTAAAAAAAAGTGTATTTTTAGGCCCGTTTTGTAAGAATGTGTATTATATTTTCCCGAAAAGGTCCTTTCTTTGATGAAAGGTACTTCTTTTATTAAAAGAAAAAAAATGGTTTCCCGCTACATCCCGTGAAAGGATTAGGGAGAGCTTCTCACAAACCATTAAGCTGTGTGCGTTCTAGTTTTACACTCACTGATTGGGTCCTACAGTTTTACTCCGGTTCCGAACGGTATTTTTAGAAGCTTTACTTTTTTAAGCAAAGGTACTTCTTTAAGATGTTATTTTTTAAAGTTCCTTCAGTTTGGCTTTTCTAAATTTACTTTTATTCGGTTTAAACTACAATATGTAATAAACAGGCTCCACCTAGAAAATTTCCCATTAAACAAAAATATGTTAGTCTGGACACAAACCAAAAGTACGTGTGTAATAGTGCTGCCAAATGTAATTCCATGCTGAGGGTTGTGTTTCCTGGGTTTGCCAGTCTTGTACTTTGGCTTTTCTAAGTCTACTTTTTATTGGGTTCAAAACTACAATATGTAATACACAGGCTCCACCTATAAAACTTCCCTTTAAACCAAACCAAACCAAAAGTACCCAATATAGTTGATAATAATGGGTTGTAACAAAGTAGTTAAAAAAAAGTTGTTTAAACATTTTTCATTTATCCCCCATCCCGCAACGTGCGGTAAGGAACTTCGTTCGAATTATAGGTTATCAGACCTGAATTCGAACGTTGTCACAACAACATTAGAAGTTATCACAACCAGAGTAGAGTTTGGCACAATCGAATTTCTGGTTAAAACAGCGATTCTTTTCATGTTTTAATATAATAATTATGTTCAGAATTTATAGACATGTATTATGGTAACTGAATTAAAAAAATTCGGTTGTACTAACAGAATTGACGAGAAATTCGGTTGCATTGACCTAATTTTTCGTAAATGCAGTTTCTGCAGCTGAGCTAACTTTAAATTCGGTTGTTAGAACCGATTTAAGTCCGACAACCTATTTTAGTGCAGTGTAGGTGTTTTAGTAATGTTGTAATGATTGATTAATTTATAGGAAATTTTTTCAATAATAGAAAAATATTTTATCATGTAATCTTTATTATTTATTATTACACTTAGTTTTTAAAGGTTATTTCTGTAAATGTTGTCCGTCACCAATATGGTCTATTTTGGGGCTTCAATTTTCGATGACGCTTTCGGGCTTTTCGAGTGGCATTTTGGCGAATGAAGCGAGTAATACTGACATGTTGACTATGAAATTTACGTAACCCCAAATGAAAAAGCCTGGGGTGTTATAACACATGATATAGGCGGAAAATTCACCCGTCCGATGCATGAAATTTACTGTTCTCGCAATAATGCTGTGGATTCAAGTGGCAGGTAGAGTCATCTTGTTGGAACCAACATTGAGATCACGGGCTTCAATTTCAGGCAGAAAATAGTTGATCATCATGGCCATTCACAGTTTCGTTACGGCCAGTCTCATTTTTGAAGAAATATGACAGTCCAAACAAGCAGCCACTGAACCGCTGTTTTGTGTCGATATAGCGACAGCTATTGAAACCCTTGACGAACCCATTCAGATGAAAGTGCGCCTCAGCGGTGAATACGTGATACGTAACCCATTGAACTAATTGCCGGGACTTTGCATAGTTTAAAGTCCTGAGTGGGTTGAATTTTGTACCGGTGAAGATAGGGTATTTTGTCAAATTTCGCTGCGTCCTACTTCGAGAAATTTGAAGTTGTTGTAAATGATGATGGATTGATGTTCCCGGGGTTTCGACGACACTCTCGTTTACAGCATCAATGTTTTCGAGAGACCGGCCGGTAAGTCGATAAACAGGAATGCCCATAATCTACCCAATTTCTCTAAATATAGTATCACTCTTCGAATTGGTGACACATTGTGTGCACATCCACGACTGAAAACTCCGTGAAGCTTGCAAGAGGTTTAGCATACATTTCCCAATTTGTTTGCACTCACCCATAGAAGGAGCCATATTAGACCCTTAGTATGAATATTTCGACGAAATTCCTTCAACCTTTCAATCTTCGAAGGCGATTGAACCATATCCGTGTCTCTCTCCGTAAATGTTTACCGATCACAATGAAATTTTGTCAGTGACTATTATTTGCCCAAACTTAGTTGAAGTTTGAAAAAGACCACGCCTTTTCTGGTACCTCCCATACAAAGTGATATATTCAGTACAAAATCAAGTTTCGTCTAAAATGTTTCTCCGGTCAATGTGATTAGATTGAAGTCGAACATTGGTATATAATCTTCAAATGTCTACTTTAAACAAAAATTGTTTACCATTACATCCCATGAAGGAATTGGGGAGAGCTTCTCACAACGAGCGAGCTGTGCGCTTTCTAGTCTTTTTTATACTCAGTGATTAGGACCTACAGTTTTTGCACCGGTTCCCAACGGTACTTTGGGAAGCATGTTCATGGCTAAATGCTCGATAGTGTCGCCGCCACTATGCGAGGTTACCGCCGTCGAAAGAACTTTTAAGGTGGTCAGAGCAGGGATCGAACCCAAGATCTCATGTACAAGATGCGCGCACACTAACCATTGCACCATCGACGGCCACACAAATGTCTATTTAATTGGAGAAAAATGACGAGGTAGCCACGCCTATTGTATACATAAGCTGGGCCAACGTCCGGATTGTCAATACGATAAATCCCGTAAAACATTTTCGATCTTAACAAAATTAGAAATTAATTTCAAAGGCCAGGCACCCACAAAACCCAGGGTGATTTTGCCACTCACATTTTTCAAATCATTGGAAGTGGTCTTGTTGTTCTTCAATATATTCCCATATTTTCAATATTTCTCATATTACATGCGCTCAAACAATTTTCGATGCACTTTTCCAACTCCGATTGAGACACCTCCTGCTTCGGGCGTCGAAAAACGTTGAGCACGCAGTAAAAAGGAGTCATCGGGTGCCAAATCAGGGTTGTACGGCGGATGTTCTGTCAATTCGACATGATGCGTGCTAAAATAGCTCATGGTTTCAGCTGATGTATGAGAGCTCGCATTGTCCTGATGCAAAATGATTCATTTTCTTTGGGGTTTTTTCGTTATTTCTTCCCATTTTCTTGGAAAACAGATGGTGGTGTATCACCTAGAATGGACGTTCCACTGAAGGCACTGTGAGAAAAAACACGATCATTGACTTGGATGTGCTTCTTCAACGAACAAATTTTTATGGAATTTAGCTCGTATTGAAAGACCCTGTTTTGTTTTGGGCTCATATCTGTCCATGATTCGTCACATGTGACGATTGAATTGAAATTCAAAAAAAGAAATATATTGAAATTTAAAAGCCGTCAATTGAAAATTGAGAGACATCAATTAAAATGTAAATGACGTCAATTGATATTTACAGCACAACTACCGAAATTCAAACACATCCATTTAAATTTCAGATTCATAATATGGCAATCAGAAATTATCAATACACGCTGAGAAATCTGTCTTTTTTGTCGAAAATATACTATACTTGTGCCCAAACACATTGTGTTGGGCATTCAATATAACATGTTTGAGACACAATGATTTATAGGCTATAATACATATTTTTGAGACCAAATGTGGATTTTTTTTTGTTGACACCCGTTAAAAACCAATACCAGGCAGAAAACAAAGGAACAAATTGTGCATGTTTCCTGCAATATGTTGCTCAGGCCAATATATTTCAGCGTGTAGATTTCATTATAAAACAAAAAAATTCAAAAATTGATTCTCATTAAATCCCATGAATGGATTGAGAAGATCTTCTTACAAGCAGTGAGCTGTACGCGTTCAAGATTTACACTCACTGATTGGGACTGATTCCGAACGCTATTTTTGAGAACCTTTTTCAAGGCCAAATACTCGACAGTGTCGCCGTCACTAAGCGAGGTGACCGCCGTCGAAAGAAATCTCAGTTGGTCTGAGCAGGGATCGGAACATATCCAAGTTATATCCAAGAGCCCCGCACACTACACATGCACCTCGGACGATGTTTTTGAATTTTATTTAATCAGTGTTAAATTTTACATGAAGTTATTAACAGTTTAATTGACATAATTTTGGCTTCAACTGATGTCACTCAAATTTCAATGGAAGTCTCTAAATATTATTTGAGTTTTTTTAATTTCAATTGAAGGAGCTTGAATTGGAATTGATACGTTTTAAATTTTAAAAGATGTCGTTTAGACTACAATTTATATATATTTTTTTAAACTCCAATTGATGTATATTAAATTTCAAATTAAATGTTTTGATTTCAGTTGATGTACATTAAAGTTCAAATCAAATTTGTAATTTTAAATTTCATATGAAATATTTTAATTTCAATTGATGTACGTTAAAGTTCAAATCAAATTTGAAATACCTCTTAAATTTAAATTGATACATTTTGAAGTTCAATTGAAAAGAGTGTAGAAGGTATTGTGTTTCACTAAGATTCCATTGGTGTCGTTAGGTTATGTACACCCATAGAGAAATACTTAAGAGTTTCCATTACTCTCTTCGATGCCTCTTCATGACGACGACGTAGTAGGCCATTTCATAGAGTTTTATTTGCTGCTGTATTTTTACCAATTTTACACTTTCGTTGGACATAAAACGGACAGAAATCAAAGGGAATACGTATGCAAACAACATAAAACATAATTTAGCTGTCATTAGTATCAATAAACACTATTTTACACTATTAGTTCCTGTCTTCTTTGCTGTCTCATTCTCCATCATCGGCCTAGTACCTTTTCGATCAGCTGTGACATAGAATCCCCCTGGTACACCTGAGGAATGTTTAAGTTATACTATAGACCATAGAAAGTGGGGTAAACATATGGAGATATTTTTCGTAGTGTAGAAATTAGGTGCAAGAAGTCAAAAGGAGGACAGGTAGTAAGGTATATATCCTGAGAAACCACAAAATAATATGCAGGCACAACATAAAATAAATAAATAGTTTCCCGTTACATCCCATGAAGGGATTAGGGAGAGCTTCGCACAACCAGTGAGCTGTGCGCGGTCACTGATTGGGACATACTTAAATTTTAAATTTTTTTAGGGGAATACACATAATTTGTCGGAGAGAAGGTTCTCATGGACATATGCAATTCCTAGTATCGTATTTATTGGCTTCAATCTATATTTCGGGTCCTGGAGATACTAGTGTTCCCGGATGCCAACTGGAACTTGCATTGGAAAGTTTTAAATTTTTGTCGCATCTTAACGTTTGTTGAAAAATTCATCTCGGGCAAAAAATCAAATTAACCCGTGAAAATTGTAGAGCGATGATTTTTTACCATATTTAGCGTGGTTTATCGAGACAAGTGGGTCTCAATCAACTTGTTTAGTCTTTTGAAGATGGAGCACAATCAAAAACCACTGTATATTACTGGCACCTGAATTTCGCGAAGGTCATCCAACTTCGTTAGTTTTGCCGGAAACCATCGATGCTGTGCGTGAACTAATAAAGCAAGACCGTCATGTGACATCCCGTGAGATTGAAGTATCCTTGGTCATTAGTATGATAAGTATCAACGTTCATTGGGCCGTGAAAAGATTTATCCTCGTTGGATCCGACATAATTTGACGAATGCCAAAAAAAGGCTTGTGTCGATTGGAGCAAAGAAATGTTGAAAAAAGGTGACCAATCATTGATCTCTTTTATGAGCCAGAAAAAAAAACAGGAATCGATCGTATGGGGCTTTCCAGACGAGCTAAATCCAACAAAAGTTGTTCGTGGCAGAAACACATCGAAGTAAATGATCGCATGTTTTTTTCGGTATAACCGGTCATGTGCCACGGTGCCTTCAGTGGAACGTAGGATGGTCAATTCTGAGTGGTATACCACCATCTGTTTGCCAACAGTGTTCGAAGAAATAAGCAAAAAACAATAAGAGACGACGGATCATTTTACTTGAGGACAATGCGAACACATCAACTGAAACAATGGGCTATTTGAGCACTCAACATGTCGAATTGATGGGTTATCCGCCGTACAGCCCTGATTTAGCACCCAATGACTTCGTTTTACTGTGTGGTCAACGTTTTTCGACGTCCGAAGCAGCTGTTGAAGCGTTCAAAACCCATGTTTTGGGGCGTCTCAATCGAAGTGCAAAAAGTGCTTCGAAAATTGGTTTGAGCGCGTGCAAAATATATTGAAAATATGAGAATATTTTGAAACACAATAAAACCATTTCAGATGATAAATAGCAATCCCGAAATATAAATAGAAACCCTCGTATTTAAGTCGTTTCACCCTACTGAAATTGCTGTTCTTGTTTCGAGTCAAGTTTAACAACCATTATCGTTTCAGTACGTTTGCTTTTTTTAAATTTCCTTTTTAGAATTTGCTAAGAAAAACGGGATTGGATAATATTATATATATTTATATTTTAAAGAAGTGCTTAAATTTAAAACCACATTTCTTTAAAATAAATTGTTTTATCAAATTTTGAAAAATAAAACTTTTAAATTTATATTTAAAATTAATAATTTAGATTAACGGCTGATTTCACCCTGTTGAGCTCTCTTTCAGTTAAAGCTAATGAACAGTTTTAGCTGTCAGTTTGTATGGAATTAATAATTTTTAACTGTCTGTTAGCTTTAACTTTGTTTGGTGAAATTGGGCGTAAGTGGCACAGTTTTGAATACAATTTCGTATACGGAAACCATACTTAATTAGAAAATGTCTATCAGTTCAAGACTATAATTAAAAGGCCATATTCAAATTTGGAAACTTAACAATATTAACTCAAAAACGGTTAAACAAATATCCGCTTGAATAAAAGTTGTATCCGTTCTTTATACTCATTAAAGTAATTAGACGGTTGAACAGTCTGTTTGATTTTAAGCAGCAAGAAACTTAGAGGCAAATTCACAAATCAACAAATTTAGTTGTGTTTTTTAGCGTCACATTCTCCGTACAACAGAGTTAATGAAATTAGTGAAAATTCTGGACCAACATACTTTTGCAGTATTTAACATTCACACCCTTGATAATTGTCTATATGTTATAATTCCTGGTTCAATATAAGCATTATTTCAGAGTTCAGTTCCGAGAAACAGATATAAATTACGAAAAGAATAAATTTATCGACAAAAAATTATAAAAATGAAGCGAGAAAAGTCAAAAGTTTGCAAAAGGTGCCCAAAAAAGTGCTAAAAAGCATTTAGCATGTTTTTTTTTAAACAAAGTGCAGTAGTCATAGAAACAGATCTAGAATTGCACTTAAAGTGTTAAACTGGCAACACTGCATCACTTGGTTATTTCTTCAGCAGGTCATTATTTTCTTATACAGACAATAGATTGTCAACGGGCATAGAACCCCACTCTTAGGTCAAGGTTAGGTTGAAATGAATAGTCCGATCTTTGCGGTCAGGTCCACCCATGCTGCCGCATACAGCAAAGCCAAACAATCTGTCGGTTGTGCGCTCTCCACGTAGTTTGCCCATAACCTAAACAAGTATTCTTCATCTCAGGAACTCTGTTATCTTAACGTAATCCCTCAGATTTCTCCTATCAGAAGCGTCAAAACATTCATAGTGTCCTCCTGAAAATGTATCGTCCTGTCCCACCCGAAAGCCGGGCATTGGCAAAGGAAGTGTTCCATTGTTACGGCGTCCTCCGTACGCGCTCTACATTGGCATGATTCTGCGCATCTAATTTAATGGAGATGTGCGTGTAGACCAGAGTGCCAAGTAACATACTCCGTTCAGCCTTTCGGAACTGAAGAAGTTCCCCCGTCTTTACACTAACAACACGCTGAGAAATAACGGCCTCCCTAACATATTTTCCCAAACTATTCTGCAGGAACCATGTATATGTTTGGAATACACTTCAAACATTCATATGTTTGTAAATCCCAAACTTACTTGTATTTAAACGCAAATAGTATCATGTTTATTGACAAATATGTATGCTTTTATGTGGCAACAAGCGCGTTCGTCATCCCAAACATCCATATAAAGGGTTTTTCAACAGAGACGCTACAAAAGTAAATCGATAGGGACAGCAAACGACGCACTATTTTTCCCGCTCTTTTGACATTTCTCTTCAGTAAGGTTTGCCATTTCATCATGGAAAGATATACGAGCCAACAACGAGTCGAAATTATTAAAATTTACTACCGAAATTTGGAGTCAGTGGCCGCAACTTTAAGAGCGCTACGTCCAATTTCTGAATTCTGAATTTCATTTCTGGCTGAATGGCTTCGTCAATAACTTTTGTAGCGCTCTTATTGAAAAACACGATACGTACGTTGAAGCATTCGCGTGTTTCCCCCAAACCTATATATACTTACGTGGAAACATATGCGAATTTGCTCCCAAATATTATAATATTTAGAAACGAGGTAGTCTTCGATTTCAGTATATATGTATTATTCGTTATAATTAATTTTAACAATATAAATTCACGTTTATAAATAATTAATACAAAAAACTAGTAGATTTAAATCGGCCCTTTTTACATTTATTTGCATTGAATGCATTATTTGTTTTTTTCATGAAATGGGAATCTGCTGCTCTTTTGCTTTTCCTTCTTTTGTTGTCTATCACGTTTTTGTTTTCAGAAGGTTTCAGCTATGCGTTGGTTATCACTACGCGTTTGTACACAAACAAGATATTTATACACAAATCAAGTTCATGCAAGACAAGCGCGGATTAATTACGTGTAATTTTTTGATTACACTTTTTCACAAATTGTCCGCCGTTCCGATTTTCTCGGTAGATGCTCGTGCAGAAAAAGGGATTCAGGTTGTTGCCCTCTCCAGTTTCTTTACTCAAAATCGTTTCTTACTTTGCTACCACACACACATATATACAAAATATTTACACAAAAACCAAAGTAACATCACAAACCATTTAACCGTCCGAGCCTTCGTTTATTCCCTTTTCACTGATCAAGCGCTTTTGAAATCCTCTGCCCGATGAACCATTGACGGCTGAAACTAAATCGCAATACATCAGGCAAAATAAAAAGTGTTTCTGTAATTTACACGCACATTCAGGAATATGTATGACTCACTGACTGAGAGAATAATGCAAAAATACAGATACAGGCGTACATGATAAACGCTCTCGTTGTCCCTCTTTTATTCTCTTGCTTTCGAGAGAGCATAGCTGCTCAGCTGTGCAAACAAACACAGCTGTGCTTGTATAACAAACATAAATATATGTGGGTCGCAAACACATATATTATACTAACATATTAATCATTGTGTCTCAAACATGTAATATTGAAGAGCAAACACAATGTTTTTGGACACATTTTGTTTTGCGATATTTGAGACAAGCTTTAAACACACTTTATATTTGCATCCAAACTACAAAAATACCGATTTTTCAGCGTGAAGGGTTTTAATTATTTTACCGGTCGGGTCCATGTTCCATATTTATGTATGGGCAGACTTAGCCCACCGACTGAGTTCAGCGTTCGTTTCGCGAAAGGGGTCATTGTTTTCCAGGTATTCAGCTCTCTACCTTTTTGCCAGGTTTATCTGCCTTCATATTTCCCTCGAAACCGTAATGTCCCGGGGTCTATATAACATAAAGCTCACTTTTTCCGAGAATTTGTAAATCTCACTCTTGCAGTCCAATACTGTCGTAGATATTACAGCCTCGGCTGTTAAAGCCCAGGATTGTCGCTCGCCTGTCGATGAAGATGTTGACCCTTTCACGATCCATGTTTTCATAGAGCCACCTCAGGGACTCCATAACCGCCCATTCCTAACTGTGTTATGGTCTGGAAGACAGGATGAATAATGAATCAAGAAAATTTTTCCAGTGGGTAAGAAGATAACGGTCCGAATAATGGGCCGCCCTCCTGCAAGGACGAGAATGGGAATCTGGTGACTGACAAGCAGTGTGTACCTAAAATATGGAGAGACCACTTTTTAGCACTACTCCACTCAGATTCTTCCACTGAAGATCAGGAGGTAATGATTGTGGAAGACAGTGTAGATTGTAATGTCCCGCCCCAACCAAGGCGAGATTAGAACGGCGATCTCCCGCCTTAAGAATAATATAGAATGAAGTACTGCCATGCATCAACTTATATGCGGTATATGGTTGGGGGAATCTATGAAGGACGAATGGAGTCTCAATGTATTATGTCCTGTATTTTCAAATAGGCGATCCCTGTGTCTGTTTTAACTATCACGGTATCAGTTTTTGATCCATCGCGTATAAGGTCTTGTCGAGCGTATTATGTGAAAGACTAAACCAATTATTGAAAACCTGATTGGACCTTATCAGTGTGATTTTAGACCAGGCAAGTCCACGACTGACCAAATATTCACGCTACGCCAAATCCTAGGAAAACCCCATGAAAAGCAAATCGATACATACCATTTCTTTGTCGATTACAAAGATGCTTTCGATAGCCCCATACGGGGAAAATTCTACAAACTTGTGGCCGCACTTGGGTTTCCGGCAAAACTGATCCGCCTCTGTAGAATAACCAACACCAAATCAGCAAAAAGTTGGGGAAAGACCTCACCGAACCATTCTGTACCAAGCAGAGACTGAGACAATGCGAAACATTTTCGTGCAATCTCTTCAACATCTTAATGGAGATAATAATGAGGAAAAAAACTGCAGTAAATACGAACAAGACCATCAACACGAAACACGTTGGCGTATGCTGACGACGTAGACATAATTGGGCGAAGTTTTCGAGAGGTTCCTGCAGTATTTTCAAGAATCGAAAAAGAATCAGCGCAGGTGGATCTAGCTGTTAATGAGGGCAAGACACAACTGATGGTGTCAACGACAAAGAAACCTGTCGATTTCGTCCACACTTGAACGTCGGCGACGGATTTAATTTTGAAGTGGTAGTTGAATTTGTCTACCTTGGATCCACCGTGAACACTGACAACAACGTCAGCCGGGATATAAGTAGGAGAATGGTACTAGCAAATGTATGCTATTTTGGGCTCAACAACCAGTTTAAGAACAAAGCTCTCTCTCGCCAGACAAAAGTCCAGCTATACCAGACTCTCATATTACCTGTCGTGGCATACGGCTGCGAATCTTGGGCATATCGGAAGCGAACGAAAAACACCTGGGAATATTCAAGAGAATGACGAAAGAAAAGAGCGAGTCGTTGGAACCAAGAGTTATAAAATTTCAGGTCTGACGTGGAAATAGCTAGGCAAATCTAATTAGGCCAATTGGGTTGGCTAGGCCATATTATCAGAACGGATGAAGATGAGCCAACGCAAAAGGTTTTTGATAACATACCCGTTGGAAGCACGGAAAGAGGACGGCCGAGACTCCGCTGAAAATACCAGGCCGAATAATCCCTCCGTATCCTTGGTGTTACCAACTGGAGAGAAAAGGCGAAGGATAGAACCAGTTGAAGAAATATTTTTGTTAAAATTTGATTACTTAAGTAATATGTGTACGACATCTGACCTCATGAGGTTGTAAAATAGCCAATAAAAGTAAGGTCTGGAAGACGGAAGTGTAGCCCTGTTCCCGTTTGTTCAATAAACAGACCTAGGCCCGTCCTGCCTTCGTCTTGCGAACCATCCTTGTTACAGTGTATCCCCAGTTGTGTCGCACCTTGCAGCCATTTTATTCGTCGAAACATATCCTTTTAATCCCTCTTCTATACCTTGATGGTTTGTCATAACGTCGTCATTGATTCATTCCCCCATGGCGTTCAGACGTTTGCGCCAACTCTTACCCATAGAAATTGAATTGGTATATATGTATAAGTAGATCATTCTATATAAAGGGTTTTTCAATAAGAGCGCTACAAAAGGTACGTTCGATCCCATTATGTATGGAACTCGATTTCTTTTGCATGGCCACCACGGGCACGCTTGCAGAAGTCCAGACGCTGAACCCAATTTTCGACGGTGTTCAACCATAAATCGGCCGATACTGCTGCAATTTCACGTTCGAGATTTGTACGAAGTTCATCACTCGTCGCTGGCTTGTTGGCATGGACCATATACTTGACGTAGCCCCACAGGAAATAATCTAACGGCGTCAAATCGCACGACCGAGGCGGCCAATCGACTGAGGAATTTCGTGAGATAACACGTTCACCAAACTTGGTTTCCAATAAATTGATTGTGGCATTCGCTGTGTGGCTTGTTGCGCGGTCCTGTTGGAACCACAAGTCCATATTATCCAATTGGGGCCAAAAATATTCGGTTATCATTGAACGGTAGCGATTCGCATTCACAGTAATGTGTCGGTGTTGATCATCACGGAAGAAGTACGGCCCAATGACGCCGCCGGCCCATAAACCGCTCCAAACCGTAATTTTTTCGGGATGCCATGATGACTCATGGATTACGTGTGGATAGCTGTCTGACCAATAATGCATATTTTGCTTATTGACGAAGCTATTCAGCCAGAAATGAGCCTCATCGCTGAAGACCATAAATTGGACGTAGCGCTCTTAAAGTTGAGGCCACTGACTCCAAATTTCGGTAGTAAATTTTAATAATTTCGATTCGTTGTTGGCTCGTATATCTTTCCATGATGAAATGGCAAACCTTACTAAAGAGAAATGTCAAAAGAGCGGGAAAAAATAAGGCGTCGTTTGCTGTTCCTATCGATTTACTTTTCTAGCGTCTCTGTTGAAAACCCCTTTATTAGATCTATGTATTTAACATAATATATCTAAATACAGGGTGGCGCACCAATTCGTAATACTTTTTTTTAATCAATGTATTCCATTAATTTATTATTTATTGTGTAGCAATTCAATTGTATTTTATATATCTAATTGATTTTGACGCTGATAGACCGTAAATAACCTGCATGGTCATCCACGCATATGCGACACTTGATCAGAAAATTATTCATTGCAGCCTGAAGGGTTAAGTCGGGATCGCCTCAATTATTGTTTGATTGGACTGCTTCAATTTAGTCATATTTCTTGGTTTCGTTTTGTACACCTCTTCCTTGACATGACCCCATAAAACGAAGTCTGGTACAGTCAGGTCAGGTGACCTTGGTGGCCTGCGGAAATTGAAGTTTCTGGATATTAATTTGTTTGGGAATTTTCGTTGGAGGTCCATCATAACCGGCCTGGTCGTGTGTGCAGTTGCTCCATCGTGTTCGAACCAAATCTGTTGACACAGATACGTCTTCGGCGCATTTCTCGATAAAAAAAATTTTCAACATCTTTAAATATCGGTCCCCATTGACGGTTACTGTTACACCGTTTTCTTCAAAGAATTATGGCCCCACAACGCACCTTGATGAATCCGCGTACAACACATTGACTCGTTCTGGGTGCAGTGCCGCCTCATGGAGTATTTCTGAATGAGATTGACTCCACATACAGCAAGTTTGCTGGTTTACATTGCCGTTTAGATCAGAATGAGCCTCGTCTGACATATACCTGCAATTTATCAAGTTGTTATCTTCTTCTGCCATTGCAATCATTTTTTGGGCACGATTCCAGGCGAATAGGCAAATCCAGAAGGGTTAACTTTCGGGTTAAGGGTTAACTTTGTTTCGGCAAACATGTTTACCCACCTCATAATGGTCCATCTGTTCGGGGGAGTGCCGCCAAACTCCCGCCTAAATTCCCTTAGGATGGAAATAAGGGACTGCAAAGCATGTCGTTGCACTATTCAAATTATCATTTCGATATTCCAAGCATCGTATAGTATGGTTTTCCTAACATTCACAATCGTTTGCGGTTTTCGAGGGCTTTAGTTAACCGGGTAATTGGACCGGTTCCGGTTTTCAGGAAATGTAATGTACATAAGCCTCTCTCGGAGAGCAATACAATACAAAATATGATAAAAATACACATTTTCCGAGTCTTGTTATTCTGGAACCGTTTTACAATCCTTTCCAAACCGTTTTTCAGTTCTCTTAGAATCACTTCTCGGCCTATTTTGAACCGTTTTCGGTTCTTTTGAACCCATTTTTTGTTCCTTTAAGAACCGTTTTCTGTTAATTTGGACCCGAATTTCGGTTAATTGAAACCGTTTTCACTTCTTTTAGAACCGTTATTCGGTTCTTAAAAGAACCGGTCAGGTCCGGTGTTATAAAGCACCGGTTCTGCAGAACCGGTTCCGCGATTCTGTGCATCACTAGCTTTAATGTAAGTCCAAAGTGTGTATTCATAATACAGTTCTCGCATTCCAGACTGTTGGAAAAATAATCCATTTATTTTAGGAACAGATTCGACACTGGATTATTTTTTGTGGGTGCATTTAAGTTGAGTTTATTTGAAACAAATGCATTTGTTCAACACTCCCCCAATATGTTGCGCTAGGAAATTCGCTAATTAATTTTTAATTTTTTTGTGATTAAAATCCAAAAAAAATCGTTATTTAAATAAAACAACATCCACTATATATATTCGCGTTCGATCATCTACGAAAACTATATTTAATCTCTGTCAAGTGTAATCGATCTGCCCCTTCAAATGTCAGTCAGTCATTCTGTACCCGCATTTATCCGTTCATCATTTTGAAGAACATCGCCTTTCACACTTTTATACTCGTATCTCTTACTAATCGAATCGAAAAAGTTGTGCAAAACATTTTCAAATCGATTTAGTATTGAATATTTTTTGTTTTTAATTTAAGCATAAAATAAGGTGATGCTTTGATTAAGTATCGGCAATTCATTTAACGATGTCGGAATTAATGACAATTAATCGTTTATTTTATACTACAATAAGAAACAATCTAAAACCACTTAATTATTAAGCGACACTGTAGTCGCAGGCGATTACTCATAGAAACTAATCGGCTGTAATTTGCATTACAATAGTTTTTTACATAAAAATCAAAGGGGTTAAAGGCGGGTACCCAACACACAGCCGTAGATATTTAATTTGAATATAAGTATATTTTATACAACTAAATTACATTGATGATTAAAACTACACATAACGGGTTTTTCAATAAAAGCGCTACAAAAGTTTTTTTAAATAAAATAAAACCGGTTTTAGATACCAATGAAATTCTTTATTCCTGTGAAAGTACGTTCGATGGCATTATGAATGGAACTCGATTTCTTTTGCATGGCCACCACGGGCACGCTTAAGCATAAATCGGCCGATACTGCTGCAATTTCACGTTCGATATTCGTACGAAGTTCATCAATCGTCGCTGGCTTTGTTGGCATAGACCATAGACTTGACGTAGCCCCACAGGAAATAATCTAACTGCGTCAAATCGCACGGCCGAGGCGGCCAATCGACTGGGCCATTTCGTGATATAACACGTTCACCAAACTTGGTTTCCAATAAATTGATTGCGGCATTCGCTGTGTGGCTTGTGGCGCAGTCCTGTTGGAACCACTTGTCCTCCAAGTCCATATTATCCAATTGGGGCCAAAAATATTCGGTTATCATTGAACGGTAGCGATTCGCATTCACAGTAATGTGCCGGTCTTGATCATCACGGAAGAAGTACGGCCCAATGTCGCCGCCGGCCCATAAACCGCACCAAACCGTAATTTTTTCGGGATGCAATGATGAGTCATGGATTACGTGTGGATTGCTGTCTGACCAATAACGCATATTTTGCTTATTGACGAAGCCATTCAGCCAGAAATGAGCATCATCGCTGAAGATGATTTTCCGATGAATTCCGCTCTTAAAGTTGAGACCACTGACTCCAAATTTCGGTAGTAAATTTTAATAATTTCGACCCGTTGGCTCGTATATCTTTCCATGATGAAATGGCAAACCTTACTGAAGAGAAATGTCAAAAGAGCGGGAAAAAATATGGCGTCGTTTGCTGTCCCTATCGAATTACTTTTGTAGCGTCTCTGTTGAATAACCCTTTAATAATGTGTTCCATATACATATGTGTTCCGAAATGTTACGACATCTATTAGCAATTTATCGATTTCGAACTCTATATTTAAATGTTTGTCAAAATCAAAAACCTTAAGCCTCGATCACAACTATATTTCTACACTCAAAGAAAAGTACGTAATGGTATTGATGACACACTTGCATGACCCTGTTGTTGTCAGTGCTTTGAAAAGTGACACAAATGTAGTAAAATCTGATATATATCATGTGACAGGAGACATATTTTCAGTGTCATAAATATTATGACTGGGTTGACTTCAACTTATTTTATATTGTATGTATGCACACAATAAGAACAAAATAATAAATAAATCTGTTTTCTGATACTCAGGGCAATGTTTTACAGGGTCTGTAGCTGAGACTTTTAACTTTATGATTAATAATTTCTACGTTTTCAAACTCTATTGGACGCGTAAACGTTACATTATTATAATGTTACATTTGAATTGATATTATGACACTACAATTTTACATAAAATACATGTACATTGTTGTTGTGTTTTTTTGTTTTGTTTCTCCATACAAGTAAAAAGGAAAAAAAAAGATTTCTAATTTTTCACTCAGTGATTGGGACCTACAGCTTTACACCGGTCCCGAACAGTATTTGGAGAAGCATTTTCATGCCCAAGTATTCGCTAGTGTCGCCACCACTAATCGAGGTGGCCGTCGTCGAGGGAAATTTTAAGGTGGTCAGAACAGGGTTCGATCCCACGTTTTCATGCACAAGAGCTACGCACACTACACTCATTCATTTGCTGTAATAACAAAGAAATTGTCTGCTGATAAGTAGCATTCATTGTTTGCTATTACTAGCAAATTGAATTTTTTGAGTGCAGCCATTGCACCACCGACGGCCACATAAAGTTATACAAAGAACAAGCATAAGGGCTGAATTTTATGTTTCGGGATATGCAATCTGGCAACTGGCAGCTCTATCGTTGGACATTTTTGAGCTTATGCTTACTGAGAACCTTTTGACATACGAGCGCTATTTGTGTTATTTACAGTAACTTAAAAGATTCATCTAGGCCCAAAAATGGAATTAAATCGTGAACATTTTCCTGCGATTATTTTTTACAACTTTCGACGTGGATTAACTCAGCAACAGTGCATGGATGAACTTAATTCAATTTTTGGCGATGAAGCTCCATCAAGGACCAGTGTTTATCGATGGTACGGTATGGTGAATTCAATCTTAGTCGTAGTTCACTCCAAGACGAATTTCGTGAAGTTCGTCCAAAATCAGCTGTTGTTCCGAAAACCATTGATGCTGTGCGCGAACTGATTTTGCAAGATCGTCATGTGACCTGTCGTGAGATTGAGACAACCTTAGGCATTAGTGGGACCAGCATACATTCAATATTGCATAAACATTTGACTGTCAACAAATTTGTTCGCGTTGGATCCCACACAATTTGTTAATCGCGCAAAAAAGGTTCGTGTTGATTGGTCGAAAGAAATGGTCCAAAAATACGATCGCGGTGCTTCGAAACACGTCTATGACATCGTGACAGGTGATGAATCCTGGATTTACGCGTATGAGCCCGAAAGTAAACAGCAGTCAACTGTATGTGTGTTTCAAGATGAACCAAATTCAACAAAAGTTGTTCGCGCCCGAAGCACTTCCAAGCAAATGGTCGCCTGTTTTTTCGGAAAAACCGGGCCTGTCGCAACCGTACCACTAGAACAACGCAGAACGGTGAATTCTGAGCGGTACACAACCATTTGTTTGCCAGTTGTCTTCCAAGAAATCAGGAACACGACAATGCGAGCTCTCGCATGCGAGCTCTCGCATCGTGTTTCAACCTAGCATAGCACCAATGGTAAGTGTAATTACATAGAAGGTAGACCTGACATCAATACTACGACCGGGTCATGTAACTGTTGACATGGGACCAATGACATGTATCATGGCGTCAAAATCAAAGACACTTGTCATGAAATCCATGTCAGGTTACATTCGGAATACGTCGAGTTTTCTTTGAGTATATCTAAGATGACTCTTCGATGGTAGTAAGATTATGAATCGATACATCAAGGGGTGCCAGAGATGGTGCCAGATCGTCAACTAACCTGTTAACTACTACAGAAATTTCAGTCGAGTGAACCGACTTAAATATACCTACCCTCAATTTAAGTTAGCCAGTTGAGCTAGATCCATTTAAAATAGTTGATCAAAATTTTAGAGAATTTTTTTTTTTTTGCTAAATATTGTCAAATAAGAAATTTAATTTCGATCATTTGTATTTTTCTGGATTTTCCAACAACCCGTCCAACATTCGAATGAGAGGTACCAAAGTGGTATGCTTGACGTAACCTGACCTAGTGCCTAATTTCCTGAAGATCGGTTGTAACGGGTGGACCTTGTAAAATTTAGAATTTGAACCCCCTCTTATTTCGGAGCAGTTGGCCAATCTGATATTTATGAAGTGACGGATTATTAGGTAAAGGTTAGAAATTTTCGAAACGGGTCGTTTTACGCTTGAAGAAGGTTAGGAAACATTACAAACTTTCTTCCAAACTTTCATCTTCCACTCAAACTCTTAGAAATCTACGAAATAAATTCGATAGAAATAGAGTATCATCAACACAGTCTCTGGATTAATTTGTGAGACGAGTTCGGCCAGCCGGGTCCTTATTTGACAAAACAACTTGTGAACGTTCTCGTCCAGTGCGGTCATTGGAAAATATTTCCGCTGCACCTGAAACTATGTTCGAACAGCCATTAATATCAACTCGCCAGCGTTCGCAGCAACTGAACATTTCTCGAACTTCTTAACGCAGTATTTTGCATAGAGACATCGGTATGAAAGCTATGAAAGTCAAATTAGTCCAAGAGTTCAAGGCTCGTGACCATCCGATGCATTTTCGCTTCGATGAATGGACTGAAGATCGCTTGGCTGAGGATGAACAC
The DNA here is from genome assembly GCA_963931995.1 of Phaonia tiefii. Lineage (NCBI taxonomy): Eukaryota > Metazoa > Arthropoda > Insecta > Diptera > Muscidae > Phaonia > Phaonia tiefii. The sequence continues at coordinate 96,109,947 of OZ008369.1, read as the reverse complement.
TTTTACCGAAAAGTCATATTATCCAATGAAGCTCATTTACACCTCGGAGGCTCATTTTCACTTATTTTTTGCACTTTGGCTCGGAAAATCCAAACATCGAACAGTGGATCGTTCCCTATAGGCTAAAGTGAAAAAAAGTCAAAGTGTAAATTCGCACGTGGCCGAGGAGAAGCTGATGCATCAACAACGACTGACTATTTGGTGCGATTACCGTTAATGCTGGTACCATGCCATGCTCAGCTAATTTTTTGTTACAAAACGTTGAAGACGATGACATCGACGAGGTATGGCTGCAATAGGACAGGGCTACGTGCCACACAGCCAACGTTACAATCGATATTTTGAGCAGTGTTCGAAAATCGCATAACCAGCCCAAGCTGGGAACTCCATTGGCCGCCTCGCAGCTGCGATTTCACCCCGTTAGACTATTATCTCTAGGAAAGATAAGTGTTACGCAAACAATCCCGCTTCCATTGAGGCCTTAAAACTTGAAATTGACGCTGTTGTTCACGAGGTAGAGACCCAAAATATAAAAAATGAACTGAGAAATTGGGTAGATCGAGTAAAGCTAGGCCTGAACAAAGTTGTGTTTCATTTATAAAATTCAAATAAATCATAAAAGTTAAAATATTGAAAAATTAATTTCAAATAAAAGTCCAGATTTCACATGGCGCACCCCAAATTTTTAAACAAGCTATCGCGTCGAATAACCAGACAATATCCAAGCCTTTTATATGGGAAGTTCCGGAATAGGTGTGGCATATATTAATTTATTTAACGAGTGGTCCAATTACAAGTATCTTTATGAATTACTGCTAGATTGTGGAAAATATGTGTGGTGGATTTGAATGTCAAGGGAAATTTTCTTGTTGTCGCAGCAATTGTGGAAATAGGCAAATTTCGCTGGCAACAAGCCCCATTGTAAAATTTATTTCACCCTACTTTTTAGCCTTTTTTGTTTTCAAACAATAACAAAAGAAATACGCTTTTCTATTGTCTATATTTTATTTTGAAATTCAAATAATGGAATCGAAATATAAATGATTTTTGAGCCTTTTTTAGTCGTATCTGTGTGAAAAATGGTCCGACGGAAACTGCGTTTAGCATCTGGGGGAAATAGTGAATAACACTGTGGAACAAAATTAAACTTTTTCGAAAATAACCATGCTCTGGCTACAGATTCTGGAGGGGGTAAAAAAATATACGTGTCTCGGCGTTTTAAAAGTCAACGTCTGATTTTTTAAGGGGTGTGAAATTTTCCCTTTTTGCACATTCTTATGATGAATCGGCATATGAAACCATTTTATCCTTTCATTTTATTTATAGGATGCGTTCAGCAATTTTATGTATAAATTTACGATAAATATTTTTGTGGAATACTTTAACCCTCTGCCGCCTCAATATATGGGTCTTTTTTGTTATTTTTTGGGATAAGGGTAAAAATATCCCTAAAACAAGGGTGTAACGGGTTAAAATTTTACTTTACTTTTATTGACTATATTACAACCTCATGAGGTCAGACGTCTTACACATATTAATTAAACAAACAAATTAAACAAATTTCAACATATTCTTCCAACTGGCTCTATCCTTCACCTTTTCTCGCCAGTTGGTAACACCAAGGATTCTTCTGCCTGGTCTTTCCAGCGGAGTCTTGGCCGTCCTCTTTTCCTGCTTCCATCGGGTACGTTATCAAAAATCTTTCGCGCTGGCTCATCTTCATCCATTCTGATAACATGGCCTAGCCAACGCAATTGGCACACTTTGATTCGTCTAGCTATGCCCTCGTCAGAATAGAGATTATATAGCTCTGCGTTCCAGCGACGTCGGCACTCGCCGTTTTCCCTAACAGGACCATATATTTTACGGAGAATTTTTCTCTCGAAAACTCCCAGGTGTTTTTCATCCGCTTGCGATATGACCCAAGTTTCGGAGCCATATGTCAAGACAGGTAAAATGATAGTCTGATATAGCTGGACTTTTGTCCGTCGAGATAGGGCATTGTTTCTAAACTGCTTGCTGAGCCCAAAATAACATCTATTTGCAACCACAATTCTCCTATCTATCTCCAGGCTGACGTTGTTGTCCTTGTTCACGGCGGATCCAAGGTAGACAAATTCATCTACCTCTTCAAAATTAAATCGGTTGTCAACATTCAAGTGCGGACCAAGTCGAGAGGTTTCTCTAGTCGTTGACACCATCAATTTTGTCTTGCCCTCATTAACAGCAAGACCCACCTTCGCTGATTCCTTTTCGATTCTTGATAATACTGCAGTAACCTCTCGCAAATTTCGCCCAATGATGTCTATGTCGTCAGCATACGCCAGCAAGTTTATAAGTTTTGTAAGCGACAAAAAGTTGGTATGTATCGATTTGCTTTTCGTGGGTCTTTTCCAGGATTTTGCGTAGCGTGAATATTTGGTCAGTCGTGGACTTGCCTGGTCTAAAACCACACTGATAAGGTTCAATCAGGTTTTCAATAATTGGCTTTAGTCATTCACATAATACGCTCGACAAGACCTTATACGCGATGGATAAAAGACTGGTACCGCGATAGTTGGAACAGATACACGGATCACACTTTTTGAAGACAGAACATAATACACTGAGACTCCAGTCGTCGGGCATAGATTCCCCCAGCCGTATACCGCATATCAGTTGATGCATGTGGGCTATCAGTCCTTCGCCACCTGCCTTAAAAAGTTCAGCACGTAGGCCATCCGCACCAGCGGCTTTATTATTCTTCAGGCGGGAGATCGCCGTTCTAATCTCGTCTTGGTTGGGGAGGGTACAATCTATAGTATCTTCCACTATCATTACCTCCTGATCTTCAGTGGAAGAATCTGATTGGAGTAGTGCTGGAAAGTGGTCTCTCCACATTTTGAGCCCACACTGCTTCTCAGTCACCAGATTCCTATTCTCGTCCTTGCAGGAGGGCAGCCCATTATTAGGCCCGTTGGTCGATCTTCTTACCCTCTGAAAAAACTTTCGCGATTCACCATTCTTCGTGCACATTTCGGTTCTTTCACTCTCTCTCAGCTCCCACTACCATTTTTTTCGCCTAAATAGTTGGTTTTCCTCCCTTCTCAGCCTCTTGTACCGCTCACTCGCAGCACGCGTTGTAACTGACTGTTTCGTTGCCATACGTGCAGCGTCCTTTTCATCAGTTGCAATGCGACATTCTTCGTCGTACCATGGCTTATCCTTCTGCGGTTTTTGATAGCCAAGTTCAGTCATTGCAGCGATTTCCAAAGAATGGGAGATGTGCTTCCACTGCGCATCTTGGTCTTCGGGAGGGGGGGTATTCTGCTCCAGCAGGAGAGAGAGTTTCTGTCGATAGGACACTGATATCTCCGGTATTTGTAGCTTGTCAATATCCAGCTTTTCCTGTGTTCAGCTTCGTATGTTTTTCGCCCTGCTCAATCTCGTGCGAACTTTCGCAGCCACCAGGTAATGATCCGAGTCGATATTGGCACCTCGAATCACTCGTACATCCATTACACTAGAAGAGTGCCTGCCATGTATTACCAAGTGATCAATCTGGTTCTTCGTCCGTTGATCAGGAGATATCCAGGTCGCCTTATGAATGTCCTTATGCTGGAATCGTGTGCTACTAACTACCATGTTCTTTCCAGCGGCGAAGTCTGTCAGTCTTATTCCATTATCGGAGGTGGTATCATGTAGACTGTGATTGCCGATGGTTGGTCGAAAGACACTTTCCTTTCCTAATTTGGCATTAAAATCGCCTAGAATAATCTTAATGTCGTGGTCAGGGCAGCGTTCAGCGTTTCTTTGACCTCATCATCTTTATCCTCTGTCGGTGCGTGCGAATTGTGGCTATGCGGTAACTCACTGGGTTGAACCTTGAAACTAGGTGTCGTAGTCTCTTGCCTACTATAAATCCGCACCCAAATTCGTGCTTACACTCATGGCAGCTGTAGTAAATATCGTAGTTTCTCTTTCTGGTGCAACCATATCCAGTCCATCGCATTTCCTGGATCGCCGTGATGTCAGCTTTATATTTTCCGAGGACATCGCCAGTTGGAAAGTGGCACCAGTCCTGTAACGTTCGAACATTCCAGGTACATATCCTTAAATAATGGTCCTTATAACGTTTGCGAGGGTCGTCAACAGTTGGGGGGTTTCTTTGTTCATCATATTTTGTGTGTATTTTCATTGCCGATATAACGATGGCGGGAGGCAAACCCAGCCCACCGTGGTTTGCATTTTACCTACTGCAAGGATGATTATGTTTCAGCCGCCCATTATGGATCAGACGCTGACCAGAATGCAGTGTGTCGAAACTGGATTTTGGTTTCTTCAATTTTGATCCGCAGTTGGCCAGGGGTGTTGGCTCATCCGCCTTCAAAGGACAGAAGAATATGTCCACTACTTCGAAGAGCTTCAGTGACAGGGTCACCTAATAATCCTGAGACGTATCAGTGATCGCATTACCACTCAGGTTGCTCATTCGTTTCGCCTTCTCACTTTAGCTAGCTAACGGAGGTTTCCGATAAGCCATTGCCCAGGACATACTGCGTGGAAGTAGTGAGCTGCTTGGACTCCCCAATGAAGTAATCATTTCTGGCCACTCCCAAGTGAATGGCTATCAGAAACTTTCCACCTCCAAGGACAGTCCCAAATTTACTACAAAAATTTACTACAAAAATATTCCTCATAAAATTCTACTATAAGTGTCCTAACACACGGAAGCTCAAAACTCAACTTGAATGACAATAATAAGTCAAAACTAAAAATCCATTTAAGGGTTAAAATCTTACTTATTCCGAGTTGGCGCTAAAATGTCCCACAAAACTGCATTGTAGGGGATTAGTGTGTATTGCATAAATATTCTACGCAAAATTTCACTATAAGTCAACGAACAAAAGAAAACTGTATATGGGTGATTCCTTGGAAATAACGTTTTCTTTGTCCATCACGTTTATTTCCATGTAATTAAGGGACGGCAAATAAATAATCGCGTAATTTCAATACTTTTATGGTACACAAGATTTTCCACAACAATATTCTCACCTGCGTCGCGCTTATTCGATAGAAACATACAGAAACTAATGAAAATATCAGAACCGTGGCGTGTCCATTTCATAAAAATCAAGGTTTATACTATATTCACTCCCTCATTTCGCAGGATGGATTGATATTTTTTATGGTCATTGAAATTGCCTAGATAGAGGATATTTTCATGTATTTACCGAGCGTAAATCTCCTATTTAGGCCCGACTAACAAGATCTAAACTTTGTCCACGCATTTTTGCCTAATATCGTACATTTACGTTTTACCGCTGTGGCGCCATGTTGGATGGGTATAAAGGCGCCCTCGCTGTGAGAACTCGACCATTGTATATCAAATGTTATGTTTACATCAATGGCTGACAGATTTATCCACATTGAATCGATTGGAGTGAAGTGTTTTCTTTACGAAGGGTAAGTCACAAAATTAGCAGTCAATACCATGGTACCGCTTTTTTATTGCGCAATATAATACTCGCCCTCCTAGTGACGAAATTTGTTCGATATTTAGTCATCGAAATGTGATTTTCAAAGGAAATTATCTCACGTCAATTTGGCATAGAATGAAGTCAATTTAAATATGTAATGTAAATACCGTGGATGTCAGAATCGTGGCAATTCTGAAAATTATAGTATAAAATATATTGATAAATGTTTGTTGTATTGTAGTACAATAGATGTTGGTATACACTATAGTAGTATATATAAACAAAAACTGTTAAAAAAAATCACATCAAACCCATAAATTGAGATTTGTATATCTGTATATCGAAATATTGTTTCAAAAAAGATTGCTTTAAATTTTAAAATGGATTTTTATAACAAATTATGTATCGTAATAACAAATATAATATCATTTATACATAGATATTGGCATTGTTGGTTTTAATTTTATATACAATTTTTTATTGTAAAATTTGATATTAAATTGTAGTCTGTAAGGAATTGGAATTTTCATTGACTAATAAATGAAAGGAAATGAAATGAACTGAAGATGGATGTGCTGGAACCGTACATGGAGAGCGATATATATATCAGGAAGAAAATTTTGTACGTCCTGCTCCTGAAAAGAGACCTGAGAAACACAATGGCACTTTTAAGTCAAATTCTTGGAAATCGAATAATTTCGAGATATTCGGAACCACCCTGTATAAAATGACGTATAAATCGCGAACTGAATAACGTTGACAAAGAAGATGCCTGATTAATAAATTAATGGCACATCCCTATATAAAACAGTTTAAATTTGATCCCTGAAAGAAGAAACCCTGTATACATAAATCCGCCCGGCCGAAATTAACGTCGTTTCCCATCGATTTTTGCGTCTCTGGTGTAACTCTATTTATATGTGTCTTTGAGAAATTTATCGAATTTTCTATGACGTATAATATTGCTCAAAAATATAATAAACAATTCCTAGGGGATTCAATTATTTAATACCCAAGCTGGACACATAAATCGAGGTGTACCAAAATTGACGCAGGTTTGAATGTAATTGATTTGGTTCTCGAGATGTATCACACGTCGCACCATCTCGATGAAACCACATGTCGTCCATATCCTTATCATTCAATTTAGGAACAACAAATTTAGACTAACATGTTACAAAAAGCCACCATCAACTGTCATTGCCCGAGTAGCCACAATTTCGAAGAAAAAAGTTTGGATTTTGTACCCAAATTCGACACCAAGCTGTGACACTTTTCTCACCAAGCTGTGACACTTTTTACACGCAGAAAAATAACGGCTTCCTAACATATTGCAGGAAGCATGTACGCGTTTGCAAGTATTGTTTTCGTGAATTGTATATCTGCTGCTTTTTGTTTCTCTATTGTCTGTCACGTGTTTGTTATCAGCAGATTTAAAAAAACTAAGCCAAAAAACTAAGCCTATATTATATCCAAATCATTGTGTCCCAAACATGTTATATTGAATAGCAAACACAATGCATTTGCACACAAGTATACTATGTTTGCGACGGCCTACAAATAAGTTATACTATTTACATCCAAACAACAATCAAAGACAAATTTTTTAGCGAGTGTCGACCGACCTATTGTCTCCTACTACTCGTGATTATAGACCACATGACGATAATTAGATTGACAGCGATGCTGGCAAATATTCGGTAGATTTAAAACTAACGATGATAGTACTTTACCCCTAAGATTTATTATTATTTGAATTATAATAAACATTACAAATAAGTAAATATAGGGAGTACAAATACAAGTATCATTTTAAAAATAAATAAAATGAACTAAACTTAATTTCTTGTGGCATAGTATGGCTTTATTAGAAATAAGAAATATTCCCATTATTTTTGGAACACGATTTCATACAGATAATAAAAGACTTTGTTGACGGTTTTTATTCATATCTCACAAACGGCTCGCACGATATTAGCCTTAAGGTTGTGGACCATTTCTGAATTACTCGCATAGCATCGGCTTTTAACGGCCCTCCCCCCCCCCCCCCCCCACAAGAAAAAGTCTAAAGGGAACAAATCGCAGCTCCGAGACGGCCAATTGGTATCGCCCAGACGACTTATACCACGATTACCGAACTGACTGGCTCTGAAGCGCTTGGAGTTAACTGAAATGGCGTTTCCACCATCATTTTTAAAAACCATAAGCCAATGATGCCACCACTCCAAAATCTACACCAGACTGTCACTCTCTGTAGATGCATGCATTGGCTTCTCGGCAATGACGTGCGGGGTTTCCGATCCCCAGATGCGGTTAGTTTGTTTGTTAACATAGCCGTCGAGAGGTAAATGTGCCTAGCTCACCCAATATTTCCCAATGTTGTTCAAGCATAAAACGACTCACTTTGGTCCACGGGATGGGGGTATATATCATTTAATCCGAAAAAAAATCTAACGCATCGAAGGAGCCATTTAAGGCCCTTAGTATCTTTGGAAGAAATTCGTTTTGGAACTTTTTAAGACGATTGAGCCATGTCCATCTGTCTGTCTGGCTACGATAACTGCCGTAAATCGTTAGAGCTCACAATGACTATTGTTTGTCAATACTGAGTTTGGGATTGAAAAATGGGCGTTTTGAAAACGCCCCTTCTGGTACCACCCATACAAATCATTTAGGACAAAATCAAATTTTCAAACCTTGCTTCTGGTAGATGTGATTGGCTTTAACTCACACACCGGTTAATAATCTGTAAATGCCTTCTAAACTGGAGGAAATGGGCAAGATTGTCACGCTCATTCTGGTACCTCCAATAAAAAAAAGGGTGTTCGTCCGGGTTTTAAATCCGATATATCGCGTGAAACACTTCCGACCTTAATGAAGCTTCACGTTATCAAACGCCAATCACCGACTGAAACACGGGTAATTTTGCCACGCCCATTTTGGTACATCCAGTACAAAAGTTGTTTGGCCGTCTGCTGGCTCGGCACGAGAAGTCTGGCAAAACCGAACCAATCGTTATAAAAGTCAATATTCAGTCAAATAAAACTGTCCTATACACAATGAACTGTTTTGGCACACCCAGTCTGGTACCTCCCATATAAAAGTTTGACGTATGACCGGTTGATCGAAACGACAACTCTCGTAAACTACAACTGATCTTAATAAAATGCGGTACTAGGCAATATATTGCTATAAGCTACTGTGTAATTAATAACTTACTATTGTGCCACGCCCAGTTTCGTACCTCCCACACACAAGTTGGGTGTATTTCCCGTTTGCCGACTCGATATTTCCAATAAATCATAACCGATCTTAATAAAATTTGGTACTGATCATCATTTTGGCAACAACTTGACATGCACATTTTTCTACCTCGCATATAAATATTGGGAGGGAAATTGGTTGGTAGTCAAAAAAATTCCTCAAAATCACTTAGGATTCTAACTAATTCGTGTATTCAATAATATTTAGTGCAATGTCAATCTGCTATTGAATATGCTCACTTTTGAGTATGGGCGTTTTTAACAGAACTCCCACGCAATGGATGACTTAGGGTGAGGGTATGATAAAGTCGGTTCATCCGACTGAAACTTAGGTACTGGTTTTGTTGTTCGTACATTTGGTCGTCAGACAAGACGATTTTTCGACCAAATCCGATGCCCGATTGAGGTTTGCAATATCTTCAATATTTTCCAACGTTTTTCAAGCGTTTCCACTTTGGTCCGTGGAGGCATGATAGCAAAGATGATAGAAAAAACGTAGATGGTATCAATATACATTAGGGCGGCTCAAATGGTATGGAACGATTTGTTTTGATGAAGCGTATAGCATAAATGTAATCTACAGGTGATTCTGAGAAATTTTGCTCAAGAAACCGGTGGCATGTCATAATATCCAGGGACATAATGCCCATGGACATTATGACACTGTCAAAAGTGTCGCAATGTCCATGGACCTTGTGACCCTTCTACAGTAGAAAAAAAATGTCCATGGACCTTATGACACTTTTTAAGGTGTCATAATGTCCATGGACATTATGTCCCCGGACATTATGACATGCCACCGTTGGTAGCACCATGCTTGCTCTCGCAGGCAATCTTCCACCTGAGCAAAGTCTTGGTCGTCCTACTTTTCGGTCTCCTTCGAGTACGTCCTTTCGTGCCTTTCGCACTGGTTCATTCTGATCCATTCGACTGCCTTGGCCGAGCCAGATTAAACGTGCTATTGTGTTACGTATAATTACGTCGATATCGGGATACAGAGTATAAAGCTCGTGGTTCATCCGTCGTCAATACTTTTTCTATTACAGAGCCATACATTTTTCGGAGCATGTTTCTGTCGAAGACTGCAAGTGATGTATCATCACCATGCAATATGTACCAGGATTCTGCGCCATAAAGCAAGACACGTTATATGAAAGCCTGATATAGTTGGATCTTCTCGAGAGAGGGACTTATCTCTGAAGTGATTGTTTAACCCAATTCTCCGTTTGATATCTTGGCTGACGTTATTGCTTCTGTTCACGGCAGATCCGAAGTAAATAAATTCGTCCACTACCTCGAAATTATAATGGATAACAACGTGCAGCCATTCATCGAAACCACTAATTTTGTATTGTTCTCATTTACTGCCAAATCCACTTTTGCTGATTCCTTCTCAGTTCTCGCAAATACTGCAGTAATTTCTCGCAAATTTCGCCCAATGATGTCTAAATCATCAGCATGCGCCAGCAGCATGTGACTTTTGCTGCTGATAGTATTATGACGGTTGCTTTTCTCACCATGATCTCAATTACTACGTTGAAGAGATCGCATGAGGTCTCGCCTCATACTAAATGGTTCGGTGAGATCTTCACCAATCTTTACTGAAGATTTCGTGTCGGTCAGTGTCAGCTTGGCAGAAATGCAAAGCTCCGACATACCTTAGTCCAATTTTCACTGTATGGGGATATCGAATGCAGCCTTATAATCTACAAAGAGATGGTAGGTGTCCAATAGTTTTTTCCGTGTTTTCTACAGCATTTGTTCAAATGTGAATATCTGATAAGGGCCGAGTAGGCCTGCAACAAACGGCTTTAAGTCTTTTGCTCATTACGATCCAGAGACCGTTGTATGCCATGGATAAAAGGCTTATTACACGATAGTTGTTCCGAACCGCATTCATATTGACATAATTTCATCAACATTGTCGTTGGTAATCATAAAGGCAATTGTACCATTAGGATGATCGTCAATGATCCAATTGCCAACTTATGATCGGCAGCTACTCTAGAAGCCAAACTTTTATTTATTTTATCGGACACTTATACACGCTGAAATAAAAACGGTCCCAACTTTATATTGCAGGAACTACATAATTGTTTGCAAGCATTGTTTTCATGAATTGCAAATCTGCTGCTTTTTTGTTCCTTTGTTGTCTATCATGTTTTTGTTTTCACCAATTTTCAACAACCAAAACCATATTTGGGAAACAAAAACATATATTATAATATATTAACATTGTGTCTCAAACATATACTGATGAATAGAAAACACAATGTGTTTGGGCACAAGTATACAATGTTTGCGACAGGCTACAAACACGTTATAGTTGCATACAAACAACAAAATACGCAGATTTTTCAGAGTGTATAAAAAGTGGTCGGGGATTTGTTATGGCCATGCCTCCGTCGCTTAAGATGTCTTGAAGAGTTGGCCAACTGGGATTTTAGTAAAATCATCTCAGTAGCACCATGTATGCATGGTGAAAAAAACGAACCTTGTGACATTATCCAGGAACCACTTCTATGTTTGGAACATCCATATATTTACATGCTATTATTGTTTCAAGCTGTTTTCAACAAACAAAGCCAGATTTGGCTATATATTATAACATATTGATCATTATGTCTCCAAAACTATTAGTAATTTTTGGGTAACAAAGAAGCGATTATCTCTTGCTAACCTGCAAAGACAACTGATATTTAGTGATAAGTTATATTATTGAAAAATATGGAAAAGGGTTCAATATGGTAAAATATGTCCAAAAAAAATTATAATCTTAGCGAAAATTGCTCCCGTCGCTAAGGCTTCGCTCAGTGTTTCATACAAAACAAGCGATTATGAGGGGTGTCCCAATAAGATTGCACTTTTTAAATTTAGAGTAATTTTTTTGTTGTGCAAGTAGCAACTCTGAAATTTGGCAGATCGTACATATGTTTATGCCCATTATTAATAATGGAGCGCTTTGCGAAAGAACACTTCGAAGAACTTTCAGTCGAGAAAATGCACCTAATGGGTCAATTAGAAGAGTTGTCAACAATTAGAAGGAACTGGGTCGGTTGTAGACAGTAAGACTCCTCTGCGTCAACGTGCCTGTCGGTCTCTTGAAAACATTGCTGCTGTAAACGCGAGCGTCGCCGAAAACATCAATACGGTATCGTTCTCATCAACTTCAAACTTCGCGAAACACTACGCTGCGAATTTTGACAAAAGACCTCCACCTTCATCCGTACAATATTTAGCTTACCAAGGCAGCCAACCAGCAAACCATGGAAAGCGCCGGCAATTCGTTCAATGGGTAGTGGAGCAAAGTTAATTTAAAAAAAGTTAAAGTTAATTTAAAAAAAAATCATGTTCTCCGATGAAGTTCATTTCCATCGGAATGGCTTCGTGAATACCCAAAAAATCCTCATGTAATCCATTAGATATAAATGCACCCACTACGACCAACTGTCTGGTGCGGATATTGGTCAGGCGGCGTGATTGTGTCTTGCTTTTCTGAATATGAGGCCGAAATTGTAGTGACTGTGAACGGCATTCGGTCTGGACGACATGTGATTTCAGCAAGACGGCGCCACCTGCCACACAGCTCACGAAACAATCGATCTGTTGCAGCAACGATTTCCAGAAAAAATTAGCTCAAGAAATTCTGATGTCAACTGGGCACCAAGATCATGCGATTAAACGCCGTTAGGTTTCTATCTTTGGGGTTTCTGAAATCTTGCGTTTATTAGAATCAACCACAAACAATTCCTGAGCTCAAATCTGAAATCCAACGTGCCGTTGGCGAGATACAGCCACATTTCTGTTAAAAATTCTTAGAATTTTCATGAAAAGTTTAATGGCCTACCATCAGAGCCGAGGGGGCCATTTGAAGGATATTTTATTCCATTCTTAATCGGAACATGTCTACTTTATAATCCAGTAAAAAAAATCATAACCACCTCAAAAAATCGTGTTTTTGTATTAAATTTCATCATGAAAAGATATACGAGCCAACAACGAGTCGAAATTGTTAAAATTTAATACCGAAATTTGGAGTCAGTGGCCTCAACTTTAAGAGCGCTACGTCCAATTTATGGTCGTCATAATCGTCCTACCAGATCAACAATTGAGCGTCTAGTGGAAAAATTTGAATCCACAGGCACAGTACAAAATGTTCCCGTACCAGTGAGACAAAGAAGTGCCCGTAGTGTCGAGAATATTGCTGCCGCTGAGGCTTCAGTTGAAGAGATGCGTTGGGCATCTCTGTGAGGTCGTTTTGGCGAATTTTGCGAAAAGATCTTGGCTTACATCCTTACAAGATCAAAATGACGCAAGAACTGAAGCCGCTTGACCACCATAAGCGTCGAATATTCGTGAATTGGGCTGAGCAACAACTTGAAAATGATTCGGATTTTCATCGGAAAATCATCTTCAACGATGACGCTCATTTCTGGCTGAATGGCTTCGTCAATAAGCAAAATATGCGTTATTGGTCAGACAGCAATCCACACGTAATCCATGAGTCATCATTGCATCCCGAAATAATTACTGTTTGGTGCGGTTTGTGGGCCAGCGGCGTCATTCGGCCGTACTTCTTCCATGATGATCAAGACCGGCACATTACTGTGAATGCGAATCGCTACCGTTCAATGATAACCGAATATTTTTGGCCCCAATTGGATAATATGGACTTGGAGGACATGCGGTTCCAACAGGACGGCGCCACACAGCGAATGCCACAATCAATTTATTGGAAACCAAGTTTGGTGAACGTGTTATCTCACGAAATGGCCCAGTCGATTGGCCGCCTCGGTCGTGCGATTTGACGCCGTTAGATTATTTCCTGTGGGGCTACGTCAAGTCTATGGTCTATGCCAACAAGCCAGTTATTTGGTTGAGGGTATAACTACTGGTGTGTGAAGCAGACTTCTTTGTACTATTCAAATTCAAACTAAATACAAATTTAATCCAGCTCAATTGAGACCATACCTGGTTAACTTCACCTGAATAAGCCACTCCAACTTTCTAAGAAGAATAATTTTAATAATGTATAATGATCTCGTACAGCAATTCCGTCATCATCTTTATTAAATTTAATTTTTAGTTTTTAGTATAAATCTAACACAATACCATATAAATTTTACGAAAACTTGAAAATGTCAAATATGACAACAGTAAAGTGGACTTTTTGACATGTTCATCCCCTTGAACAAGGTCTAGCAAATTGTTTAACTATCACTTAATATTACTGTACTCCCCCAAAGTTGATCACATTGGATAAAATTAACACATAAATTTTTAGCCAAACATAAAATCTCACCCAAACCGACAATATAATTTAAATAAATTTGAACATTATATGCAATTAATGATTCTCTCTCTATCCCCCCTCAACACCAGTTTGTCAAACGTACTGACAAACTAACTGGGTTTAAACTTTGTAATCGTTGAAAACCGAAGTGGCCATCCAGTCTCTGAATGCAAACAGTTAATATGAGACGTCACAATTTCATATCTGTCATTGTAGTTTGAATAGTTCCCGTAGACAGTTTAATGATATGTAGATCTGGTTTTAACACACATTAATGGCGTTGATGTTGCCGTAAAAGTTAAACGGAAATATATTATAGTCGAAGGTAAAACCAGTTGATATTAATACTTTACACATTGACCCCTCTGCGCGGAATGATCGCAAGTGGCAAAAAAAGTAAATTTTACAAGGGAAGGTTTTCTTTATTCACATTGAAAGTTTTTTTATCTACTTTAGGTTATACATATATGTATACCCGCTTGTTACGATTATTACTTTTAAATTTTTCACAATTTTTGATCAAAAACAGTAAATTTTGTAAAATTGGTCACTTACGATCATTTCGCGCACAGGGATCGTTGTTTATATAGAAAAAAGTGTTTACGTACTTATGTGTACTTGAATTTGGCAATAAACATACTCATTTGCAAGTGCGTACACGCGTAAAGCTGATCACAGACTTTACATTGGCGAGGATAAATTTGGTCCATATCATTTTATCTGACTCTTTATAAATTGATTTTTCCAGAAAACAAAAGCAGTAATATTGTAATTCTGTAAATGATTGGAAAATGCCAATCAACATTATCGATTACCGGTTAGGGCGGGTCGATTTTTTCGAAAAAGTGCGTAGGCGGAAAATAATCTACGGACAATTCTATGGAAATTTGATGAAGAACCCAAAGGTCTAAATTCAATTTCGAGCTAGCGAAATTTAACGTAAAAATTTAAATAATATTTTCTCCACTTTTTAGACCTACGCAATCAATAGCTTGTTACAAAAATAGTTATAACTCAAAAACAGTTTTAAAGTGTTTGATGTTTTTGCAATCGTTAGAAAGCTCATTAAATGTTCTTGATAAGCTTTGAGTCAAATATAGTACTAAAATACAAAGTATACGATTTATAGCTCATCAAACGTGATTTATGTAGAAAAAAACCAAATGAGGTGTCAGAGGACACCAGGTTGATACATTTTTTTTAAGAAACTTTTGGAACGAAGTTCCTTATCGCACGTTGCGGAATGGGGGCTAAATCAAAAAATTTTAAACAACTTTTTTTTAACCGTATTATGCTCTAACCCAGTATACAACCCAGTATTATTCTGCCTACTTTTAGGATTTGGTAATTATTTCTAGATTTTTACAGTCAGGGACGTATATGACGGTTGTGTTCCTTCGTGTTGGCTTTGTAATAGTCCTGCCATTGGGAAGTGTGCTGGCTTCAATGGAAAGCATTATGACATAATTACGGCTAAGGAAAGCTGGCTTCCCTGAACATGTTGGAAGTGTAAGCAATTCGATGTTGACTTTTTTTAGTTTATTGCCTTATGCGTTATTAACAGTATTACCCCCATTCTGTGTCCTTGCAGTTCAAGTCTCCCGCTGGAACATAGTAGTTATATGAATTTTGAAGATTAATAAAATCAAATAGTTTTTGCAAGTCTGCACGTGTAATAACTAAAAAGTTGTCTCAGTCAACGGGTATCTTTATAGCGTATGTCTCTAAACCTTCTAGCGAATATTTACTTTTGTCATCGTGACTGTATTATTGTAAGTTAGACCCCTTTCACACTCGGCAAGTTACTTGCGCAAGTCTCTTGCCCAAGTCTTGGTTTGTTGATGACAGAGGTAAGGTCGGTATAGGGGAATACATTTTGAGTACAGACTTGCTTGTACTCGGAAAGTTGAAAAACTGACTTGCGCAAGTAACTTGCCGAGTGTGAAAGGGGTCTTATTCTTGATTAATATAGCAGTTCCCCCACCCCTTGATGCATCAATTCTATATTTGCTTATGATTTTATAATTTTTAAATATTACATTGTGTATAAGGTTTAATTTTGTCTCATTTAATAGGACAATATCTAATATCTACATACTCTTAAAAATTTACCTATTCCTGAAAAAAGGACCAATTCTAAAAAAAAATACAATTTCTTAAAAACCCATTTCTTCAAAAATTTTTTTTAAAAAAATACATTTTAGAAAAACAAAATTTCTTAAAAGAGGTTTTTATTTTACCAAAAGAAAATTTTCTTAAAAATCCATTTAAATTGTCGTACTTTTCAACGGGCGCTTTATACGTGCTGGAACTAACTAGTACATAATATATAGCGAAAGAAACTTCGTTCCAACCGGGTGTTCCATGACCCGTGAGCTCATGTGATTTTTTATTTATTGAATGTATTTTTTTTAAAAAAAAAGTATATTTTTAGGTCCATTTTGTAAGAATATGTATTATACACGTATTTACCGAAAAAAGTCCTTTCTTTAATGACAGGTACCTCTTTTATTAAAAGCTAATGTGCTTTTTAAGAAAAGCTATCATTTTTAATAAGAAGTGCTTTCTGTACGAAAAAGCTAAAAGTATGAATTGTTTTTAAAAAGAAGTACTTTTTTAAGATCAGGTACTTTTTAAACAAGTGGTACTCTTTTCAGGAAAGGGTTATTTTTTAAGAAAATTTACTTATTTTCAGAAAGGCTACTTATCTCCAGAAAAGAAAAGAAAATATATTATTTAATTTTCAAGAAAAGGTATTTTTAAGAAAAGGAATTTTTGTAAGAAAATGTATTTTTTTAAGAGAAGGTATATTTTTTTTGTTTTTGTATTTTTTTAGTTTTTTAAGAAAAGGCAATTTGTTGTAGGATAATGTACTTTTTTAAGAAAATGTATTTATTTAAAAAAATTATTTTTTTTAAGAAAATGTACTTTTTGTAAGAAAATTTACTTTTTTAAGCAGAGGTACCTTCTTTAATATAAAGTATTTATTTAAGAAAAGGAAGATTGTTTAAGAATATCAATAGGTATTTTTTTAGAGAAAATTATTTTTTTTTAAAAAAAAGGCACTCATTTAAGAAAATTTTCTTTTTTTAAACTTCTTTCACTTTATCTTTTCTACTTTTTATTCGGTTCAAAACTGCAACATGTAATAAACAGGCTCCACCTAGAAAATTTCCCATTAAACAAAAAATATCCGCCGATATGTTAGTCTAGACACAAACCAAACCAAAAGTACGAGTTTAAGAGTAAGTGTTCTGCCAAATGTAATTGTATGCTCAGGGTTGTATTTCATGGATTTGCCAGTCTTGTACTTTGGCTTTTCGAAAATTATTTTTTATTGGGTTAAAAATTACAATATGTAATACACAGGCTCCACCTAGAAAACTTCCCTTCAAACCAAACCAAACCAAAAGTTGATAATAATGGGTTGTAAAAAAGTAGTTGTTTAAATTTTTTTCCATTTAGCCCCCATCCCACAACGTGCGAAAAGGAACTTCGTTCCAAAATTAAATTTTCAGCCTTCTCCATCACACAGAATAATTTTTCTGCCAAAATAAAGGAGTTACTTCAAAAAGTATAGTGCCGTCAATTTTGTAATGGTCTGTAATCGATTCGGAATATCCGATAGAGCATATTCCTGTTTGGCTATAGCTCTGTTCAGAGATGTAGATGACAGGGATGAGAACGAAGAGATTGTTATTATGTACCAAAACAAATTTGCCAGGGAAACATTAAATCCCGGGAAGACTCCCATATGTTATCATTTTCTTTTGATGACCGAAAAAATGATTCATTAACTATGGAGAAAGTGGACGGAAAATATCATAGCAACATGGTAACAATATACCAATATTACCCAGCGGGTCAGTGGTGTTTATGTCGCTTATGTTTCCCCTTTCATTTAACATAAAAGTGTCATTGGCTGTTAATCGGTGACTCTTCGCCACAATATAAGTAACGATGTCATCGGGTCTGCTTATAGTCTCACTGATTTTGTAATTAGGATAGTCATTGGGTCTGCTTATAGTCCCACTGATTTTGTAATTACGAAAGTAATTAAATCTGTATATATATATAAAGTGAATGTTAAAACTCATTTATTTTGTTTTTTAGACTCTCTAAATTTTTTGACGTAAAATCTATTTTTATGCGATTTGAAGCAGTACTGAATCTCTTTTTTAAATGCTTTCATATGTAACGCCCTCTTCCTTAATAGCTTTTGTAAGTAAAAAAAGAGTAAAATTTTACATTATGTATTAAAAAGTGGTAAATATACCTACCGAAAATGGCTTTAAATTCTTTGAGACCCCTTTTGTCATTCACGCCCTCATAGTTGGTGGCCAAGTTATTATCGTATTGTTCGCCATCCGCCTTAAATTTCTTACAGAAAAACATTCCATTTCTTTTTTAATCATTAATCTTTTCACACAAACTTTATTAATTTAAAACACTTTTTAATTACACTTGTCACTCACACTTTAAGTTCAACGATCAAGTTTCAACTACTTACTTCGACACCGATTACATATCGATTACTGCGTAAGCGAGCATGTAAGGACTTCGAACAAAACTTGTCAGTAGTCAGTGGTATGGGGTGTGAGTTAGCAGAATGAGAAAGAGAGTAAGAGAAATCTTTTGTTTGTTAAAACACGAAAAATCATGTGTGTTCGTGGAATCAAACAACGACTGACAAGTTTTCTTCTAAGTCCTTACTAGAGCCATGCATGAACATTTTCTGTTTGTTATTTTACTGCTGTATATGCTGTACCGGGACCTTGCCAACGAAGAAATTTAAACAACAAAACGAATAACAAAGAGAAGCACAGCATACCGGTACGGTCAGATCATACCGGTACGGTCAGTCATACACTGGTTCTCGGTATTCGGTAATAGAGAAGAGACCTTTGTTCGTATTCTGTAAGCGAGAATGTGAAAAAATACTACGAGACAGAGCAAACTACACCGAACACGTAGAATATACCGTAAGTTTGTTTACTTTATTTTCTTTGCAATGCTCAGTATGTTTTAGTGAAGCGAGCAGTAAAAACACTTCTTTGCACTCCAGCATAAATTAAATCACAAGATTATTAATACGAGTATTAAGGCGAAAGTGGACGTTGATCTATGATCTATCTTAACACACCAATTGCTAAATATGACGTTTCTCCATATTCACCTCGATAATAACCGAATATTACTCGTACTATATTCGCTTCATGTACTCAAGTTACCGGCAACTTTTACTTCGGTTTACCCGGCGCTTACGAATACGAATGCGTCAGTGTACTTTCGTTGTTATCTTCTCGTACCTATTCATACTGCAAAGCGTCGGTACGGGGGTGTACCTCTCTTCGCACACACAACCGAAATGAGGTAGTGTGTGTATATTACATACGAATGTTTTCGTTTATGCGGAAATGTGTGCTGTTGCAGGGCTCTAGTCCTTACATGCTCGCTTCCACTATAATCGATGTGGTAATGGGTGTCGAACGAAGTACTGCGCTCAAGTAAGCTACCATTTTCCGCTGGGTAGTTGTGGTGAAAGAGCCTCTTTCCATGTTATTGGGATACGCAAAAGTCGATGTCGACGACGAAACTAAACAAAGACAGCTTAGTGAGTTCTTCAATTCAAAAAGTATATTGCTTCTGAATTTTTGAATCAACAAATACTGGCATCGATACCTGGCATCATACGACGATTTGAAATCGTACTGGGAAGACTTTTGCATTGGATTGTATGCTTCAATGAATTACCTTTACGCCATTTGTATACTGCGCTAGAGAATTCAAAACCTAGTGGACTATTATGCAAACAAATTCAAAACTGTGAGATGATGGTTTGAAAAAAAAAACCTTTATAATTTTGCTTTACTATAGTTTCAATGTATTAAAATTTATTTTAGGACGTAGATGATTTTCAGCCCATATTGTTGCAAAATATTCCACCTTTATTATGGGATGTTAAATGGGAACGTGGTGTACACACAGACGCAAGTATCTGTACCGGATGGCTAATGCGATTTCTGAACGCTACTGCTCAGTTGACCTAGGTAATTGTAAGCCAGGACCTTTAGCGCACTCTCGTTGGTTAAGGAAGGCTAGTAGAATACTGCGCTTATACGTAAAAACAAGAAACCCGTCAAATAACATGAAAATGTTGGCAAACTACATTGTTAGAGTTTATGTACCAGTGTACTTCAACGTCAAGTATTTTAGTTCCGTTAGAAACGTCAGTCCGCTTTTGTCGAAATTTATACGCTTTGCGAAGTATTTACCCTCCCATTAGATAAAAAAATGCTGCACTATCGTGGCCAGCTACAGGATCCAACTAAACTAAGAGTATACAAGAAATTTAAAATTAACTTTGCTTAGATTATGTTGGTATGATCGACTTAATATATTACCACAGCCTCCGTTTACTAAAAATATTCCGTACGATTACCTGAAAGAATATTTATAGGCTGACACTTTACCAATTTCAGAAAGATTTATTCAACTGTTAACCACTCTATCCATAAATGCTAAAACCTAAAATGTTACATTTCCTGCCCTCTCAGCGAGTCACGGGGAAGAATGTTGCCCAATAAATTGACTGCCTTTCTGACATTCGGTGTGTGTTCTTTGTCCTCGCTAAGTAAATTTGTTCACTTTTTGTGTGGAGCGATAAGCGATTTTAAGCGACTTTAGTTGAAATCGCTTAAATTTTCAAACGAATTGGACGACATATTAGTTTAGTGGGTATAACAATTGTATCGGTACTTTGTCGACCAGTCTGTCGCTTAAGATCGCTTAGGTATGCAACTACACTGGGGAAATATTTTAGATAAGCAAGGTAAATAAAACAAGCTTAAAAGGCAAATGGAACATTGCTATGTTCATTTCTAAATCTAAAATATTACAAAAATTTTTAAACGTAGCCTCATACAAGGGCAACATTATTTTTTCCAAACGAAATTCCATTAGTTTGTTGTGTCAAATTCTCACGACTTCAGATTATTACTTTTCTGGCGAAAATGTTTCGTCGATATTTCGAATGCATTTTTTTTTTCAATTTGACGCAAAATTTTGATTTAAGTACTACCGGCCTTTACACTGAAATAATATGTTTTGTCTCTGGGATGTTCGATAGCGTGTTTAAGGTAGGTGGTCATTATCGCCCAAAACACTAGTTGCGTGCTAAACACCTCAAATTATTTCCACTGTATTGTTTTGGATTTATGAAGTCAATTTGACGTCATTAATTTTTTAATCATTAATCTTTTCACACAAACTTTATTAATTTAAAACACTTTTTAATTACACTTGTCACTCACACTTTAAGTTCAACGATCAAGTTTCAACTACTTACTTCGACACCGATTACATATCGATTACTGCGTAAGCGAGCATGTAAGGACTTCGAACAAAACTTGTCAGTAGTCAGTGGTATGGGGTGTGAGTTAGCAGAATGAGAAAGAGAGTAAGAGAAATCTTTTGTTTGTTAAAACACGAAAAATCATGTGTGTTCGTGGAATCAAACAACGACTGACAAGTTTTCTTCTAAGTCCTTACTAGAGCCATGCATGAACATTTTCTGTTTGTTATTTTACTGCTGTATATGCTGTACCGGGACCTTGCCAACGAAGAAATTTAAACAACAAAACGAATAACAAAGAGAAGCACAGCATACCGGTACGGTCAGATCATACCGGTACGGTCAGTCATACACTGGTTCTCGGTATTCGGTAATAGAGAAGAGACCTTTGTTCGTATTCTGTAAGCGAGAATGTGAAAAAATACTACGAGACAGAGCAAACTACACCGAACACGTAGAATATACCGTAAGTTTGTTTACTTTATTTTCTTTGCAATGCTCAGTATGTTTTAGTGAAGCGAGCAGTAAAAACACTTCTTTGCACTCCAGCATAAATTAAATCACAAGATTATTAATACGAGTATTAAGGCGAAAGTGGACGTTGATCTATGATCTATCTTAACACACCAATTGCTAAATATGACGTTTCTCCATATTCACCTCGATAATAACCGAATATTACTCGTACTATATTCGCTTCATGTACTCAAGTTACCGGCAACTTTTACTTCGGTTTACCCGGCGCTTACGAATACGAATGCGTCAGTGTACTTTCGTTGTTATCTTCTCGTACCTATTCATACTGCAAAGCGTCGGTACGGGGGTGTACCTCTCTTCGCACACACAACTGAAATGAGGTAGTGTGTGTATATTACATACGAATGTTTTCGTTTATGCGGAAATGTGTGCTGTTGCAGGGCTCTAGTCCTTACATGCTCGCTTCCACTATAATCGATGTGGTAATGGGTGTCGAACGAAGTACTGCGCTCAAGTAAGCTACCATTTTCCGCTGGGTAGTTGTGGTGAAAGAGCCTCTTTCCATGTTATTGGGATACGCAAAAGTCGATGTCGACGACGAAACTAAACAAAGACAGCTTAGTGAGTTCTTCAATTCAAAAAGTATATTGCTTCTGAATTTTTGAATCAACAAATACTGGCATCGATACCTGGCATCATACGACGATTTGAAATCGTACTGGGAAGACTTTTGCATTGGATTGTATGCTTCAATGAATTACCTTTACGCCATTTGTATACTGCGCTAGAGAATTCAAAACCTAGTGGACTATTATGCAAACAAATTCAAAACTGTGAGATGATGGTTTGAAAAAAAAAACCTTTATAATTTTGCTTTACTATAGTTTCAATGTATTAAAATTTATTTTAGGACGTAGATGATTTTCAGCCCATATTGTTGCAAAATATTCCACCTTTATTATGGGATGTTAAATGGGAACGTGGTGTACACACAGACGCAAGTATCTGTACCGGATGGCTAATGCGATTTCTGAACGCTACTGCTCAGTTGACCTAGGTAATTGTAAGCCAGGACCTTTAGCGCACTCTCGTTGGTTAAGGAAGGCTAGTAGAATACTGCGCTTATACGTAAAAACAAGAAACCCGTCAAATAACATGAAAATGTTGGCAAACTACATTGTTAGAGTTTATGTACCAGTGTACTTCAACGTCAAGTATTTTAGTTCCGTTAGAAACGTCAGTCCGCTTTTGTCGAAATTTATACGCTTTGCGAAGTATTTACCCTCCCATTAGATAAAAAAATGCTGCACTATCGTGGCCAGCTACAGGATCCAACTAAACTAAGAGTATACAAGAAATTTAAAATTAACTTTGCTTAGATTATGTTGGTATGATCGACTTAATATATTACCACAGCCTCCGTTTACTAAAAATATTCCGTACGATTACCTGAAAGAATATTTATAGGCTGACACTTTACCAATTTCAGAAAGATTTATTCAACTGTTAACCACTCTATCCATAAATGCTAAAACCTAAAATGTTACATTTCCTGCCCTCTCAGCGAGTCACGGGGAAGAATGTTGCCCAATAAATTGACTGCCTTTCTGACATTCGGTGTGTGTTCTTTGTCCTCGCTAAGTAAATTTGTTCACTTTTTGTGTGGAGCGATAAGCGATTTTAAGCGACTTTAGTTGAAATCGCTTAAATTTTCAAACGAATTGGACGACATATTAGTTTAGTGGGTATAACAATTGTATCGGTACTTTGTCGACCAGTCTGTCGCTTAAGATCGCTTAGGTATGCAACTACACTGGGGAAATATTTTAGATAAGCAAGGTAAATAAAACAAGCTTAAAAGGCAAATGGAACATTGCTATGTTCATTTCTAAATCTAAAATATTACAAAAATTTTTAAACGTAGCCTCATACAAGGGCAACATTATTTTTTCCAAACGAAATTCCATTAGTTTGTTGTGTCAAATTCTCACGACTTCAGATTATTACTTTTCTGGCGAAAATGTTTCGTCGATATTTCGAATGCATTTTTTTTTTCAATTTGACGCAAAATTTTGATTTAAGTACTACCGGCCTTTACACTGAAATAATATGTTTTGTCTCTGGGATGTTCGATAGCGTGTTTAAGGTAGGTGGTCATTATCGCCCAAAACACTAGTTGCGTGCTAAACACCTCAAATTATTTCCACTGTATTGTTTTGGATTTATGAAGTCAATTTGACGTTTGCGCTATATCGTAAACAAGCAATGCAAAATTCAGTGAATTCAGGTGATAAACTATCCAATATTTCGATAAACCATGGAGGTAGTGCTAACGAAGGTGGTGCTTTTCGTAATAAACAACATCGGCATTGTTATGTCGCCTCGCATCATGGTGGCCATGGAGGCGGTGGTATCGGTCACATGTCACCTTATGGAACTAAAATGTAGAACTTGTTGTAAATCATTTGATCTTTGTACTTGCTGTAAATCATGTGAACCATATTCTGAAAATTTAATAGAGTCTAAACAATATGGTAACGGAGATATCAAGGTTTCAATTTGATCTTTTTCAAGAGATCAATACGAGTAAAGGCACAACGAAAACCTTCTCCTCCAAAATTTACTGTTTGTCACTTATTGTCATTCCGAGCAAAAGTGGCGACCGACATATCACTGCCCGACTTAACTATTGTGCCACACTGAATGTCGTCATTGCACGCAAAGAAACCCCGGCTTAGAGTTCGTTTGGCGCAAACGTATTTACCTTGTCCCAAAAATATGTATAAAAAAATATATACAACACACCTTATTGTAAACATAATTTTTTTTCTGCACATGAACTCTCAGATACCCCAAAATTGTAATAAACTACTTTTGTGACAAATAAAGAAACACGGCTGTTTTAGTCGGAAACTACGCTCAAACCGGTGTAAAATTGTAAGTCCCAATCATTGAGTGTAAAGCTAGAAAGCGGAGAGGTCACTGGTTGTGATAAGCTCTCCATAATCCCTTCACAGAAAAGAATATATTTTTCGATTCAATTAAAAAATTCTAAAATTCAAACTGGGTACCACTCGAAATGCTCAAAAGCACTATTGAAAATCAGAACCTCAGAATGAACCCTCTTGCCGCAGTTAAAGCGAATATTTGAAAAAAATATTAATAATTATTTTGTTTTATAATAAAGATTACCGATAAACTATTTTTTAATTTAGAAAATATATATTCATTTTGCTATTTTCTCGTAAACATTTTATTCAAGCTTATACATCGTTTGTGATAAACGTTTTTCAGTTCTGCTAAACGATTTTTGATTCATCACAAAGTATATGATATGTTCTGATATGATAGGTACTTTCTTTGTAATTTCGTTTAGGCGTCATAAAATGTCTATGCGTGTAGCAGAATTTTCCGTGCATTGTTTGCCTCGGCTACTGATTTTATTCGGTTGTCAATTGCACTATTATCAACCAGGCTGCAACAAAATTTAACGTATAATAACTCTTGTCAGCTACAAAAAAATGATAAAATCTTACTCAATTTATTAATCAGAATACTTTGTAAAAAATTATTGTGATTCAAATGTTTTTAAAATACTATGTGACACAGCCGGCGACATGATGAATCACTGAGTGTATTGTCTTCATTATTGCCATCGCACAGAAGTGTGTTCCGTTAGACACTGTAGTTACCAAAACATTTACAGCCCAACATGACCAAAACTACGGAGGTTTGCAAACATTGGGTAAAAAGTTTCGACACAATTAACTCTGGGAATATAAGAAACTGTATTCCCTATTGCTCACCGCCACTTCCCCGAACATCGAAAGGAAGAAAAAGTTGTCTCGTAACAAAAATTAAATTAAACTTTTAAAGTGTAGTTTCCCCGATTAATCGTTATGAATGACAACAATTAATTAATAAAGCTGATAAGAATTATTTGATTAAACTATAAAAATTGAAATATTAAGTAAATTGTATATACGCTGGAAAGACCCTGTAACATTATGCAGGAACCATGAATATGTTTGGAACATCCATATAATTACGTTCAGCTTTTACATCTGTTTTGTTTCTTTGTTGTCTTCCACGTTTTTATTTTCAGCAGTTTTCAACAAAGACATACTTATACTATGTGTCACAACAACATATACTACACCAGATTAATCGTTGTGTCTCAAATATGTAATATTGAATATAAAAAACAATGTGTTTGGACACAAGTATACTATATTTGCGACAAACCACAGACACGTTATATTTGTATCGAAACAACAAAAACTAAGATGTCACACCCGTTATGAGTTCGCAAAAACATAAAAAAGCATCAGTGAAAAAAAGCGATATTCGAGTTTAGGGAAGCACATTTGAAATTGCAATCATCTCGTGCGGGAACCAACATTGTATTTCGGCGAAAAATATTTTTGCCTAAAAACTATAATGTCGCAGATTCATTTCTTGTGACCTCACAAGTAATTATTCACATTTATATGTATTGAAAATGTAATATTTTATACTGTCAATCAGAGCAAGTTATAACTTTGGTGTTTATTGTCTTTCACTAATATTTTGAAATCTTTGTGTTTATTCATTGTACTAGATCCTTGAATATGATCAACTTAGTTGGCCGAAGTATTGCATAAAAATCAACAAAATTTTGATAAAAAGATAAACATACAAACTTTGTTGCCTTTTATTTGCATGAGCTTGAGTAGACACTGGGGTCTATATCCGGAGAATATGGCGGATGAGGTACCAATTGGTAGCCCAATTAAACAACTCCATACAATCCTTTGAAGTTGTCACACGATTACGTTTATGGGCAATTGAGAGCAAACGCGGCACCCATCTTGCATACAGCTTTCTTACACCCTACTGATCATTTTAAATCGAATCCACTCTGCCATATGAAATGCCTATGGCATTAACAATCTCACGGACTTTCACTCTTCGATCAGCCAATACCATATCGTGGATTTATTCGACATTTTCGGGTGTATTGACCTCAATTGGTCGTCCAGAACGTTAAACATCATTTGTACTTGTGCGACCACAAAGAAAGTCACTAAACCACTTTTTTACCATTGAAATCGATGGTGCAGAGTCTCCATAGTATATATCAAGCTTTTTCTTGGTTTTATTGACGATTTTTTTTCGCAAATAATAATGTTCAATGAGCACTCGAAATTCACCTTTTTCAATTTTTAAAAAAATTCACGAGGTTGTATGTTTTGAACAGCTGTTAAACGCAAAGTAAATGACGGAACTTGCTCAAAATGTGACAGTAGTGTATTAACAGGTGGTACGTGACAGGTGGTAGTTCGAAAAGTCACGGACTTATGGTACTTGATGGGAACGGTGCTCCATTTCATATAACTTTCATCATTCGAAAAGTCACGGACTTATTGAGCCGCCCTCGTAAAATTAAACTTATAAAGCACAAATAGGTTTAATAAAAACTAGGCCGGCAATGAATTTTTTTTTATTTTTTATAAATTCATATATGTATACAGAAATTACAAAAATTAATAAAACTGAAGCTGTTTCAAGTCAAATTTTGTTAAATAGCAACAACCAATTCAGAACGAATCCGTTTCGAATACTCGAAAATTGTTAAAACTGAAGCAGTCTCGATTCCATTTTGTTTAAAAACAACCAACCCGGTTCCATTCGGTCCCATTCAGTGAGTGTAAAACTTGAAAGCGCACGGCTCACTGGTTGTGAGAAGCTCTTCGCAATCGCGCCGTGGGATATAATAAGGAAACCATTTCCCACGTTCATAATTTGGTTAGGAGATGATGACAACAAATTCTGCGAATGTGAAAGTGATTTCGATGCTGGTGACATCAAACAAAAATATCCATTCTCCCGTTTTGTCGTTCGTTTTACGTCTAACCATAGATATACAAACACCAGCAACACGAACTCTATGAAATTTCCAACTACATCGGTGAATGCAAGAGATCGTTTATAGAGATAGAAATTCTCATATGTTCCTCTATGGTTGCAAACAGATAGTGCATCGTCGAGCTGAACCAGTGTGATTAACTTATGGACGCTACGAATTTCGCTTCATACAAAGCTGGAAAGATACACGCATCTATGATCGTAAGAACCATCTATGGCAACACTCGATCAAATATATTATGATGGAAAACGAATCCTGAATACAATAAAACTTAAGAAGATATTTGCCGATATTCCAATAACAGGTTACAGAAATACCAAAAATGTTTCCAACAACCACATTTAGAATCCCACATAATCGGAAAGAATGAAGAGCTTATCAATTGATTTACCGTTACCCAGTGGCGAAAGTAGAAAAGCCGTAATGCGTGAATATTAATATGACCAAGAATATATATCCAAGAAGAAGATTTTTAGAATTTTGAGAAATTTCTTTTGCGATTCTTTTTAACCGTAATTTAATTGGAAAATTTCATACAAATTTTAAAATTATATTGTATATTTAAAACTTTTCAGGGTATTTTTAAAATTTTCAGTTTGAATTTGGGCGTGGTAAAATGTTCTAAGATAGATACATTCATACATATAAATAAATATGTAGAAGTGGATAATGATCTTGTGATAAAATAAATTATTTTAATTGTATTTTTGTTTAACATGCCTAAATGCCTTCTAGGGCCTTCCCCTTTGCATGCCTTCTAATGCCATCTTTTGGCAATGGGCAAAGCAGGCCTTGCCCCCAATCTCACGCAATGTTAAAAAGAAAGGAGGAGGTAATGTGTAGGAAAGACCTTCCGCATTTTGAAGAAGGTCTGTTTGGTCATGATGTCAGGCCTTCCAGGTCATGACTTCCGCCGCTGGCAAGTTGAACCTTCATTACTTGCAGGTTTCATATAAATATTAATGCTATTCATTGCAGCCTGCTGCTAGAATTCTTGAGAACATTTTCTTTAATGAGTGTCCTTAGTTGTATTTTTATGTCATCTGCCATCCACAAAATTCTAATACATGGAGCCACAATCCAATTGGCCAAACGTCAGAGGAGCCGAAACAAAGATTTTCGAAATTTTCGCGAACACCACATTACAAGGCAAGAGTTCATGGAGGACTTTACTTCTGGGTTATTTCAATTCCGTAATATCGACCTTGTGCAGTTTTGGATAAATAAAATCTTGAACTTCTTTTTAATGAAAATATACCATTTGAAGGATTTAGTTCCAATGTTGTTGTTGTGATGTCCCATAACATCCCATGAAGGGATTGGGAAGAATTTCTCACAATCAGTGAGATGTGCACTTTCTCGTTTTTTACACTCACTGACCTACAGTTTTACACCGGTTCCGAACGGTATTTTGGGAAGCTTTTCATTGCTAAGTACAAGAGAGTGTCAGTGTCACCCAGTGAGCTGTGCGCTTTATAGTTTTGTACTCACTGTTTGGAACCTACAGTTCTACCCCGGTTTTGATGATCGTTTTCATGGTTATGTACTCGATAGCGTCGCTAACTCTAAACGAGGTGACCGTCGTCGAAAGAAATGTAAGGTGGTCAGAGGAGGGGTCGAACCCAAGTTCTCATGAACAAGAGCCAGGCCGTGTAATACACTATTCATGTGGATTGACACAAATTACTTAAAATCTTACCGTGAACGTTTCCACCATTTGCCTCCTCAGCAAATGTAATGGTAGCCAGTGAAGCATAACCCCAAACCCTTAATAGGTGTTGTGAGATGGGTAGCTGTTATATACACCATTTCCATTCCCTGATCGTTTGTCAACAGGTTTATGGATTTTTCCAGCATCGCCCGCCATACGACAATGCCGGGCGGACAACAGCCATACATAACCAGTAGACTATTGTCGGGGAAAGAGAGACCTCATCGACCATCGACGACTTTTATGCACGAATATAGAGTCATTGTGGCTTTATCGATCCTATCCATACCTGCTGAAAAATGGCGGCCTCAGCAATATATTGCAAGAACCATGTACATCATTGCAAGCATTATATTCGTGAATTGAAAATATGCTGATTTTTTTCTTTATTATCAGTCACATATTTGTTTTCAGAAGTTTTCAACAATCACCAAACAATCAACAAACCCTAGCAATCATTGTGTCCCAAACATGTTCTATTCAATAGCAAACACAATGTCTTTGGACACAAGTATACTATATTTGCAACAGGATTAAAAACACGTTATATTTGCATCCAAACAAGAAAATAAGACATATGCTTCAGGGTGTAGTGGTCGATTTCAAGCTGAGTTTTCTGTACAGAATCATACCTAGGTATTGTACGGTATGCTGAATACACGGAACCTTCCGGTTCTTGATAAATATGAGCCACTAAGGGAGACAGTCTCCTGAAATTTCTATATATGAAGCGGTATTTTGCCTGCACTGCAATTGCCATGTCGTCAGCATATGCTACGATGTTGCCACCTGATCACTTCAGCTCCAGCAAAATACGGGTTCTTAAGGAATTTAATAGAATTAATTCCAATTATGATATTGAATTGAATTGTGAATTTAAAATATTATTAGAAATTGTTTACTTTTAAGCAGTAGTCTCTAGGGAATTGTATATTCAAAGACGAAATAACTAAATAAATAAATACTACCCAATGTTAGATTTCGGAAAGTGCTGGAGATACGGAACCTCCAGGAGTGTCTTTATTCTCACTTCCAATAAAGGTGGTGTGCCTAGAGTTCCTGCCCGGCATTCTTCACAACCCAGTTTCTGCTTTGTTTGAAATATAATTGTTAGCGACATCTCCAAAAACAAAATGATTTTCTCCATGACCAATCCGGCATCTCCGAATAATTACAAGTTCATTTGGAATTAAAATCTTCTGATTGTAACGTTGGTAAACTTAACGAAACATTAAAGATTTGCCCTGACCACACACCTTTTTGGTAGCCATTTCGAAACTGAATTGCACCACTTAGAAGTTAGATATGCACAGTGCTCAGGAGCAAAGTCTATTTGAATTTAAATAAATACAATTTGCAAAGTTCCTGTTGGTTTCCATACCAAAAAGTACGTAGCACAATTTATAAATTAATTATATAAATTTATTCCTTAGTTTGGAAATTTTTATTTTAATATTTTATTTTTAATATAAATACGCACTGGAAATATTTAACCTTGTGAGTTTTATTCAAAACCCCGTGGAAGTTACTGGGACGCGTCCTAGGTCCGGACGTTCGACTGATGTATCTTTACAATAATTTCTTTAAGAAATCGGTTTTCGGTATTCCATTTTGGGTAAAACCCCTAAAACCATTTGTTCTTCTTTTTTTAAATTAAATAGCACATGTGCCAATTACAATAAATTTGTTTACCGACCGTTTCATATTCTTATTCGTGTTTAAAGTTCAAAAATTTCATAACTGTATTTAAATTTTATAATAACGTTTAAATTTTGAATTAAAATTTAAAACATATTCCAATTTGGAATGTGTGTTTAATACAAATTTAAAAGTTCATTCCAATTCGCACTAAACTCGTTAACGATTCAAAATCATATCAAATATAAAGCAGATTTTTATGAATGAAAATCTTGTTATGTTTTAAACCTGTATTTCAATCACTAAATTTTAGAAAATACTTGTTTCAAAAGATTATTTAGTTCTTACTAAAATTATAGAATCATTTTTAAATTTGAAATTGTTATTAAAAAATTAATTGATTACTGAGACTTATAGAATCACATATGGAAATAGAAATCATATTTCTTAATTAGGAAATATTATTAAAATTTTAAAATAATTTCAATTTATTAAATTTTTGAAAG
Organism: Phaonia tiefii; assembly: GCA_963931995.1. NCBI lineage: Eukaryota > Metazoa > Arthropoda > Insecta > Diptera > Muscidae > Phaonia > Phaonia tiefii. The sequence goes on along the minus strand of OZ008369.1, from coordinate 96,078,338 downwards.
CTATTTTAAAGAAATATAGCAAAAACAGGTAAACTGACGCCAACTAACAGGCTTCCGGTTTGTTCGAAAATTTCAATTTTTAAAAAACACGACTTATTTATCCGGTCTCGAACAAACACGGTCAGGAACTTCACAAAACGAATATAACATATTTTCGAACTCTTTTGCCTTATCTCTCCAGTTGGAAATACCAAGTGTACGCAGGGCTTCTTCAACCTGATCCCTCCAGCAGAGTCTTGGTCTTCCTATTGCCCTTGTGCACTATAGGTCCATACATTTTTCGGCGTATTTTTCTCTCGAAGACACCTACAGATGTTTCGTCTACTTGCGATAAGACCCAGGATTCTGCGCCATAAAGCGAGACAGCTTGTATGAGAGTCTGGTATAGTTTGACTTTTGTAACTCGAGAGAGAGCTTTATCTCTAAAGTGTTTGCTTAGTCCAAAATAACATCTATTCGTAAGCACAATTCCCCGCTTAATCTTAAGACTGCCGTTGTTGTTTTTGTAGATAAATTTATCCACCACCTCGAAATTATAACGGTTATCAACTATGGAACCATCTATATCATCAGTATACGCGAGCAGCATGTGACTTTTGCTGCCGACTTTCTGAGTGCCCAGGAATCAGTGAGGCACCGGTAAAATAGAAACAGATACCCCCAATGCAATCTATCCGTAAGCACGGTACGCATAACACAATGGGCAACTAGATTTTAGTAGAACCACTACTGTGACAAACAGCCGCACAGTGCTTCGTCCCCATACATTGATCGGACAGAAATAGAAGTAGTCGCTGATTTATGAAATTTTTTACGACATTATCGTTGGTCAAAATCAAGAAAATTACAAAATTTGGAGCCAATCGGACCAAGTCTTCTGGTACTTCCCATGCAAATGTTTAAATAGAATCTCAAAAATACAACGCGCTATAACAGCCTATCGGACTATGCGAATTATACCAAACTTTATACTGTGCAATCGTTTTACTTCCACGAAATATGTGCCAAATTTAGAAGATATCGTATCACGGCTTCTGGTACTACGTCCCATACAGAACGTGCCAAGGGTCTCGAATATTAATCATACCCTATCACCCTACCAGATAGTCTAATTTGTATTAAACCTTTTAAACCATATTTTTTGAATCGTCGAAAAGTCTGTACTAAGTTGAAAAGAAATGAAATCACGCAATCAGTTACGTCCCATACAAACTGTGAAATAGGTCTTGAAGATTAATCATACCCTAACACACTAAACCCCTCTTAGACTACCGAATTTCTACCAAATTCTGTATACCATATTTCTTTCATCGCCAAAAACTCTGTACCATCAAACAAAATCAAAACACGAATTTTGGTACCTCCCATACAAACCCTGAAACGGGTTTCGAAAATTATTCAAGAACCTAACACCTTGGTTGGTTGAAAAGGCTGCAAGACAGCACGCTGCCTAGCGCACTTAGGCTAAAGAAGTCCATTGTGATACCTGCAGTTTCCTCCATAGCAACTATTGACTAGTCGTCTAGCCAATTTGCCCTTTAAATAAATTTGTCTATAAGACCCACAGGAATATCCTTTAGGGCTGCGGTTCTAACTAGAACTAGATTCTACTTCTCGGTCCTGCCAGAGAGGGGCAATCCAAGAGAAGGTGTTTCGTCGTTTCCTCGTCCTCTTCCATGCAGCATCTACAGAGAGTGGAGTTTCTATGTCCCAATCTTAGGGCGTGTTTTCCTACAAGACAATGTCCCGTAAGTGTTCCTATCATTGTGGATAACCTGTCTCTCGGCAAGTTAAGTAGTTGCCTAGTCCTCTTCCTGTCCAACTGTAGCCAGAGGACCCTGGCTTGTTTGCAAGTTGAAGTAAGTCTCCACTTGTCCTTGAACATATTATCGGCCCACTGCCAGATCTGCAAACGGCGGGTAGAGATTGGCTTACTAACACCTGTTTTTTGCCGGAAGAACCTGTGGCGTAGTGCCCTGTCAAGCTAACACATCCACAATGCAATTGCCTGGAATGTCGCTGTGTCCCGGTACCCAGATGAGTCTTATGTCAAAATACTCTGACATCACCCTAAGTGATGCGTGGCATTCTTTCACCGTCAGGGTCGTAGCAAACATGACTTCCAGGGATTTTGTGACACTGACAGGGAGGGTTGTGACACTACTTTTCAGTAGTTCAGCAACCTCCAGTATGGCGGTAATTTCCGCCTGAAATACACTACAGTGATCAGACAGCTTGAAGGAGATATTTATATTTAGGTCCGGTGAATGGTCTTGCTGCTCGTCCAACTTTGATCCATCCGTGAAAAATCTGATACTACTGGTATCCCCTTCCAGTGACTTTTCCCAGGTATTCCTGTTCGGAATAGAAGTCCTTAGATTTGTCGCTGGTAGAAGGTAGGGGATATAGTAGTCCGTTTTTACGGGAATAGAGTTGATCCGGTGTAGTAATTCAACCTTAACACCTTATTAGACTGTCAAATTTCTCTCAAACTTTTATAACCAGATTTGGTTCACCGTTAAAAACTCCTTACCTATTTTGAAATAAATCCGATCAGAGATTCTGGTACCTATCACACAAAAGTTTCAATGGGTATCGAAAATTTATCATGATGTAATAACCTACCGTATTCCCGGTTTTTACCAAACTTTCCAGAACATGTTTTTTAATGCTGAAACCTCTGTGCAAAATTTGGACCACGATTTCTGGTACATTCAATACAAAGGGTTAACACAATAACAATTATCATTTATTGCAACTACTCTTGGGAAGAAGAGTGTTACTCATCTAATGTAACACATTGCTCATTTTCATCATCACAACAACTATTTACTATATATTTGGAAATATCAGCAATATTTCTCCTTATACTGGGAATAGCGTTATGCCTCCTTGAATTGGTGAATAGATGTGACATTATTATTAGCCGGGCCACCAAATCCTATTTGGTATTTTCAGAGAAATTTTTTCTTGTATGTGACAAACAATTATTTCGAATAATTTTATGGTTCGCTTCAAGTGCTTCCTCAGATTAAGAACCTGTAATGAAAATAACATTAATATTTAATTAATTTCTTCACAACCGTGGATTAGTATTTTTTTGCACACTACTCGGCACCATCCGTATAGGATCAAATATTTATTCATTTTTATTCTAAGGAGTTCTTTAAAGTATCATTAATTTCCACGCCACAGGATAGAACTCTCAGTATTACCCCAGAGTATTCAATAAATTCTCTATCGAAACCAGTTATATCTGCTGAATTGGCTATCAGAAACAAATCGACGGCAGTATTTCCATCGTTGGTAGTACCACAACCAGACCTAACCATGTCTATTAACAGCCCAGTGTTTGCCCTAAAATGTCTTTGAATTCTGGTTTTGGGGTCAAGATATTCTTCTTCATTGTCTTTACGTACACACCATTTTTGAAGGGAAGCCGATATGCAATATGTATATATATTGAAATCGTATCCAACAATGAAAGAAAGAACGGCCAGATTTGTACGTATCAACAGTTGGAATATATTTTATAGGAGTATTCATATATTGTGAGTACATTAGTGACTGCGCCATCTATCATAGTGCAAGAAAACTTCAAAAACCATAGACTCGAGTTTTTCAAATTGTTATGTTACTATTTGGTACTCATCACGGATGAGTTGAGGATTTTCTTTCGCACAGCAAAATTGTATAGGTGTGCAATATGTGGTTGATGCTGGTGTTTCATTAGACCAAACAACTTCTCCCGATATCATATTCACCAACCAAAAAATATATAAAATACTAGCTGACCCGGCAGACGTTGTCCTGCATAATATTTCAAGCGACCCGGCAGACGCAGACGTACCAAATTTTGTTCAAATACCGTTAGCAGGAGCAGAAATAATGGATTTGTAATTTGTGGTTTGTATGGGAGGTACCACGCCCCTTTGTCCAATTGGACCGAATAGTAAATCTAAAGCATCCAGGGCGCCACTCAAATGCATACAAAAAAATTTATTCAAATCGGTCCAGAAGTTTAGGAGGAGTTCAGTCACAAACACACCTGCAGTAGAATTATATATATTTTCCTCCATTTTAGTTTAGTTGATTCTTCCATGTGATGACAGCCTGCATAGGAAAGAAATGTTGTGAATATTGATGGTTATGGCAAAGTATTTGTTGTGCATGTTTTCGAACAAGTAGGACTATAGACAATTCTCGCTTAGTTGACATTTGTTTATCACTATAATGTGTGATGATATACCTAAATACTTATGTAGAAGGGAACTGATGATATGCCTTGGTGGGCATTGAAATAGCTATATTCATAACCATCCACCATAATAATAAATTTCACATTATTTGTCTATAAGACCCACAGGAATATCCAGTAGGGCTGCGGTTCTAACTAGAACTAGATTTTACTTCTCAGTCCTGCCAGAGCAGGGCAATCCAAGAGAAGGTGTTTCGTCGTTTCCTCGTCCTCTTCCATGCAGCATCTACAGAGAGTGGAGTTTCTATGTCCCAATCTTAGGGCGTGTTTTCCTACAAGACAATGTCCCGTAAGAGAACAGACTGCGATGTTCTGGACTTAATTTGATCTTAATTATGGGAAGATATTTAATCTATGACGGCTTCCTGTCACAGAATCTCTTTTGGACAACTCTAGTCTTTTAGGGGTACACCTTCGGACTCCGACACTCTTAGTCGGCGACTGCTCATTCTTCGCAGCTAGAATGTTTTTAGACCTTAACAATTTAAAACCAATTACTAAAAGCAGTTCAATCGCTGATTGTGTGGGCCGGGCCGAACGATAAACAGTAATAACAGAAAAAACACATCTCATTACACATCTCAACACATCTCATTATCAGTAAACGACTATAAAACCAAATATTAACAAACGTAAGCAAACAAATCGCTACACGCTTAAGCTCCCTGCTTACTACTACTAAACAAACATTGATATTATGAAATGCCATTAATCTCTTGAGAAGCGTTATGCTAATGACATTGCGGTAGTTGAAGCGTCCACTAGAAAAAGTAAATAAACAGAGAATGAAATGTACGGCATTAGAACAGCGAATCAGCTGATTTGACCTTACGCTCTGGCTGTGGAGAGAGAGCGAGAACCAAGAGTTTATAGTATATGCAGTTGATTGAGAGATTTCGCGAATGTCTTGCTTGACTTGCGTTGGAATGATATTGAGTAGATGGAGAAAATTTCTACACACATCTGAAGTAACGCTAATCGTCTGCTGCTTGGACCAAACTGGACTGACAAGTGTCGCTTTACGCGTTTTCTTGCAGCTGTGACTGCAGTCTTCTTTGGTCTACAACAAGATGATGATGATGATGATGATGTTATGATGATGGCTGTCAGTGAGTGTGTATAAAACGGAAATGAAACGCAATGAAGAGAAGAGTACTACATCCCAAAACATTCAGTCGACGAGAAGACGCAAACCTAAACACAAGTGGTCAACGCTTGCAGGAATATTGCGCGATTAAATACGAAAGAAGAAGCGCGCTTTGTTTTCGCTCTGTGGTTTATCGTTTATATTATCGCGACGTGAAACGCATAACTTAAAAAGTTTTAGAAATAATAAATAGCGGTTAACGGAGTGATAACATCAGGCCAACTCTTGTTGGCTTAAACAAAAACGAATTATGTTAATTCTAGACATAAGACAGTTCCGGGTACTTTTCACGCTACTAATTATCTTTGCATGCTCGGTACAAGCAAAAGTCTATAATCGGTGTGATTTGGCGCTCGAATTACATTTCACGCATGACATACCCCTAAATCAAGTCGCGACGTGGGTGTGCATAGCCCAACGTGAATCATTGTTCAATACTGCTGCCGTAGGACGTTTAAATTCCGACGGTTCGGCAGATCATGGACTTTTTCAGATAAGTGATAATTTCTGGTGCAGCCATAATGACGATGATTTCAAGACGTGTGGTCTTTTGTGTAGTGATCTCTTAGATAACGACATAGCGAACGATGTAGCGTGTATAAAGCAGATTCACGAAGAACATAAGCAACTAACGGGAGACGGTTTCAATGCTTGGTCTGCCTATCAACCTTTTTGTCGCAATCAGGATTATAAACAAATAGCCAGTTGCTTCGAGGGCAAACAGCCTGATCAGCAACGTCGTCCGCAAGGCTCCCTAAACTCAATTCATGACACCAATCAATTGCATAAGAAATATCAACATAATCCGTTCCTTAAAAATGTTCCCATACAAAAAGCTCAGCCCTCAACGCAACCGCAGGGTCATGCTTCTTCTCCTGAAGTACAATATGTTCAACCTGACTTTACTACCGCTATTAAAGGCCAAAATGTGCACACTGTGAATGGGGCTACGTCTAATAGACTCGAGGCTAATCCCTTCCTCAAACTTGCCCATCCACAGAAAACGCAAACGCAATCGCCGCGACACAATGATATTCCCGGAACGGTTCCGTTCAAACATAACGCGGTGCATTCTCTCAAGGGTAAAATATATACTCGTTGTTCATTAGCCCAAGAACTCAATAGAAAACACAGCTTTTCACTGCAGGACGTCGCTACGTGGGTGTGTATCGCTGAGCACCAATCTTCCCTTAACACCGCCGCAGTAGGACGACAAAATGGAGACGACAGTGCTAACTATGGATTATTTCAAATCAGTAATCGCTACTGGTGCTCCGATGACGAAGCCGACGATGAAGGAAAGGCTTGTAAGGTAACCTGCAACAAACTCATGGACGATGACCTAACCGATGATGTTCGTTGTATACGTATTATTTACGACGAACACACTCGTATTTCTGGAGATGGTTTCAATGCTTGGACAGTTTATCAATCACGTTGTCAAAATCAAAATATTGAGCATATACGCCAATGTTTTGATGATAAAGATCTGAATGGAATACAAAGCACCTCCAATGAAATAGCTCCCGCAAAAGATAAGGGAAAGATATATCAAAGCTGTGAGTTGGCCCAAGAGCTGTATCAGAAACATAATATACCGCTGGAACAAGTTGCCACCTGGGTTTGCATAGCTCAACATGAGTCCAATTACAAAACAGCAGTAGTGGGTCGCTTGAATACAGATGGCTCAGCGGATCATGGTCTATTTCAGATTAGTGATCTCTATTGGTGTACCCATGACCGGTATGGGGGTAAAGCGTGTAATATCCCTTGCGATAGGTTACTAGATTCTGACATAACGGACGATGTACTGTGCATAAAAATCATATATGAGGAACATACTAGAATATCCGGAGATGGTTTCAATGCTTGGACAGTATACCAGCCACATTGTCGCAATAAAGGTTTAGATAATGTAAAGCAATGTTTTACTGAAAAAGAGCTCAAGGAATATGGTACCAAACCTATATCTTTACCTTCTTCCAACCCCAAAACTTCGCACACTTCTCCAGCATCTAAGAAAGGAAAAATCTACGGCAAGTGTGAGCTGGCCAAGGAATTGTATCACAAGCATCAAATGCCCATGGAACAGATACCCACATGGGTCTGTATAGCCCAGCATGAGTCGAGTTACAACACAGCGGCGGTTGGACGGTTGAACACGGACGGCTCAGCCGATCACGGACTCTTCCAGATAAGTGATTTGTTCTGGTGCACCCACGATCAATATGGTGGAAAGGCTTGCAATATACCCTGTGACAAATTACTAGATTCTGATATTTCGGATGATGTGAAATGTATAAAATTCATTCACAATGAGCACACCCGTATTTCGGGCGATGGTTTTACTGCTTGGACTGTTTATAATCCCCACTGCCGCAATAAGGGCATGGACCATGTTAAGCAATGCTTCTCGGAGAAAGAGCTCAAGGAATATGAATCCAAATCTATCTACTCGCCATCTAGTAACTCCATCACGCCACATACTCCAGTTTCGACCAAGAAGGGAAAAATCTACAGTAAATGTGAGTTGGCCAAGGAATTGTATCACAAGCATCAGATGCCCATGGAACAGATACCCACATGGGTCTGTATAGCCCAGCATGAGTCGAGTTACAACACAGCGGCGGTTGGACGGTTGAACACGGACGGCTCAGCCGATCACGGACTCTTCCAGATAAGTGATTTGTTCTGGTGCACCCACGATCAATATGGTGGAAAGGCTTGCAATATACCCTGTGACAAATTACTAGATTCTGATATTTCGGATGATGTGAAATGTATAAAATTCATTCACAATGAGCACACCCGTATTTCGGGCGATGGTTTTACTGCTTGGACTGTTTATAATCCCCACTGCCGCAATAAGGGCATGGACCATGTTAAGCAATGCTTCTCAGAGAAAGAGCTCAAGGAATATGAATCCAAATCTATCTACTCGCCATCTAGTAACTCCATCACGCCACATACTCCAGTTTCGACCAAGAAGGGAAAAATCTACAGTAAATGTGAGTTGGCCAAGGAATTGTATCACAAGCATCAGATGCCCATGGAACAGATACCCACATGGGTCTGTATAGCCCAGCATGAGTCCAGTTACAACACAGCGGCGGTTGGTCGGTTGAACACGGACGGCTCAGCCGATCACGGACTCTTCCAGATAAGTGATTTGTTCTGGTGCACCCACGATCAATATGGTGGAAAGGCTTGCAATATACCCTGTGAAAAATTACTAGATTCTGATATTTCGGATGATGTGAAATGTATAAAATTCATTCACAATGAGCACACCCGTATTTCGGGCGATGGTTTTACTGCTTGGACTGTGTATAATCCCCACTGCCGCAACAAGGGCATGGGCCATGTTAAACAATGCTTCTCGGAAAAAGAGTTCAAGGAATATGAAACCAACTCTGTATATTCGCCACCTAGTAATTCCATCACGCCACATACTCCAGTTTCGACCAAGAAAGGAAAAATCTACGACAAGTGTGAGCTGGCCAAGGAATTGTATCACAAGCATCAAATGCCCATGGAACAGATACCCACATGGGTCTGTATAGCCCAGCACGAGTCCAGTTACAATACAGCGGCTGTTGGACGTTTGAACACGGACGGCTCAGCTGATCACGGACTCTTCCAGATAAGTGATTTGTTCTGGTGCACCCACGATCAATATGGTGGAAAAGCTTGCAATATACCTTGTGAAAAACTATTGGATTCTGATATCTCGGATGATGTGAAATGTATAAAATTCATTCACAATGAACACACTCGCATTTCGGGAGATGGTTTTACTGCTTGGACAGTGTACAATCCCCATTGCCGAAACAAAGGCATGGACCATGTTAAACAATGCTTCTCGGAAAAAGAGCTCAAGGAGTTCCACACTAAAACAATTCCACCCATATCCCCAAACGCAATTCAGCCAGCAGCTGCTGCGAAACCTTCTAAAGGAAAAATCTATAAAAAATGTGAATTGGCCCAAGAACTATTGGTGCGGCATCAGATGCCCATGGAACAAATACCTACTTGGGTTTGTATAGCCCAGCATGAGTCGAGTTACAACACAGCGGCGGTTGGACGTTTGAACACAGATGGCTCTGCTGATCACGGTCTCTTCCAGATTAGTGATTTGTTTTGGTGCACCCATGATCAGTATGGTGGGAAAGCTTGCAATTTACCCTGTGCTAAGCTACTAGATGCGGATATAGCTGATGATGTTAGATGCATAAAGATAATATATGAGGAGCATACACAATTGTCTGGAGATGGTTTCAACGCATGGACAGTGTATAAGCCACATTGCAGGAATCGCCAACTTCAGGAAATTCGTGACTGTTTTAACAATAATGAAGTGGAACTGTATGAGAAGAACAAATTGAATAACGTTATACCTGAAATTAAAACGCCAAATGATTATAGCCACAATCCACTCTCAAGTGGAATCCAAAAAACTACTACATCAAAGGATAATAAATCTAGTATTTCTAAATATGCTAATAATCCTTTCCTACAAAATGCAAATATAATTCTGACCACAAATCCGCAAGTTGAGGTTAAAGTTCCGACAGTAACCGATTCCTCTTCCTTTAGTCCTGGCAATTACAAAAGTAATCCATTCTTAAATGGAGCTATAAAAACCACGTCCGTTTTAGAAAACTCTAAACCATACACACCAAATACAAAAAATTACAAAAATAATCCATTCCTTAATGGTTCCATTAAAATCTCCGTGGTAGGCGAACATTCTCAGAATGCCGCCAAACCGAACTACGATAAAAATCCGTTCTTATCCGGCTTCACAAAATCTTCTTCAGCGACTACAGCCATTCCCGCTAATCACAATCAAAGCCCTTACCTATCACGTGTTGTACCAGTTACAACAAGCCTTAATCATAAGCAAACAAAGATCACCCCAACCGTGCCAACAGTTTTCCATCAAAGCAACCCATTTTTGGAGAATAAATCTCAAACCAGCAGTAAATATTTGGATAGCAATAGTTTTAGGACTAAAACTACTACAGGTGCAAAATCTACAACCACCACAAAATACCCTAAACCTGCAGTACCTACAACAACTACCAGTAAGCCCAGAGTAACAATTCCTACAATCACCAACTACAAAACCACAACATCGAGTACTACTAGTCAAAAACAAACCACACCTGGTATCAGAAGAACAACTGCCAAACCATTCACCACATCGAGGACTACTCAGGCCACCAAAACTATTACCACAAAACGACCCACAACATTAAGGAATTGGGAAACTGAAAAACTCAAACAAACCTCTACGCCTACCCCAACAAAAACACCTACGACAAAATTTCAAACAACAAGCAAAAAACCAACTTTCGCACTTTCCACAAGCACTACTCGTAAACTTACAACTGCGAAAACTACAAAACACCCAACAACTGTATGGCGTTGGAACGATCACAAAACTAAGCAGACGACAACAACCAAAAAGACAACCACTTTCCCAACACCAAAATCAACAACTTCCCGCACGGCAACCACAAAAACTGCTAAGAATTCTACGCCAACAACAAAATCTGCAAAAACTATAACAACCTGGAGCTGGGACAACGAAAAACTCAAACAAAAAACTTCGACTACAACCAAAAAACCAACAACTTCACGAACAACACCTAAAACATCTACAACATTTTGGACTACAAGTAGAAAACCAAAAACAACTCCAAAGCCCATAACTACGCCCACATCTAGAAGCTTACAAGATTCTCTCCCAAAAGCGTCAGCAATTACCACAACCCGGAGTTTGTACAATGGGCAGCAGTACAAGCAAACACCTTCAACTACAACTCGGATACCGACAACAACGATAAAACCAACCACCCGCAAAACAACAACTCATTTGGCAATAACTACAAAGCCACATATATCAACTACTAAAGCGATAACATCTTGGAATTGGAATAATTCAAAACAACAGCAATCTTCATCTACCACCACACGCATGCCTCTAACAACTTCTGCCAGAACGAAAGCAACAAAATCTTCGACTATATTCATAACTACTACAAAGAAGCCCTTAGTGACACAAAGACTAACCACGAAAACCACAAAATTGCCTCTAGTCGCATTGAATTATGCTGGACAACAACAGAAACATTCGGGCACTGCTACAAAGACGACATCAACTCGAAAATCATCACAACTACAAATTTCAACTACAAACCTGCCGAAATCACAAACTACAACTACAAAACGTCCCAAAACAACAACAACATGGCACTGGCAACAACCAATATATGCTAACTCGACAGCAATCACAAAAATAACAACTAAACATACAACAACGAGTTGGAAAGGTAAACTTACAACTCCCAGATCTACAACATATACAGAGCACCAACATTTAACTACAACTACAAAACGTCCAAAACCAACCACAACAAGGCACTGGCAACAACCAATATATGCTAACTCGACAGCAATCACAAAAACAAAAACTAAACATAAAACAACGAGTTTAAAGTCGAGTTCAACCACACGTAAACCACCAACGACAACGTTGAGTTGGATATCGGGGAGACAAACTGCAACACCAACATCTTTACCTAGTATCCCACGAACCGCGTGGCTCGGTAACAACAATAAAAAAACGACAACAACGAAGACACCAGCAACCAAAACATTAACAACAACAAAAGCGGCAACTACAATAAAAACAGCTAAACTGACAGCAACAAATAGTGTAGGTCTAATCAGAACTACGAAACCTACCAATGCACAATATAAAACTACTAGTGCCATTACTAAAAATCCTTTGATGGCTGGCAACTATAAAAAGGATCCCTTCAGTCATCCATTTTTCGATAGGGTTAGGCATCAATTCGACCATTGATGTGGCAACAGCATAACGCGACAAAGCTTTACAATTGTGAACCTTCTATGTACTATCAGGAATTGAAAAATGTAAACAGTAAAAATTTTGCGACAGCTGGTAATGATGTCAGACATCATATAAACTAACGACTGCAACGATTGTAGGCTACAATACTCATGTACCGCAAAACTACTTATATATACTCATGTTCATGACTCTATTTGTTAAATGTTTTATTTCTAGCCATTTGGTACATTTTTGTCCCTTGAAAAAAGTACTGCCAATGATATATTTTTTAAGACCTATGAATTTTGTATTTAAAAACTCTTAGTATGATTAGGTTAGGCAAATTATTATAAATTATAAAAAAAACATTTCGAAATTTTATACCTAAGATATTATTTATGATATTTAACAATATTATAAATTTAATAAAAAAAAATATGTATATGAAATCAACATCAAGTTTTTACCTTGTTTTTACTTCACACACATCCACAATCAGAATTATTGTGATTAGTCCTTTTTAAATTTCGAATATGACTTAAATCATAAATATTTTGTAAAAATCACAGTAAAAAATATTATGACTGACTAGTTAGTGGTGATTAATTTGCTTTTCAAACATATTTGGAGATTGTTTTTTAAATTTACCCATACACTCAACGGAAAATTTCGATACGCCCAAACGAAATCTCAAATAAATGAAGTTTCGTCTTGGGTACATTACAGAGCAAATGAACAGTCATTGAACCAATTGTCTCCATTGTGATAAATTATTAAAAAAATCACGAGAAACGGAAAACGTGAAAACGTTTACAACTAACGAAGTTCCTCTCGCTGCATATTATGTACTAGTTAGTTTCAAAAGGCCTAAGGCGCCCGTTGAAAAATACGATAATTTAAATGGATCTTTAAAAAAAGATACTTTTTGTAAAATGATAAACTTTCTTTAAAAATAAATTTTTTTTATAGAATGTATTTTTTTTTTAAAGAAGTATATTTTTAATTCCTTTTTGTAAGAATATGTATTATATTTTCCCGAAATGGTCTTTTTCTAAAGAGAGGTACTTCTTTTATTAAAATCAAATTTCTGTTTAAGAAAAGGTACTATTTTAAGGGTACTATTCTGTAACAAAAAGCCAAAAAAGTATGAATTTTGTTACAAAGAAGTACTGTTTTATGAACAGGTACTTTATTAAGAAGTGGTACTCTTTTTAGGAAAAGGTAATTTTTTTAATAAACTTTACTTATTTTTCGAAAGGCTACTTATCTCAAGAAAAGAAGAGACAATATATTACTTTATTTATAAGAAAAGGTACTTTTGAGAAAAGGAAATTTATATTCGTTTACATTATTCGATCTTTTAGTTGTTATGTTTTCAATAATTGTCCGGTTCAAGATCAATAACTATTAAAAAGTACTTTTTCTATGAAAAAGTACATTTTAATAGAAATATTAAAAAACAGAAAAATTGTGAAATTGATCATTATGGTGGATGGTTGAGAATATATCTATTTTAATGCCCTCCCAGGCATATCATCAGCTCCCTTCTGGTATTTAGGTATATCATCACACATTATAGGGATAAACAAATCTCAAGTAAGCGAGAATTGTCTAAACTCCTACTTGTGCGAAAACATCCACAACAATACTTTGCCATAACCATCAATATTCACAACATTTCTTTCCTATGCATGCTTTCATCGAAAGCCATTGCATAGATGTTGTTGTTTCAAGAAAGAAACAACGATTACCATGAGATTGGCGTTTAGAGTGTACCGTCTTCAAATTTATATTCGTTTACATTATTCGATCTTTTAGTTGTTATGTTTATGTAAGAACTGTTGTGAATATTGATGGTTATGGCAAAGTATTCTTGTGGATGTTTTCATAGAAAAGAAAATTTACATTTTTTAAAAAAGGTACTTATTTTTAAAAAATTACTTTTCTTAAGAAAAGGTACTTTTGTAAGCAAATGTACTTTTTTGAGAAAAGGTACTTTTGTTAGAAAATTTACCTTTTTTAAGCAAAGGTACTTTGTTTAAGAATATGAATACGGTTGTTTTTGAGAAAATTTATTAATTGACTTTCCTAAATGTACTTTCTATTTGGTTCAAAACTACAATATACATACATATATTAAATATTGGTTACAGGCTCCACCAAAGATGATATAAATACCATAGATGATTCATTCGCTTTTTCACCATCTTCTGCAAGGAGCACATGCTGCTTCCGTACGACCATATTTCACTCGGATGCAACGAAAAAGCACTCAAAAATTATTTTTATTTCGATTCAGTTGCTTAAATTTGAAAATATTTGAAGATATTTGTTGACAATATAAAAGGCAAGAATGCATGGTTATATACTTTTTTCATTAGTTTTTGTTTCCTGGGAAATTTGCCCATTTCCACCACTCTAGCGCCATCTAGAAAATTCCCCTTTACTTTCAAATCGACCACGTGTCTTTCACCATCTATGGTTTTTTATTTATCTATGGCTCCACCTAGAAAACTTCCCATTAAACAAGAAATTTCCCAACATATGTTAGTCTAGACTCAAAAGTTGATAATACAAAGTTGTAGCATAAGAATATTAAAAAAAAAATTGTTTAATTTTTTTTCATTTAGCCCCCATCCCACAATGTGGGATAAGGAACTTCGTTCCAAAAACTCGGAACTAGAAATGATTACAATGTTATTTCGTTACTCCAAACAAGTTATAGTAATCCCTAACTGAAAAAATCACTAGAAGGGAAAAATGTTTGTGCCAAACCGCATTTCATTTTAACACAAAGGCGATGGAAGTCTATCCTCATTAGCAGAAAGATTCTATTGAATTTTAAATACAAACTAATTTTAGTATTTATGACTTCCCTGAAATGCAGTTCAAACCAGCCACCCCATCATTGTAATTTCGCGCGTCTACCATACATACAAACGACACATTTCAAGAGACGGTGTTGTGAAATTGTATAAACTTGTTTTCTCTTAAAGAACAGAGTAATCACTTTACATATGAGACTGAGCAATTCATCACTTTTGAATTTGTGCATGTGTGTATAAATTTTTTCTTTTATAATAACCGATTTTCTTCAGTTGCCGCAACAACAAATTATAAAATTTTTTTAAATTTCGTTTCCGGTAAAAGACACAACTTTCATTTGCGGGTAAAGTGTCAATTTTTGCCAACTGAAATCAACTAATCAACAACTAACGAAATATATTTGGGGAAAATAAATATTTTTACGCCAAACGAACTCTAAGTTTTGTCTTTCCATGTATGTGATTAGAGTCCCAGTAGTTAAAATAGGTGGTTTGCATGCATTCTAGCAGGGCTATAAAGGCGGTGAGAAGGTTCTCCCTACAAATGCAATTATCATTTCAAAATAGCATAGGACGCCCTAGGAAGGGGAGGCCTGAAATTGGTACAGACCTTGTTAGGCACTCTAGCTGATTTGAAGAGAAAAGGCCTCGTAGAAGAGCTCCCATTTCAGGCCTTCTGATAGGCCCGCTAATGGCAGGCTTCCAAAGAGGACGGCAACAACTGCGTAATACGTGCCCTTGCAAAGACCATCTTTTAAAGAACGTAACCCCCGATTCCATTGTCCGATTATGATGAAGTTTTTACATATTTAGTATCTAGAGCATTATATTGAAGTGGTATTTGTTCTGTGCTTTAACTTTTGTCTGTCAGACTGTCCGACAGTTTTCCAGACATTACGAAGTTTTATAATATATGTTTCTTTGTTTAAGGTACTAACCAGAGGTCGTATTTCATAGAGGTTTTTCTAAGAGTTTTTTCCCCGGTGGCTAATGGCTCATCGCGATGGGTCGTGGGTACGTACCGAAAATATTTTTTTAAACCGAAATATTTTAGAAACCGGTTTTTCAATCAATTTTTCAAGAAAGAATTAAAAAAATTATTTTGGGTTAATCTATTAAAATGCCTATAACTCTTGTAATTCTGTATGGATTACTATGGTATGTATCCTAATTTTCCAGTCCAGTGTATTATATAGGAAAATAAAAAAAAATATATCTAAATATATCTATTTTATTTTTTATGATAAAATAAAAATAAATAATATTTCATTTTTTCCAAAAAAAAAAATGCAAAATTTGAAATGTTAAATTCAATAAGTTCTCAACCAAGCATTCTGATTTGAAATATTTGCCGTCATTTCAAAGCTATTTTTATGGTTATTTTTTTAAGATAAGTGCCCAGAAAGTCGATGCAGGGAATCCTCAGAAAATTCATTTAAAATGAACGTATCATTTTGAAAAACAAGAAATTTTGTAACAAAAATTTTTTAACAAAAAACTGTACCATTCAAAAATTTTTGTTGTTGTTTTTTTTAATAAGACTGCTAAACTACATCAAAAATTTGGGTTGGCATTTCTGGTTGAAAAGTCATGTTACATAGTGTAATTAAATGAAAACAATAATGAAATTAAAAATTAAAATTAAATTTTTAATAAATAATTGTGGTTATTTTCCTGACGATGCTACCCCATGGGTAGCGAA
The DNA here is from genome assembly GCA_963931995.1 of Phaonia tiefii. Lineage (NCBI taxonomy): Eukaryota > Metazoa > Arthropoda > Insecta > Diptera > Muscidae > Phaonia > Phaonia tiefii. Next base: position 96,061,544 of record OZ008369.1, on the reverse strand, counting down.
ATATTGAAGAATAAAATAATTTAAAATAGACCTAACGCTCGAACAGTTAAATTTTAAATATAATACAAAAGGTCGAATAAATCATCACATTTTAAAAAAATATATGCATATCATATTCCAATTTGGAATGCGTGTTAATATAAAATTTAAAAGTTTTATTCAAATTCGTATTAAACTGATTTAAAATCGAAAATCATATTCAAATTTTAAAAAGATTATGATGTATGAACATTTATTAAGTTTAAAACATTTAATTGTCAAATGATTTTAGTTTTGAAATTTGGTGAAAAAAAATGTTGAAAAGCTTAATTAATTTAGTTAATTCTAATTCAAATAATGAAATGATTTTGAAAAAAAAAAATGTTTGGATATGTCATTTAGATCATATTCCAAAATGGAAATCATGTTTCTTAATTCCAAAATTTCACTAAAATTCGAAAATCATATCATTTATTATTAATTTGTTTTTGAGGATATTAACACAAATTAAGTAAAATCCGATTAACCGACGTCAAATATCCGGTTGCGGTTTGTTCGAAAATTAAATTTTTAAAAAACCGGCACTCGGTTAACCAAAAAAACGGTTAACCGGTTTTACGGTTTTGGTTTTGGACACTCTAGTACGTACCCATGATTTTCTTCATACCCTGTTGGTAATAGGTAAACGATCGCTACTTATTCCCCACGGCAATAACAATGGGTTATCCAGGGAAACCCATTTCCCAAGTAATACGAACCCTGGTAGTAACCCAAATACGGTACCAATAAATGTACTTAATACAATTCATAGAAGGCAGCAAAGCCTTTAAGAAACCTAGATGGTTTTCGGGTACTTCACTCCCCAAAATGTCCAAAGCTATTTACTTATGTTAACAGCTTTCCGTTTTGTAAAATTGCGTTAATTTCACCCCAAGATACGACCCTGTATGACCATAAACCATATTAACTAGTTTCACCCGCTCTCTAAATGCCCGTGAAATCCGATTTGCAATTCGTCTCCCTAACTCTAGCTGGAAGTTTTCGAAGACAGCTCCTTTTTTGGATATTACCCATTCGTCGATAATGGGTTAAAGAAAAATTGAAAATTAATGCGAATTATTTCTTATAATCTTCACTCATTTTTATGACTCCGAGAGAAACTATTAATACAAAATTTAAACATTGAAACGATTTTCTTTAAATATGCAGCCTCAGCATTCCAACACATGACCTAAGCACTTATAGACGGACGTATTATCTACTGGGCTACCCCATGTTATGATTTTGCTAAGACGAATTGTGAACATGTGGAATGATAGGTTTTACTGAACTCCAGCATCACTCTTATATTACCTTAGCTTGCCTCTCCACAGGCCAGCTTAAAGAACCCGAGGCCTGTTTAAAGAAAGCAAGTGTCCATTTCTATTAGCATCCTATCCACCTTTCACTAGTAGGACTGACAACAGGCCTGCTTAATTAAGGGAAGTGTGCATGCCTATGAGCATCCATTCCGCCTTCCACTAGTAGGCCTGCTGACAGGCCTACTTAAAGAATGGAAGTAAGCATGTCTGTGGGATATATTTGAAGGCAGACGGAAGGCCTCCTGACACAACCCCTGCTTTCGGAAACCAAACAAGCATGATTAACGGATATTTTTCATCCCTTAGAGAAGGCCTCGTTCCAGGTATCCTTCAAGAAGCGGGATGTGAATATTTGTATGGCAACAAACTACCTCAGAAGTCATACTGTGAAAACGCCTTGGCGTTTACGCTCCTGGGCTGCTAATTAACGCTCTTAATACTGAAGTATTCCAAGCGAATTCGTATCCAAACCAAGAAGGTATAGAACCTGTTCTTACAACAGAGACTTGGATTTATTTCCCATGTTCAGGGAAAGAACTATTCGCTGTCATATCGCGAAATCGTTGACCTTAGTCAACTATTTGTTTCAAAGTACGAAATGGTGATTAGATTTGATGATGGAATTAAATATTGTACTAGTGACTTTTAAAAACATCTCTATATAATTATTATACTCTTGCATTATTTTGCTAATAATTCATACGTCTGATAGGGGTTTAAATTCATGGCTGGATTATAAAGAATCTAATTGATTACAAAATTATATTTTGTATGCAAAATTATCTCTGATACTTCCCGTTTTCCATTAATTACAATTAGTATAGAATCAAATACGCAACAAATTACAATATCTTAACTTGTTTCTTATGAAACGACAACAACAACCTTACAGTCACTCACGTCAACAAATTGGAAATTGGGAGGGAACAGGTATAATTACAATCCGGCATAGCAATTATTGAGGGTGACAACTTGAATCAGTGTTATGGAAAACTTGTAGAAAACTCTCTACAGATCAAATTACACGAACACATTGATATTTTGATTGTGGGATTACTTTCACGAAGCTGTAACATCTAAAAGAAAGCGCTCAATATTTAGAGTTCGAACAACAACTTTCTTGGCAATCTATGCAAACTGTTAAGATCTATGTAGTTATATGTATGTAGCACAGTACAAAGGCGTAAGAGGGCCGTTGCGAACAACGTCTTCATGCTGAAGTTATTGTCTCATCTATGGGACGGCAAGAACTTTTGGTAATTTGTAAAGAGAGCACAGGATAATTCCTTTTCAATTCCTACTTTTATTAAGAATGACCAGCAATTGGCCACTTAAGCAATTGATCAATCTAACATTTGGACTGAAAATTTTGCCAATAATTCCTATTTGCCGGAAATCAATCAATCATTCTTCGTGATTGCTAATACATCTACACGTAGATGCCTCTGAAATTTTTTGGGTTCATAAACTGCGTAATATTTTTAACCCATCGTACCATGTGTCACTCTCGTTGGAAGGTTGCCAATGTACACCCATATCCGAAAAAGTGAGTCTAGTAAGCCTCAAAAATTATCGTCCAATTGATAAATGCTTGGTAAATTTCCCTGAAACACATTAAATTATCAGCGATGAACAGTATGTCTTTCTTTGAGGCTGACACACAGGGAATATGATGATGACGATTTCCAAACATTGTAAATGGTGTATTCTCAATATTGATGAAACTAGGTTGGTTGCGTTGAATATAAACAAAGTTTTCAATAGAGTCTAACACACCGTTATTTTTCTTGAAACTTTAAATCCCTCGGTGAATATAATATCTTGGCTGCTTTTATTTCGAGCTTTCTCACTATAGGTGCTTATGAAGTTGGGGTTTAGTCCAAAGACCATACGTTGTTCCATAATATACCTTTGAGCATACCTTCTCTGGTGATGATATTTATAAATGACCTTTTGGTTAGAACTGATACAACTAAATACTCTGTTGGAGATGCCAGGTTAATTCTAATTAATCGATTGTTACCCTACCATTGCCGATGTCCGATGTAGGAGACAGGCAATGGTCGCGTCACTGAACTATAATCTGGTCTAATACACTAGTGTGTTAAATTGAACAGATTTGACTTTAAAGCGATGAAATTGCAGGGTTGTCTGTTGCTACAGTTGACATACATTGGCTGAAGCAATCAGAACTTGTCTAGAACCACTTGACCCGGTTGGAAGGAGAACTAGAGTACTGATTCGGATTACTCCGGTGACTGTGACAATTACTCGCTTTGAATGTTGTCGAAATGTAAGTTGTGTTTAACTACTTCTATTCCACAAATATGTCGACACTGAAATTGGAATATCAAGAAGTAGAAAGTCGATGGAGGAATAAGCGATATGCAGCCTAAGTTTGCTTTATGGTTGATTAATTCTAATTCCTTTTAAATAATGTTCGATTGATACTAATGGCTTCCAAATGATGTTCTTCCAATTATGATCAGATAATGACTTTTAAATTAAGTTTGATGCTAGCTCTATCACATGTAACTCGAACTCTACGAAATTCCAAATTCCTTTGACATGGATACTCACTACAGTGCTCAAACCTGAAACCGGAAACCCGGTTAACCAATTCAATTCAAATCAAATTGATTCAATTCAATTAAATTAATTTCAATTTAATTTAATTCAAATCACTTCACTTCAATTCAGTGCAGTTCAATTCAACTCAATTCAACTTAGTTCAACTCAGTTCAATTCAATTTAATCCAATTCAACTCAATTCCATCTAATTCAATCCAATTCAATTCAATTCGATTCAGAGCCATTCAGGCCAAGGCAATTCAAGGCCATTCCGTTCCATTCAGTTTAGTTCAATTCAATTCAATTCACTGTAATTTAGTACAATGCAATTCAATTAAGTTCCATTCAATGCAATTCACTTCAATCCAGTTCAATACATTTCAACTCAGTATTATTCAATTCCATTCAATTCAAATCAATTCAATTCACTTTTACTCAATATAATTTAATTCAATTCCTTTCAATTCAATTCAATTCAAGGCGATTGCACGCCACTCAATTTAAGTCACTTCAATTCAACTCAATTCAATTCACTTTAATTTTATTCAATTCAGATCAATTCAATTCAACTCAATTTAATTCAATTCACTTCAACTCAATTCAATTCAATTCAAGTAAATTCAATCCAGTTTAATTCAATTCAGTTTAATTCAATTCAATTCAACTCAAGTCACTTTAATTTAATTCAATTCAAATCAATTCAATTCAACTCAATTCAATTAAATATAATTTAATTCAATTCAATTCAATTCAAATCAATTCAATTCATTTTAATTTAATACAATTCAATTCAATTAAGTTCAATTCAATGGAATTCACTCCAATGTAATCCAATTCGTTTCAACTCAGTATAATTCAATTCAATTCAATTTTATTCAATATAACTTAATTCAATTCAATTCTATTCAATTCTATTCAATTCAATTCAACTTAGTTCAATTCTCTTTAATTTAATTCAATTGAACTCAATTTAATTCAATTCACTTAAACTTAATTCAATTCAAATAAATTCCATCCTGTTGAATTCACTTCAATTTAACTTAATTTAATTCAGTTCAATTCAATTCAATTCAAACAATTCAGTTCAGTCCAATGCAATTCAAGGCAATTCCGTGGTATTCAATTTAATGCAATTCAATTCAACTCTATTCAATTCACTTTACTTCAATTCAAATTAATTCAGTTCAATTTTGTTCAGTCCAATTCACTTTAATTCAATTCAATTCGACTCAATCTAATTCAATTCAACTCAAATCAATTCAGCTAAATTCAATTAAATTCAAGCCGGTTCAATTCAATTCACTTTAATTTATTTTAATTCAATTGTACTCAATTGAGTTCAATTCTATCCTATTCAATTTTACTCAATTCACTGCAATTAAAATCAATTTAATTCAATTCAATTTAACTCAATTCAATTCCATTCAAATCAATTCAATGCAAACAATTTCATTCAATTCAACTCAATTTAATCCAATTCAATTCAACTCACATCAATTCAATTCATATAAATTCAATCCAGTTCAATTCAATTGAATTTAATTCAATTCAATTCAATTCCATTCAAATAAATTCAATTCAGTTCAGTTCAAATCAATTCAATTCAATTCAATTCAATTCAGCTTAATTCAACTCATCTCAACGCAATACAATTCTATTTCATTCAACTCCGTTCCATTCAATTCAACTCATTTCAATTCAATTCCATTCAAATTAGTTCAATTCAATTCAACTTAATTCAATTCTATTCTGTTCTATTCCATTCTATTCAATTCAATTCAATTCAATTCAATTCAATTCAATTCAATTCAATTCGATTCTTCAATTCAATTAAATGACATTCAATTCAACTCTATTCAATTAAATTCAATGCAATTCAACACAATTAAATTCAACTCAATTCAGTTCAATTGAATTCAATTCAATTCAATTCAAAGCAATTCCATTCAATTCAATTCACTTTAATTTCATTCAATTCAACTCAATTTAATCCAATTCAATTCAACTCACTTCAATTCAATTCAATTCCTATAAATTCAATCCAGTTCAATTCAATTGAATTTAATTCAATTCAATTCAATTCAATCCCATTCAAATAAATTCAATTCAGTTCAGTTTAAACCAATTCAATTCAATTCAGCTTAATTCAACTCATCTCAACTCAACTCAATTCTATTTCATTCAATTCAGTTCCATTCAATTCAACTCAATTCAATTCAATTGAATTCCATTCAAATTAGTTCAATTCAATTCATCTTAATTCAATTCAATTCTATTCTATTCCATTCTATTCAATTCAATTCAATTCAATTCAATTCAATTCAATTCGATTCAATTCAATTAAATTACATTCAATTCAACTCTATTCAATTAAATTCAACTCAATTCAGTTCAATTGAATTCAATTTAATTCAATTCGATTCGATTCAATTCAATTCGATTCACTTCAATAATTCAATACAATTCAATTCAATTAATATAAAAAAAAATCTGTTCACTTTAATTCAATTCAATAGAATTCAATTCAATTAAGAACAATATCAGTTTAAGAAATGAAATGCATACATATTAAAAACTGAATACAATTTCTGAATAATAATGATTCCAAAGAAATCAAGATAAGAGAATTTAATTTTGTGCTGATTTGGTATTAATTGCTCTAAAAATATGTTAACATATATGCGTACAAGACAATTATTTCGTTATATGTATGTTCAACTTCTAACATCAAGTCGAACTCCATCAAATCCCAAACTACCAGGTTGATCGGAAGAGAATACCAAATAGCTGATGGAAACTCGTATTTATTACTGAATGCGGCAACACCATTAACCACATTTATAGGGGCATCCCCAGACAATTGGAATATTGATTACCTAAAACGCGGATACGTGTTTTGCCGAGTGTATGTATGTTATGTTTTTATAGACTATAACACTAATTGCACACAAATTTCCCATTTTTCTATAAAAAAAAACTCAATTTGTTTTTAAGTTGCAGCAACGAAAATTTAATTGTTGCAGAGACGCAACGTTGAACGGACAAACAAATCTTGTTCGAAATGTTTGGATACAGCAACGACAAAATCATCGGTTAAATATTTTTCGGGTCTGCGACGAAATGTTTTCCATTCAGTAAAGTCTATAGATTAACTTTAGTTACAGCCCTATAAATAAAATGTAAGAGTTTTGAATATTTATTAATATATCCGTTCTTAATTTCGAAATTGCTTAAAGTCTTTAATACAAACCGTCAGAGTGTATATCTCAAATATCTCTGTCAATTTTCTTATTATTTAAAATCAAAAATATAATTTACGACAAAAATAACTATAATCCGGCTACTAAGTTATCGCCTAATACTATGCTGATATCGAGGCCTTATGAAGCCATATATAACTTATGTTAACAAGCAACTGTTCTGCCATAGTTGAGTTTCATATTTCGCTAAAATAAACATAACTTAATTTGTAAGAAGTCATTTCAAATCCATAATATTTAATAATATTCGATACTTAAAAACCCATATGATACGTAATAACCAGTTAACGGCCAAGACATTTGAATTTTAATTGCATTTTAAGAATCTTGAGTAAATCTTTTGCTGTGTTTCGATTTCTGTATCTGTATCTGTTTCCATTTCAAATTGTTTCTTTCCGGTTTTCTAACAGTTGTAGTAACCAACCCAACCCAACCCAATACTGGTAACTGGTCATCATTATCATCTGCTAAAAAAATAAACAATAATCTTAATATACAACTTATAAACAAACAATCAACCATATTAATTTGCATGACACTGGGCTGTGGGTATTATCTACTAGATATATCTTTTTATTAATCATAGTAATAATATAAATTTACTATAGATGTGTGCGAAACTTGACAATGAACCATGAATTCTGAAATTTTGCGGCGGTGGTTAGAGGGGTCAATATACTCTAAACAGGTGAACAATTGTCGAAAATTCTTTGATGATGCCAATTTTTCTAAACAAAAAATAACAATCTGGCTGAAAATATCACCATGGCCTAGGACAAATATATATAACCATATATAGTCTCCCACGTATGAGTACGACACTATTGTTCCGTACCACAGCTTGTCAATGACTTCTCAGTTTATGAGTAACTCGAATACTAGTCATACTTTTTTATAGATGTGTGTACTCATATTCGACATATCTGCGGAATTTCAAATCTATATCCACTTCAGGCAGGGGCTAACGAGTTTGAAAGCTATCCCCACGGAAGAAACCGTCAGTTTGTTCCAAGAAGCTTAAGGTCCGGTCTACTCCTATCGGAAATAGTCCTTCCAGGCACCTGAATAGGTAGATCCCAGACTAGACATCCGGCTGGTACAGGGCACGTGCAGAGAAATGTTAAGAGGTTACGTTATCCCTCTCATCGCTACAGATTCGACTTGCATTTTAGTCTTGCCGCGTGATTATCAATCAGAGAGTGTCCCGTCAAATCAAAAACAAGCAATGATACCTTGAGCCTAGCTAGAGACAGAAGGTCCATGAATCTCAAATAAACCACTACGCGTACAGAATCTGTATCACTCGTCAAGCTTTGCCCGTCGCCTACCTCTCCAGCATCATCACATTGGGGCGTTCTTGCAGGATTTCCTTCGCTAGGGGCATGCCAGCACGTTCCAATTTATGTGGAAGATGTAAAGTTGTCCCTAGTCTCGGCAGTTCTCCTACTCTGTAGTTTCGCGGAAACTATACCCTGGTACCCATATGAGGTGAATATTGTACTGATGAGCTATCTCGTTAACACAGATGTTAAGTTCATGAGTTCTGATTCCAGGGATTTGACTACCATCGTAGAAGACATTGGCCCAACTGACTGCCAGACTAGTGTCCCTAAGCCAATCGGACGCCGCCCTAATTTCTGTCTGATACACGTTACAATGATCAGCTACTCTACGAGAAGCATACAATCCTATTTCCCCAAAGTAGACCCCATACGCTCCTGATCATTAATTTTCAATCAGTTCTTATGAAACTTTATAGACCTCTATCTATCAGGAACTACTTTGTTCCAAAAATCCCGTTCCGACATGAGACAATGGTATGATGGCATATAGCTGGACAATTCTAACACGGTTAGATGCAAGACTCCCACCATGCCCAATTGTGGCGCATGTCTACCCTGACTGCAGACGGAGATACAATCTTACTGCCTACAATGTGCAACGACAACAAATATAACATTAAGTCCAGTGCATCAGTGGATGTGGCAGATCATCGCAATTCTCGGAACCCCAGTCAGTATATAGATATGATTCTCACAGCTCCTGCCACCACATAATAACCCCATAAAGTGTTATCGCTCTCACCATTGTTGTATAGGTCTCGTGAACAATTCTCGTAAAAAGTACTCAGTTACAATCCATAGTCCTCTGGCAATTGTGTAGGAATATCGTCGTCATTCTCGCCCTTTCCACTAACTGAAACCAAACTCCCTGTCCAAAATAACACCCTTCAGTTCCAACCCATTTAACCAATGATAGGTTCCACTGTAGTTTTTTTCATAGATTCCACTAGAAATGGTCATCTCGGCTTTGGCTGGGTTTACACATAGTCCATTTTAACATTTCCATCTGCCCAAAGTCTGTGAGCTAGAATTTGCAATTTGAAATTTGAAAATGCATGAGAATTCAGGGATACTTTATTGCAACGGCAACGTCACCCGCATTAACAAACATGTTCCCACCCGCATCTTCCAGACTGATCAGTATTCCATTTAGCGCAAATTTTTCATAGAAACGGAGATATGACAACTGTTTGCGTTGTGCCTCAGTTACCCTACCCAGTAGAGGTCGAGTTGCCCAATTCGGCCGTGACACGTCCCCTGTTGAGTATTTCGCATACAAACCCCATAATATCCACATAAAGCCAATTCAATTGCATTAGACATGATATTCTTGAACTCACCCTCAATAACATAAAGGGCTACCAACGTATACTTCTTAGCACCCAATGATTTCTCTAAATGTCCTGCTAATTCCTGCAGTATATCTGCGCTTACTGTACACAATTCAGGGTGATTCAGGAAGTTCCGGACAAATTTCACCATGTCCGAAAATGCAAGGGTGCGAAATGGCAGCGGGTTCAAAATTTTCGGATTGGTGGTCGGAGGGTAGTAGGGTAAAGTTGGTAACTTCTGAGCTAGCGGTCGGATTTTTAGGCTTGTTGGAAAGGCCTTTAAGAGGCCTTTAAGAGAGAGAATCAAGAAAAAAAGTAGAAAAGTAGAAAAGAAGTTCACGGTTTGGAAAGGTAAGAAGTATGGCTAACTTTCAACAGGAAAAAAAACATAAGTTTCCTGCCATCTGGCTGAGCAAATTGAGGTTATGTGAATTTTTTTCCCCATTTTTTCCGAAAGATCTGTATCTCGGCGATTTGACTTTTTTCTACTTTTCTTATTGATTCTCAAAGGCCTCTTAATGTAGGCCTCTCAATGGCCTGGTTAATGTACGCGTCTCTTGTACATGAGGACGGAGGTTCGATTCTGGCTACCTTACATTCCTTTCGACGGCGGTTACCTTGCTTAGTGATGGCGACACTATCGAGTACGTGGCTATAAAAAAGCTTTTAAAAATAACTTTCGGATCCGGTGTAAATCTGTAGGTCCAAATCAATAAGTGTGAAACTAAAAATCGCACAGCTCACTGTTTTTGAGAAGCTCTCCGCAATCCATTCATGGAATGAAATGGGAATCCATTTTATTTTTGTACTAACTTCTGATGTAACTACACCTACAATGGTCTCCTCATAGGAAATTGGTATCCAATGTGTTGCCTGCCCCTAGTATTTTCCTTAGCCTCAACGCCTCAGACATATCTTCAATAGATTTACAGAAAAGCAACCACGAGATTCTCTTGTCTCGTGAGCCTGTCCACCATTTTCTCTAAGTCATATTCGAACCTTATCACCGCAGATGATTCAGTCCTGCTGGCATTGCGACGATATACATCAGGATGGGTCGCGTTACAATCCAAATGGAATCCGATATATTTATGATCAGAGATCGAATTTTCAACAAAGAAAATTCCTCTCTCTGATTATCCCAGAAAGGCCTAGCATTACAAAGGTGGCATCTACTACCTCTTGCCAGGAGCTGGTGGCAAAGACGGCACATTTTCTGTACTATATCTAACAAGGCTAGTACCTACTAGGTACTCAATGTTTCAGTCCTCTCATTGTTGGCAGTGCTACCCCATAATGGATAGTGTATGTACGTTTGCGTCCGCGCCTACAATCCCTGGGCTACCTACTCCTCTGGTCTTCTCTATGAACTCATTTTATGGGAACTGATCGCAACTGATGTCTTGCAACCGGAATAAATCTTCGTGATCCCATTTCTTAAATAGGGCATATATGATGCGACCAACACGACCGTCGGCCCATTTTCAAGGTGTTTTCTCCACATCGGATGTATTGGCAAGGATCCATGCATTTGTCCCGGTCCACAGCCACATATTTTTCTGAAATACTCGGTAACTTATCCCGGCCTTGGAACCAAACTGCATTAGACCATGATAGTGGAGGTCTCACCATTACTTATCAATTATTATTCGGAATAATTCCACCTACCTCAACCTTGTCGTCGACCAGCATTACCAGTTTGTTTTTTTCAATCTCACTAAAGGATCTTTAGCCGTCTTAGCCCTCTTACTCTATGTACCCTAAGGGTTGAATTTTATGTTTCGGGATTAGACAACAAAAACAAATATTAATCATCGAAAATCACTTTATTGGTTGTCAAAATATTCCCCATGAAGATTTATACACTTTTGCATGCGTTTGAACCAATTGTCGAAACACTTTTGCCACTCTGATTGAGGTATCTCCAAAACATCCATTCTGAATGCAGCAACCGCTTCTTCAGGTGCCGAAAAACGTTGACCTTTCAGTTTGTTTTTTACATACGGGAATAAAAAGAAGTCATTCGGTGCCAAGTCAGGACTTTACGGCGGATGACCCATCAAATCGATGTTTTCGGTTCTCAAAAATGCAGTTGTTTCAGCCGATGTGTGAGAGCTCGCATTGTCGTGGTGAAGAGTGATCCGTCTTCGACGGTTGGTTTTCCTGATTTCTTGGAAGACAACTGGCAGACAAATGGTTGTGTATCACTCAAAATTCACTGATCTGCGTTGTTCTAGTGGTACGGTTGCGACATGTCCGGTTTTTCCTAAAAAACAGATTCGGGCGCGCACAACTTTTGTTGGATTTGGGTCATCTTGACACACGCATACAGTTGACTGCTGTTTACTTTCGGGCTCATACGCCTAAATCCAGGATTCTTCACCTGTAACGATGTCATAGACGTGTTTCGAAGCCCCGCGATCGTTCTTTCGATCAATTGACACGAGCCTTTATTTGAGCGATTGACAAATTGTGTGGGATCCAACGCGAACAAATTTTTTGACAGTCAAATGTTTATGCAATATTGAATGTAAGCTGGTCCCACTAATGCCTAAGGTTGCCTCAATCTCACGATAGGTCACATGACGATCTGGCAAATTCAGTTCGCGCACAGAATCAATGGTTTTCGGAACAACAGCTAATTTTGGACGACCTTCACCAAGTTCGTCTTGGAGTGAACTACGACCAAGATTGAATTCACCATACCATACCATCGATAAACACTAGTCCTTGATGGAGCTTCATCACCAAAAATTTAATTAAGTTCATCCATGCACTGTTGCTGAGTTAATCCACGTCGAAAGTTGTAACAAATAATCGCAGGAAAATGTTCACGATTTAATTCCATTTTTGGGCCGAGATGAATCTTTTAAGTTACTGTAACCAACACAAATAGCGCTCGTATTTCAAAACGTTCTGAGTAAGCATAACCTCAAAAATGTCCAACTTTACCTTAGAGCAGTCAGTTGCCAGATTGCAACACTAGGGTTGCCAAATCCCGAAACATAAAATTCAACCTCGTATAATAAATAAAATAAATGAATGGTTTTCCGTTAATATAACATATAAAGTTTACTTCAAAATTTTTGTAAAGTTTATAGATTCCGGAAATTTGACTAATCATAGTGCGATCTTTTAAGACAAATTCGCTTAACCACAACTGCATGACTGAATTTCTAATGCATGAATCACACCTAGAATATCGATTATAATTTCTGATACTTTTACCAGGAAGATACCGAATAAATTGCTTAATGACTTGTTGACATGCAAATTCTTGCGTACACTAGTAGCTTTTTATTCCATTTCTGATAATTCCCAGAACCTTTTCGTCTACAGGAGTGGCCTAATGAGATAAATAAATAAAATATATGGAAATTACTGCAAACCGCTTAAAAGCATAAAAACTTAATTAAAACTTATGTCAGTAATCAATTGATGTTTTAGTGTTGTCAACATTAAATACAGGAAATCAGCACCAACATTTTTTCAAAGCTTTTTTTATTATTTCAACTTGAGCTAAATTGAATTTTTGTTAACAAATGTTTTCTTTAGCTCATTTTAAGTTTTCAAAAAGCCATACGCATTTATCGCATAACATTGCCTCGAGCTGTCAAGTTGTCACCATGGGCTTGAACATTAAACCATCAATTCCATTGAAAGTTTTTAGCGATTTAGTCATTGGTCACAACAATCATATTTCAATGACCCCAACAACTTTAGTGTCAAAATCATCAGATATTTACACATAAATTGTGCAAACCTGTTGCGGTTTGTTTGAGGTGAAGTCAATAAATTTGATTGTGAAATAGACAAATTGGGGCGATAAAAATTTTCAAGAAAACTGCCAAAAATTTATGTAATTTTAAATGTTCGAAGTGTAGCGTTTTGTCCGTGTGCAATATTTTAACATTCATATAAATCGATCTTACTGATTGGAGAATAAAGGAGCACATCCTTGCTACAATAATGATTCAAAATAAATAAATGGTTTCCCATTACAGCCCATGAAGGAATCGGGGAGAGCTTCTCACAACCAGTGAGCTGTGCGCTTTTACTAATAATGATTACTTTATAAAAAGTGCATATGTCCTACAAGTAACGGCAACTGCCTCAGTTATATTCGCATTTAGTTAGGAGCAACTATATCTTTAAATATAAACACATCATAGCACAATTGCCACCTCCGCTGTCTGCACATCATTTCCTGCAAACATATTTCTTTAGATGCGTATACTTAAACTTATCTGCAACAGTTTTAGTGTCACTCCCAAACAAAAGCATTTATCGCAAATGCCATTTGTCTTGTTTTAAACGACAATTCATTTACCCGGAAAATTGTTATAAATTACTTTCACGACAAACACACAAAACAGTTGTGAAAACAAAAAATGTAAACAGTCACATGCAGCCACTAAACAGTGATCTTCATTTCAGATATTCCCTGTAACCAAAACTAGGATAAGCAATCCGGCTGTTATGCTCAATCTTATTGGCCATTTTACAATCTTATGAGGTCAGATTTCTTACACATATTAAGTAAACAAACAAAAAAAAATTAAACAAACTGGAAAGAACCAGAACCAATAATACGGAGCGATTCTTCAGCCTGGCCTTCCAGCCTTGCAGTCTTGCTCGTCCTCTCTTCCTCCTTCCATCGGGTACGTTATAGCCTATTCAATTCTTGGCCTAATTTAATTCTCCTACCTATGTTGACGTCGATATTCAAAGTATATAGCTCTTGGTTGCAACGACGTCGGTACTCGCCGTTTTATTTAACAGGACATATATTTTACGGAAAGTTTTTCTCACTGTTTTTCATCCGATTGCGATATGACCCAAGTTTTGGAGCCATATGTCAGGACAGGTAAAATAATAGTCTGGTATAAGTGGGCCTTTGTCCGTCGAGAGAGGGCTTTGTTCATAAACTGCTTGCTGGGGCCAAAATAGAATTTATTTGCAAGCACAATTCTCCAATTTATCTCCAGGCTAACGTTGTCATACCTATTCACGGCGAATCCAAGATAGATAAATTCATCTACCATTTTTAAATTAAATCGGTTGTCGGGAGGTTTGTTTACATGTTGACACCATCAGCTTTATCTTGCCCTCAATACTGCGGTACACTGAACGAAACAACATCGTCACAGGGATGGAAATGTTCATCACCCCAACAACTTTTGTCATCGAGAGTGAGCTAACGTACAGTTTCATTCCCGCCAAGAAAATATGTTAATCAACTGCAAATTGTTCGTTACTGTGGTGAATGTATGGTTGTTGCTGCAATGCATTTGCTTCATTATTGCAACGAATTTGATTCGTTACTGCAATGAATTTGTTTCATTGTTGCAGCGATTAGTATCGTACTTGCAATGAATTTATGTCACTGCTGCAAATGAATTTTTCTTCATTACATCAATGAATTTGCTTCATTGCTGCAATGAATTTGTTTCATTGCTGCAATGCATGTTTTAAAGTGTGATTTAAATTATTTATTGACAATTATACATAAATACACTGATAGTATTACATTGCAAGTATTTTGATAACAATTTTTTGATTTTTTGTTTCGAAAATGGTCCCAATTATATAAATATATTAAATCCGTTCCATGTTGAAACACTCATCTGTAGAAGATTGTGGTACTAGATGAGTTTAGCGTTATTGTGGCGGTCGAATTCAGGTTCTGCAATTTAAAAAAAATATGAGGAATTTATTATTAAGATTTCTATTTAATATATATTATATACATATATGTATGTACATATCTATACCTGTACATACCGTGAAGATAAGCTCTACTCTTTTAAAATAGAACCGCATCATTGTTTTCTTAAATCATGCAATTGTTGTTGTGTTGAGGGTACTGCCATTCAATTGTAGCACCAAATCTCCCCGTCATTAAGCCAGTGGTCGTTCTGCAAGCATTTTCTTTAACTGCTCTTTTATTTATTTTAACCAAATTTGTTAAAATTTCTAAACGATTCATTTGATTGTTCGTTAAATATCGTAGTTATTTTTTATGTTCGTCTTCCTTGTAACACTTTTTTCTTTGACTTCTTCTATTCCATTGACTTCGACTGAACGCAAAATGTATGTGTGGCTTTTGATTTTTACTGAATCCAAATACCAATTCATCCAAACAAGAGCGACCAAATTGTGGTGAAAACACGAACATTTTGTTGCGATTTGTACTGTCACGCGCATACTCACACACAAATGTTCAGTTACATATTTCGGGACAGTTTTTCTGCTTTCGATGCGTCATCGAGAAATATGTCTACCACTTTCGGTTGCTGCAAAGAAATTAATCTATGATGTGTACGTGAACCACCACTCAAGCTCACCATTTTCTCTTGCTAGCCTCTTTTTTACGCTCGCTCATTGTATCGACTGCTTTTCTCTCTTTGCGTTCATAAAAATTAGTTTCATTACAATAACGAAATTGTTTCGTCAAACCTCCAAAATACATAAATAATAAATATAAACTATGAAAAGTAAGAGAGTTAAAACAAACGAACTCGGCGAAAGAATTTCCTTTACCCCCTTCAGTGCAATTGTAGATCTGTATAAGAAAAAAATCAATGAGTGTTCGAACTCACGGGCGATGTGTTAACACCTTTATGCTACACGGTACCTGTTCGATTTCTATGAACACATTAGTAAATGTTACATTGGAAAATAAAAAATAATAGTTTTTTTGTATACACCGAGCAATGCTGAACATCAAATGACTCTATTTGTTTGGCCATAGCAACAACAACGAAACAACCAAACACACAACATCACACATACTTTGTCCGAAGTAGCTGACGTATACGTGTGTCGCATAACCACATGTTTGCCATATCAACAGCAACGAAACAGTCAAACACACAACATCACACATACTTTGCACGAAGTAGCTGACATATTAGTGTGTCACCATAACGTCGACCGCGCAAGCCTTGCAAATTAAATTTTGCGTGGCTATGCTTTATATCTATCTTTTATATTGGCTTGCAAATGAAATTTTGCGTGGCTATGCTTTATATCTCCGTTCAACAACAGCAACAGACACATGTACATACATGCATTATTATGTTAATACATACGCTATAGACACAATTTCGTTTGCCTCACCCCTGCCTCACCACTCTTTCATTGCTCTCTTGCTCGCTCATTTTTGTTTAACACGTCATTATTCTCTTTCGCAGTCGCAGAAAATCTGGTTTTAGCAGCAGCATAAAATCTGGTTCTAGCAGCGGCATAAAATCTGGTTTTAGCAGCAGCATAAAATCTGACTTTGATAGATTTAGTCCCTATACGCCGCTATAGATGTTAACACATCAATAAGATGTGCCAATTTCTGGACCTCTGACCGTATTGATTCGCGAACTATGGCGCCTTGAAAAGTGAGAAAAATCGTGAAAATGTTCAACTGTGATTCTGATGAAATATTTATAACTCTGAAACTACTTGTAATAAAAATCTTATTATGGCCTCATTTTGTAGGTATTAAAAGGGTCTTTAAAATGGTAGACAACTTATATTTTATTCTTCAAAGGTCAAAGGTCAGTTCGCATGACCTATAGTTCGGGAAGATATATTTCAGAAAGCGAAATTTTTAAAATTCTCCAAGTAAATATATGTTGGTTCCTAACCGTTTCTTTTCGCGTATGCAAAATTTCAAGAGGGCGGTTTTTCAAAGTCCAGAGATATTACAGAAAATGTGATAGGAGTAAAAAAAAAATAAATATGTTGTACATAGAATTACATCTTCTTTAATATCTCTCGACTTTGAAAAAAAGCCCTCATGAAATGTTGCATACGCGCCAAGAAACGGTTAGGAACCAACATATATTTTTTGTAGAATTTTAAAAATTTCGCTTTCTGTGATATACTTATGTATCTTCCCGAACTTTAGGTCATGCGACATGACCTTTGAAGAATAAAATATAAGTTGTCTACCATTTAATACCTACAAATATAATATAATTACCGTAATATAATTTTTACTACAAGTAGTTTCCGAGTTATAACTATTTCTTCAACTACACATTTCAAC
This sequence comes from Phaonia tiefii, assembly GCA_963931995.1. Lineage (NCBI taxonomy): Eukaryota > Metazoa > Arthropoda > Insecta > Diptera > Muscidae > Phaonia > Phaonia tiefii. The sequence goes on along the minus strand of OZ008369.1, from coordinate 96,043,652 downwards.
ATTTTTACGATTTTTCACATTTTACAAGGTGCCATAGTTCGCGAACCAAAACGATCAGAGGTCCAGAAATTAGGACATATTGTTTTCTTATATACGCACCAAATTTCATCAAAATTTCACCCAATGAAGTCTATGTCGTCAGCATACGCCAACAATATATCCCTTATCATGTTAATGGTCTGTAAGCAGCTTTTCCCATTATTATCTCCATTAAGATTACACCGGTTCTGAACCGAATTTTGAGAAGCTTTTTCATGGCTAAGTACTCGATAATGTCGTCATCCCTAAGCGAGGTGACCGTCGTCGAAACAAATGTAAGGTAGTCAGAACAGTTATCGAACCCACGTTCACATGTACAAAAGCCGCGCACACTAACCATTGCACTACAACACGGTTAACCGGCCGGAATTCGGTTAAACGGTTTTGGTTTTGAATATACTAATCATAACATAACAATTTGAAAAATATACGAAATATTTGACAGCTATAATTTTCTAGTCGGATGTGGTAAAACCAGAAATTGTCCTTAACCTTTCAATTTCTCATCAGCGTTCCCTGAGTTGAGGCGGATATAAATCATTTGCGGCAAACAAAGTAATAGTTTGACGTAAACAAGTTTCTAAATTTTTCCTAATGACATTAGTTTGCTAGTTCTGATGTTAATGCGTGAGAAGTTCATACTATAAGCTTTAAAGATCTGATACACTTTTCTAAGTGAAAACTGGTTGGTTTTCATTGGAACAATAGATAATTTGGGAAATCACACTCACTGGCATGACTTGCATCATTCCTCGTGAACATCTTTTTATGTTTGTAGTTTATATATGACGCCTTCTCGCGGAAAACACTGGAAGTGATTTTTTTTTAAAAAAAATTCCTTCTCGCGGAAAACACTGTCGGATTCTGGCATTTTCAATGTGTTTCAAGGTACTTAGTCATTAAAAACCTGGTACATCTAAAATCATAATTTTTGATATACACCTTATTAATTCAAATTAATTCATAAATTATAGACACCAACAAAAATGAAGAGCCCACAATGTTGAAAGAGTTTTTTTTTTGACTAAAGTTCATACATCGTTTGCGACAAACAAACTAATAGTTTGCTCTAAACGTTTATCGCTTTTCATAAATGTTTTGGCTTATTTACAATAACAAAGTGATATGTTTGACGTGCAATTGTTCGTTTGCGGCAAATATATTCCTCATACAAAAGTTGTTTGTGTAAAATTTGGTTTGTGTGGAGCGAATTCTTCTTTGTGTGCTGGCCCTACGGTAATTTGAAACTTGTTCTCATGACACTATTTCGGTCTAACTATATCCAATATAGTAGTACAAAACTAAATCGAATTGATCTAGAAAAAAGATTGTTAGCAAACAACCGTTCTTAATAGTGACTAATTTTCTATGGACCTTGTGCCTTTTTTGACTTGTGCCAAAAACAAACTTCATTTTGAAAGACTTCACTGCACTAAATTGTTCACAATTTTCAATCCTATTAAATAACTAAATCTGCTTGTTTTCAAGTTCACAAAATAAAATTTTTAATTTAGACTTCAGCAGGTTGCTTACAATGAATAATAATGAAGTTATATCATTTTTTTTAAATTGATGTATATTGTTTCAAGACCACTGCCAAAATCTCATAAATTTACCAAAAATATTTTAACACCTGAAAATAAATCAAGACATCACATCAAACGGATAGATAACATCTGAGTTCATTTTATACCTTGTGAATAGACATTAATTTTAGAATTCGATAATAGTCGTAGACAAAGCGATAACGATCACCGGCCATCGATCGACTACCAGCCACTTTCAATTTCCATAATAAACAAAGTGTTCACGACTTTAAATTCTTGTTTGTATTCATCTTAGCCAAAACAAAAGTGTTAAAATGTTAATTAAGTCTAGCAACGCGCAGCACAGACATTGACTGGCCACTACCAGAACACCCCAGCAGGCACTGCGTCATGATGCCCGCGCCACTCTTGAAGTTCAGGTCAAGACAGACAAACTCACTCAATACGTTTGAAACGAGATTTATCTCAACACTTAGATATACAATGGAGGCGAGCATGGAACAATAAAGTTGTGGCTACTTTGTGTGTTTCAATATTGATTGATTTGAAACTAATTCTCGACAAAAGATCTTAACATGTTTCAGTGGTTTCATGTTGATGATCATCAACTTATGGACGAATACCTGAAGAAGATAGGTGGTATGTAGATGATCATAAGTACCCCTTAAAAAGACTTGACTTAATGATGTGTTTCAAATGTGTGATAGTCATCGCATAGTGATCTATTAGGCCTCTTGTCTTTACAGTCGAACACGGTTATAACGAACTCGAAGAGAATGTTATTCGTTATTGGCGTAGGCCGTAGTAGAAAATTATTGAAGCACCAACAAGTTCAAATATGAACACAATCTATGCAATCAAATAAGGTTAGAGGGTTGATATTTATATTTCGGGTCCAGCAATAAAAAAAAAAACAATAATTTATAATTGGAAATAGTTTTATTGATTTTCAAAACATTCCCATATTGCGTGCTCAAACCAATTTTCGAAGAACTTTTTCGACTTCGATTGAGACTCCTCAAAACATGGTTTTTGATCGCTTCAACAGCTGTTTCGGGCGCCGAAAAACGTTGACCACGGAGTAAAAAGAAGCCATTGGGTGCCAAATCAGGGCTGTACAGCGGATGACCCATATATTGGACATGTTAAGTGCTCAAATAGCTCATTGTTTCAGCTGATGTGTGAGAGCACGCATTGTCGTGATACAAAATCATCCTTCTCTTGTTGTTGTTGTCGGTTTTCCTTATTTCTTCGAACACTGTTGGCAAACAGATGGTGGTATAGCACTCAAAATTGATCGTCCTAGGTTCCACTGAAGGCACTGTGGCCACATGACCGGTTATACTGAAAAAACGCGATCATTTGCTTCGATGTCCTTCTTCCACGAACAACTTTCGTTGGATTTAGCTCGTCTTGAAAGACCCATACTATCGATTGCTGTTTTTTTCGGGCTCATAAAAGAGATCCATGATTGGTCAGCTGTGACGATGTTATACACTGCATTTGAGTTGCCAAAGTTGTATTTTTTTCAACATTTCTTTACGCCAATCGACACGAGCCTTTTTTCGGCATTCGTCAAATTATGTGGGATCCAACGAGGACAAATTTTGTTCACCGCCAAATGAACAAGCAATATCTTATTGATGCTTGTCATATTAATGCCCAAGGATGCCTCAATCTCACGGTATGTCACACATTGGTCTTGCTTTATGAGTTCACGCACAGCATCGATGCTTACCGGCAAAACGACCGAAGTTGGGCGACCTTCACGAAATTCATCCTGGAGCGAAGGGAGACCGAGACTGAACTCTTGGTATCAGTGAATTACAGTGTTTTTTTCAGTGGTATTGGTGCTTCATCACCAAAAGTCGAAACAAGTTGACTGAGACACTATTGTCTTAATAATTCACGCCGAAAGTCGTAAAAAATCATCGCACGAAAATGTTGAAGGGTTCATTTTATTTTTTCACCGAGATGAATTTTTCAACACACTGGAAATATAACAAATAGTGTTCGTAAGTGAAAACATTCTATGTGTGTTTATGAAAAAAACATATCAGACTTTCCAATGGAAGTTCCAGTTTGCATCTGGCAACACTACACACTAAAAAATAATGGCCTCAGCAACATATTGCAGGAAACATGTACATGTTTACAAGCATTGTTTTCATGAATTGAAGATCTACTGGCTTGTTATCTCTTTGTTATCTGCCTCGTTTTTGTTTTCAAGGGTTTTCAAAAAAAGCCACACTTGGCTCTCAAGACAGAAATTATAGCCCATTAGTCGTTGTATCTCAAACATGTTATATTGAATAGCACACACGATGTGTTTGAGCATAAGTACAGTATATTTCCGATAAACTACAAACACCTTATATTTGCATCCAAACAACAAAACAAGACAGATTTTACAGCGTATAGTACTGCCGGGACTTCAAATATAAATAGCAACCCGTATAGCGAACGCGAAGGAGCTTGATACTTTTGTTTGTTATATCCATGTAATACTTTTGTTAAATGCGAAAAATCGAGGGCAATTTTTTAATATATTTTAATATTACATCGTTATTCATAAAATTGTATACGACCAAAAGTACATGTTAGAAATATGAAGAAATTTGAAGTCAAAGCAAAATTGTTAAAGATTTTTAATTTTCTTCTGAACTTTACTTTTTAATATTTCGTTTCCAATAAATATAACATGGGTTTCCATTCAAGCTCATAAGCCCCTCGTACACGCTGAAAAAATCGGCCTCTGTAACATCTTCTCTCAAACACATTCTGCAGTAACCATGTATATGTTTATTCATAGTCCTAAACTCACTTATATTTAAATGCAATCATCAGCATGTTTATTTTCAAAGATTCGTACTTTTATGTTTTTAATAATAGTTCGGTTCACTATCAATAGGTAGTAAAATGTTCTTTTTCATAGAAATAGTACAAAAGAAATGTGTGAAATTGATCATTATGGTGGATGGATACATTAGAACTGAAAGATCGAATAATATACAGTTAAACGAACATAATTTGAAGACGGTACACTCTAACGCCAATCTCATGGCAATCGTTGTTTCGTTTTTTGAAACAACAACATCGATGAAAGCATGCATAGGGAAGAAATTTTGTGAACATTGATGGTTATGGCAAAGTATTTGCTGTTGATGTTTTCGCACAAGTAGGAGCGTTGAGACAATTCCCCCTGAGTTGTGTTTTGTTTATCCCTATAATGTGTAATGATATACCTAAATTATTGTGGAGAAGGGAGCTGATGATATGGCTTGGTGGGAATTGAAATAGCTATATTCCCAACCATCAATCATAATGATTAATTTCACTCATTTATTTTGTAATATTTCTATTAAAATTTACTTTTCATAGAAAACGTATTTTTTAATAGATATTCATTTTGAACCGAAAAATTATTTAAAAACATATTTAATTTGTAAATAAATTAACTGAGAATACACCACTTTCCCAATTTTCACGAATCTAAGACAGAATTCCCTTTTTTTGCTCACACTTTTAAAAACTTTTACAAATGTTAAAACGAGGGAGATCAGCCGATTAAACGTCAAAAACTGCAGGGGTGGTTGTAAGCCACAACCATAATCTAAATATGGACAAACACTAAGTCCATTCACACACTCATTCAAAAATATTTATTAATCACTGACTGAAAGACTAATTCAAAAATACAATTATACACTTCCAATAACATTAAAAAAAACTGAAGTAAAAAACGCTACAAACACAGCTGTATTTGTATCACAAACAAAACTTTATTCGGATCACAAGCACATATGGGCATTTCCATTTTGATGTTATTTTAAAAAAATATGAAAAGTTATATTTTTAAAAAGCTTTTTTATATTTGCATAGTAATTAAGTAACACTATATTCATTAGAGAAATTGAGAACACATTAAACAAAAATACATATACATTTTGTATATAGAAATTTTGAATTAAAACAATACACATCAACACTCAAATATACTTTGTAACTAATTACACTGGACTACAAGGTTTTTTACTGGAGCAACCAAATATCTTTCCTAGGGTAATTTGGTGGGGTGAATTCGAATCTGTAATTGGTTTTTCTCTATCACGTCAGGTTTTCGAGAACAAAAATGTTTTTACTCGTTTTTTACATACGTTTTATTTATAAATTAATGGCGTTTTTTGAACGTCGTTTGTATTTTGTTGGTTCGGTTTCACGAATCAAAGTCCACCAATAGTCTCCCAGCATGCTTTTGGCCCAAAATTCTTGATAATTTCTTTCAATTCTCATTAAATATTGGTGAGCACGCTCGTCGCTCACCGCACCTAGGTTTTGTGGAAAAAAACTAAATGCGAATGAAGGCAATGAATTTTGAGCGACATTCGTGCACCTAATTCCTGATAATTTTTCAATAACTCAGCAACAATTTGTCTGTAGTTTTTTCACTATCGTTGTTTCCAAGAAAAGTGTCCACGATGCTCTTGAAATATTTCCAGGCTGAATATTCTTTCTCCAAGAAACATTGTGAAAAATTGTCATCATTCAATAACTTCCTGATCTGAGGACCAACAAATATGCCTTCTTTGGTTCTAGCATATGAAATTTTACGAAAAACCGCTAACAAATATTTAAATGCTGCACCATCTTTGTCCAGAGCCTTGACAAAGTTCTTAAAAAGGCCCATTTTTATGTGCAGCGGCGGAAGAAGAACGTCATTTGGATCAATTAATGGTTTATTTGAAATGTTTTGTTTTCCTGGTGAATACTTAGTTCTTTTTGGCTACTCTGTTCTGACGTAATGATGACATGTAGCGCGACTATCCCAGAGACAAAGCAAACAACAATATTTTATGAAACCTCCTTGCATACCAGTCAACAAACCAATGACCTGAAACAGATTAATTAACAGTTATTTACGATGGTCTATACTATATATATAAAGAAACTTAAATCACACACCGTAAGGTAACTACAGATCTTCCATTTATTATCGTTGTATTTGAGTAATGTCAAAATTTTAGTCATTGATTCGTAATTTTCCTTTGTATTTATGGCATGAGCTATTGGTATGGATGGTTTTTTATTCCCACTATGCAAAAGAAGAGCCTTTAAATTGTACTTAGAGCCATCAATAAATAATCTCCATTAAGTTTTGTCATATGGCTGGTTCATTTTTTGAAATAAACCATCAACATCAGTACAGTATAGAATAGAGTGTTGCTTTTCAAAATATGCAGCCAATTCCAAGCTTCTATCTCTATAGATTGTTACTTTTGTCCCGACTGCAAAATGTTTCCACTGCTGCATGCGTGAAGCTAGTAATCCTGCGTTTTCCTTCGTTAAATGTAAATTTTGAATTAGATCATTCAGCTCGGCTTGAGTCACTAAATGGCGTTCATCATCAGCCTCATACAAACAAACAATGCCGGTGAAAGATGTTTCGGACTCACTGGTCGTAGCATTGGGAATGACTGGTAATGGATCATTTGCTGGACGTTGAACTGGTTTGGAAACCGATAGGACATTCGCGTAAGTAATATTTTTTCGATTTTTCATATTGAATCCAGCAACTTTTGTCAAACAGAAATAACAATCGGTTTGGTGATTACTTGACTCTCTCCAAAGTACTGGAATTGAAAAATCTAAATAGATCTTCTCGCCATTTGACCACTTGTATAAAACAGTTCTGCATTTATTGCAAAACATTGTCGGTGTCCACGGTTTGGCCAAGTTTCTGACAGCAAAACCAAAATAATTTAAATATGCATATTTTAATGATTCTGATATTGCATATCCTTTTTTCCAAGCAAATATTCACCACACACAAAGCAAAAATAGCTTGAATTAGTAACAGACGATCTCCCTGACATACTGAAACGCTGTTAACAATACAACAACTTGCACTATCGTTTATTTCTAAATACAAAAAACATATAAATTAAATATCAAAATAAAATAGCGCACAATACTCACCGCCATTTTTTTTCTCTTGCGACCGAAATATAATTAAAACTAATGGCGACCTTGTCACCGAATTTAGTGTGCCAAACGAAAGAGAACAAAGGAGAATGCAAAACGCGGCTTACAACATAAGCGTCAAACATAAATATGTAAATTCACAATAAAGGCAGTGTTGCTTAATGTAATTTTAGGCCGTGTTGTTTAATGTAATTCATTACAGGCCGTTCTGCATCACTACTATTATGAAGATTTAGAATGAATTTGGGCTTCTGTCAAATTAATAATTGTAAAATAGTAGTGTCAGTGTTGGCTGTTTTACAGTATTGCCAGCATGCGATAAAAAATTAACAAGATGTGATAGCTCAATTCTGATGCCAGATTCGAATTCAGCGTATCCAGATTAGCTGGAAACCATGCTTCGTTTCTGCAGTCGAATTTTCCTTTCAAATTTGTAGACCAGTGTTATTAAACAACAAATAAAACATTGAACCTTGAATTAAAACCCAACAAGCACTTTTCGATAATTTGCTTAGTTATCGAGTTTTCGGATGTTGACATTTTGAAAAATTATCAATTTTTTTACTTTTCTCAAACAAAAAAAAATTATTTTAAAATCATCGTGCGTTTTTTCGATAACTATGCGACTTATTGAAAAATTCTACATAATTTTTTGAGTTTGTTTTGACTTGTTTTTTACAAACCGAAATGTCAGGTTCCATATCTTCGAAAATATGCATTTGCCCCGATTTTGTTATTTTACTTTCTTTGCTTAAAATATCATGTTCTACCCGACGCAATAGGCATAAGCCAATATTTTCTTACGTTAAGATGTGTTATTAAACCTTTTGAAGAGCCGCCATTGGGTTCTAAAACCTTTTTGCACAATTTGCATTTTGGTTGAGGTGCACCTTTCGACTCTGCCAAAAAATAACACCACACTGAACTTTTGTCATTGTTTTTAGTTTTATGTTCTTCAAATTAATAGTAATCCCGAAAAAATTCCGTTATTTATTTATTAAAATCCCGGGATTCGGGATTTCTCGTTTGGCATTCCTAGTCTGAGAGAATAGTAATGATATTTGGTTCTCATTCTTTGTCTTGATAAAATACTTGTTTGACTCAACAGAAACGTTGTACTATATACTATTCCGAACAGACCATGGCTTAATTGAATATAAATCAGTGTTCTTGTTTTTGGTATAGTGTCTTACTTCTTAAGGTAACTAGAGGCCAAAATGTTGACTAAAATCTAACACTACGTCGTCGGTCTTGTCTTTGACGCCACATATCTGTTAAAACTGATCTGTAAAACGGTACAATAAAAATAAATAAATCACAAGGTGATTGCAGTTCAATTAGCAGTAATAATGAAGCCTAATTATTTCAATCAAGAAATTTTCAATTTATTCAAAATTAACACTTGTTTACTCAGTATTAATTTCAGTGGAATTTAATTCTATTGCGCTGGATCGAATTATATTTGATTTAAAATCATTTTGCATGTATCAAAACATTGACCTCAATAATAATATGAAAATTTGTTGTTTCGAAATCTCTTAGTACGTACAAATTATATTGATCACTACCAGGAATTATATCAAATTTAAATAACGATAAGGACAACGAAAATGTGAAAGCAATAAATTTGAAAAATGCCACAGATATTGCGGTTTCTTCTTTGACGCGAAAACAAACATGGTGTGCTATTCTTCAATCAAAGAAAAATGTCGTTCATCCCAAACCAAGCTTCGTTTCAGGAATTTATATGCGGCAAACGAACATTTGTGTTTATGAGAAATGAAAACCGTGTCATGGCGATAGCGCATCTGGTTAGAAAAGGGAAGTTCCCGAGTAGCCCAGATGCAAATCCCCGTAGGGTCACACATTTTTTATAATATATTTTACATATACTTTTTTGTGTGTGTATGGTTTTGAACCCATAACACCCATAATTTTTGATATTGTCAGCCAAAAGTAAAGAATATGAAACTTACGCTGAATGGAATTCACTTTATAACAGAGGAAGATTTTTCGAACTTTAGATGCAAAAATATTTTAGTTCAGACACTTTCCCTAAACTGGAGTTGGGCCCCGTCACCATGATTACAACTTCATCTATTCGCAGAGCTATTGCAGTCATTCCCCAAAGACGAAGATTTGATTAACATTTGGATTTACCTCGTCGTTTTTTGTTAAAATAAGAGCGAATGTGTGGATGGATATACACGTGGCAGTTTTGCAAACGTTTACAAACGTTTTTTATATTTGCCGTAAAATTACGGCAATTTTGTAACAATATTGTTATACAATTTTTGCGAAAGATCGTTTACAACAACTTAAATGATTTTTGCAATAAGCGGGCAAAATAATTATTTTTGCGGCAAACGATCCCCTAATGTTATTTTCTTTCCCTACAGATGGGACTTTAAATCCTTCTAAATGCGCACTGAATGGGATTATTCATGTACATGAATCGCGCCTCTCAATTGTAAAGGCAAGGTCTTAAAAATTGTTCAGCTACCTGACGATATCCTTTGTATATAAAAGTGAACCCAAATTGGGTACTTTGTAACTGAAGTTTTTGTTTGGGTTCAAAAATAAATCGTAAAAATGTATTCAACCCCGGAAATGGTTTTCTTAAAGCCTACGTTAGATAAACTATGCTACTATAAAGAGTGTGTGACCAAAAAGAAAGCTGCGCGTATGCACGCCGAAATAAAACGGCCTCTGTAATATATTCTCCCAATCACATTCGGCAGGAACGATGTATATGTTTGCAACACACTTCAAAGATTCATATGTTTGCAAGTCCCAAACTCACTTGTATTTATATGCAAACAGTAGCATGTTTACTGGTAATCATGTTTGCTTTTACGTGGACATATATGCGTTCTTCATGCGAAACATATGGGTATTTCCTCCCAAAAATAATAATATTTAGAAACAAATTACACTTTTAATTCAATATTCAATACAAATCCACATTTATAAGAAAAAAATAATGGTTGCCCGTTACATCCAATCAAGGGATTAGGGAGAACTTCTTACAACTTCGAAAGAAATTTAAGGTGGTCAGAGCAGGAATCGAATTTTATAAATAATTAATGCAAATAATTTAAATATTTAAAACCACCCTTTCTATATTTATTTGTATTTAATGCATTGTCTGTTTTTTTTTGTCCTGAAATGAGAATCTTCTGAGCTTTTATTTCTCCTTTCTTTGTTGTCGCTCAAGTTTTTGTTTTCAGAAGGTTTCAGCTACTTGTGTTACTTGTGTTTTTTTTTTATTATATCTCACAAATGGACCGTCGTTCCGATTTTCTCAGTAAAGGCTCCGATAGACAAAGAGCTTCAAGTCGTTGTCCTTTCCAGTTTCTTTTCTCAAAATCGTTTCCCACTTTGGTAGCAAATATATATACGCAACACATACACAAAACCCAAAGCAACACCACTAACCATTTAACCGTCCAAGCCTTTGTTTATTCTTTTTTTCACCGATCAAGCGCTTTTGATATCCTCTATCCGATGAATCATTGACGACTGAATACATAAAACTTCATCTGCAATTTCCACTCGCATTCGGGAATATTTAGGAGCCACTGACTGAGAGTATAATGCAAAAATACAGATGCACACTTACAAGATAAACTCTCTCCTTGTCCCTCTGTTATTCTCTTGCTCTTGAAAGAGCATACACAGTGTAACAAACACAGCCATATTCGTATCACAAACATAAATATATGTTGGCCGCAAACACATATATTATAGCATATTAATCATTGTGTCTCAAACATGTAATATTGAATAGCAAATACAATGTGTTTGCACACAAGTATATTATAAGCACACGTTCTGTTTGCAAAAACGACAGATTTTTCAGCGTGTGGTAATTCTGCAGTCTGCTGCTAATCGAGTTATGGCGAATAGGCTTAAGGAGAAGCGAAAACTGGAATTGAGGACGTGAAAATAGATAACATAAAATGAGCAGCTAATAGAGAGCGTCTCCCGTATTTTATAAAAAAGGAAAAACAGTGAAGCAACTTGACGATGATGATGTCGACTGGCTTTCAACTACCCAAGATAAGGATAGAACAGCAATTTCTCGACAAAAATCAGCAAAATGATAAATGGTAATGGGCTTCCCACAAGCTATTGCAGGCTGCCTGTCATAACATTATAAGTTATAAGTTCGGCCAAGATAATCGCATTTCGAAGGTTAATTCCATTAACCCAGAAGATTACGCATACAATTTTAATCTCTAAAAACTGAAGTTTAAATTTTAACCTCATTCTAAACTGGTGTAACTTTTAATGCAACACTGTTAATTACCAAAAAAAATGCAACCATAATAAAATCATAAACAAAAATCAATGGTTCGACAGACGGAAGTCGAGCGAAAATGTTCCAACGCGTCGCCTCTACCAAAAATGTTTTGACGCTTATGCCGCCGCAGCTATATTTGGCTTATTGATTTAAAATGTGAGCAGATTTTGATCGACTGACCCGATTTGACCAACTGATTCAACTTTAAGGATTCAGTCATTTCAAAAATATCCCAAATTTGTACAAAAATGGCAAAACACAGAGCGGCCAATTTCATTTTTCTGTTGTGCCGCCGTCTTTGACAATTTGTACCCGGCACGGAGTTCCTCTAAATTGTTATAAGCACGAAGTTGCCACCTGAAATCTCAAATTTATCTCAAACTGGGTGGTTTAATATCGCATTTAGACCACAGTTTATCGCGGTCAGGATGCGATAACCTTGTTCCCTAATCTTTGCAGTTTAAACCACCCAATTTTACATTTAATTAACATTTCCGGTGGCAACTTTATGCATAAACCAGTTTAGGGCAGCTCTATGCCGAAGCCAATTTTTTTAAGACGGCGACGCAACAGAAAAATTAATTGGCGGCTCTTAGGTTTATTAGTTTTTAACAAATTTCGGATGTATTTGAAATAACTGAACCTTTTCAATTTGATCAGTCGGTCAAATGGAGCCAGTTCTTCAAATCGGCACCATTTTAAACCGATGAGAACCAAACACATCGACGACGGTGGGAGCTTCAAAAATCTTTTTCGATCGGCTTCCGTCCGTCAAACAGTTGATTTTATTTTGTGTATGATTTTATTATGGTTGAATTTTTTGGTAAATAGCAGTGTTCCGTCAAATTGTACACTAGTTTAAAATTAGGTTAGGAATTATACGTCAGTTTTTACAGTTAACCTTCGAAATGCCCTAATCTTGGTCGGTATAAAGGCAGTATAAACGGCAAAGATTAGAGAACAAGGTTATCGCTAAACTGGCCGCGATTATCTGGGGTCTAAATGTGGCATTAGGCAGGGCTAGTGTAGGCAACTGAATGGCCGGCGCAGAGTGGAGGATTTTTCGAGAAAAATGTGAAATAATTCAGCAGTTTCTAAACGCTGGACCAATCAAGATGAAATTTCATGTGGGCATAGCTGAGTTCTTGTGCTACAGAAATTGATTGGACAGTCATAGTATTTGCAAAATCATAGACCCCACTGGAGCTTCATAGTGAGAGCCTAAAGATGACTACCTCGTCTACAGATGACTACATTAAATAAATTTGAGCACTAATAAAACTGTGGATTTGGTTTTTATTCAAAATCTTTTTTTACATATTTGGAGCGCTACTAACATACTAAATCAAATACCCCGGCAGGTTTAGATTTGCTCTCATTGTCCCAGAGATATTTGAGAAATTGTTTTGTTTTTTGTCACTACGTGCGAAGCTGTCTTGCGACTTCTTTAACCTAATTCTGATATCTGCATGTGTTCCAACAAAGCACGTTAGAAAGCTAAACTACCTAGAAAGAATTGTAGAAAATTCCTAATATTTTCTACTTATAAAAAATCCCAATTTTTGGGGATTTTAGATTTTTCTGGGTTTCAGGGATTGTGTTAGGACGATTTTTAAAATTTTTGCTGGCTTTCAATCTACATTATAAACCTACGCAAACTGCCAAATTTCGGTGTGATATATCTTCCCTTTCTATATATTTTTATTACTTAAACATTAATGAATTCCGAAAATGACTATATTTTCTCAAATTTTTGACTAAATATAAATTTCTGAGTCATGAGTGAGTTTTAGTATTATTTTATAGAATGCGGGATGAGAAAAACGACCCCAACAACATATTGCAGAAACCCAGTACAAGTTTGCAAGCATTGTTTTCATGAATTGATGATCTGCTGCTTTTTAGATTCTTTGTTGTATTTCAGGTTTTTGTTTTCAGAAGTTTTCAATAAACAAACCCACATTTTGATCAGAAAGTATTATAACCCATTAATCATTGTGTCGGCAACATGCAATATTGAATAGCAAACACAATGTGCTTGGACACAATTGTACTCTATTTGGGACAAGCTATAAGCACGTTGTAATTGCATTAAAACAACAACAAAATACTGATTTGCAAGGTGTACGTAATATACTAGAGGTGCTAACGCGTTAAACGGTACGATATACTTATGTGAAAAAGTATACAATTACGTCGCATTAAACATCAATGCTTCAAGCATTTTGTGTCATTACACTGAACGAAAATCTTTACAACAAATCGATGATAAATGGTCATCAATTGTTCTTCATTGAATTAATGACCATTTTCATCAACTCATTATTAAAAAGGTTCATCAATTTGAAGATTGTGCGTTTCTTTACCCTTTTCAGCTTCATTGAATTGATGATAAATTTAGCATCAATTTTCATCATTGGAATTTAGAAATAATTAGGGGGATCGATTCAAAATATAGACGCCGTATTGAAAAAATAAAGAGAAAAAGAAAAAAAATAGTAGAAAATTGAAAATAAATACTTAGTGGCAGAAAGTGCAAGGAACAGGAAACAATATCCAAGCTATGAGCATTTTCTATGTTGTGGATTTTATTGTTGTGGATTTTTTACAATGAATAATAGTCCAAACAATTTTGCTACAGATTGCATCAAATTGATAATAACCTTACATCTAATTAACGAAAAATCCACAGCAAATTGATGATGTGACGTTGTCGTTGAATCAACATAAACTATTGATGAAATATGGATGGGAAATTGATGAAATGTTCTTCATCAATTCAATGAAATGTGTAGGTTGGAAAATGAGGAAATGTTTCATCAAATTGTTGAAGTAATTCATAAATTTGATGAAGCTTTTTCTTTCAGTGTACCTAATATCATTACGATACGACCTCAGTCAGCTATGCCCATGTGGAATTTCATCTGAATTAATTACAGTGTCCAATTTTGTAAATAGGCGATTTAGAGTTAGACTTTATATATTGCCCACAAGAAGCTTCTCTTAATCATAATGTGCTGAATACTAATGGCAAATGTTGCCCACCGTGTTGGTCCGATTCCGGTGTCCGATTTTGATGAAATTATACACATTTACGGCCTTATTCATAAAAAGTTAAGAGAGGTTTGAGAGACGTTTTTTGTATGAATGGGGAGGTTAGTATTTAATGCATTTCTGTGCATGGATGTAGTATTATAGTGCTTTTTGTCTGTCACACACGAGCCTATGGCCTTTAGGTGTTTTTCTATTCACACTTGTATTATCATGTTCTATAATATATGTTTCTTTGTTTAAGGTTATGACCCTGAAATAGTAGCAATAAATGTACTTAATAAAATGCATATATCAAGTGTTTTAGGACCCTTTCGTTGCCCAAATGTTAATGGTGAGAATTATTCCGTGTATATCCGAGACCCAATTTGACATACTACAGCGATCCTGAAAGATGTACCCACTATTTCGAATGCTGATTGGTCTCTTGTATGTTGTGATAGACCAGGGTTTATCCATTAGACATCTGCACAAGACGTCTTGAATAGATTCAAGACATTGACCTTTTTTCAAAACATGTACTGCAGGGAAGCTGCGGCAAAAAGTACACTGTCGACAAAGCATTCGTGTATGCATGTGTGCACAAAAATAAAATACGATACAGTTGCCGATCTGCCAGCTTATGGTTTCTGTATTGTACTGTACTGTACAACGAAGTAGTAGTATTGTGCCTTCGTGCTCAACAGCTTCAAACACATGCACGATTGCTTTCATTTCAGAAGACTGAAGTATTTGTTTGCCGCAACTTCGCTACAGTACATGTCTTGAAAGAGAGCAAATGTCTTGAATGACCATTCAAGACGTCTTCCGCAGATGTTTAATATCCATGCCATTGCTGATCGACTATGAAGTAGGAAACTCATAGAAAACAGAGTAGATAGGTGAAAGAGCCATAAGCAACCAGAAGCAAACCATGCGGCAAACTAAGTTAAAATAGTAATTGATTGATACCAATGACAGCTAATTTGTTGGTTGCATTCAACGAAAACACGCATTCCCTTTTATTTCTGTCCGCTTTATGTCCAACAACAATATACAACAGCAACTCAAACTCAATGAAATTTCCTACTACGTCGATCACCGCAAGATAACGCTGACAGAGGGATGAAGACTCTTGTCTATTGCTATATGGATGGACCCATAATTCATTAAGTACGATGTAGTTGTCGTGTTCTGTAAACATATTAGCGCTCAAAGGAATTGACCCAGGTGGTAAATATATTCTATAAAAACAGGCACTTCGGTGTTGAAAATGCACAAAATCGAAACAGAGACACAAGCTTTCGGGTGATTTTATACGATTTGTCACTTATTGTTTTGATACACCCTACTTTTGGATTGAAGTAGGGTGATTGTATTTGGATTGTTCCGCCTTACAAGTGGGCATGTTCGTAGAAATTTTTTAAATCCAGTTTAAAGATAAAAATCAATTATAATTTATATTTGTAGTGCAAAATGTGCTTTATGTGCAATATGGGCGGTGCCACGCAATTCAATTCAATGCAATTCAGTTGAATCCAGTTGAATTCAATTCATTTCAAATCAATTCAATTCAATTCGGCTCAATCCAAATCAGTTCAGTAGAATTCATTTCAATTCAACTCAATTTAATTCAATCAATTCAGTTCAATTCAATTCAATTCAATTCAATACAATTCAATTCAACTTAATTCAATTTAATTTAATTTAATTTAATTTAATTTAATTTAATTTAATTTAATTTACTTTAATATAATTTAATATAATCTAATTTAATTCAATTACATTCAATTCAATTCAATCGATTCGATTCGATTCAATTCAATCCAATTCAATTTAACTCAATTCAATTTAATTTAATTCAATTCAGTTACATTCAATTTATTCAATTTATAATTTTAATTCAATTCAATTAAACTCAGTTCAATTGAATTCAATTTAATTTAATTCAATTCAATTCAATTCAATTCAATTCAATTCAATTCAATTCAATTCAATTCAATTCAATTCAATTCAATTCAATTCAATTCAATTCAATTCAATTCAATTCAATTCAATTCAATTCAATTCAATTCAATTCAATTCAATTCAATTCAATTCAATTCAATCCAATTCAATTCAATTCAATTCAATTCACTTCAATTCAATTCAATTCATTTCAATTCAATTCAATTCAATTCAATTCAATCCAATCCAATTCAATTCAATTTAATTCAATTCAATTCAATTCAATTCAATTCAATTCAATTCAATTCAATTCAATTCAATTCAATTCAATTCAATTAAATTCAATTCAATTCAATTCAATTCAATTCAATCCAATTTAATTCAAATCAATTCAACTCAATTTAATTTAATTTATTTTAATTTAATTTAATTTAATTTAATTCAATTCAATTCAATTACATTTAATTCGATTCAATTCAATTCAATGCGATTCCATTCAACACAATTCAATTCAATTCAGTTCAACTCAATGCAATTCACTTTAAACTAATTCAATTCAACTCATTTCAATGCAGTTGAATTTAGTTCAATTCAATTCAATTGCATTCAATTCCATCCAATTTAATTCAAATCAATGCAATTCACTTTAAACAAATTCAATTCAACTCAATTAAATACAGTTGAATTTAATTTAATTCAATTCCATTCAATTTCATTCAATTCCATTCAATTCCATTCAATTCCATTCAATTCCATTTAATTCCATTCAATTCCATTCAATTCCATTCAATTCCATTCAATTCCATTCAATTTAATTTAATTTAATTTAATTTAATTTAATTTAATTTAATTTAATTTAATTTAATTTAATTTAATTTAATTTAATTTAATTTAATTTAATTTAATTTAATTTAATTTAATTTAATTTAATTTAATTTAATTTAATTTAATTTAATTTAATTTAATTTAATTTAATTTAATTTAATTTAATTTAATTTAATTTAATTTAATTTAATTTAATTTAATTTAATTTAATTTAATTTAATTTAATTTAATTTAATTTAATTTAATTTAATTTAGTTTAATTTAATTTAATTTAATTTAATTTAATTTAATTTAATTTAATTTAATTTAATTTAATTTAATTTAATTTAATTTAATTTAATTTAATTTAATTTAATTTAATTTAATTTAATTTAATTTAATTTAATTTAATTTAATTTAATTTAATTTAATTTAATTTAATTTAATTTAATTTAATTTAATTTAATTTAATTTAATTTAATTTAATTTAATTTAATTTAATTTAATTTAATTTAATTTAATTTAATTTAATTTAATTTAATTTAATTTAATTTAATTTAATTTAATTTAATTTAATTTAATTTAATTTAATTTAATTTAATTTAATTTAATTTAATTTAATTTAATTTAATTTAATTTAATTTAATTTAATTTAATTTAATTTAATTTAATTTAATTTAATTTAATTTAATTTAATTTAATTTAATTTAATTTAATTTAATTTAATTTAATTTAATTTAATTTAATTTAATTTAATTTAATTTAATTTAATTCAATTCAGTCCAATTCAATTCAATTCGATGCACTTCCATTCAACTCAATTCAATTCAGATCAACTCAATGAAATTCACTGTATACTCATTCAATTCAACTCAACTCAATTCAATTCAATTCAATTCAATTCAATTCAATTCAATTCAATTCAATTCAATTCAATTTAATTCAATTCAACTCACTTCAATTCACATTAATTTAATTCAATTCAGTTCTATTCAATTCAGTTCAGTTCATTACAGTTCAATCCAATCCAATCCAATTCAATTCCATCCAAACTAATTTATCTGATTCGTTTTTAAAGAAAATTGAAATATAATCTGAATAATGGTGTTATATTTTCGGAGCAATATTGACCCTTTTTAACGGCAAAGGATACAGACAAGAAAATTATATTTTGCTCTAATACTGTATTAATTTTTCTTCAAAAATGTTATCATATTTTCCAACTTAAATAAAAAATCGGAAAAACCCGTAAATAAAACCGAAAATTAACCGGTTTCACCGGTTGTTTCCATTCTGTGAAACCGAAACAAGTTTTACGAAAATGTCATTTGTCGAATAATCCAAAAACTGGTTGTTCGAAAACGTCGGTTTGTTGAACAATCTAGTGAGCAGTTTTATACAGGCAGTGAACTGTACCAGGGTGTATCCATGCCACAGCTGATCGAAACGGTAGTTGGAATTTGACAGCGAAAAAAGTGAATGGAAGAATAAACAATAAACAACGAGAAATAAACCAAGCAACAAATTTAGTTTAAATAGTGTTTGATTGATAGTAATGACAGCTAAATTATGGTAATATGCTTGTTTCATCGATCCAAAATACCATGTTTTTTCTCTGTTCGATATATTTCGAAGAGAAAATCGAAGTCTGTGAATGCAAAACGACTGATGGAGTCTCCTACCTTTTACACTATTTCTGTGCGCTGTCTACACTGAAGAAAACACAGAGACTTAACACTTTCGATAGGGTGTTTACATTGCTGCAATGAAAGAGTCCGTGCATCCGACGACTTTGTGCTTGCTGCAGTGAATTTGTCGGTTGTGGCAATGAATATATACGTAGTCTCGCTTTTGATGAAACTATTCGTCGAGCTGTCGTAACATTTTCTTTCAGTCTACCTTCAAACTCACCCAGGCATGTTATAATTCGCAGACAAAAATTAAATAATAAACAATAATAATAAAATAACAAATGTCATCCCTGATGAAATTAAACAAGATTTCCGCCGCATGATCTGACTTATAAAACGTTGTTTCCAAACTATTCTCTTATTACTTACCATTGATAGATTGAGGAGATCGTTTATATTACGGGAATTATAAGGAAATAATTGTCGACTACTAAGAAAGCATATATTTGTTTTAAATCTCGGAACCTGTTTTTATCAACATACTTCTCACAATTCTTTACTTTCAAACAAATTACGTATTTAATACTAATTGGTGTTTTGATTTAAAAAATAAATACATACGTACATATATAACATTGTTTAAACAAATCTTTCATAAATATAGAAATGTCATAAAATACTATTTTATAACGAGATTCTATTTTATGATCCTGTTCGACATTAAATAGAAATTGGTATAATCCATTTTTATGCTGCGCGTTAAATCGAGTGATAATTTTTGCATAATCGCAGATTATTAGAATTGAAATGATTTTCAAAATTTATTGTCCACTTTGTGTATCATCAAATACATTATGCACATTCTGGAATATCTTTTGTATGTTCAGCATTTTGTTTTTGTATGCAAATCACCAATATTCTGAATTAATAAATGTTTGTGTTGATTGTATTGGTAGTATTTTGAAAATCTATTAATAATGAAACGTTGCTTTGAGTGATTTTAATGTCAAATCATCATTAAGGATCCGTAACGGGTTTTCGAATAAAACTAGGTTTCTAGAACAATAAGAAGTGATTTAGTGTGATATTAGAAGAGACTTGATGTATCAGAAATCTTAGGGGGATTCTGAGTGAGCCATAAAGTTGATGATATCATTTAAAAATTTTAAAAATCTTGGATCAGAGCGATTTGAGCTGTTTGTTTTTTTTTTTTTGAATGAAATTTTTGGGGTTGCTGAATCCGAATCTCGGATTAGATTTTGAAAATTCCCAAAAATGTAATATTTTTCCTTAAGTAATTTTTCTAATTTTAAGGAAATTTTTTCCCGTCTGTGTCACTACCACAGTGACGTGCTTGCTTTTTGAATTAATGCATTTTAGTGCTTGAAATTTTACACTTTCTGGTAGTAAATATAAATATATAATCGTTGTCAAAACACAGATTATACAGCAAGTGGTTCATCCGCCGTCGATACTCGCCATTGTATATAAAAGGACCATATATATTTTTTCGGAGCATTTTTCTCTCGAAGGCTCCCAGTGATGTTTTATCACAGCAAGACATGATACAGGGTCTTATCTCTGAAGTGCTTGCTTAGACCGAAATAACACCTTTTTGGATGTATCGGGTGATTCGTCGTGAGGTTTGATTTATAATGTAAAATAAATCACATAAATTGGAAAGAAAACTTAAAATTTTTATTATTGGTTAAACGAACAATTAATTTATGGCATTTACTGTTTAAAAATGATATCATGTAAATGCTGGCCACGACTACGTCTGCGGTGGTCCATTCGGAAGGTCCAATTTAGGGCGATTCGTTCGAGCATAGCGACCGGTTTCTCGAGAATAACACGAGCAATGTTGGTTTCCAAAACGTCAGTCGTAGCTGGCTTATTCCTAAAGACCTCAGACTTTACATATCCACAGAGAAAATAGTCCAAAGGCGTGATATCGCACGATCTAGGCGGCCAAATTACCGTAGCAAAACGTGAAATTAAGTGCTCACGGATATGAGTTCTCAATAAGTCCATTATTTCACGCGCTGTATAACTCGTAGCGCCGTCTTGTTGAAACCAGAGCTCACCCAGGCCATGCGCTTGAATTGCAGGGAGCACATATTCCGTTAACATGGTGCGATAACGGTTACCATTGACGGTAAAATTCTGATTTGCCTCATATTTGAAGAAATATGGACCAATGATTCCACCAGCCCATTAACCACACCATACCGTTGTTTTTAATGGATATAATGGTAGCTCTTGGTACTCTTCGGGTTGCTCATCAGTCCAAATATGGCAATTTTGTTTGTTTCACGATAAAACCCTGGATTGTCATTGATACGCTGTTGTGGTGTGAGTCTTTCCATGATGACTTGCAAAACGATACTGAATAAAACTGACAAAGCAGTTTGATATGAATCCCTCGTGATCTCTCAAAAAAACCCCTATTGAAAATCAAAATTTACGACGAATCACCCGATACAATTCTCCGTTTGATTTCTAGACTGGCGTTATTGCTTCCGTTGACTGCAGCTTCGAGTTAAATGAATTCCTCCACAACCTCGAAATAATAAAGGTTATCAACGTGCACCCTTCCACCAGAATGGTGAATGTTCTGCTTGTGGAAACCATAAATTTTGTTTTTTGTCTCCATTTATTGCCAGACCCACTTTTGCCGATTTCTTCTCAATTCTCGCCCAATAATTTCAAAGTCACCAGCATTCGCGGGCAGCATGTGACTTTTGCTGCTGATAGTTTCTTTCATGTTGATTGCGGCTTTCTTTTCTCACGATGATCTCAATTAAAATGTTGAAGAGATCGCATTATAGGGTGTCGCCCTGCCTGAGGACTCGCCTCGTACTATATAATTCGGTGAGATTTTTACCAATCTTTACTGAGGCTTTCGTGTCGGTCAGTGTCATTCTACAAAGGCGTGTCACCTTAACAGGAATACCAAGCTCCGAAATAGCTTAAAATAAAAAAAATAAATGGTTTCCCATTACATCCCATGAAGGGGCCGGGGAGAACTTCTCACAATCACTGAGCTGTGCGCTTTTCAGTTTTCACTCACTGATTGGGGCCTACAGTTTTACACCGATTCCGAACGGTATTTTGAGAAGCTTTTTCATGGCTATATACTCGATAGTGTCGGCGTCACTATGCGAGGTGACCGCCGTCGAAAGAAATTTGAAGGTGGTCAGAGCAGGGTTCGAACCCAGGATCTCATGTACAAGAGCGGCGCACACTAACCATTACACCACCGACGGCCATCCGAGATAGCTTAGTACAGTTTTTCCCGTATCGTGCTATTGAAAGCAGCCTTAGAATCCAGAATGAAGTAGTAGGTGCCGATTTGGCTTTCGTGGCTTTTCTCCAGGATTTTTCGGAACGTGAATATCTGGTCGATAGTCGCAAGCCACAGTGATAAGGTCCGATCTGCAATAACGGTCTGCAATAACGGGTATAGTCTTTACGCACGATAGGCCCTTGTATGCGATGGATAAAATGCTTATTCCTCGACAGTTTGTACATACTAGAGTGTCAAAAAACCGGTATTTCGAAAAATTATTTTTCAAAAAATAGGTTTCTGTTTGTTCTAAAAATTAATTTTTCATGATACCGGTTTTCTGTTTTTAATTTAACAAAAACTTGTGGAACATTTTTTTCGTTTCTCTGTATGCGAGGCTTATTCCATGATAGTTATAAAGGGTTTTTCAACAGAGACGCTACAAAAGTAAAGCGATAGGGACAGCAAACGACGCCATATTTTTTCCCGCGCTTTTGGCATTTCTCTTCAGTAAGGTTTGCCATTTCATCATGGAAAGATATACGAGCCAACAACGAGTCGAAATTATTAAAATTTACTTCCGAAATTTGGAGTCAGTGGCCTCAACTTTAAGAGCGGAAAATCATCTTCCGCGATGAGGCTCATTTCTGGCTGAATGGCTTCGTCAATAAGCAAAATATGCATTATTGGTCAGACAGCAATCCACACGTAATTCATGAGTCATCATTGCATCCCGAAAAAATTACGGTTTGGTGCGGTTTAAGGGCCGGCGGCGTTATTGGGCCGTACTTCTTCCGTGATGATCAAGACCGGCACATTACTGTGAATGCGAATCGCTACCGTTCAATGATAACCAACTATTTTTGGCCCCAATTGGATAATATGGACTTGGAGGACATGTGGTTCCAACAGGACGGCGCCACAAGCCACACAGCGAATGCCACAATCAATTTATTGGAAACCAAGTTTGGTGAACGTGTTATCTCACGAAATGGCCCAGTCGATTGGCCGCCTCGGCCGTGCGATTTGACGCCGTTAGATTATTTCCTGTGGGGCTACGTCAAGTCTATGGTCTATGCCAACAAGCCAGCGACGATTGATGAACTTCGTACGAATATCGAACTTGAAATTGCAGCAGTATCGGCCGATTTATGCTTGAAAACTGTCGAAAATTGGGTTCAGCGTCTGGACTTCTGCAAGCGTGCCCGTGGTGGCCATGCAAAAGAAATCGAGTTCCATACATAATGACATCGAACGTACTTTCACAGGACTAAAGAGTTTCATTGGTATCTAAAACCGGTTTTGTTTTATTTAAAAAAAAACTTTTGTAGCGCTCTTATTGAAAGCCCCGTTACATACGAGAGTTTGAAAAAACCGTTAGTTTTTAAAACCCGGATTTTGGTTTGTTCGAAATATGAATATTTCAAGATACCGGTTTTCGGTTTGTTCGAAAACTCAAATTTTCAAGATACCGGTTTGCGGTTTTTAATTTCACAAAAACCGGCGGAATCGTTTTTTTTTTGTGGTTTTTTGCTTTAAATTAAATTACAATACATTTGTTGAGTGATCATTTCATTTACTTATTCGCGGTTACACTCAAAATTTCACAACTCTATTTAAATATGACAATTACGTTTAAAGTTTACATAAAAAATTTATATCATATTCCAATTTGGCATGCGTGTTCAATATAAAATTTAAAAGTTTTATTCAAATTAACATTAAAATAATTTAAATTCAAAATTCATATTCAAATTTGAAGGGGATTTTCAGGTATGAAAATATTATTAGGTTTAAAACATTTAGTTACTTATATAAAATAATTTTAATTTTGAAATTTGAATAAAAAAATTTTTGAAACGCTTAACTAATTTATTTTTTTTATATTATTATTATGAATTTTTATACAAGTTTTTAAAATGATTTTATATCATTTTAAAAATTGAATAAAAAACTTGTTTTCAAATGTCATTTAGAAATTATTAAAGCAAAGATCATAATTGAAAATATAAACCATGTTTCTTAACTCGAAAATTTCATTAAAATTTGAAAATCATATCATTTAATATTAGGGTTTTTAAGGATATTAATATAAACTACGTCAAACCCGATTAACCTACTAACCGACGGCAAATAACTGGTTTCAGGTTTGTTCGAAAATTACGTTACCGGTATACGGTTAATAGCAAAAACACTGATTAACCGATTGTACCGGTTTTTCGGTTTCGGATTTGGACACTCTAGTACATACACACGGGTCGCCTTTTTCTCGCAATCACTGCGGCCATATTCAAAAGTTTTGAGTTTTCATCAGAAATGTAACCTTAAACTCAATATTATCAAACTCACAGGGACAAAGGACTTATATGATATTCCCTGTTATTCCGAAGACATGGTATCCCATTACATCCCACGAAGGGATTGGTGAGAGCTTCTAACAACCATTGAGCTCTGGTGAGCCTTATGGTTTTATATTCATTGTTGGGACCTACAGTTTTACACCTGTTACGAACGGTGTTTCAAGAAGCTTTTTTATGGCTAAATGCTCGAAAATGTCGCCGTCACTAACAGAGGCATCAGTCATCGATAGAAATGTAAGGTGGTCAGAGCAGGGATCGAACCCTCGTTCTCATGAACAAAAACAGCGCACTCTACTATAGCAGAATTTTAAGGCTAAAAAACTGATCTTCGGATTTTGAGTGTAAAACTTCTTGACAATTTCCTTGTAATTTGTGACATTCGTCAAAGTCAAACATGCTCAGTTGGAATTGTCATTTGATCCTGCAAAGACTACGAAAGACTAACTTCTGGTTGTATGGATACGCTCATAAGAACAATTTTATCATTTGGTCTGATGAGTACCAAACACAATACAATAGCCGCTAATTTATCTAGCAAAATGCACCTTCGGTGCGGTTTATGGGTCGGCGGAATAATCGGTCTGTGTTCCTCCTATTTATTTTGCAATGTTGCCAAACTCTCACCGGACGCCGTCTATAAATGCAGTTCCTTGTATTGGAAACAGCGAACAGTGCTTGATGATATTTGACTAATCTTGTTGACATCATAAATATAGGGAATACACTCATCAGAAGCTGATTCAACATAAGGACTGTTGTGCTGGAAAACGAATTATCTCTGTTGTATATAGTTCGATCTACTGGTCAAGTTACAATAAATGGATGTGAATCTTTGCCCAGCCTTTTAAAAAAGCTAAATGGTTTCCCATTACATCCCATGAAGGGACCGGGGAGAACTTCTCACATTCAGTGAGCTGTGCGCTTTCAAGTTTTCCCAATCAGTGACCTACAGTTTTATTCCGATTCCGAACTGTATTTTGAGAAGCTTTTTTCATGGCTATGCGAGGTGACCGCCGCCGAAAGAAATTTGAAGGTGGTCAGAGCAGGGTTCGCACCCGGGATCTCATGTACAAGAGTCGCGCACACTAACCATTGCACCACCGATGGCCACAGCCCAGCACTTTAGTACGGTTAAATACTCAAACTTCAAGTATGAGGTCACGAATCTCAGAGGAACAATTCCCATGGAAATAGCCATAAAATTGTGATACACGACGGAATACATTTCGATGAAGTTCCAAGGGTAAAACACAGTAGACTCCAGCGATATCTCTTTTCACCACCATCAATCACACTCTTTGATACACAGTCTAGAAGCTCGAAGGTGGTCTTAGGAACACCAGTCCAAATATTACAGTTTTATTCCATATACGGAAGGATGTACGTAATATATATATATAGAAAGTGAAGTGGAGTGAAAACCCTCCTATACCGCTTAAAACCCCCAAATACTTGGTAGCTTCATTCGCCCGATTAAATACGTTTTTATTCCAGTAGGCATCACAATGTACAAAAAGTACTAGCACATTAATTTGAAAAATCTAAAAAATTGTAGACAAGGTGGTGAAAAAGTAACGTCATAATGTCAATGTGCTTTAGTTTTTGCAAATGCCGTCAAATGTCAATAGTGGTCTTCATGAAAGCTCAAAAGAACCTCGTAAACTTGAAAACATCGTAAACTTGCACAGCAAACCTCAATTTCCCATACAAAGCGACTTGCACAAAAGTGGAAAGTTTTCGAGGTAAATTTACTGAGCAAACCTGGAAAAAGAAACGTGAAAACTTTTGACGTTTTAATGTCAATATTTTTGTATTGAAAAAAAAGAGAAGGTTTTTGATTTATGTGAAAAAAATAAAATAATGGAATAGGTAAAGCATAGACTAATACTTATAGTAGACCCAATAGTTCTCCCACCAAATTTATGACATTTGGCCTGGTGTGATATGAACGTTGGATGTCGAACAGAATTGCTTTAATAATACCAGATAGAGGCAATGGTTCAAAACAACGAACAAAATAACAACAACGGCATTTCGTTTAGTGTGTTAAAATTATTGTGTTAAATACAACACAAATGTATGCTAATAATAACAGTTAATAAAAAAAGTGTAAAACACTTTTCCATTTCACAGTTTTTCACCAGAACGACATGAAAAATTAAAACAAGAAGCTATTGTAATTCCCCCTGGTGTATGTCACTTTTCGTCAAACATCTCTCTATCACACCAACCGCATCACGAAGAGTGTGAAAGAAAACGTCAGTAAAGCATATACATTTAATTTTACTTTGTTTATTTACTTTATCAGCCTTTTTTTACAATTGCGGCATAGATACACTGAGCAACTTTATTTGGTGCCTCACGAAACGCTTCGGGGCAAACTTATGCTGAGCAAAAGTTCTAGGTTTTCTTGTTTGCATGAATACCACTAATGTGTTTTGACATCTATATTGTAGAAAGATAGAGAATTATTTAACAAGAAGCAATGGATCGATACACACCTGAAGAACATGGAATTATTGTTACATCTTATTCGACCAATTTTCGGTCTGCTGTTTTAATGCAGCGTGATTGTCGTCGTCGTTTTCCTCGCCGTTGTGTATCATGTACCCGAACAATTAAGCGTTGCCTCGTGCAAACTGTCGCAAAAAGTGGACGGCCTCGTATTGCATGTTCGACGGAGAACTTCGCTGCTGTGGCTAGGACATCAAAGCGAATCCACAAACATCGACGAGACGACGATGCACCTAATTAGGCATCAGCAGACTTTAGTGAAAGACTTGAAGATATTCCTGCACAAAGTGAAAGCCGTTTACGAATTGCTGCCTCAAATGAGACTAACTTACTACCATGCTCTGTTAAACTTGAGGCAGGAAAAGGAAGATTTCGTGTTCAAAACCATTTCCACAAATCCCATTTCCACTTATGTGGTTATGTTAACAATCACAATATGCGTTGCTAGAGCACAGAGGGCCAACAAGAAATTCAAGATGAGCCATTGCATACCCTCAAAGTGACTTTTGGTGTGGTAGTGAAAGTGATTGCCCCTTATTTTGAGAACGTCGATGAAACCACCGTAACCGTAACTGATGAGCGTTACAGGCACATATTAAACGAGTTTCTTTTCCGCAAGTTGCTGAATTGGGTATCGATAATTGTTGGTTCCAACAGGATGGAGCCACCGCTCACACAGCTGAAGCAACGATTGTGATTTTGAAACACCAATTTCCGGGCCAAGTGATTTCCCGTTTTGGAGATTTGAACTGGCACTCCAGATCGCCAGATCTAACGGCGCCAGACTAGTCCCTTTGAGGCATTTTAAAAACCCGCGTTTACCTTCAACAAACTACAAACCTTGCAAAAGTTGAACAATAACATTCAAGAAGTAATTGAAGCAATATTGTTACATTAAGAAATTCAAATAACTTTTTTTTCAGTGTATGGAATTCAGTTTCCTTTTATTCATGTTAAAGCTCATTAAATTTTATTAAATATAGCTTAATTAGTTTTAAAATTAATGGAATTTAAACGCACCCTGCGCGTTGATGCAGGTGCGGCATCTTACCAAAACGTTGTTCATTATTGCTTGGAGAGTTGAGACAGGAATAACCGCAATTGTTTCTCAAATGGATTGCTTTTGTTCCTTCAAATTTGTTAGTTTTGCTTTGTAGACTTCCTGTTTGTAATAACCCCACAAGAAAGCAGTCAGGTGCAGTAAGGGCTTACTGGGAAATTTTCATCGAAATTCTGTCATAACAGGCCGGGCTATGTGAGTAGTTGCACCATCTTGCTGAAACCACACAGAGTTGAAAGAAATTCGAAATTAACGGTCTCCAGTAACCGTAACGGTGTGACCGTTTTCTTCGAAGAAGTGATGAAACTGCACACCACACTATGGCACGAAGTGGATGCAATTCCGTCGCATGGAGTATCTGTGGGTTGGAAGCACTCCATATTCGACAATTTTGTTTGTTTATGTTGCTGTTTAAATCGAAATGGGCCTCGTCAGTCATCAAAATACAGTTCCTTCCTCTTTCACCATTTGAAGCATCTTCTGGAAAAATTCCAAACGAATTGGGAAGTCTGCTGCATTCAGTTTGTTGGCCATTTGAATTTTATATGGGAATAAGTCCAAATCTTTGTGCATAATTGACTACAATGACTGTCTGCTTATACAAATTTGAGCAGATAAGCTTCTTGTCGAAACTATTGGATTATTTTGTATGGCAGCAGCTACGGGGAAGGGTTTCGATGGTAAGGTCTTCTGTTGACTGTCACATGCTCGGCAAAATTGTTAACAAGTCTCATTTTGGTCCATCTGCTCGGAGGATTGCCGCCAAACGTGCGCCTATACTCTCTTTGGACCGAAACTACGGACTCCAGTGCGTGATAGCGGCGGACAATCCAAATTCTTGTTTCAGTGTCCCAGTTACCCATTTTTTTTCAAATCTAAAAATCAGTCTGTAAAATAAAAGAAAAATTAACCAGATTCATTAAATAGAAAAAAAATACTCCAGACAGTTGTCCGAGGCCTTCGGTCACGGACTGTCCCCGCAGACTGTGTCAGAGACACGGCCATTAAGTTTAACGTAGAATACGCCATCCGATAAGACAGAAAACATATAGCTATAACAATAAGTGATAAATAACATAAGCAAATGAATTTATTTATTTGATAGTTACTTTTGATAATATACATAAGCTTATGATAGGAAATATAAGATAAATATGTTTTTAAATTAAAAGAGTAAGGATAAATGATAAATAACAGACGCAAATCAATTTGATTTATATTTTTTATAATTATATATCCATGTTAAATTCAAATTTAACATTTTGTTTCACTTAAATACATAAGTAAATATACGAAATTCCTATATTTCATCAATCAAAACAACAGCCGAAGGTTTGTGTCCACACTGAAACAGCAGCATAGTTGTGTTCACGCTACAAACTACAAACACTTAACCAAACACCACACATATGTTTGAGTGTATGTGTTCAAACAATTTTCATTTGAGAAATTTAAATATTAGGAAGATATCAACCAATATGAAATGTATATCAAACGAAAGATAACATCTTCATTTACCCACAAAAAAAATTTTAAAAAAAGTTATCTCGCCGTTTCCTCATAATCAATGAAATAAAGATTACAACAATAACAATCTGACATGACTCCCTATACCGTAAGATAAGACGTATTCTACGCCAAAAGTTATTAAATTATTTTTTTTGATAGCGGCTTTCATCAGCCACTCTGTACTGTGCGAGCAACAATGCAAAATGTCGTAGAACAAGCACCAATTTGCATCAACTGAGGAGGTGGTGTACAACTTGTTCAACTTAATGTAATAAATTTTACATCTTGAAATAAACTTTTCGGGACAACAGAACTGATTTGTTTTCAAATCCAAGAAAATGGTAGGCATTTCACATTATGACAATACTTTGGCGCCATCTTCTGGTTATCCTTTAAAAATTTTCTGTGATCACGTGGAAAATTAAAATCAAAAGTCTTAACAAATCACCCTTTACCTGCTGGAACTATTAATCGAATTAATCGAACTTATTTTGTTAGTTGTACTTTCTACCACGCTGATCATTATGGAATATCAGCCCAATTTTTTTCTTAGAGATGACGAATAGATGTTCTTGTCGGAACTGGCACTTGAATATATGAGAATTTAAGAATGGAAGGATAACCACAAATTTATATGTCATATCCCACTACTATCACCATACGCCGGGACGCAACAATATTCCACTTAATGCCTGAATTTCGCTTTAACTTTGAAATATTTACTTTGTGACTGCGAACACAGAACTATAAACAGTCAACGATCAATGATCTATTATGAACATCAGATATATGTGAGTTTTATAAACTTCTGACATGTGTGTGTGTCAAAATATCAATTCGATCAAAATTTAGACTAAGTGGATCATAAAATCTATGACGGTGATAAAAACTACTAATTACCCGCGATAGAAGAGCAGCACTAAATTCACGTAGCAGATGATTACCCGCAATATTTATGAGCTTCCAAGATTTTTGCGTTGAACACAGGAGTGATCTGTGCCTCATAAATCATTTAGTTAAAAATTAATGATCAATTTATAGGTGACAGATCATGCTGTTGTAATTTATTTGTAATTAAGCGCTGCATTTATTGTTTCACTCAATAATTACAAAGACTCAAATACTAGAGATCCATCAGGTCGGTCATTGTGTTTTTAATGAAAGGAATCGAACATCTGGAAGTTGGAAGTACTAAACGCCAAGAGTATAATTTTGTCGCTGAGGTTTGATAAACACATGTGAAATTGTTACGGTGAATGTGTAATTTATGTAAATACATACAGTGACGAGCAAAATTGTAACAGATTTTCCATAATGGAAGTTTAATACTTTAACTGTTAGCAGCGTTTAAACTTAGAATTGTATAAATTTCTTTTGATTTGGTCTCTTTCATAACCAACATTTAAATATACAACAATTATAAATACATGTTTAAAAGAGTGTAATATGTAAACAAACCCCAATGTTACAATTACGCACTGTCTTCAATGTTACAATATCAACTGAAAAATTTGTTAAAAAAGATACACATTTTCAGAGAACTTTTACTTAAAATGTATTTCATAATTATTTTCTTTAAATGTATTTGCCAAAGCCTTGTCTTTCAGAAAACTGTAAAAAAGTTTATAGGTTTCTTCGAAATAGCTAAAGGCAATATGAAATGGATCATGGTACCTTTTCGAAAAAATATTGTATTTTTTACAGGTTGAAAAAAGTCGGCATTTCTACACGCCTTGATACATTTTTACAATGCATTCTTTATTGAAGCATTTCGAGTTCAGTGGTGTTCTCAGAAATTATCGTTTCCCTCAAATGGTCGAGTTCTAAACAAAAAGCTGAAATAATTCAAACAACAAATTTACAATTTTAAATTTTGATAGAAAATATCTTAATAATGATAAAACATATTCCGCAACTCTTAGGCTATTTTGTCTTGCATAGTAGATTCGGCCTATAATTGTAGAAGTACGAAGCTTTGAAATTTTCAACAACACCAAAGTGCTCAATTTTGACACCCTGTAGCACCAATTGTGTTGGCACAGGGTAACTCTAAATACATATATATATTTATATTACTCTGAAAGCCTGACTCCTTCACTACAAATATCTAGTACATTCCAAATTGATCAGAACAATCTTTTAAAAGTTGTGATATTGTTTGTAGAATGGCACTGATCCTCACGAAATCTTGAGTAAAGATCAGTGAAGATTTAGTATGAGTACGAGACTAAGTCTGAGGCAGAGTGACACCCTATCATGCGATCACTTCAACATATTAATTGAGATCTTTGTGTGAAAAGCTGCAGTTATCACGAATAAAACTATCAGCAGTAAAAGCCACAAGCTGCTCGCGTATGCTGACGATTTAGACATCATTTGGCTGAATCTGCGAGATGTTACTGCAGTATTTTCGAGAATTGAAAACGCCATAGCAAAAGTGGGTTTGGCAGTACCTCGTTTACAATACAAACTTAATGGCTTCGACAAGCAGATCAAACTAGTCATGCCAGTGAGTGTGTATTGAACTGAATTGTCTATTATTTCCAAAAAAAAAACTAAACCCTTTTTTCAATTAGAAAAATGTTCATGACTTGTAAGCTTGTAGTATGAATTTCTCATACATTAATCAAAAAACTAACAAAAATCGGTCATAAAAAATTCAAATTCAAATAAAAATTTTTTAAGAAAAGGTAATTTGTTTAAGAATATGAATAGGTATTTTCTTTTTTTCAGAAAAGGCACTTACATATTTAAGAAAATATTATTTTTTTAAACATCCTTCACTTTGGCTTTTGTAAATTTACCTTTTTATTGGGCTCAAAACTACAAAATATGTATACTAAATATTGGTTACAGGCTCCACCTAGAAATCTTCCCATTAAACAATAAATTTCCCAACATATTTAATTATTAATTATTATTACTAATAATTTCTTTTTCTATGATCCAAGCCGTTAGTCAAGACACAAACCGAATCAAAAGTAAACAATATGCGTAGTAGATAACATAGATAAAGGAAATAATAGATATAGCGCGCCCATTGTCAACTTTGTTCACTAGGTGCTGTCCTGTACAACTGTCACTTTCAATAAAGTTTCCCATAATTCTCATTGACGTTTATTCAAAATTGTGGGAAATTTTTATGAAAGTAATTTAAACAAGGGAAAATGTGACAAAATTTAAATGATTTCATATAACAGCATTTGTGTCTTATGTAAAAAGCAATATCAAAGGAATGAGGCTGATGCTGGGATATCAATAGAAGAAAACCCGTAAGACCGTCCAAAGATGAACATGCCTGAACGCATTTTTAGTCTAAAGACTTCCCCGCCCAAAAACTATATCAACTTCAGTGGTCGCAGATGCCAAATCCGTTAGAGTGTCTGAGGACTCTCAACAAGGAATGGTAGCTGAACCGGAGGAAGAACCAATTTATTAGGCTATAGTCGGTGGTGACATTGCTTTGCAATTCGATGGCCATTAGATATTCTACTTTACGTAACGTGTTGTATTCTTGTTTCGAAGTGATATTTTTGAGGAAAATAATTTTTCCTTTGGATATGGAATTTTAGATTTGTATTGTCATATTTTTTGACTTTTTGTTTTGGGATCAAAAAAAAATCCCATTTATTGCTTTCAACAACATCTAGAAAATTACCCACTACACTAAAATTTTCCCAACACTTGTGCTTCATATATTTGTTTACTTTATCTATGGTAGATAATAGTGGGTTTCATAGATAAATAAAAAACCATATATGGTGAAAGATAAGTGGTGGATTTGAAACTAAAGTGAAATTTTCTAGATGGCGCTGGAGTGGTGGCTATGGCAATTTTCCCTGGAAACAAAAACTATTTAAAAAACTATATAACCATGTTTTTTTGCCTTTTGTATTTTGAAGAAATATCAATAGCGATATGCTTTTCTATTATTTATATTCTATTTTCAAATCTAAACAACAGAATCGAAATAGAAATAATGTTTGAGTGCTTTTTCGTCGCATCCGAGTGAAAAATGGTCGTACGGAAACAGCATGTGCCCTCTGGTGAAAATGGTGATTAGGCAAATGAGTCATCTATGGTTTTCATTTATCTATGTGGGTTGCACAAAATTTAAAATGGAGAATTTTAGTCGATGTTTGCAAAATTTGTTACAATTAAACAGCAAAATAGCTGACAGACATTCGATTCCACTCACAAGAACCACAAAGTGCAACATCAGATGAGCGAGTTGGGTCATCATTACAGTTGGGTAGCTCGAGAACGATATAATTCATTTAGGGTGACCAGACATGTTCGCACGATAATAATCTACATGTTCGATATGGCGATTACGTTCGTGATTAATACGACCGGCCACCTTAAATGAACGAGTTCGAGAACTACTGAACGTGTTCGACACTAGTCAACATCTCGTATATTCTAATCTATGAATAATTAACAAATGATTAATCAGCTAAATTTTGTCGATTAAACAAGTGTGAAGAATGCAGCTATTATTGGAATCAGTGATGGGAAATGTGGAACCAGGTGTGGTACAATTAACTATAACTGTTTGTGTACAATGGTACAATCAATTTAGTTGAAAATAGAAATATGATACATATTAATAACGAAGATATCGCAGTTGTTTAAATGGCACAAATAAGTAAGTACAACAATATAATATTTGTACTAAGTATCCCTATTTTTTTTTTATTAGTGTTATTTATTATTATTTTATTGGTTAATGAATATTATCTATTCCTCATGCTAAAAATGTTGTGGAAAGTGAAATAATGCGTAGACTTCCGTAAAATTCTTTGTCAACAATTGTTCAAATTAAATAATTTGAATTTATATAATTTGGTACAATCGGGTTACTTTTGGTATAATTTCTTATGGCCAGTTTTTCGCTCAGTGGTGATCTTCGTTTCTTAGTTAATTTCTGGTTAAGCATCGTATTGTGTTTTTCAGTCATTGTTTAACTATGATTTAACCCACAATGTAGGTTGGCTAACTTTAAGTCAGATCCATATGATTTTGACAATCAAATTACTGACTGTCAAAATGAGAAATGTTAGATTGTATAAAATATATGATTCTGTTTTGCGTATTTGTACACACATGTTGAGCCTAGATCGTTAAATCATTGCGCCTTTATAGTTTTTTACACATTATTGTTTACATAACTTCGATTTTATGCATCTATTTCTTATTTTACATAATTCCATTTTGTTTGTTCCCCTTTGTTGTTTTGGTATTTATCCCAAACTAGTTGCTTTTTCCAATAAGAATACATGGGTTGCCATAATCGTTAACAATATAGCGACTTACATTAACTCACCACTGAAAAACAAAATGCAAAGTTAACCTCGAATTAACTTTCAATTACGATTAAGTAATCTTATAGTTAACTACCCATTTAACAACTGGCTATTAGAGATTTTGGAACTAAGCTATAAGTGGCTGGAAATAAACCATATGTTTTAACAAACATTTAAATGATATTTATTGACATTTGATTGATGGTTATGCATTTTAAATTACGTTTGATTAATGATAATGTCTTTTAAATTATGTTTGATTCTTGGTTTGCCATCTAAAGGATGAATTCTACGAGAACTCCAACTATTCCAGTGACTTGCAAAGTTTTCTGGTTTAAGAATACGACTATAGCACACACTTGGTACACGGTAATAATCTCCCGTATATCCGAAGTTTTGGGGTCCATAACTCCGAAATTAGGAGTCGGCCTCATGTTTTGTATTTTACATTTTTGCCTAAAACAGCGTGTTCAACAACACCCAACAAATATCTTTCGCTAGGACAGTGGAAGCTACACTAGGCCGTGGGGTTTTTTTTTAGCCCGATAGAAATTTAAATTGTAACAAATAACACAAAAAACTAAATTTTAATCAAAAAAATATTTTTATTCGAAATATCAAAGATCGACTAAGTAGGTGGAAATTCGACGATAGGTTACTGGAAGAATTCGGGTTGCGCTGTGCGATTTGCATACATTTCCAAACGTTTAACCAACCAAGAGTAGGTACTAAACACATCACCAGAGAGTATTGTTGTTGAAAATTGTGGCAATTAAATCGATGGGAACAAGGGACAAGTGAACAAAATCAAAATGTCACTTCATTTCAAATTGAGAAAATTAAATAATTTTCTAATTCGCTAATTAATTTCTAACTAGACTTCAGGTTTTTTCTATGAGTAAAATAAAAGGTGTTACATACTCGTATTATATTTGTATATGGTTTATACTCTATCTTTGAGGTATTTTTCCTCTAAACACAACCATAGACTAATTCATACATAGATACTTTTATTTTCTTATCTAACGTTTCATTTCAAACTCTTCGTCGTAGGTTTGTGGAAATGAGAGAAATAAAATTTAAAATTAACTTACAGCAGGTGGAGTTACAAAATATGTTCACTTAACTTTTTCATGTCGTTTTGGCGTAGAACTGAAAAGTTTAAATGTATTTTGCACTTTTTTGTTGACTTTTATCGTTGGTATACATTTGTATTGTATTTAACACAACTAGTTTGCCACAAAAACGTGAAATTCGGTTGTTGTTCCTTTGATGAACGTTGTTTAATATTGCCTCTATCTGGTATTATTGAACCCATGTTTTCCACCATCCAATGTTTACTTTCCACCGTACCTATGACGTTTAATTTATTGAGAGAATACAAGTATCTATGTATGGATTAGTCTATGAACACAACAAGTATCATTGTCGATATTTTTTGTCATTGTAATCTTTTTTTTTTTAATTTTATCGAATGTTTGTTTTTTCATTTTCCGGTATTTGCCAGTGTTGCCATCATACTAGGTCAAATGATCGTGTAATTAACAAGACATTTACGTTGCTGAATTTAAAATTTTTTCTTATATTCGACGATGTTGATGCTGCGGCAATGAAATATTTAATTGAAAGTTTGCAGGACCATTTAATTACACTGTTTGGGGTGTAATTTCCAAGGGCCTACTTTCAAAAAACAATTAATTTCAGTTTGCATTTGGGTGTCATTTCGTGGGGCGTAATTTGCTGATGCCAATTGTTCAGAGTTTGAGATTTACATTTTTTCACTTTCAATTACCAAACATTTTAAATTGACGCACCGACAGCGTGAACTCCCGGGAATTTCGTTGGTTTTCAATTTCGCTTTCCCAGAAATTTTATCCGGGAAATTTCCAAAAGAATAGAATGGAAAAGTTTTGTAAAAAAAAGTGTAATCTACCATGCTCTTCTCACACTAGCGTACACTTAATTTATATAAAATTGTTGTCTTTTCCTTCAAAATTAAAATGTTTGAGCGCTTGGTCGTTTTTTTTAAATAATTTTGTTCTCCAATATTTCGCTGCCCTTTGGGTAGCATCGCCAGGAAGATCAGTATAACTATTAAAATAGTAGTTCACTGAAGTAAAATAGATTATTCGCAGCGATGCGACGTATTCATTAGTTAGTTTACATTGCTGCAATGAAAAGATTCGTACTCTTGACGATTATATCATTGCTGCAACAACGCATGTTCTACAAGATTTTTTGAATATTCATCGCTATGCTGCTCCGCCAACTTAACTTTTGTTGCTGCGCGTAATACAATATTTATGCAATTTGCAGATAAAACCATTTTTGATAATTTAATCAATAAGTTTTCGAGATTTAAGCTCGGGTTATTTGGGCATCTTATGCATTTTACAGTATTATATTTGTTTCCTACTGTATCTTGTCAAACATTTAATGTCAACGAAACGAATGTGTTACTGCAATGTATAAGTTGTTAAAGCGGCGAAACTGATTTATATCTATTAAAGGCATGTACTTGTCGTAAGCAACTCTGTGTTTACACCAATTTTTTCCCAAAATAAGTCGCGCGATATTCT
This sequence comes from Phaonia tiefii, assembly GCA_963931995.1. Taxonomy (NCBI): domain Eukaryota; kingdom Metazoa; phylum Arthropoda; class Insecta; order Diptera; family Muscidae; genus Phaonia; species Phaonia tiefii. The sequence goes on along the minus strand of OZ008369.1, from coordinate 96,005,749 downwards.
GCTAATTCAACCCCTACGATGATCCAGATCAATATTATATTTCAACTGTATATAAATAACAGGAGGATTTGTTGAATCCAGATTTATAACCAACTACAAAAATAAAAATAATTCAAAAATGGAGCACTTTTTTTGAAGGAAAAAATATGCATCAGTTCAATATTATATTCTAGTACTATATTTTATTATATTTCTACCATAATTTGTTCGTGAACATTTTATTTAAACCCATCATGGTGGACATAATCCTCAAATTGCATTGGGGATTGTTTCAGTTGGTGGTTATGTCACGGCACCGAGTCTAGCGGAAAATAAGCATAATTCTCCGATTGGTTTCCAGGCGGACGTTATCACACCCGTTCACGGCCGCTCCAAGGTAATAAATTCGCCCACTATCTCGAGATTATAACGGTTATCAAGCTCACCCCTTAATATAAACGGGTGTACCCCGTACGTCTATAAACCAACTTTCGTGATTCTCAATTCTCGAAAATATTGCAGTAACTCTCGCAGAGTAACGGAGGTTCCGATAAAGCCATTGCCCAGGACATACTAGGAAGTAGTGAGCTACCCGGACTGCCCTATGAAGGAATCATTTCTGATCACTCCCAAATGTGTGGCTATCTGAAGCCTTCCACCTCCACTGTCAGTCCCATGTCCACGCAAGACAGACCTACTTTTAAGCTTATGGAATTTATTCTAAACTAAATTAAATCTTTTTTTACGAAATCGACACCAATAATTGCACCTGACAATGTGCCAGAAAGCGGTCAAAGTACAAACTGACACATTACAGTTGTGTATTTGTCGGTTATATGTGTATAGGGTGCCCCAGTAAGAACGCACTTTTCCATTTTAAAACAAAAACGCTTATTTTCTGAGATAGTTCTAATTTTTTGTATGGTAAAGAAGACATGTTCCGATTAAGTATGGAATAAAATATCCGTCAAATGGACCCCACGGCTCTGATGATAGGCCATTACTCTTTTCATAAAATTTTCCATGACTTTTCACAGAGATGTGGCTGTATCTCACCGATGACACGTTGTTTCTTGGATTTGAGCTCAAGAATTTCTTTATTCTGATTTAATTTAAACTCGAGATTTCACAAAACCCCAAAGAAAAAAATGATCGTTAAATCGAAATGATCACATGTCTTGGAGGCCAGCTGACATCAGAATTTTTTCAGATAATTTATTCTGGAAATCGTTGCAGCAATAAATCAGTTGTTTAATGCGCGGTGTGGTAGCTGACGCCGACTTGCCATCCAGTTGAAGGTATAAGAACTCTGTTATCATGTTCCTGTAACGAATGCCCTTCAATCACTGAATTTTAGGCTTCATCTTCAAAAAAGTAAGGCCCAATCACGCCGTCTAACCAAAATCCGCACCAGACAGTTGCACATGGTAAAATATGTAAGGTAAACGCAGTAGGAATTGTACAACAAAAGCAGGCCTTTTTTTTGTATGGTGTACATAATCTGTCAAATTTTTTTACATGTGTGTATCTACTGTAAAAGTAAACAAAACGGTACACAAATAAAATACATGTGAATTTGACATAAGAGAAACACATAAGCAAGAAAAATGTTCAAATCAGCTGTTCTAACGAGTTTACCTTGCTTATTATACCATGTGGATGCATTTTTTTCTCATGGATTGCATGAGTATTTTCTGAGCCCCAAATTCGACAATTTTGTATATTCAAAAAGTCATTCAGATGGAAATGCGCTTCATCGGAGAACATAACTATTTCTTTTGAATAATTGCCTTTGACTTCACTTTGCTCCATTACCCATTCAACGAATTGCCGGCCCTTTCCATGGTCTGCTGGGTTGAGCTCCTCAGTACGATGAATTTTGTACCCATGAAATTTGAAGTTGTTGACAACGATGCCAAATTGATGTTTTCGGGTTTTCAGCGACACTCTCGTTTACAGCAGCAATGTTTTCATGAGGCCGACCGGTATATTAGTTGTGTTTTGGTTACAAGCAAGCGATTGTCGCTTGCTAAGTTGCAAAGAAAACGGCAATTTAGCGATAAGTCATTTTATTCAAAAATATGAATAAGGGTTGAAAACGGTAAAAGATGTCAAAAAAAAAATTTGTTTAAACTTAGCGAAAATGATTCTCGTCGCTAAGTTCTCGCTAAGTCTTCGCTAAGTGCTTCATACAAAGCAAGCGAATATATAAGCAAGCGGTGTAACCAAAACACGCTTATTGACGCACAATAGTCTTACTGTCCATAACCAACGTAGTTTCTTCAAACATGTTGATCACTCTTCGAATGGTTGACACATTAGGTGCACTTTCTCGACTGAAAATTCTTCAAATTTTAATAATAAGTTATAATAAGTTTTCACAATTATAAAGCGTTGGTCTTTCGTAAAGCGCTCCATTTTTAATAATCGGAAGAAACATACACTCCGGTTCACTTATTTAAAGGCACTAAAAATTCCATATTCAGTAGCCTGTATCTTTTGCAATTTGTAACCGATTGAAAAATTTTAAAATGGAAATGGAAGCTAGATATCTTGATATATAAAAAATCATGACAATAGTGGTTTCTTAACTAAATAGCTTCTTTTGGGCAATTTATAAAAAAAGTCCAAAAATGTGCTAATATTCTGAATCACTTGAATAAAGGCACTTTATTATTTTTAAAGTAAGCGATTATTTTTTGTAGGGAGCGTTTGTTTATTACAATTTATTAAATCTTAATTATTTTACGAGTCAAAATGGCAAAACAAAAAAAATTACAGCAGACAGTTGTCCGAGGCCTTCGGCCACGGACTGTCCCTGCAGACTGTGTCAGAGACACGGCCATTAAGTTTAACGTAGAATACGCCATCCGATAAGACAGAAAACATATATAACAATAAATTCATTTGCTTATATTATTTATCATTTATTGTTATATATGTTTTCTGTCTTATCGGATGGCGTATTCTACGTTAAACTTAATGGCCGTGTCTCTGACACAGCCTGCAGGGACAGTCCGTGGCCGAAGGCCTCGGACAACTGCTACTGTAATTTTTATATTTGCCAACGGCATTTGATTCAAGTCCGTTTAAAAAAAAAATATTATGTTCAATTTTTTTAAACTTAATTTAATTTATGTATTTTAATTAATATTTTTATTGAAATAAGTTCTGCGAATGTTGAGAGGGCCGCCCTAATATTAAAAAAGGTTTACCTTATCGAGTCTTCGCATTAGCATTCGAGCGTTGTGTGAAAGCTTTACGCTTTACAATTCAAAATTAATGTTACAACAGCTTTATTGAAGCTTTCGCAAAAAAGCTTTATTACGTTAGCTTACTGTTTGTTTCACTTTTTACTAGATACATGTTGCCAAGCAACATTAGCTTGCTGTTCGATTCACTTTTTACTAGATACATGTTCCTACGCAATGTTGAGCAACCAAAAACACTCAACCTAACACCACACATATGTTTGAGTGTATGTGTTTAAACAATTTTCATTTGAGAAATTAAAATACTAGAAATATATCAACCAATATGAAATGTGTATCAAACGAAAGATAACATCTTCATTTACCTACAAAAAAACTTTTAAAAAAATTCATCTAGCCGTTTCCTCAAATTCAATGAAATAAAGATTACAACAATAAAAACCTGACATGACTCCTCATACCGTAAGGTAAGACATATTCTACGTCAAAAATGTTAAATCTATCGGAAAAAACTAAAATCGATGTCCGTTCTGAAGGATATTCTAACCGCGCAATAGCTAAAAAAAATTGGACGGAGCTCAACAGTTGTCGACGATTACATCAAGGACCCCGAGGGTTATGGAAAAAATTTTAAAGGAACGGTTTCATTGCCTTTATCTTCGTATCGTAAAAGAAAAATCATCAGAAGTGCTTCTAATTCTGCCTTATCCTTGTCAAAAATAAGAGCTCAAGCTGGAGTGGAAGCGAGCAGGTCATCAGTACGCAGAGTAATGTAGAGGTGTGAGTATCTTAAATACCAGAAATTACAAAAAAGCTGCCACTTAATGCTCCTCCTAAGGAAGAGCGGCTTCAATTCTCAAGAGACTACATGGTATGGGATGTGCAGCCAAGAGGTCATGTAAATGACTTGAGAACCGTTGTATTTACGGATGAGAAGAAGTTTAATTTGGTTGGGCCTGATGGCTACAACTATTATTTCCATGATCTGCGCAAAGAAAAGAGTTTTTTGAACCGACATCACTGCCGAGAGGGCGCCGTTATGATGTGGGGTGCTTTACGTACTATGGCACCATCGAGCTTGAATTTCAAAGTGTAAAAATGACTGGTGCAAGCTATAAAATGTTATTGCAATCGGCTTTTCTGAAGTTCAGTGAACTACTTGGTCCCATATCTTGGATATTGCAACAGGATAATGCCCCTATACCCAACGCCAGAATAGTAAAGGAGTTCATTGCAAGCCAAAATGTTAATATTCTTGACCGGCCACCCGGTTAGGTTATCTTGTAAGGTCTATGAAGGAGGTAGACAATTTGATGACAAGCAGTCACTAATTCAGGCCATTAAGGATAGTTGGAATCAAATTTCGTTGGATTACATAAATTCTCTTTATCTCTCAAAGAAAAGCCGTCTATTTGAAGTTATTAAATACAAAGGCGGTTGTACCCATTACTAATAGTTCTTAAATAAAGTAAAATAAATTTAAAAAAACAAGAACAGCTGTTTTTCATTAAAATTAGTGAAAGTGCCTTTATTCAAGTGAACCAAAAAAAATACAAAATTTTTTGACTTTTTTTATAAATTGCTCAAGATGTCTATCTTCCATTTTCATTTGAAAATTCTGCAATCAGCTACAAATTGCAAAAACTACAGGCTGCTGAATATGGAATTTGTAGTGCCTTTAAATAAGTGAACCGGAGTGTATGTGACAGCTGCCAAATTTCAAAGTTGGCACTTGCACACCAAATTTAGAAAGTGCAATCTTACTGAGAGACCCTTATAAGCAGTGACATATATTGGGCAGTTGAAGTGAGAATGTAGTATATATCCGCTTTAGAGATAGTTGGTGTGAAAGTTAGGTGAGTTTCACATAAATTAGGGGACCAAATAGAAGTACATCCTCGACGGTATTAGATGCATCAAGTATTAGATCTTGTAATTCAGTGGAATATAATTATGTTAGTAAAGATGTTTATACTCTTTTCTCTCCTTTGTGGTTCAATATTGACCCAAAAACTTCGGGAGAAATTATAATATAAGAGCCTCACATTTCAAAAGGGAATTCCCGGGATCCAGGCAAATTTATTTATTTTGCCCGCTTTCTCGGCAAATGAGAATGTCCCTCTTGTCCTCTTTAAAATAAAGAATCCTGCCATTACTGATAATTAGTTAGTAAAGTCAAAAATCAATCCATTCTATTTATGAACGATGGAAATAATAATGTTACCTGTTCTGTTTACCTTGTTAGGTATTTTTGACATTAAACACTAAACATTATTATCGTAATAAAAAGTTGTGAGAGGTTTGAGAGACGAATTTTATATGATAAACTGTCTCTCAAACCTCTCACAACTTTTTATGAATAAGGCGGTATATTTATAAATAGAACTAATTGAGTCACTTCTTACTAACTGCGACGGCTTTCTATGCAAATTAAACCGAAAGTGAAGCAATATGTCATAAAAATGTACTCGAATGATAGAGATGGACGCAAATGTCGTGAACGCTGTGGATCGCGCAATATTGTCATGTGTCTGTGACTTGAAAGAAATGTTGCTCAAGGGAATGTTGGATGAGTAGTGGAAAAATCTTAGGGACAGTCTTAGTTTCGTGAGCATGAGACAGAACTTACTCACACGCCCATGTCTAATGCAGAAGATTTACACTTCACATTCATTAAATTTCCGTTTCGTTTCGAAAGTTCTCCTTCGATTTTGTCATCTCTCAATATAGTAAATCGCATTGAAGACGTCAGCCAACTTTTAAAGCTGCAATTGAAACGACTACATTGGAATTAGTCGTCTTATCGCAAGACAAACAAGTGCGATGCAAGTATTAATAATTTACTCGTATCGATTCTTGCAAATTTAATTGAAATACTACTTTCAATACTAGACAAAAGTACAAGTTTTATTGTTGTTCTCCTCTCTTTATAAAATCCATAAAAGCCACTCAAGTACAACGAACTTCTTCTTCGGCTGTTTTAGCAAATTATTTGTATAATATTTCTAGAATCGATTTGATATTTCATAAAGATATTTGCATTATCTTTCAGATGCTCCCGTTATATTGACATTACCTCATATGTTGGGTGCCTCCAATGAATACACAAAGACGATACGTGGTCTCAAACCGGATGCGAAGAAACATCAGACATTTGTAGATGTCCAACATGTATGTATGGCATAAAATATCGCGCGCAAATCGATATAGTACATAAGTATAACAACACTAACACAGTGCAACAAAATTGCAAATAAAATCACTCAAAACTTTTACTAAACTTTTCAATTTCATTCAATCAACTAAATACGAAACTTGTCGTAAACAATTTTTGAGTGGTAGGGTTTTTATAAAAAATTTTTAAAAATAATAAAAATTCATTTTAAATTTTTTGAAATTTATCTCATTTTTGGATTTAATTTTTGCTATAGTTCTCGACAATTACACTGCAGATATTGATCAAATTGGTTTTAATAATTCATAATATAGCCAGTTATTATAGAGAGACATGCTTTTGCCAGTCGGTGGTTGGGTTCATAAGATATTGACTTTTACTTTTTGAAAAAAAAATGATTTTTGTCAAAAATTTATATTTTGTTCAAAATTTATATATTTTTCGTGAGATTTGCAAGAGGAAAAGTTTTAATTTTCTTATCGCTTTCAAACTCTCTAGGAAAATGTTTTGAAAGTGAAAACAACTAAAATTTTTGGAAAAAAACAAAGACATATATACCGAGATGTTGCATAATGGCAAACTGCCTATTCAAGACGGCCGATTGATGTAGATGGTGTTAGCGTCAGATGGTGAATTAACAGTAAGCTTGTTTTTTTAATTCCTGCGAAACTAATTTTTCGACGACTTTGTATGGGGTGCCACTTAAAATCGCTTAGCTCCCCATACAAAGTGGTCCAAAAATTAGTTTAGCAGGGAATAAAAAAACAGGTTCAGTGTGTTCATAGAGACAAGTTGAAATATGTAGGGGCACAGAGTTACCAGCGCTACAGAAAATGAACCACAGCATTTCCATTATAAAACACATGTTCTGTTAAAATCGGCAAGTCTCTTTTGGAACCATTTCCTATAATTGCGTGTAAGTGTGTGAGGCCACAGTGGTTTTCAATATTTTTAAATCAATTCTTAGCGCTTTTAATTTAATTTAAAGCTTGGCAACCCTAAAAGTCAGGCAACATAAAAATAAGATATTGAGAGCTTTTTAACCTAAATAAACCTCTACCCTATTGAAACCCATAATTTTCTTCTTGCAACATTTTGGAATACATACATGTCTGCAAAAAACATTTTTTTTTCGAAAATTTAAGATCAAAACCTTCTGAACCCGTCCTTTAAAAAGTGCTTTTTTTGAAACCTAAAACTTTAACATGATCTTTGATTCAATTGTCCAGAAATATAATAAAAATTAAATGTACATTTTTGAAAAATCGCAAGTAAAAAAAAATCCCCGCTATATCAATCAAAAATTGTTTATGATGATTTTTGTGATTAAGAGATGGAACCGCATCAAAAAATACAGTCGAAGTTCTAAATGAAAAATCGTGTTGCATAGTGTTAATACTAAATTTTCATACATTTTGCTATTATTTCACGATTACTTTTTCCAGTTGACCGGTACTCCCCTACAGGGTGGAAAACGTGTGCAATTTAATATGTTCCTGAAGAGCATCAATCGTATAACGATCACTGAGAATCTAACAACGGTTTTAATGCCGGCCATATGGGTCGAGGAGGTAAGGAATAATGATAAGAGTATTAAAGAGCATTTCTTTCATAGAGTAATGACGTATAGAGACGCCAACTCTCTCAGGAAATTGATGACATTTGGTGTGTTGCAGATGGACGGTTGGATGTTGCAAAGTATTGCTTTAATAATACCAGATAGAGGCAATGGCTTAAACCATGCAACAATAAATCATCAACGGCATTTCAATTTGTGCTTTATAATTTATGTGTAAATACGCCACAAATATTATACAACCACAATAAAATGTATCAACAAAAGTCCAAAATACGTTTAAATTTCACAGTTTTTCATCAGAACGACATGAAAAATTTAAGTCAACAATTTTTGTAATTCCACCTGGTGTAAGACAATTTATGTCAAATAACTCTCTATCGCACCAACAGCACCACGAATAGTGTGAAAGGAAATGTCAGATGAGAACAATGGCAGCTCTATACGTCATTACTTTATGATATATTTCCATGAGGCAAAAACTCTATATCTTTTGATCTAGTACACATTTTTTAGGTTGTGTAAAAAAACAGACTGCATGAGGAGTCAAGGATTATTGTGCTATATCAACATTTAAAATCAGGCAGCGGGGAATATTTCAGAAAAATTACCAAAGAAGAAAAAAAATTAGTTTTTTTTTCTTTTAAGCGAATCACAAACTTGTCATTCATGAGCATAAACATCAGCTTTCGTTGAAATTGTCGATTTCCCGCCCCTCTGGATACGAAAACAGAATGCAATCGAAGGTGTTCGCATCACTATCATTTTCACAAAGTTTTTTGATAATATTTTAAATATCATAAAAAATTATCCACCAAACTCATGCTAATGAGTGACAAGTGTGTGGTTTGCTTTATGTTTTGTTAGCATTTTGTGACATAATTGCTCATAATGCGTGCAACAAGTAAAAATTTGTTCGTAGTGCAGATTTTTGTTTTACAGATTCTGTTTTAGAGACATTGCACTCAATTCTTCTTTATTAAACAGAGTGTTTGGGTGACTTTAATATGGCAGCTAAGCTTTGTTTATACCAAACATAGTTCGGTTGTACTAAACATTTAAAAAATATGTAGTTTTAAAAAAAAAATATTTTGGACCAACACAACTTCTTTGCGTCAAAAGCCTTCAGTGAATATGATCTACAAATGGAAAGGCTAATCTGTCCCCCAATTTCCCAGAGAAACCGATTGAACAGAAGCGAATTCACAGCAGCAATGAAATAAATTCATTGCAGCAAAGCATCAGCGTTTCTTTAAGAGAACGATACTTATCATAGCAAAAATGAAACAAATTCATTGCAGCAACGAAACAAATTCGTTGCCATGATAAATCAAATTCATTGCAGCAACAACCATACTTACGAACAAATTGCAATTAATAAACACATTTACGTAGCGGGAATGAAACTGTACATTAGCTCACTTTCGATGACAAAAGTTGTTGGGGTGATGAAAATGTTCATCCCTGTGACGATGCTTTTCCGTTCAGTGTACATTTTTAAAGGTGTTGAATAAAAAATAGTTATTCATGTTTATGCACTAAAAATTCACACTTTTGTCCATTAAATTAGGACTGTATTCCTTGTATTCATTCGGGCGACAGTAAAAGTTACCCTGAGAAATTAGGAAACAGTACAGCCTTTCCAATTGTGTATCATATTCATTGACGGCTTTTGATACAAAGAAGTTATGTTGATCAAAGTCCAAATTTTTTTCAAAAACGATATTTTTGAAATCATTTAGTGCAACCGTACAGTTTAGTACTGTTTAAAAAGGCAAAACTGTACGCAATATCTCTAAAACTGAATGAATTACAGTTCAAGAAATTCGACAAAAAAGAGACCAACATTTTTGGATTTTCAAATTGAAAAATTTCTAAGACGAATAAAATGTATGAACATTTTGAGCAATTATGCCAAAATATCTTCAAAACACTGAAAAGAAAACCCCAAAATTGTTGATTTCTTGGAAATAAGAAAAATTATTTCTAATTTGGTAATTTTTGTGAAATATACCCCACTGTGCGATTTCAATGTTGATATGTCGCAATAACCCCTGAATCCTTGTCTGAAATATGTAGTTTATATAACTTAAAAATGTTTACCAAATCAAAAGATATTGAATTTTGGCCGATGGTAATCAATACTGAACCACTGTGCGACGGTCACCTCACTTAAGACCGTGTTTGACTATTAGGGAAATCGCTGGATGTGTCAAAATTTCCATTTACATTTATACAGCGGATGAAAGAGTGTAAACTTAAGAACGATCTGAAGGCATTTTGAAACATCTTTCAGAATCTCTAATTTTTTGATTTTGCATTTTGAATGATACGAAGAAAAACAAAGAAGGCTGCAATAAAAACTTTAATTTCGTCACTATTTACAAATGTTTGGTCTTTGTACGTGGCCGACGGTGGAGCAATAGCTAGTGCGCGCGGTTCTTGCAAAGGGTTTTTCAACAGAGACGCTACAAAAGTAAATCGATAGGGACAGCAAACGACGCCATATTTTTCCCCGCTCTTTTGACATTTCTCTTCAGTAAGGTTTGCCATTTCATCATGGAAAGATATACGAGCCAACAACGAGTCGAAATTATTAAAATTTACTACCGAAATTTGGAGTCAGTGGCCTCAACTTTAAGACACCTCAACAATCAGCGATGAGGCTCATTTCTGGCTGAATGGCTTCGTCAATAAGCAAAATATGCGTTATTGGTCAGACAGCAATCCACTCGTAATCCATGTGTCATCATTGCATCCCGAAAAAATTACGGTTTGGTGCGGTTAATGGGCCGGCGGCGTGATTGGGCCGAACTTCTTCCGTGATGAGCAAGACCGGCACATTATTGTGAATGCGAATCGCTACCGTTCAATGATAACCGAATATTTTTTGCCCCAATTGGATAATATGGACTTGGAGGACATTTGGTTCCAACAGGACGGCGCCACAAGCCACACAGCGAATGCCACAATCAATTTGTTGGAATCCAAGTTTGGTGAACGTGTTATCTCACGAAATGGCCCAGTCGATTGGCCGCCTCTGTCGTGCGATTTGACGCCGTTAGATTATTTCCTGTGGGGCTACGTCAAGTCTATGGTTTATGCCAACAAGCCAGCGACGATTGATGAACTTCGTACGAATATCGAACGTGAAATTGCAGCAGTGTCGGCCGATTTGTGCTTGAAAACCGTTGAAAATTGGGTTCAGCGTCTGGGCTTCTGCAAGCGTGCCCGTGGTGGCCATGCAAAAGAAATCGAGTTCCATATATAATGACATCGAACGTACTTTCACAGGAATAAAGAATTTCATTGGTATCTAAAACCGGTTTTGTTTTTTTTAAAAAAACTTTTGTAGCGCTCTTATTGAAAAACCCGTTACATGAGAACGTGGGTGCGAACCCTGCTTTGACCATCATACATTTCTTCAGGCGAGTACTTAGCCATGAACATAGCTTCTCAAAATACCGTTTGGAATCGGGGTAAAACTGTAGGTCCCAATTGGTAAGTGTAAAACTAGAAAGCGCACAACTCACTGGTTGTGACATTTCGCCCAAAAATGTTTGCTCAAAACGACAAATCTCATGGGACCCCAATCGTGTCATAAAAACTAAAACCCTTGGTAAAAAATGGTTCTTTTTTTTTTTGTTTTTGTTTTCACAACAAATAATAATTACGAATAAAATCAAATTATGTATAAATCAGACCAGATTGTAAAGAGAAAGTAAATTTACATATGTAAAGGAATATATAGCACTAATGCAATCCGTTCAAATGACAAATTATCCTAGACTTTGTAGTTTCCCAACTCATTAAACTCACGACACATTCTCATAACTGGATCAAAGGATTAATAACATAATAACATGATTCGGGCGAAATAACGCTTCACTCACGTCTCACTTCCTCAAGGGTGTTTAAACAAAATTTAGCTCATAATCATGCGTGATCCACACAGGACACATATAATTCAATTAAGTTTTATGTCACGCGGCATTCGAACACATTCACATTACAATGTTTGGATGTGTAAGGTAAAAGTGCATTTCAAAATCTAGATCCTCGATGCAGAGTCCTATTCCCGTTATACAACTCTCTTTGGATTCCTCAGTATAGTAGCGGACTCCTCGTTTGCCATCGACTGGGAACCCTTCTGGCCTGGACTATCTCTGTGTGTTAGATGTACAGCAGTTTGCAGTTACCATTTTCTCCAGAATGTTGGGAGAATGCCGTCAGCTTTGTTATTATGTGCTGGTGACCTGATGTTGCCTATAATTGTTTCGTCTCCAAGGCTGCACAGTGGACCGTTTCATATTTGTTTTTACACAAAATCAATATGGCCCGTGGCCCCAAGGAATCCGCTCGCCCCAAGAGCAGAACAAATGTATTTAGACACCTCAAACCTTCGCTAGTACTCGGAGGAAGCAGCAGTTTTAATCGACCATCAACTTCAAACCAGAACAGGTACAGCATTGTATCCGATCCAGATGACATGGATACGGCACAGGAGTCGAATATTGTGGAAGAGGAGAGACAACCTAAGCCACCATCAATTGTCGCTGACACTACCATCCCACTCAGAGAGATACAACTTTTGTTGGGGAATGATTGTATCTATAAACGCACCTCAATTGGAACCAAGGTTTTTCCAGTAGACTTTGATAAGTACGAGTTTTGCAAGAAAGCTCTGAAAGACAACAAAATCGATTTTCATTCGTATAATTCAAAACAAAATCGGCTTTTTACAACGTTTCTTCATGGACTACCAAAAATGAATTCCCAAGAAATTATTGATGATCTAATCAGCTACAATATCAATCCAACTTCGGTAACTGAGGTAAATACAAGGTTCAGCTCTGCGAATGATGCTGTTTATAAAGTACAGTTTCTACGCAAAAACTTTAGTCCATCTTATTTACAAAATGTAAAAACCATAAAGAACGTCATGATCTCATGGAAAAAACAAAAACCAAAAAAGAACGACAAACCAACCCAATGTTGGAACTGTCTAATGTACGGACACGGTGGCGAGCACTGCAACAGACAACCGGCATGCATGATTTGCGCACTTCGACACCACACTAATGACTGTCCATTTAATAAAAATGATAAAAAACCCGCAGCCTTTTCTTGTTTCAACTGTAAGAAATTTGGCAAAGAAAGAACGGATCATTCTGCCAATGATATAAATTGCCCTCTTCGGACACACTATCTTGAAATAAGAGAGAAAGCCACAACCAATAAAAATAAGAGAGCCCCACACGTTCGTGGGAACTCTTACATTGCACACGAACCAGAACAACACATCACCAGTAGAAATATCACCGCCAACGCTCAACACCATTACGATGATCGACACTCTTACGCTGCACAAGTAAGGAACAATAGTAGTAATGAACTCTTTAACGTCGATGAATTATTTAATATTTTCACCTCTGCTCTAGATGAGCTCAGTAAATGCACATCAAAAGTACAACAAATGTATGTTGTCATGTCTTTGGTTAAGAGAGCTTATGCTATCAAATAACCTCACACAGTTTAGACTGCTTCACTGGAATTCGAATGGAGTTTCAAACTATTCAGCCCTCAGACAATTAGAGCATTTACTGGAGGTACAAAATATACATATTGCCTCATTGAATGAAACATTCTTCAACGAGAATCACAAACCCTACTTCAACAATTACATTTTTTACCGAAACGATAGAACTGGAACAAGAGGTGGAGGAGTGGCTCTCTTGATCCACAAATCTCTCAAGCACACTCTACTCCCATTAACTAGAACAGCAACTATAGAAAATGTATCCGCTGAAGTATCGATAAACCAAAGGCGGGTTATTATAACCACTGCGTATTCTCCTAGATATACGTCAAACTTTTGCGACGATATTATTAAATTAACTCCAAACAATAAGGAATTTATTCTCCTTGGTGATCTTAATGCCAAGCATTCTTTATGGAATTGTTCCACAAATAATACCGCTGGCAATGCTTTGAATATGTTGCAACAGTCTAATAACTTTTTTGTCTACAATCCTGATAGCCCTACCTTGTTCCCGCATCAGAGAAATAGGAACTCATCTACAATAGACTTAGTATTGAGCAACTCACCACTAAGCATGCAAATAAAGACTCTGGGCTACGATCTTCCGTCAGATCACAGACCAGTTTTGTGTACTGTAAATTGTTCAACGTTTAGCACAAAAGACCTTGGTAAATATGTATACAAACGCTGCGATTGGAATTTGTATAAAAGCGAAATAAATCGAAAAATCAGAGTATCTTTTGAAACATACAACTCAAAACCTGCGATCGATAAAGAAATCGAAGCCTTTGCGAAACTTATCCTAACGGCAGGAGACGTTGCCACTCCCAAGATAAACCAAACCAAAGACAACTCTTTGCCGAAAAATGTTGTAAAACTTATAGGTGAAAGAAATAAGCTTAAAAGAAAACAACAACGTGCAGCAGACAATCAAAGTTTAATTTTCTATGAACAATGCACCAAGTTTGTCAATAGGATAATAGATAAAAAAATAAATAATGAAAGAAACAGTAAATGGTCAAATTTGTTGAACAACATTATTCCAGGAGACAAACGATTTTGGCAAATAAGCAGAAGCCTGAGAGGAAAACGAAAAATCCAAATTCCGCATCTCACAGATGGACCCAACAAATTGATTTCAGATGTAGAAAAGGCTGAAAAATTAGCAAACACTTTTGCGCAATCACATTATCTGACGATAAACTATGTCCATCCATCCGAAGCAAAAATTAACCTGACAGTTAGAGACTTCGGACTTGAAGCTCCGAATTTGGACGGAGTTGAATTTATTTCTGTAATTGAGCTCACAAATCTTCTAAATTCACTAAAGACATCGAAATCTCCTGGTTTAGATAATATACCGAATATCTTACTAAAGAATCTACCTGAAAGGGCTGTATACGTACTATTAATAATATGTAACAGTTGCATTAAATTAAATTATTTCCCAAACGCTTTCAAAAAAGCCAAAGTTGTTGCAATTCATAAACCTCATAAGCCCAGGAACAGCCCGATTAGTTACAGACCTATAAGCCTTCTAAGCAATTTAGGTAAACTTTTCGAAAAACTACTATATCATAGAATCAATGACTTTGTTTCTACACACGACATAATAGCAAAAGAGCAATTTGGTTTCAAGAAAGATCATAGCACAACACATCAAATCAGTAGAATTAAAAATAAAATTCTTTCAAACAAACGCATCAAAAAATCGACGGGTGTTATACTACTGGACATCGAAAAGGCATTTGACACAGTTTGGCATAACGGACTAATTTTTAAATTAATTTCCGCAAATCTACCGAAATACCTCTGTAAAATCGTAAAAGATTATCTCGACAGCAGATCCTTTTCTGTGTCTGTAAATAATGTTCTGTCATCTACCAAACATATCCCAGCGGGTTTACCACAAGGCTCAATACTGTCTCCACTACTGTACGCAGTATATACATCGGACTTCAAGGCTCCAAAACTGATGGATGTAGCCTATTACGCAGATGATACAGCCCTGATCTCAACATGTAAACTTACAAGTGCTCTTTTGAAGAAAATGGAAGAAAGTCTTGAAGCATGCAGTAAATATTTGACGAAATGGAAAATCAAGATAAATCACGATAAAACTCAAGCCATAATCTTTCCATACAATAAATCACCGAAAAGATCACCAACCCGACAACTTTATTTCAATGCCAACTATATAGATATTCAAAACCAAGTCAAATATCTTGGAGTCATATTTGATCGAAAACTTCTATTTCACCAACATATTGAAGCAGTTTGCGGAAAAGCAATTAAATCGTTCCGATCACTATGGCCTCTCTTACATCGCCGTTCAACACTAAACTTTAGAAATAAAAATTTATTATTTAAGTGTGTCATACGACCAATCCTAAGCTATTCGTCCCCGGTGTGGTACAAAGCTGCTAAATGTCACTTAAAGAAAATGCAAATTGTTCAAAATAAATGTTTAAAAATGATAAATAACAAGCACTGGCGATATCCCACACAAGCGTTACACAATGAAACTGGATACGAAATGTTTCAAGAGTTTGTTCGTAGACAAAATTTTAATTATTTTAATAAAATTATAAACTCTTCTTATGATAAATAAGAGATTGCTTAGAATTAACATAATCGTACATATGTATCTCCGAAATTCAACAAACTGAAAATGCCTGTATTTATTTGATTA
Source organism: Phaonia tiefii (assembly GCA_963931995.1). Lineage (NCBI taxonomy): Eukaryota > Metazoa > Arthropoda > Insecta > Diptera > Muscidae > Phaonia > Phaonia tiefii. Next base: position 95,989,573 of record OZ008369.1, on the reverse strand, counting down.
TTTTCTAAAAATAATCTATATTTATATATTACAGGAATATTTTTCAAATAGTGTTTGACTTCTCTCTATCCCTAATTCAAATGAAGGTTTTATCCCACTTTTGCCTTTAAACAAAATCTATTACTGTTAAGTACTCAGTTGTTAATTTAATTAGACATAAGTATTACCTGATGCAATATCGTACCGATAAAACCCGGAAAATGTTTATATATATAATTATGTTATATAATTAAGAAATGATGGAAGAATAAAAATGAATGAAATGAAATGAAACTATAATTTCTTGCAATTTAGTGTTAACATCGGCGTATTTGATATACGTATATGCATTAGGGTGTCCCATTATTAAAAAATTTTTTTTGCTCAAGCTTTATTTGAAAGCTTCTAGGGTAAAGTATTTTTGAGAATTTCTTTATTGATTTTTCGGAAGTGGTTTAGAGGTCACGCAAGTTGAATTTCCCCCAAAAATCGGGTATTCCGGTCGTTTTTTGAATTTTACTTAAAACTCGGTCAATAACCACGATTTTCTTAGTTTATAAGTCAATATTTATGAGGCTAAACGTCCAAGCTTTCTTATGCATGCACAAACCCCTAAAACTAATGACGCACTTTAAAAGACGTATAAATTCCAAGGAATTTTGTAGAAAAAAATTTTTAATTTGCTGTTACTGTTCCTGAGTTGTACCATTTTCAAGCCATTTACCCATTGTATGAACCTAAAATATTGTTACGAATAAGTAAAAGCTTTTGCGTGCTGTTAATGACTCTACTAACAGTATGTAAATAACAGGCGGTTAGTGCTGCGCCTGAAAGTATGCATTGTAACAACGTACCAGCTCGCTAAACCAGTAGCATGAATACACCTTAGTAAAGATAACTCTCCGCCATTCGAGATTGTTCTACAAAGATAAGCAATGTCTAGAAGGTTCTTGAATTCGCTAGATCTACCTTCATTTGAGTATGGTGAGTTGGTATAAATAGCGGAGGTCTTTGGAATGGAGAGTTCAGTTTGTGATTAAACCGCGTAAAGTAAGCAACGCGAATCGGTAGTAAAATATAAGACTTGTTAAAGTGTTATAAATAAAGTAAACTGTTGTACTATATAAGTAAAATAAAAGGAAGTGATACCGTTGTAATTATGATAATTGAAAACGAACCTTGTTTTATTTTTGGGAATAAAACAACGCAAAAAGGACGAATAAGGAAATTCGTAACAATGTTGCTATTTTTGCATCGGATTTACTTTAAATTTCTACGAAAATTTCAAATATTAATAATGCATTTGAAAAGATGGGTAAATTCCAAGCAAGTTTGTAAAACAAAAATTGAATTTGCAGTTACTGTTCCAGAGTTATACAACTTTAGAAGTCCTAATATCATTATAAACTGTTTGTCTTTTTTTGTCGGATTTGCTTTAAACATTGTATTATTGAAAAAATCAACATGCGCTAAGTAACGACAAAGAATTATATGTATCAGAAAATGGTTCCGGCAACATAATACAGGAACTATATATATTATTGCTTGCAAACATATATATGTTTGTTTTTTTATGAACACAGTGTTTAAACCAAATCCGATGAAAAATTGGCAAATAGTTTATAGTATTACTAGTTTCATACAATGGGTAATGCGTTTTAAAATTGCATAACTCTGGAACAGTAACTGAAATTTCAAAACTTTTTCTACATAATTGCTTGGCATTTATCCGTCTTTTAAAGTGCATCATTAGTGTTTTAAAATTTCATAGAAATTTAAAACAAATCCGATGCAAAAATGGCAAACAGTTTATAATATTTATAGGTTCATACAATGGGTACAAGGCTTTAAATGATATAATTCTGGAACAGTAACGGCAAATTAAAAACTTTTTTCATAGAAATGCATAGAAATTGTAAATGTTATAAAGCGTTACTAACAAAATTCATCCAAAATTTACGAAAAAATGTGATACGTTGTACCTTATTGAGCAAAATCATTGCCAAAACAGGTGGTTTATACATATACAATAAAAGTTTTAACGTTTTGCTTTAAAAATGTTCACTTACAATCGAAGAAAATCATGGTTATTGACCGAGTTTTAAGTAAAATTCAAAAACGTGCGGAATACCCGATTTTTGGAGGAAATTCGACTTGTGCGACGCGACCTCTAAACCTCTTCCGAAAAATCTGAAAGAAATCTCAAATATACTTTACCCTATAAACTTTCCAATCAAGCTCGAGCATCCATAAAAATCGAATAAGAAAAAATTTTTGGGACACCCTAATATGTATACGTCGCTTGACGGATAGAACACAATTTCGAAGAAAGCTTAAATTCCATTTTCGAAACTTGAAGTTAATTACTATGAAGTTAATTTTGTTGTTCCAGAAATATACATTAGGGTGTACTGAAAAAAATGTTTATTGGGGTGAGATGATGCATATTGAAGAGCTGATTACGGGAACGTCAAATTGTAATTATTCGAGGGTGCTTATAGTCCCCCACCGGCTGTTGAAGTTTTGATTGCTAGTGTATTTCGTAAAAAATGTTATATTTTTTTTTTGTTAACATGGACAAATTTTGATAGAGTATTTTTTTTTTATATAATACTAGCTGACCCGGCAGACGGTGTCCTGCAAATTTTGTTCAAATACCGTTAGCAGGAGCAGTAATAATGGATTTTTAATTTGTGGTTTGTATGGGAGGTACCACGCTCCTTTGTCCAATTGGACCGAATAGTAAATCTAAACCACCCAGGGCGCCACCCAAACGCATACAAAAAAATTTATTCAAATCGGTCCAGAAGTTTAGGAGGAGTTCAGTCACAAACACACGTGCAGTAGAATTATATACATATAAAGATAAAGATGTAATATTATATAAAAATCAACCGCTCTTTCCTGCAGCCACTTGACTTCCACTTTTGTTCTATGGTTTTCGAGCTCAAATATATTTTATCCTTTACATTTTTTGTATTCGCATAAACTTGATCAAAGCTCATCCGTTGAGAAACAAAATTGAATGGCTCATTTTGCCTCTCTGATTTAGAACCTTAAGACCACAATTCGAAAAATTCGGCACGGGTAATCAAAGTTGCATCTTCATATAGGGGTATATGTACAAATATAACCTAAAGTTACGGATGTTTTCATCAAACACGCAAACCTTTAGTAATCCGGTACGTTACGTTGTATTTAAATTTGATAGTAGTGTATTTTTTAGTAGAGAATTTCTACAAGAGAAAATGAAAGTAGAGGTTACAGTAACCGTATCGTATTTCTGTACAACCTCCGTTACATTTCTTCCTATAACTTTCCTAATATTAAAAAACAAGAAAAAGTAAGAGATATTTTTATAAAGCGAGCAAAAAGTGTCCCGTGCAAGTTCGTGCGAAGTAGACCGACAGTAGACAAAATATTCGTTCAGGTGAACGAAGTGTCATTATATGCAAAAGGTCTCAGTTAGATTTTCCAAAACACTCAAGAGAATTTAATTTTTTTTTTAAATTTTTTTTGAAGATGCAAAAATACTAATTTTATAAATAATATAAAGGGTGTCTCGGTAAGAATGCACTTTTTCATTATGAAGAAACGCGTATTTTTTGAAATAGTTGTCAGGTTTTTATTGGATTGGATCTGATGACAGGCCATCTCTCTTGTTGCAGCTATGTTAGAATGATTCTATTAATGACTTTAATTTGTTAGATAGGTCGGCTTGGAATGTTAAAGAAATTTTAGGGCTGAGCTCGATTGATTGGGGAGGTTTTTTGACCAAATCAAAACAATTACTGCTAACATGAGATTAGAGATTTTCATTCCAAGCCTTGCAACAAAAAAAATTAATAAAAAATAAAAAAAATTGCGGGGAACACTATAAAAACGCTCTCACCCTTCTTCTCTAAAATGTCCTTGTGTCCTAATTATAAATATTTTGGACATTTCCCTTTAGCACTTAAAAAAACTTACTTGATCCAGTTACACTTTTCACGAAATTTTCGATGACTTTTTCACAGAGATGTGGCTGTATCTCACCGATGACGCCTTGGATCTCGGATGTGAGCTGAGGAATTGTTTCTGGGTTATTCGCATGAAATCGAGATTTCACAATACCCCAAAGAAAGAAATCGCATGGCGTTAAATTGCATGATCTTTGTGGTAAGTTGAGATTAGAATTTCTTGCGATAATTTTTCGGCCTCATCTTCAAAAAAGTAAGGCCCAATCACGCCGCCTGACCGAAATCAGCACCAGACAGTTGTTCGTTTTGGGTGCATTTCTTTCTCATGGATTCTCTGAACCTCCAAATTCGACAAAATTGGGTATTCACGAGGACATTCAGATGGAAATCCGCTTCATGGGAGAAGATAACTTTTTTTTGAAAAATTGGCATTGACTTAACTTTGCTCCATTGCCCATTGAACGAATTGCCGACGCTTTAAATGGTTTGCTGGTTGGCTGCCTGGGTAAGCTAAATATTGTATGGATGAAGGTGGACGTCTTTTGTCAAAATTCGCTGCGTAGTGCTTCGTGAAATTTGGAGTTGTTGATAGAGATGGCGAATTGGTGTTTTCGGGTTCTCGGCGACATTCTCGTCTACGGCAGCAATGTTTTCAAGAGGCTGACCTGTACGTAGACGCACAAGAATCTTACAGTCCATAACCGACTCAGTTTCTTCAAATTTTTTGACCACTCTTCCAATGGTTGACACATTAGGTGCACTTTCTCGACTGAACATTCTTCGAAGTTTGCGAGCAGTCTCAGCATAACCTTCCAAGTTTTTGTTATAAGTTTTCACAATTATAACGCGTTGTACTGTCGAAAAGCGCTCCAGTTTTAATAACCACAATAAACATATGTGGCAGCTGCCAAATTTCCAAGTTGCCACTTGCACAAAAAAATCACGGATCTTTTTGTTACACGGTAACTGTTCGATTTCTATGAACACATTAGTAAATGTTACATTGGAAAATAAAAAACAGCATTAAATCATATGATGACGTTACATTTAAATAATATTAAGCGTGTTTTGGTTACACCGCTTGCTTATATATTCGCTTGTTTTGTATGAAGCACTTAGCGAAGACTTAGCGAGAACTTAGCGGCGAGTAATGTTTTCGCTAAGTTTAAACATCTTTTTACATCTTTAAGCGTTTTCAACCCCGTTTCATATTTTTGAATAAAATGGCTTATCGCTAAATTGCCATTTTCTTTGCAACTTAACAAGCGATAATCGCTTGCTTGTAACCAAAACACGACTATTAATACTTAAAATTATTTAAAGACCAGTGCAAGCACATGTGTTATTATTTTCTTGTTTAATACTATTTATTTTATACCCACAAAAAACAAAGAGAATGCAGAGCAGCAGACACATGAACATACATACATACGTTGTTATGTTCGTACATATGCTACATAAGTTCACACAATTTTCGTCGCTCTCTTGGTATCTAATTTTTTTTTTACGTATAACTCTCTTTGCTCTGAGAGTGATCTGTACCCACACAAGACAACTATTCGCTGCGGCTACAACAGTTTGTGTTTTCTTTCGCAGTCTCACAATCTGTGTTTCGCAGTCGAACAAATCTGTGTTCTATATAGGAGGGGCATGAAAAATAGATGTTGGCCGATTCTGAGACATACCCGATATGCACACAAAATTTCATGCAAATCGGACCAGCCGTTTCGGAGGAGTTTAACGCCAAACATTCTGTGATCGCAGTCGGACAAACTGTGTTTGGATGTGTTCACTTTGTGAGTTTAGTCCCTACCCGCGCCTATAGAAGTTAACACATCAAAAAATGGCATTAAATTTAAAAAGTGCATTCTTACTGAGACACCAAGATTTATTCATTCAGGCTATAGCATTAGCACAGCTGATTTCATTGTTTTCATTTTGTTCGTGCCTAATATGTCAAAGTTTGATTACAATTCTGTTCTTGTTAAAATTATTAGTTTGTTCACAAAGTTTCCAAGAATTTGTAATAAAGTAGATAGATTTGTTTGCGAAAACAATTTGTTACATATTAAAGGGATTTACAAAAATTGACTTGAATCTGTATTATAAACACTCAATTTAACACATTTTCAATTAAATTGCAATTTTCACATTGTGTTTACATCAGCTGACTTTGACATATTGCTGCTATAACCTGAATAAATAAATCTTGTGGGACACCTTTTATAATAAGAACTTATTTGATTAAAAACTACATACTTCAAACTTTTTATAAATATAAATAAACAATACATTAGAATCACAACAGACAGAGAAAAGAATTGTTTTCTATTGTATGATTTTTTGCTGTTCAAAATTCACAAACAAGACAATTGTATAATTCAAGTTTATGGGTTAATTTTATAAAACGTAAAATAAACAGGTGGTTCGAAAATGAAATTATTCCGTTTCTGCACATCTGAGGGAACTTTTCAATGCCAATCATATCTAAACTAGACTTTGACTTTGTTTCTCTAGCCTATATGGACGAACCACTGTGGGCCGCCTCGTTCCACCTCGAAGTGTTGTCCCTTAGGTACCCCCGAAACCCAGACATAATATGGGCTATACCTTTTCCAGGTATTCAGTCAATTCTTCTCCATTGTCGTCCACCAGACGACAGATTAGAGATGATGAGTCACGTGATTGGCGTGAATCACGCGTGAATATGAGTAGGATCGAAATGTGCTTATAGGATCGTGCGTGAATATGAGAAGCGAAAACATATTCGTGCGTGAGTCCAATCTTTGTTTGGGTGAATGTGCGTGAGCCATGCATATTTTCGAATGTTTGAATTCATTTATTCTCGATTTTTTAAAACTTTGTTAAACAAAATATTTGTATGCTTCTAATTGAAAGCCCTAGTGGAAGGTGTTACCTCAGTTTTTTCAAAAACAATATTTTCCCTCTTTTAATGTTTCCATGGTACCGACGGCTCCCGTAACACACAACCGATCTCAATGAAATTGAGTACTATTCAATACTTTGTTAACAGTAACTACATATACAGGGTAATTCAGGAAGTTCCGGACAAAGTTCTCCAGCGTAGTCCTTGGCTCATTTCACGAAGAAAAGTCCACTATGACCATGTCCGAAAATGCAAGGGTGCGAAATGGCAGCGGGTTCAAAATTTTCGGATTGGAGGTCGGAGGGTAAAGTTGCTAACTTCTGAGCCAGTGGTCGGCTTGGCAGGTAACTTATGATTTTTTTCTGTTGAAAGATAGCCATACCTCGTACCTTTCCAAAACGACCTAATCGAAGCCCAGAGATCTATCAAATCCTAGTAAAATACGGCATTTACACCGACGAAGATTAGGGCATTTCAAAAGGTTAACTCCGTTAAGCCACACTAATCCAGAAGATTACTCACACAAATTGAATCTGTAAAAACTCTGTAAAGTTTATTTTGTGACCTCATTTTAAACTGGTGTACAATTTGATGCAACACTGCTAGGTACCAACACATAGCAACCATTATAAAAACATAAACAAACAATCAAAGGCTTGCAAGGCGGAAGCCGATCGAATATTTTCTGACGCGTCGCTGCCACCGAAAATTGCTTGCACCACACAACGCCGCCTATGTAACACTTTGTGTAATTTTTTAAGTCCACCACTATGTAATAAAAGACAAAAAAAGACCCGTGTCCCGCAGTTTTGCCCAAAGTCGTGCACTTTTTTGTATGGTCCCCCAAAGATTTGGGACCTCGGTGTCATTTTTGCAAAAAAGTGATAGTTTTGTCAGGCTCATATCTTGCAAACTGTTCGTAATTTTGATTTACTCTCTCAGGGAAAGTTGTAGCTCTTGTCATAAAGAACAAAAGTTGTGAACATATAAAAGCAAAAACTGTGAACATATAAAAACAAAAAATCATATAAAATCAAAATTTTCAAGGTCAAAATCGCAAAAAACTTCACAAAATTCGATTTTTTTTTACGTTTTTCCCCCTGTTCGGGTCCATAGGTAGCAAACTGTTCAAAATTAAAGGAAAGAATCAACTACAGAAATGTACCTAAGATCTCAATAAACAACTTTCTGTAAAAAATTAACTCTCATCGGTGAGAGAGCTGATTTGACCGACTCGCCCGATTTCACCGACTCGTTCTTTCGAGAACTACACAACTCTAGTCTACTGCCTCGTCGTCATCAAGAGAACTCGTGTCTATTTCTCTATGCCCTTTCAATGTTAGAGACGTTTGGTGTAATGTTGAAAACTAGACGCCAAAAGGGTTCTCATACATATTATCATAAATAATGACATACGTACGTGTTCATTGAAAGGGTAAATGTATTAAGTGTGTTTCTTTTATAATCCTCTCAAGCATAATACGAGCACGTAGATGGTATGGAACCGACTTAGAATTATAGATTTGATTAATTAATTAATTTTATTATCAGGATATGATTATGGAACTAAGAGATCACGTTCGTTTACAATAACAAAAAAGTTTCGTACAACTCGTCAATGATTAAATGTTTCGAAATTTTTTTTTTATTAATTTTGTTGGTTGCTTGAAAAGGCTGCAAGACAGCACGCTGTCTAGCACACTTAGGCTAAAGAAGCCCATTGTGATACCTGCAGTTTCCTCCATAGCAACTATTGACTAGTCGTCTAGCCAATTTGCCCTTTCAATTAATTTGTCTATAAGACCTACAGGAATATCCTGTAGGGCTACGGTGCTAACTAAATGCGTACCGAGTATCCTACTTCTCAGTCCTGCCAGAGCAGGGCAATCCAAGAGAAGGTGATTCGTCGTTTCATCGTCCTCTTCCATGCAGCATCTACAGAGAGTGGAGTTTCTATGTCCCAATCTTAGGGCGTGTTTTCCTACAAGACAATGCCCCGTAAGTGTTCCTATCATTGTGGATAACCTCCCTCTCGGCAAGTTAAGTAGTTGCCTAGTCCTCTTCCTGTCTACCTGTGGCCAGAGGACTCTGGCTTGTTTGCAAGTTGAAGTAAGTCTCCACTTGTCCTTGAACATATTATAGGCCCACTGCCTGATCTGCAAACGGCAGGTAGAGATTGGCATACTAACACCTTCTTTTGCCGGAAGAACCTGTGCCTTAGTGCTCTGTCTAGCTAACGCATCCGCTACGCAATTGGCTGGAATGTCGCTGTGTCCCGGTACCCAGATGGGCCTGATGTCGAAATACTCTGCCATCACCCTAAGTGATGAGTGGCATTCTTTCACCGTCAGGGACGTAGCAAACATGGCTTCCAGGGATTTTATGGTAGCCTGGCTGTCCGTGTAGATACATATTTTCCGGAGGGTTGTGACACTACTTTTCAGTAGTTCAGCAATCTCCAGTAATTTCCGCCTGAAATACACTACAGTGATCAGGAAGCTTGAAGGAGATATTTATATTTAGGTCCGGTGAATGGAACCCATAGCCTACTTGCTCGTTCAACTTTGATCCATCCGTGAAAAATCTGATACTACTGGTAGCCCCTTCCAGTGACTTTTCCCAGATATTCCTGTTCGGAATAGAAGTCCTTAGATTTGTTGCTGGTAGAAGGTAGGGGATACAGTAGTCCGTTTTTACGGGAATAGAGTTGATCCGGTGTAGTAATTCAGCGTGTCCGGAATGCCCCGATATCAAAACTTCACAATCTCTGATTCTCACCAGGGATGTAGCGGCTGCCGATTCGGCCATGATATCAGGAGTACAGATGTTCAGGATAGCACTAAGTGCAGTTCCTGACGTCGTGCCCATTGCCCCACTAACGCTAATCAGTGCTGATCTTTGAATTTTCATCAAGGAATTCAGAATATATTCCTTTTGGAGGGGCCTCCACCAAACTACGATGCCATAGAGAAGTATTGGTCTGACTATTACCGTATAAATCCACATGGTGATCTTAGGAGACAGACCTCAGCGCTTTCCTATCGCCCCTGTACAGCAGTAAAGAGCAACAGACGCCTTTTCCACCCTATCCTCCACATTCGGTTTCCAAGACAGTTTTCTGTCGAGAATTATCCCCAGATACTTGACCTTTTCCGTCAACTGTAATTGCACCCCATTTACTGACGGCAGTTAAAATGCGGGTATTTTATATTTCCGAGAGAACAAGATAAGCTCGGTTTTAAGTGGGTTAGGTGATAGTCCGTTGTTAGCGGTTCAGTTCGAAATCAGACTAAGTAGGCTGGTTGTACGAATGCTAAGTAAATTGAGGTTTCTACCCGTACAGATGACAGCAATATCATCGGCATAGGCAAAGACCTGGCATTCGGCCCTGTCCAATTCAAGAAGCAGTTCATTGACAGAAGCTAACCATAGTAGTGAAGACAGAATCTATCCACCAGAAGCTTTTTAGAATTTACAGTTGGAAAAAACTAAGTAAATGAGTTTTACTTTTATTGTTAGTTCGTGGCAAACTTATAACCGCTCACTTATTTCGCTCATTCCTGAGAACAAAAAAAAAACCCACACTATAGTATTTCTTGGTTTGGGGAAGATTATTATTAATAAGCTGGTAACAATTTTAACAAAAATTTACCAAAAAATCAAGTTAGTTAATCAAATTCTAAATAGAAATGCTTTGACTGAACCCTTTCCTGTACAAACTCTATTACATCGTCTGTTGATCAGAGGACATCCAAGTAAAATTTTGGTTGTATTAATGTTGGAAGCTCGTCCTACTGACAACCATGTTCTTCGCCGCGGCAAAATTTAACAATCTCATTACGATATCGTAAGTGGTGGTGTGTAGACTGCATTTTCCGATGGTTGGTTTATATATATTTTCTCTAGCGACTTTAGCATTAAAGTCACCTAGAACAAACTTAATATAATTGCCAGGGCAGCAGTCGTGTGTTTCCACTAGGCGCTCATAGAACACGTCTTTGGTATCATCAAATTTTTCCTCCGTCGGGACTTATAAAGGAATTACTTTGGATAAATAGAAACCGTCACACTATAATTTCTTTCGCAACTCGTGTGGTTAGGGGAAAATTTTTCTAAGAAAACAAGGAATTGACGAAAAGAATCTATGGACAAATATAGGAGTTATGATGAATTGAGTGAAAGTTCCAACATTTGTGAATTTACTCTATTCTTGTGTTTTGAAATAAAAAGGTTATTTGATTCGACTACGTTTTGTTTAATTTTTGTCTATTTTAGAGTCAGCTTTATATTTTTGTTTTTTTCTTTTACCCGTTTCTCAAATGAGAAAGTAAATATAATCTCCCAACATTATGTCATCCCAATAACCATGGTGGGTATTGTCAACAATATTTGAAATTGCTTGACTATTTTCAATGATGCATTTATCATTGCGAAGCAGCGACTACGCAATCAAGCAAAGCCTTGGGTTTTCAAAAATGATGTCTGAGTTATAAACAAAAAAACTTTTACCAAGCTTTTCCTATTCACACAAATTTTCTATATATCAACATTGTTTCTATATTATTATATTACGAGTATTGAAATCAAAAAACCATAAAATTAATACCGCAGAATTGAAATATGTTTTCCAGAATTCGTACAAAATATTCAAATATAAATCATTCGATGGTTCTTTCAACTCCTTGTGACCAGTTATTCAGTCAGTGGTCGTCATCTTCGTTTCTTAGTTAAATTGTTGTTAAACATCGAATTGTGTGAATGGTTAACAATGATCGTCCTCCAATGGTTAAACGACTGTATCTTTCAACTTCTTATGCCAGTTATTCAGTCAGTGGTCGCCATCTTCGTTTCTTAGTTAAATTGTGGTTAAACATCGAATTGTGTGAATGGTTAACAATGATTATCCTCCAATGATTAAATGACTGTATCTGTCAACTTCTTATGCCAGTTATTCAGTCAGTGGTCACCATCTTCGTTTCTTAGTTAAATTATGGTTAAACATCGAATTGTGTGAATGGTTGACAATGATTATCCTCCAATGGTTAAATGACTGTATCTTTCAACTTCTTATGGCCAGTTATTCAGTCAGTGGTCGTCATCTTCGTTTCTTAGTTAAATTGTTGTTAAACATCGAATTGTGTGAATAGTTAACAATGATTATCCTCCAATGATTAAATGACTGTATCTTTGAACTTCTTATGCCAGTTATTCAGTCAGTGGTCGCCATCTTCGTTTCTTAGTTAAATTGTGGTTAAACATCGAATTGTGTGAATGGTTAACAATGATGTACCCACTCAATGTAAGTTGCTTAACCTGTTGCCAGAACCATATGTTTTTAGCACTCCCATTACTGATTGTCAAAACGAGAAATGTAAGATTGTATATAATACATTTGTCTGTTGTGACTATTTGTACACATACTTTGGGCCTAGATCGTTACATTATATTGTTTTAATAGTTTTAAAAAAATTCGTGTCCCTTAACATCCCATGAAGGGATTGGGGAGAGCTTCTCACAATCAGTGAGATGTGCGCTTTCTAGTTTTACTCTCACAGATTGAGACCTACAGTTTTACACCGATTCCGAACGGTATTTTGAGAAGCATTTTCATGGCTAAGTAGTCGAAAGTGTCTCCATCACTAAGCGAGGTGACCGTCGTAGAAAGAAATGTAAGGTGGTCTGAGCGGGGATCGAACCTACGTTCTCATGTACAAGAGCCGCGCACACTAGCCATTGCACCGCCGACGGCCACTTTAATATATATAATAGTTTTAACGGAGACTTTTATAAATTTTTATTAAAACGACTTCGGTTTTACGAATTCATTTGTCATTTTACATTTATACCTCTTTGTAGTTTCGGTACTTAGCCCACAACTTAGTACTTAGTCCCCAATAAGAACACATGCGTTGAAATAATCGATATCAATATGACAGCTGACTTTAGCTCCCCTCTGAAAAACAAAATACACAGTTAAGCTCTAATTAACTTAACGATAAACTAATCTGATAGTTAACTACGCAATGAAAAACTGGCCATAAGTTATGGGCCCAGTTCCGTTGAATGTTGTTAGCTCAGAAACTTAATGCGGTACAAACTATATGGTTTTGTACAGTGAACCGCACTACCATAGCATAACAATCGCCGCTTTCAACGGAACTGGGGTAAAAATATCAATTTGTTCTGTTGTTGTACTTCTCATACATAATAACTCTCTTTACAGGGAATTCAGCTAAACGATGAAATGGTTGCATTTTTCAAGAAACGTCTTATCAACACCCTAAACACGCTCAACATTATCCACTGGGCCTCGTTGCTGGGCGGTGTCGGCACGACAGCGATTTGTCTAATCTATTATGTGATACATCGGCGAAAACCGGCTGCTGCTGTCATTGATGCACCGTTAAAATAACTATATAAATATTGACGTTTATTTATTTCACTGTCATCGGAATGGTGCAAAGAGCGAAGGTGCTGCGAGAGACGAAGCAAAAAGTGTGAAAAAATGTTGTTTGATTTAGAATCAGCTATTAACAATTTGTTGTTGTTTTTATATTGTTTAACATCATTGCATTAAGTATAATTGTAGTCGTACGTATTTAATTATTCAAAACAAAAGAAAGTTATTTAATAGAAATTTGTTATTTCATTCTTTAAATTTGTTGTTTGCCAATAACTGAGAAAACAGAAAAATATTTATAAATTGTGTTAATTTTATTGTTATAATTGTGATTATCGTATAAGAAACTAATATGAAGAAATAAATCATAAATGTTGTAATTATTAAATTGTACTTTGGTTTATTCTTACGAGCACAGACATTAACCGTAGCAACATTCAAAAGTGATGTGCCATCTAACGGTGAGTAGTAGCAACAACAACGTGAATAGAAAGCATAGAGGAACGAAGCCAGATACTGCAAGAAGAAAATTCTAGTTGGCAATAGGTGGCTCAGTGTCGAGGGGAACTTAATTTTTTTTAACTTTTTGTTGCCCGACTTTTAGGGTCGCCCAGCTTCAATTTAAGGAATAAGTGCTAAAAGGGGAACAAATAAATCACGATTCCATTAACCCTAGCTTTGGCACCAATCATTTACTACGAAACCTGGCACTATTTACATTTGTAAATATTTTTATTTTCATATGTTTTGTATGGAAAATTTTCACGTACTATGTTGTTTTTTCGCATTCTAACATTGATATTTGGTTTTATTCTTTATATCTTTCTTCCTTTCTTCTTTTTCGCATTCCAACATTGATATTTGTTGTTATTCTTTATATCTTTCTTTTTTTTTGGGAAATGCCGTTATAATTTTGTTTCTATTTGATGGAATAGAAAACTCGTTTGTTACTCTTTTTTAGTGCTCTTTAGACTTCATTGTATGTAATTACAGTTTACAGTTGATTAGTTCTGTGTGATAATGGCAAGTAATGAAAAAAAAACTAAAATTTTAAATGCTTCTTCTGTGGCTAGGTAAGAATATTTTAAGTTTTTAGTCGCCGAAGAGAATAAATTCAAGGATTAATGTTTTAGGCTAACATATGACATGCAGTTAAAGTACTTTGAAAATCTGGTTGCCAATATCGACTCTGATGAGGACGAGTTTTCAGCAGAACCAAATTCATGTAATGTGTTGGATAGCGGTGATGGCGGTGATGGGACTTTGATATTGTAGGAGATAGATGTAGAAGCATCTGACGCTAAACTCGATTCACATCCTATTGAGCTGGGACACGGAGGTGACTCTGAAAACGAGTCGGATTTTGTTGATGAAGCAGAACAAGAAGATACAGTACAGGATGAGGCCTGGTAATCAGGGAGAAATTTATTTCTATGGAAAGGACGGTACCAAATGGAGTAAAACACGTCGAGGATTACAACGCATACGTCAGCAAAATATATTTCGGGAACCGCGATATATCGGCCCTAACCCTAGTACGAGGAGCTTGAGCGATGTGGACACTTTTTTTGCTCTTATGCACCCGACAATTCAATCGATAATTTGTCGAAACACAAATAGGAAGGGCAAAGCAGAGTACAAAAAGCTGGAGTTAGCTCGAAATGCAAACACAAGGGAAAAAACCTCAAGGTTAGTATATTTTAGATTTATGCTTGAATACCAGTAAATATTCCTAAGCCCAATCTATTTTCCTCTGCAGAAAATATATTTGGGAGGCTGTTACTGAGGAAGAGTTAGGGGCATATTTTGGCATATTATTAGTAATGGGAAGTCATAATTCCAACAAAGAAAGACTAGAATCCCTTTGGCAAATGAATGCCTTTCCTCTATATAGAGCGACAATGTCTGCAAAACGATTTTCGAACATTTTACGGTTTATTCGCTTTGATCAGCAGAACACGAGGGAAGAAAGAAGCGCGACAGACAAAGCCGCACCTGTCTCTGAAATTTTTCAAATGTTGAATGGAAATTTGCGTGAGAACTACAGGCCAGGTGAAAACATCACGGTAGACGAACAGCTGTTTCCTTTTAGAGGTCGTACTAAGTTCACGCAATACATACCGTCGAAACCAGCTAAATATGGTATCAAGTTGTGGTGGGTGTGCGATGCAAAATCGTACTATGCACTCACTGGACAAATATATACTGGCAAAACAAACGGTACTAGAGATATAAACCAGGGAGAAAGGGTAGTAAAGGAGTTAGTGCAGCAATATACAAATACAGGACGGAATATAACTTGCGACAATTTCTTCACAAGCCTTTCTTTGGCTAATACTCTTACAAGTTGGCGATTATCTCTGATTGGAACGATGAAAAAAATAAAGCATATTTGCCAACAGAGTTTAAAGCCTTACCTCTAAGACAACAGCTCTCGACTGTCTTCGGCTATGGGGAAAACACAACCATTTGCTCTTATGTTCCTAAAAAGAATAAAGCTGTTGTTTTGCTTTCCACAATGCCATGTGACGATTCAATTTCCGACGTGAAGCAAAAGCCCAATATGATATTATTTTATAACAGTACAAAGGGAGGCGTTGATGTAATGGACCGGCAATATACAACGAAACGGAAAACAAATCGCTGGCCATTGGCGTTTTTTTTATAATATGCTAGATGTATCAGCTCTTGCAACTTACATAATTTATTCCGATAATAACCCGTCGCATATTACAACAAAAAAAGGTATTAATTTTTTTTATGAATCACTAGATATATAATACTAAATACATATCTATATTTATTATCATTTTCTATCTACTAATTTAGGTGGGCGTCGTCTGTTCCTTCAACAGTTGGGGGAGCATTTGTGTATGCCTATGATATTGAAGAGATCTCAAATACCAAGAGTGATATCATACTTTCCAACTAAAAATGCAATTGAATGTATTTTGGGAGCAAGTATTGAATCCATGAATAGGTCAAAAGCTCATAACTTCGTTGCTGATGAAGACGACCGTGGGCATTCGAAAGTGAAAGGTGCTTGCTATATGTGTTACCATGAGGAAACTAAAAAAAAAACGGTCAACTCGGAAGATATGCATACAATGCAAAAAACCAGTCTGTGTTGAGCATAGCCAAGTTCAAACAAAATGTAATAGTTGCTTCAAAAATTAATTTTGTAATTTGTTACTCTATACAAATAAATGCGTTTACAAAATATACTATTCCTGTCATTCCAATGGCACAAACATTTTTTATATCAAACCAAACTACAAAAATAATAAAATATTTACAAATGTAAACAGTGCCAGATTATGAAGAAAACTTGAAAAAACGTTAAAAAGTAACGGTAAACTATTTTCTAACAATTTTTTTTGATATTTTCTAAAGCAAAATGAAATATTAGTCACTGAGTATAAAGGATATTTAGTTTAGATTACAAATAAAGAAGTTACAGCATATTAAAAATTGCAATATTTACATATGTAAATAGTGCCAAAGCTAGGGTTAAAGACTATGGAAAAGCAATAAACCTCATACAGTGCCTCGTAACCCAAAAGAGAACCGATTTTAGAAGAATATGTGCTTTATAATGAAATTTATGTTTTTAATTTTTTGTAGTGTTGCCAACTCTACACCTATTTCAGTTTGTACCAATGTTGCCAGTTTTGCATCATTACTGCTTTTCAACCACAATTTTTTTGGCTCCTGCACAATCTTTTTAAAACATGATGCTAAATTCTTTTTAGTAGAATTTTCACGACACTTTTTCAAAGTTTTATATTTTTCATCATTTCCCTTGCGGGAGTTTTTACTGGTCTTCTACAAAAAAAACTGGAGAGTTTTTTGCCTCTCCTGTAAAATTAAAAAAAATCGTTTTGGCAAACAAATAAAAAACTAATAATCTAACTATATATGAGAAAATTAAATTTATTCTAAATTTGCGAAGTTAAAGTTTTTGTATGTTTTATAATACTTATAGTTTGTAATTAAAACAATATCTTCCCCAAATTTAAAACCAAAACTTGAAAATCAGGGTCTATACTTTCCCAAAAAAAATTCGCCTTACCTTTTTTCGTTTTATATAGAAAACACTTTTTGGTACGCTTTACATATGGTTTTGGACACTCCAGTTTTATATGGAAAGATATACAATATAAAAGTTTATACTTAAAAATATGTATACGATACGTTTTTCACCAAAATATGCACTTCAATTTGACTTCAGTTTCTGAAAGTATCGGTTAAAATACCAATTTATGGCATTTGAAAATGATATCATGTAAATGTTGGCCACGATTACGTCTGAGTGGTCCGATCGGAAAGTCCAATTTTGGGCAACTCGTTCGAGCATAGCGGCTGGTATCTCCCGAATAACACAAGTAATGTTGGCTTCCAAAGCGTCAATCGTAGCTGCCTTATTTCTGAATACCTCACATTTTACATACAGAGACAACAGTCCAAAGGTTTGATATCGCACGATCTAAGTGGACAATTTACCGTAGCAAAACGTGAAATTAAGTGCTCACCAAAATGATTTCTCAACAAGTCCATTGTTTCCCGCGCTGTATGGCTCGTAGCGCCGTCTTGTTGAATCCAGAGCCCACCGAGATCAATCGCTTGAATTTCAGGAAGAAATATGGACCAATGATTCCACCAGCCCAAAAACCACACCATAGCGTTGTTTTAAATGGATATAATGGTATCTCTTGGTACTCTTCGGGTTGCTCATCATCCTATACCATAAAAATGGTTACAAACAAATATTTTTTTTCGTTAATATAGTTATTATTTTTACTTTCTTACAAAATCATGAAAAATGGAATAGGGGAAAAGTGACTAATTTCATTACTTTATGATAAAGCTACATATCTTATGAATAAAATCAGACGTGGATCGTGAAAATCAATGAATACTTTTTGCCTTTAATTTTTGGTAAGTGAAGGTATACCAGTATAACAAGTGTGCGCCATTATTTTTTCACTACATGTGTCCGAAATTCACTATATGAGTGTAATATGGCAATATTCTTTATATTATGATTACTATTTTTAATGGAAATAGCAAAATGACAAAATTCATTATTAACCCTTAGAAGGCATTTAGTTTTTGCTTATTATCTAGCACTTGGGCTAAGATTTGTGTTTTGGAGTGTTCGGACACATATAGTGAAATTTGATGGCGATAATTTTTGTAGAACATTTTGGAGCAGTTTTTTGCGAGTTTTCAAAAAAAAGTAAAAATTATGGATATACGTGACAGTTAGAAGGTTAATTTGTTTCACAAATATGTTTATCTGAATCTTTTCTATAAAACTTCTGAACACATTTTGTACCTCAGAAGTAAGGATTTTGCCGATATGTTGCAGGAAAGTTCCGAGGGGCGGAAACTTTGACCCGCCTTAAAAAGAAATTCTTATCAGATCTGGCAAAACGCCTATACACGCATATTTTTTTTAGACTTTTCTACCAGAATCCGTCGACAGAACCTCATCATTTTTTTGGTGTCGCACAGTGTAAATACATAGTATGTATGTGCAAATAGGTGCGAACCTCTTCACAAAAATATACAGACAAATTATAGTTGTCAATCCCTCAAGTAATGATACAAATGTAATTGAATATCTGAAAACTTTTTGAGTCACAAAGTTAACAAAACACTCACGGGTGGCACGTTGCGCATGGTTTGTATTTATATAGATTTGACAAGAATTGTGAATTTTTATTTGGGTTTCATAATTGTGAGTAATTATTGTTTTTAATTGTATTCAATCAATCGTAAAAACTTTTCCCCGCTGATATGTACGAAATATCAGACTGAAAATGCGGTACATAGCAACACGGGTGCATTTTATGCCACGGATTTGTCAAAACCCTGTATCCTATTTTTCGAGAAATTTTTTATGATTTTTACAATAAAAAAAAGTAATAAATATTCGAATATTTACACTTATTTCTGATTGAATTCTCTTGAAATTCTCACACAAAGGGTGAAAACAAAACTGTGGTATTGTATCAGTTCGCTGAAGCTAGTACATTTGGAAATCCCATTCAGAAAAATGTTGCAATCAATTTCTTTAGGTAATTCAGTTTCATAATTAAGTGTTTATTCATCCACTTTCTGTCATTCGACCTGAATTGCAAAAATCATATAATACGTAAAATATCTATTTATTTTCAAGATACATGACTTGTTTTATTCGCAAGATTGGCAACTTTATGATAAAGTAATACAATTCAAACACTTTTCCCATGTAATTATGCCCGGCATTCAGTTTTTATGAAATTTTCGTTGCCACGTGTATAATAAATAACAAAAATTTCATGAACCGAAAATTTGGCTCACTTCTCCTTTGTTTGGTGCTCAGCTCTTTGCAAAAACTTCGTGGGCAAAATCAATTACAGGGTTGTTACGCCACAGTTATTTCGTAGGAATACAATTGTTTGAAAATTTGTTGCGACCGGAACAGTACATGCGTTAAAAATAAAATGGAGTGTGAATAGATGAATATTTGCAAGGTAAATCAAAGACATGTGGAGAAAGAAAAAAGAAAATTTTCCGTTTCGAGATAAATTACAAAATTTCTTACGAATATTTCGCAAGAACTGAGTACAGGTCTTTAATGCAAATGTCATGAATATACGGAAAATATAAAAAGTTTGAAAATTCTTTAATTTCAAAAACAGAACCCATAGATATGTTTTGCATTGCGTCTGTATATAATACAGTTGTAAGCTTTGACAAATTCGTATAATTTTTGTAAACACAGAAATAACATTTTAAAAGTAGTGATGTTGATTTTTGATCCAAAAAATCACTACTTTTAAAATGTTATTTCTGTGTTTCCCAAAATTATATGAATTTGTCAAATCTTAAAAATGTATTATATACATATAGTAGGTACTAAATAATATACACAAGCGCAAATATAAAAAAAAATGAATTTTTGCATTTTTTAGCATAATGTCTTTCCAGTTTCGACAACTTTTTTTCTCATTTGGCATTATTTTTTAGACGGTTTCTGGCAACCCTACTGTTAAGCCAATGTTAATTCACTACTGATGCTAACGCCATCTACATCAATAGGCCATCATAAATCGACAATTTCGCTTTATGCAGCATCCGCGTACAGATGTCTTTAAATGCTGCTGGAACAAATTACTACTGGCCGATAGGTGGCTAAGTGTAGATGGTGTATTTCTGTTATCAACCTAATAGTGTTATATTTTCATCGTGTTATTTACAAGTTGGATACCAAATAGTTGGTATTCAAAACCCGCCACCGCTTCCACGGTTTTGTACGTTTCTGAAATTTAGCATTTACTTTCAACCAGTGAAGCCTGTTATTTTTATATTTTGAACTTATTTTGTTTCAAAAGTTTATCTTTCACAGAAAGAAATTTATTCTTCGTTACATTTTGAAACGAAAATTGTAAAATCATTGTTTGAATTTTTTCACAGAAAAACAAGAAAATGGAAAATCAATTTGAACGGTTTGAATTTTTGTTACAGATAATATAAATATAATTTCCAATAGAAAATTAATATAGAACAATAATTGTGTTAACAATTTTACTTAAACCTTTAAAAGAACATATTGATCATTTTGAAGCGAAACAGTTTTTAAACATTCTGTATTGGTGAAATTTTTCAATTTAGTTCTCATGAAATTTAAAATTTTTCCCAGTTTGTATGAATCAATTCTCATGTCTGTTTTAAAACATATTTTATTAATTCATGGTTT
Source organism: Phaonia tiefii (assembly GCA_963931995.1). Taxonomy (NCBI): domain Eukaryota; kingdom Metazoa; phylum Arthropoda; class Insecta; order Diptera; family Muscidae; genus Phaonia; species Phaonia tiefii. Next base: position 95,968,601 of record OZ008369.1, on the reverse strand, counting down.
CACTGGTTTGAATGAAAACCAGCACATAAATTTCGGTCGGGTGAACCGACTGAAATATTCCCTCGCCCTAAGCTATCCATTGTGTCTGAGTTCTGTTAAAAAAAACGCCTATTTCACCCTTACGTTCAACGGATATTCAAGAGCAGATTGACATTGCGCTAAATATTATACAATACCAAACTTAATTAGGATCCTAAGTGGTTTTTGGGAATTTTTGTGACTACCAACCAATGGTCCGCCCAATATTTATATGGGAGGTACAAAAATGGGCAGGGCAAGGTTGTTAATTTTTTATTATACAGAAGCTTTTGACAAAATATTGATGAGTACCGAATTTTATTAAGATGGAGGTACGAAACTGGGCGTGGCACAGTAGTCAATTATTAATTACACAGTAGATTTTGGAGAAATATTGAATTGTACCGAAATTCATTAAGAGCTGTTGTGGTTATCGTGCTGATCAAACGGTCATCCGGCCAACTTTTGTATGGGAGGTACCAGAATGGGTGTGTCAAAACCGCTCATTTTCCATTGGAGAGTGGAATTTGAATAAATATTGTCTAGAACAAAATTTCCCAAACTTCTGTATGGGAGGTACAAGAATGGGTATGGCAATCTCGCCCATTTTCTTCAGTTACGCAGACAATTACAGATTATTAACCAAGGTTCAGAAGAAATATGATTTTGTACTAACTGTGTCGATTTGTATGGGACGAACCAGAAGGGGCGTAGTCAAAACTCTCATTTTCAATCCCAAACTAAGTTTGGGCAAATAATAGTCACTGACAAAATTTCATTGTGATCGGTAAGATTTATGGAAGTTATCGAGTTGACAAGCCAGCCCGACAGACTGGCGGACATGACTCAATCGTCTCAAAAAGTTATAAAACGAATTTCATCCTAAGATACTAAGGGTCTAATATGACTCCTTCTATGTGTTACATTTTCCCCCGTATTAATTGATATATACCCCCATCCGTATGGGTGAGGGTATAAAAATCCAATTCTTAAAGCTCCGAGCCCACATAGCGTGTTTAAAACATTTAACATGATTTGAGGCCAAAATTCCGGGCACAAAAAATTTCAAACGTGTTAGACACGCTAAGTGGATAAGGTGTCCAAGACTTTGATATAAACCCCTAAAACGGTGGATTACGGGTTTTACCCTCAAAAAACCCGTGGAACCAGTTTTTCAAAAATCAAAACTCTTTGAAGCATACAACAACTCAACTTCAAAATAGTGTTACGAATTTCCTTAATTGAACTGTTTAGCGCTTTGTAATTTCCTGTTTATAAAACAAGGCACGTTTTAAATTACAATTATTCAACAGTTTTAGATCATTTTATTTTACTTGTATAATTTAATGTCAACACTTTACAATAAGTGTATATTTCAACCTTTTTACTATTTACTTCGCGTTGCGTACTTTTCGGCGTTTAATCACAGACTGACTCATAATACTAAAAACCTCCGCTATTTATACGAGTTATACTTCCGGCTTCTAGATTGTTCTACCCCACTCTAGAACCAGTATTGCAGTTTTGAAACCTAAACGTATTTGAAGCGAATTCCTCAAATGGCTTGTGATACGGGTGTAGTTTCAGGCGCAGCATTAATCGCCCTGTTATTTACATTATATTAGTTTGGTTATTAAGAGTAAGTAAATGCTTTTACTTAATCGTAAGAATATTTATTAATCCAAACATAGTTTTTATCGTATGGATATCTCAGCAATTATTAATTAAATTATATAAACGTTTAATTAACTGTTGGAAATTTGTAAACCTAATTTTAATTAAAAAGACCCTTAATTGGGAGGAAAAACAGATAGTATTCAAACAATTTGTAAAAAATACATGTAATATAATAATAAGTTATAAAACAATATTTTCAGTTTGATAAAATTCGGTTGTTATTTTTATAGGTATGTAGGTATATAGGTATGTTATAAATATGTCAACAAAATGTGTAAATTTATACTGAAAAATACACATTTTTATGTAGTCATTTTAAATGCACTTTTTACAGTGTACCACAAATATAAAGTAGTCTCAGTTGATGAAGTTTTTACATTTGGTTATTTGGAATTTTTTACATTTGCACAAAGGAAAATGTGAGAAAAATGCATTGAGCAACCCTAAATACATCCAGTCATCTATCCTTCTCTTTCGTTCTTTATTTTGAATGTTTTCCCACTCTAAGGTTGATCAGCTTCGGCATAGAACCCCCTTGAGCAATACAGTTGAGAATGTCGGCGACTTGTGTCGAACTCGGTCACTAGCTATCGAACTCGTTCATTTAAGGTGCCACGAAATAACTATCACGAACATACTCGCCGTGTCGAACATGTTCATTGTGTTCGTGAGGGTGATGTCTGGTCACTCTAAATGAACTAGATAGTTCATGAACTACCCAACTCTAATTACCATCATCGCGTACACTATCAGCTACCGAAGCTATAGTTTCTTCACAAAGTGGTCGATTCAATGTCAAAGCTTATAGCACTAGTTGAAACTTGGTTGAGAAGAGAGTGGAAGATAGACTTGTGTCGAACTCGTTCACTAGTTCTCGAACTCGTTCATTTAAGGTGAACGGACGTAACAAAAACGAACATACTCACCATATCGAACATGTGCATTATGTTCATGAGGGTGATGTCTGGTCACCTTAAATGAACTAGGTAGTTCATGAACCACCAAACTCTAGTGGAAGAGACAATGCACGATAAGCAAACTAAGTATAAATACTGTTTCATACTAATTACATCTAAATTATGTTCGAAACCGATTACATCAAACGAAAATACGCATTCTCTTTTATTTCTGTTCGTTTTATGTCAAGCCATAGACTAATAACGGGTTTTTCAATAAGAGCGCTACAAAAGTTTTTTTTTAAATAAACAAAACCGGTTTTAGATACCAATGAAATTCTTTATTCCTGTGAAAGTACGTTCGATGCCATTATGTATGGAACTCGATTTCTTTTGCATGGCCACCACGGGCACGCTTGCAGAAGTCCAGACGCTGAACCCAATTTTCGACGGTTTTCAAGCATAAATCGGCCGATACTGCAGCAATTTCAGGTTCGATATTCGTACGAAGTTCATCAATCGTCGCTGGCTTGTTGGCATAGACCATAGACTTGACGTAGCCCCACAGGAAATAATCTAACGGCGTCAAATCGCACGACTGAGGCGGCCAATCGACTGGGCCATTTCGTGAGATAACACGTTCACCAAACTTGGCTTGTGGCGCCGTCCTGTTGGAACCACATGTCCTCCAAGTCCATATTATCCAATTGGGGCCAAAAATATTCGGTTATCATTGAACGGTAGCGATTCGCATCCACAGTAATGTGCCGGTCTTGATCACCACGGAAGAAGTACGGCCCAATGACGCCGCCGGCCCATAAACCGCACCAAACCGTAATTTTTTCGGGATGCAATGATGACTCATGGATTACGTGTGGATTGCTGTCTGACCAATAACGCATATTTTGCTTATTACCGAAGCCATTCAGTCAGAAATGAACCTCATCGCTGAAGATGATTTTTCGATCAAAATCCGAATCATTTTCAAGTTGTTGCTCAGCCCAATTCACGAACATACGACGCTTATGGTGGTCAAGCGGCTTCAGTTCTTGCGTCAATTTGATCTTGTAGGCCAAGACCTTGTCGCAAAATTCGCCACAACGACGTCTCAGAGATGCCCAACGCTTGAGAACGACGTGTGAGAGACACATTTGGGCATTCTTGAACTGAAGCCTCAGCGGCAGCAATTTTCTCGACACTTCGGGCACTTCTTTCTCTCACTGGCACGGGAACCTTTTGTACTGTGCCTGTGGATTCAAATCTTTCCACTACACGCTCAATTGTTGATCTGGTAGGACGATTATGACGACCATAAATTGGACGTAGCGCTCTTAAAGTTGAGGTCACTGACTCCAAATTTCGGTAGTAAATTTTAATCATTTTGACTCGCTGTTGGCTCGTATATCTTTCCATGATGAAATGGCAAACCTTACTGAAGAGAAATGTGAAAAGAGCGGGAAAAATATGGCGTCGTTTGCTGTCCCTATCGATTTACTTTTGTAGCGTCTCTGTTGAAAAACCATTATATCGAACTGTGGCCGTCGGTGGTGCAATGGTAGTGTGCGCGGCTCTTGTTCATGAGAACATGGGTTCGATCCTTGCTCTGACCACCGTAAATTCCTTTCGGCGACGGTCACCTCGCTCAGTGACGGCGACACTATCGAGTATTTAGCCATGAAAAGCTTCACAACATACTGTTCGGAACCGGTGTAAAACTGTAGGTTCCAATCAGTGAGTGTAAAACTAGAAAGCGCACTGCTCTCATGTTTGTGAGAAGCTCTTCCTAATCCCTTTATGGGATGTAACGGCAAACCATTTTTTTAACTCGAACTCTATGAAATTTCCAACTACCGCAATGACAGCATGAGAACGAAAAATAGCTGATGAGTTATTATCTTATCTATTACTTCATGGTAGTTGGAGTTTTTGAGAATATTGAGGATGGGAGAATGAGCGATAAGTGACAGAAAGAATTAGGGTTGCTCAATTCGCTTTTCACACATTTGCCTCCGTGCATCGAGCAAAAAGAAAAAACACATGAATTGAGGGTATTTTTGTGATAATGAATTCCATGAAAAATGAGATAACATATGAATGAAATCCGAAGGTAATAACATATTAGAGTAAAATAGATTCCAATTAAAGCAGAACTCGCAATAATTGGTCTCTATCGTGCTTCTTGTGATAAACAAAAACCAATCGTCCACTGACACGTGCGAAACTGACACGAAAAAATCCTCTAACTTCGATTTTCTTTGGCTTGATCTTCGCTCAACCGACGACGGTTTTTGTTTGCTCGCTCGGCTTATGTGTTCACTCGAGACACTTTATTTCGTAAAAAATAGGCAAACGGTCTTCTGAGCATATGCACACAAATGAGCGCCCTATCGTCTTATCCCTTCATCTTTAGTGCCTGCCACCCCACAATAAAAATAAAGACCTTTTTTGCGGACCTTTTGGTGGCTTTGCTCACTTACTGACTCTCAGTAGCTGAGCGATGAACGCTTCACTTCGTATCGAGCGGTCAGTAAGAGACCGATTCGTGTGTTAAGGCCGGATCCCACTATCGGCGCAAATAGCACAATCTGCACCAATTTTTGTGGGCCAACATCGGCGCACATTTCAAAAATAGGCACAACTACATTTTGTGTGTTCACATTATCGTCGCATATTGTGACTATGTTTATCGGTGCATATCGGCCAAAACAAAAAAATTGCAACAATCGGTGCAACTCGTTCCCACTATCGGCCTATATTCGTGTATTTCTTTATTAAAACATATATTTTTATTGACATGTGTTTTTTATTGAATTGCACACAACACACAGAGCTTAAATTTAGAATGGATTATTTTCATTAAAAGAAAATTGCTGCGGCCTTGTATATTGTGGCATCCAGAAAAACAAAAAGAACTGAAAACAAAAAAACAGTGCAGGAACGCAGCATTTGGGTGAGAGAGTGGTTAGAAAAAAGAAGTGAATTTGGGGCATATGAGAGCACTCTGCGCGAATTCCGTGAAGTCAAAAATCAAAATTTTCTTTTTACAAATTATGTCCGAATGAATGAAAGTAATTTTAATGAATTGTTAGAACTAACCACACCATACATCGAAAAGCAAGACACCACTTTTCGAAAAGCTATTCCAGCTTGTCAGCATTTAGATTGTAGCCTTCGCTATTTGGCCACTGGTGACTGCTACTAGAGCATTTCAGCCTTTTTTCGCATTGCTCCAAACACAATATCAAAGTTCATTGCGGAAGTGTGCGATGCAATTTTTGCAGTACTTGAAGACAATTACATAAAGGTGCAGTATTTATATTTATATATTGTTACGAATAAGTAAAAGCTTTTGCTTGCTCTTAATGACTCTATTAATATTATGTAAATAACAGGCGGTTACTGCTGCGCCTGAAAGTATGCATTGTAACAACGTACCAGCTCGCTAAACCAGTAGCATGAATTCGCCTCAGTTAAGATAATTCTCCACCATTGTAGATGTTTCTACAATGTTTGCGGCCATGATGGAAAAGTTTGCAAAAATGAACGATAAATTCGAAAAGGATGAAGAAAAAATCGAGGAAATGGGGCGGAAGATTGAAGAAGTCGAACATAAGTTCGAGTCGTCATGCCGGCAATAAAACTGCATGGCTCTCCAAAACGGCCAATGCGGCTGTGCACTGTCTGCTCCCTGGCCAGACTTAGTTGTGTTTTTTTATTAACAGTTGAAATCGCAGTTTTTATACTGGCCTATCTCGCCTTGCAGCTTTCTACATTATGATTTTCAAAGCCTGCTGCTACCTCCTGCCAAGTTTGGTCACGTTTGCCGCGGTCTTTATAATCTGGGCAAGAGTACATCCATATCAGGGATGAAAAATTAAACTTCTTCAATTGTACCATCAAGCTTCCAAAACTGTACTTTTTTAATACCAATTGTACCAAATTTAAAAAATAACAAGCGGTAAGTTTGTTATAAACAGTTTTTTTCAAACAAATATCGGAAAATTAACAAATAATTATTCAATCTAATACATTTCTGTTTATAATAACGTAGGTTCTTTTAAGAATAAACAAAACACGAGGCACACGTTCTTAAAAAAGTGAGATCAATGAAAAATATGTATAAATTTTATTGTCACAAATCAAATATAAAATATCTTTTGTTTCAAGCTTGACACAGTTGTCACATTGAGCCTTTTTCTTTGTGCTCTGGCGTCTTCGAACTGCATTTCTAAATTAACATTATTAATTATTTTAAGTACGTATTGTAAATATAAAATTGATAGTTTATAAAGAGGGTTTTTGAATCCAGAATAACTGAAATTAAGTTTTTCATGCTTGAAATATGCCTCAAAATCGACTAAATAAAAATTATAAAATAAAATAAATAAATGGTTTCCCATTACATCCGATGAAGGGACAGGGGAGAACTTCTCACAATCACTGAGCTGTGCGCTTTCCAGTTTTCACACACTGATTGGGACCTACTGTTTTACACCGATTCCGAACGGTATTTTTGAGAAGCTTTTCCATGGCTATATACTCGATAGTGTCGCCGCCACTATGCGAGGTGACCGCCGCCGAAAGAAATTTTAAGGTGGTTAGAGCAGGGTTCGAACCCAGGATCTCATGTACAAGAGCCGCGCACACTAACCATTGCACCACCGGCGGCCAAAAAAAGTATACTAAATTAAAAAAGCGACTCCCACTTTTCATGTATTGCTCATTCATAAATCGATTTCGATTGATTTTCCTAATTCAAATCAGGATCAAGTTTTCTTCATCATGTAACTACGCGATGTAAAAATCGATGTTAACTGAAAATAAAATACATAAAGGCGTAAATGCTAAATTGTACCAATTATGTCATGGACTCAATTGTACCAAAAAGGTACAATTGTACCAACATTATCTTCCCTGATCCATATACATTCATGACCTTCGACGGCCTGAATGATCTCATGCGTTAACTCATGTGCCCATGATGATAAGACGCTTGCGCTTGCTTCGTCCAGAATCTCAATCTCCATGGAAGACAATATGTCGTCTGAGTCCATTTCCTAAAATAAATAAAATAAAATGAAATATTTGTAATGATAATCTCACTAAATGTCTACGATAACTTACCACATGTTGTTTTCCTTTTTGTTTTGCAAACATATGTTTGCAAATATCTGCGCTCATCGGTGACTTTGACCGGCGCACAAGTGGCAGAAGAATATCGGCGCATTTTATACAATTTGAGACGTAATTTTGATTGCGCAGACACAGCACGATTTCGGCCCAGATCGGCGCATTTTGCAAAATTGTGAGCATTCACACTATCTGTTCAGACACTGAGCGATTCCGTCTCATTTTTTCGGTCTTTTGAGTGACCAGACCGCGTAAATAAATTTGGTTGAGCATATTTTGCGAGCTCTGATTAAAAGACAAATTGTGAAAATCAAAGCTTTTCAATATGAACCCCAACTATTTCAGTAATTTTCTAAAGTTTCCGCTCTAAGAAAATCAGTTGTTGCACACTCTGTGAATTTAATAAACCTATATTATTGTTTTAATTTTTGTAACGAATACTGTGAAATTCAACATCATATTACTAGCGCAGTAATTTATACGTAATTAAAACGAATAAATGAAATGGAAAATGATGAGCCAGCCATTTTGTTGGAAACGCCACAGAATCGATTCATTACGGTCGTGGCGTACACAATCAGCAAGCGACACAATAATTTCTTCACTACGTGGTGTATCAGCTGGTATTCATGTCACAGCTGATCGCAATGGTAGATTGAATTTGATAGAACATAGAGTGGCGGGAAAAATGAGCGATAAGCAACCAAGAGCAAATCAAAAAGCAAACTGAGCTTAAATACTGTTCGATTGATATTAATGACATCTAAATTATGTTTGAGGCTGAATTAATCGACCGAAAATACTCATTCTCTTTCAATTTTGCTTTTTATCACGTATAGAACTACCAACTTCCTTGCGGCAGCAAGAGAAAGGGGGGTGTATGTAGAACTCATCCCTTTCTATTTCACTACCCAGCGGGAAATTTCCACATGAAATAATCGATTATATATAAATCTCTAGGCTACTTCTGATTACAAAACAGGTGGCTTTTGTATGGAGATGGCCGCATTTTTGAGCAGATTACTTCTTCGCAAAAGTAATGTATATTGAGGTCAGCCGCGAGACTTCTGGTAGGCTTATAAAGTAACATACTACTATTTAACCGTTTTTATGGGCAAAGGCACTGCAGCTTACATCACTTTTTCATGCAATGTGGATTGGTTTGCCGTTTTGTACACAGAAAAAATAACCATCGGTAATATTGCCAATTTAGGTTTGGTGATTTTTGTTTTGTATGAAGACAAGAAAAGGTGACATTATTGCCTAAATCAAAGTGCAAACCAAACTACCAACAACAATCATGATTTTGCATTTCAATATTAGTAAATTCCCTATTTCTTATTTGAATGGCTAGAACTGTGACGAGCAGGCAGCATTCTGACTAGACACCGTGTGTTAGAGCGAATCGAATATAAACCTCTAAGAATTTGTATTACTATTGTGTCGCTGTGTATGTTAATTTGGGGAACTGGAAAACAAAAAAAGGAATTTTGCCAAATTTTCTTTTTATTAAATTTCTTAAAAAAAGATGTGTAAATTGCAATTTCATAAAGAAATGTAAGTAAAAATATATTCTGCAAGTTTTTTCAACAGAGAATACATTTCTATTGGACAAAAGTCTATATTGCAGAACTTTTGTAAATAGAAGTGTGTTGTTTGAGTCTTCTTACATACTGATCACTGGGAAAGTGTCAACAGTGTTTTAATAACACTGTGGAAGTCGAAAAAGAGCAAAGACGGGAGAGGACGGTTGTACCCTAACTTAGGTACGAAGAATCGAACTGCATCATTAGTTTTTTGAGTTACAAATACAAAAAATATATATAGGCTTTGCCAGACGCACTGTTTTCAACAGTACACATACATTTTTGTTCGTTATACTGTTTTCTGCATAACCCATAAAAAAGTAGGCGAAAATCGTTTTTTTTTTCATTGTACCTTTTGTTTGTAGCTTTTTATATTTTTCTTTGGTTCAAACCCCAATTAAATAAAGTTTTTTATCCAAATAATTTGTTCAGTGTAGAAGGGCAAAAATAAAAAAAAATTAAAATTAAGTGAAATTGATAATTAAGTGGAATTTTGTATTTGAAAATGAAGATGAGTAAGTGATTACAGTTATATAATTTTATTGACTATTTTACATTATGAGGTCAGACGTCTTACACATATTAATTAAACAAATTTTAACATAAATATTTCACCAACGGAGGGATTCTTCTGCCTGGTCTCTCCAGCGGAGTATTGGTCGTTCTCTTTTCCTGGTTCCATCGAGTACGTTATCGAAAATCTTTCGCGCTGGCTCATCTTCATCCATTCCGATAATATAGCCTACTCAACGCAATTGGCCCAATTTGATTCGTCTAGCTATGTCCACGTCCGAATATAGATTATATGTGACCTGGTCTACGAAAGCCAGTGAAAAAGCTGTTAAAAGTAAGCAACTCGTTTCGTCAGTTTCTCATTATCTCCTTAATTGTTCTCCGCGCCGGACGTCCAGTAAGTGTTGTTGTTGGTCCAGTAAGTGTTGTTGTTGGTCGGAATATTATTATAGTTCATCGTGTAAGTTGCTAGTGTGGAACATTTAAAAAAGTAACACTGAAGAAGTGACGTTTACTGTTTCTGTTGATTATCGTCTTCGCATTTCGCATGAAATGAAACATGAGTGTTGATGAGGAGTTCAGTGCCGTATACGGACAATATTTCCATGAAAAGGATGATGAAAACGATGATGAAAACTATGAAGAGAGCGATGATGATGAAGACGAAGTATGTGTATCTCAGGCAGAAGATGATACCGAACAAACTTTTGTTAACATGGACCTGTATGTTGTTGATGTAAAGGAGGAGGAGCTGGTAACAAAATTTCTGTCAAAAGATTGTTGTAATAATGAATGTCATACACTGATACCACGGGAAATGATCGAGAGTACGCGGAACAATTGTTTAGAGATGTCGAAAAATGAACTTGATTTAGTGATACTAAGTCACATCGAAGCTGGAATTATGAGTAACGAAAAGCTAGAAAGTGTATACGCAAGGCTTGCTGGGCGGAAGAAATATGGACAGAGACATGATACAGAAGTTATGAGGCATAGAATTCAATTTACCTTCTACAGAGTACCTGTTTGTCGTTCGTTGTTCCTTTTTGTACATGCCTGTACGACGAAGCGTTACGAAAATTTAGTACGTCATTTTCACGCACAGGGTGTAACAGTGCGCCAACACGGACTGGCAAATAAACCGAGTACACATCCAAAGTCATTTAAACCGGCTGACATCGAAAAAGCTGTTAAATTCATCGAGTCTATAGCCGATTTAATGGCTCTTCCACTGCCCGGACGACTCCCAAAATTTAAGGATTTTCGGATAATGAAACTGCCATCCAGCGAGACGAAGTCCTCAATTTATCGAAAATACATTTCTTCACTCAGTGATGACGAATTGAAGATGAGTAATTGCAGTTTTCGACGGATATGGTCCAAATACATACCCCATGTTACAGTTATGAAACCAGCGGATGATCTCTGCAATGTCTGCCGTGGTAAGTAGCTCATTATTTTCTCATTTTATAGTTGTATCAAACGTTGAGATTAAATTCAGTATTTTAAATTCAGTATTCAATATCTAAAGTAGATATTGTGGCTCCATTGCCGAAAGATTTGCCATCGAATAAACGGAAGGCAAAAACTGGTCAAGATGTTCCCAAACCAGACGATGAACCAGGTCCATCTTCCTCAGGATCAACACGTAAAAAGATCTCAAGGAAAACGACAACAAAGAAAAATACATAAACTACTCAGCATTATTATTTTTGGCCCATAATACGTTTTTCTACTGTATAATCATGTCTTTATAGCTTATAATTCAATGTATTTTGTTCATTACCAATAAATTATATTTTGTCGTATTTTTACTCTTCTTTCTCTACATTTTTAGTACACTTCTAAGCAAGTTAGGATTTTCTGCTTTTCACCACGTGAAAAAGCATCTCATCTTCCATCCGAATCAACCAAAAAGTGAAAATTGATTTTTTGACACCTAAGCCCCCTTTCCGTAGACCAGGTCACATATATCTCTGCGGTCCAGCGACGTCGGTACTCGCCGTTTTCCTTAGCAGGACCAAATATTTTACGGAGAATTTTTCTCTCGAAAACTCCCAGGTGTTTTTCATCCCCTTGCGATATGACCCAAGTTTCGGAGACATATGTCAAGATAGGTAAAATGGGAGTCTAATATAGCTGGACTTCTGTCCGTCCTAAGCTGCTTGCTGAGCTCAAAATATCATCTATTTGCAAGCACAATTCTCCTATCTATCTCCAGGCTGACGTTGTTGTCCTTGTCCACGGCGGATCCAAGGTAGACAAATTCATGTACCTCTTCAAAATTAAATCGGTTGTCAACGTTCAAGTGCGGACCAAGTCGAGAGGTTTCTCAAGTCGTGCACACCATCAGTTTAGTCTTACCCTCATTACTGCTGTAACCTCTCGCAAATTTCGGCCAATGATGTCTATGTCGTCAGCATACGCCAGCAACATATGGCTTTTCGTGTTAATGATGCTGTTCGTATTTACTGCAGCCTTTCTCATTATTATATCCATTAAGATGTTGAAGAGATTGCACGAAAGTGTGTCGCCTTGTCTAAGTCCTCGCTTGGTACAGAATGGTTCAGTGAGGTCTTTTCCCACTTTCACTGCTGATTTGGTGTTGGTCAGCGTCATTCTACAGAGGCGGATCAGTTTTGCCCGAATACCGAGTTCAGACATAGCTTCGTACAGTTTTCCCCGTATGGGACTATCGAAATCAGCTTTGTAATCAACAAAGATGTGGTATGTTTCGAGTTGCTTTTCGTGGGTCTTTTCCAGGATTTGGCGTAGCGTGAATATTTGGTCAGTCGTGGACTTGCCTGGTCTAAAACCACACTGATAAGGTCCAATCAGGTTTTCAATAATTGGCTTTAGTCTTTCACATAATACGCTCGACAAGACCTTATACGCGATGGATGAAAGACTGATGCCGCGATAGTTGAAACAGACACACGGATCACCCTTTTTGAATACAGGACATAATACACGGAGACTCCAATCGTCGGGCATAGATTCCCCCAGCCATATACCGCATATATGTTGATGCATGTGGGCTATCAGTCCTTCGCCACCTGCCTTAAAAAGTTCAGCGGGAAGGCCATCCGCACCGGCGGCTTTATTTTTCTTAAGGCCGAAGATCGCCGTTCTAATCTTATATAGTGAATGATTTTCTCTTATTTTTCGAAAGAATCTAATAACTGCCCATTTGTGAACCGAAAACTCAAAGAAAGTCGGAAACTTACTTTCCTGTCGATCTTTTAAAGCAAATAGCCTCAAAAACCTGGTTTTAAAGGTAAGCTTTGTTCCCAAAAGGTCAAGCCCAAAACGTTTGGAACAACTTTGTTGAATAAAGTTTACCGTTCAACCAACCAAATTGAAGTTAGTGGCTGTTAAATGTGCGTCAAAATCGTAAATTCGGAAAAAATAGCGATTCGTCGTAGGGTAAAAGTCCATTCGAATTGGGGTAAAACCGTACTCTTCGGCCTGGTCTTAGAATATTTTTGCCAAAAACTATCACAGTGTAAGAGACACGCAAATGTACATCTTCTCTTAGCCACTTGAAGAATAGAAATGTCCGTTGTAGAACCGAATAAATTTTATACCAAAATGTTTGATACTTTTATATAATGATTAAAAAAAATACTTCACAGGGAACGGGACTGGAGTCTTTTGCAGTGACAAACGAGAGGAGCTACTACATTATTCGTTATTATAATATTATCATTTAGAGGGCCGATCAATAAGTCCGTGAATATTTGAATGAAACATATTTTTTTTTTGCAAAAAAAAATTATTTTTTAACGTAATCTCCTTTTAGCTCAATACACTTAGTCCAATGTTTCTCCAATTTTTGTATCCCTTCCAAAAAAAATCGGATTTTTCGAGGTCCATCAAATAGGCATTTGTTTGATCAATAATTTTATCATTGGAGCTAAGTCTCTTTCCACCGAGCCATTTCTTTAGGTTTGGAAATAGGAAATAGTCACTGGGGGCTAAATCCGGAGAATACAGCAGATGAGGTACCAACTCGTAGCCCAATTCATGGAATTTTGCCATTGAGACTACACACGTGTGCACCCGTGCGTTTATGGTCAATTGAGAGCAAACGCGGCACCCATCTTGCAGACAGCTTTCTTAAACCCAACTGATCATTTTAAATCGCAATCACACTGCCATATGAAATGCCTATGGCATCAACAATCTCGCGCACATTTACTTTTCGATCGGCCGACACTATATCGTGGATTTGTTCGACTTTTTCGGGTGTATTGACCTCAATTGGCCGTCCAGAACGTTCAGCGTCATTTGTACTTGTGCGACCACAACGAAAGTCAGTAAACCACTTTTTTACCAATGAAATCGATGGTGTAGAGTCTGATTGAGGGTTTTTTTTCGCAAAAAATACTGTTTAATGAGCACTCGAAATTCACTTTTGTCCATTTTTAAACAAAATGCATGAGGTTGTATTTTGACCAGCTGTTAAACGCAAAGTACTTTTTCGATCAAAATCTGACAGTGGTCTATTAACAGGCGGTACTTGATGGGAGCAGTCTTGCATTTCACATAACTACGAGGGAAGTTCGGAAAGTCACGGACTTATTGATCCGCCTCGTATTTAAATGTTATTACTGTAACCAACATCTGAGTATGCAATAAACAATTCTTTAATTGAAAACAAAATTTGCTTCCGCAATTATAAAAAAATGGGTTAAACATTTGGTAGGATTGCGCATAAAAATTAATTTAATTCACCTACAATAAATTGTGTACATTTTATTGGGTAAATCTACAACTATGCGAGGCAAATTCTCATATTGTTGGTGAACGTAAAGTTGTCTACGTTTATTGATAATATTGACCAATTAAATAGCAGACCCTATGTTGGCCAAGTGCATAGGCTGATATCAGAAAACGAATGTGGGTAATATTACACAATATTTTTTGCTGTGTAGATTTTGGCGTTTGTGGACAATTTCGTTACACCGCGCAATACTTTTGAAGTAGATGTGGCTTGATTGACAACTTTGCAGTAGTGGCGTTGTGAATAGTCTCGCTACAACGCGCATTACATTCATTGTTTTTCATGGTTTTCAGTGGAATCAGTGGGTACCCATGACACAGCTGCTGGACTATAAAGTAGGAAATTGAGAGAAAAGGGGTTAGATAGGTGAGAGAGCTATAAGCAACCAGAAGCAAACCATGCTGCAAACTAAGATTAAATAGTTTTGGTTGATTCTAATGATGCTATGTTTTATGTTGGTTGCATGTAAGGCAAATACGCATTCTCTTTTATTTATGTGCAACCAAAGAGTGACACAACAGCAACTCAAACAAGATGAAATTTCCTACTATCTCGACAATTGCAATATAACGCTGAGAGAGGGATGGAGACTCTCATAACGGGTTTTTCAACTGAGA
This sequence comes from Phaonia tiefii, assembly GCA_963931995.1. NCBI lineage: Eukaryota > Metazoa > Arthropoda > Insecta > Diptera > Muscidae > Phaonia > Phaonia tiefii. The sequence continues at coordinate 95,953,378 of OZ008369.1, read as the reverse complement.
CGCTACAAAAGTAAATCGATAGGGACAGCAAACGACGCCATATTTTTTCCTGCTCTTTTGACATTTATCTTCAGTAAGGTTTGCCATTTCATCATGGAAATATATACGAGCCAAAAATGAGTCGAAATTATTAAAATTTATTACCGAAGTTGGGAGTCAGTTAAGAGGCCAACTTTAACAGGCCTCAACAATCAGCGATGAGGCTCATTTCTGGCTGAATGGCTTCGTCAATAAGCAAAATATGCGTTATTGGTCAGACAGCAATCCACACGTAATCCATGAGTCATCATTGCATCCCGAAAAAATTATGGTTTGGTGCGGTTTATGGCCCGGCGGCGTCATTGGGCCGTACTTCTTCCATGATGATCAAGACCGGCACATTACTGTGAATGCGAATCGGTACCGTTCAAAGATAACCGAATATTTTTGACCCCAATTGGATAATTTGGACTTGGAGGACATGTGGTTCCAACAGAACGGCGCCACAAGCCACACAGCGAATGCCACAATCACTTTATTGGAAACCAAGTTTGGGGAACGTGTTATCTCACGAAATGGCCCAGTCGATTGGCCGCCTCGGTCGTGCGATTTGACGCCGTTAGATTATTTCCTGTGGGGCTACGTCAAGTCTATGGTCTATGTCAACAAGCCAGCGGCAATTGATGAAATTCGTACGAATATGGAACGTGAAATTGCAGCAGTATCGGCCGATTAATGCTTGAAAATCGTCGAAAATTGGGTTCAGCGTCTGGACTTCTGCAAGAGTGCCCGTGGTGGCCATGCAAAACAAATCGAGTTCCATACATAATGGCATCGAACGTACTTTCACAGGAATAAAGAATTTCATTGGTATTGGTATCATTGGTATTTTATAAACTTTATGGTACCCTGACATACATACATGTATGTATATCAGTTGATCTGGAACCAAGTGTAACACACTGATGGAGCCATACTTGACCTTAGTTATCTACGAAATATATTTGTTTTAGGACTTTTGAAGAAAATTGACGACTAGCTGGCAAACGGCTGCCCCGTCGCAAAATAATGAGTAATAGGTGTCAAATGACGCCTAAAACTCTGGTGATTACTGGACGGATAAAAACTACAATTCAAGAACAGTTTTTAACTTTTCAGGGTATTTTCAAAAAGTACATTGATTTTCAGAATAATTTGGTAAAAGCAATTATTATATTTTACCAGCTGAACGACCCGGCGGACTTTGCCCTGCCGAAAAAAGGATGCAATGATGTCATGACCACTAACGAATTCACACATTTTACCAAAAAAGTGTGCGTAAAACGACATATGTTTTTTGCGACATATGTTTTTTAAACCGTCAGTGAAAGTGGACCTTTCCATCGCATGTATTGGTTTGTAAATCGGTTGAATCACCGAGCAATACTAAAGAGCCTCCGTTACTCCCTTCGATGTCTCTTCATGACGACAAGGTAGTAGGCCACTTCATCGCGTTCGAGTTGCTTTGGTAATTTACTCGTTGGTTGGCATAATACGGACAAAAATAAAAGGGAATGCGTATTTTCGTTCGATGCAAACATAATTAGGCTGTCATAAGCATAAATCAAACACTTTTAAACTTGGTTTGCTGCATGGTCTGTAATCTGTGTGTGTTCATTGGTCTCTCATTCCCTAGTAGCATTTAGAGTTGGGTAGTTCATGATAGACTTGTGTCGAACTCGTTCACTAGTTCTCGAACTCGTGCATTTAAGGTGCCCGGACATAACAATGACGAACACAGTCGCGATATCGAACATGTGCATAATATACGTGAGGGTGGAGTCTGGTCTCGTTAAATGAACTGGGTAGTTCATGAACTACCCAACTCTAAAATCAAAGCCATATGTGTATTTTTTTAATATGGATTGGCTCATATTTTTGTATTAATATAAGCTACACATTTTGCCAACACAACCATATTGGAGAAGAGAATTAGTAACAGAGTGGTTGATAACTTAACATGATGGACCTGCTTAGAGTTTGTATTGTATACGTGGTAATATGTCAAATTCATTCAAAGGTATGTATGTAATTAACGTTTGAGTGCTACAACTAATTATAATGGCAATAATAAATTTGTGATATACATATAAGATAATTTCACACAAAGCCATAATGTACATCAATAACAAATTTAAAGTTTCAACCTTGCCCTTTTAGCGGGATTTTATCATCGAGGTAACCGACTTTACTGTTCACATTAACGACTGGAATGTTGTTAAGTTCGAGAATCACAGCCTACGCGACCGGAAAGTTGTGAATTTTGAATTCGCATTCCGTAGAAATGTCACCGATTTCGATGCTAAAATAACTGTGGACATGCTGAAGAAGGACAATAATCACGTAAATCTTCTTAACGTTACAATAAATGGATGCAATCTTTTGAGATTTACTCAAAGGATAAAATTACTGAAGTTGATATTTAAGGAAGTTTATCGTTCCGGCAATTTACCCAGGAACTGTCTCTTCACGGCGGTATGATTTTCCAAATTATTTCATATAAATTAAAAATTTTTAATTTAATTTATTAGGATACTGTGTATTATTTGAAAAACTACACGATACAAGAAGACGATTATCCACCTTTCACGCCCCAGGTGCCATGGCAAATAATTTTTGCTATTACGCTGGACAAAAAGACTGTATCTATAATGCACTTCGTTGGGCGTACATTCAAACGGTAGAGCACATTGTGTTCTTTAAAATCATATTAACCCTTAGAGTACGGTGTGGGGGACTTTAGGTCCCCCAAGATTAGTTTTTTTTATTAACTTCGAAAATAATTTCTTTCTCTCTTTTTCCTTTTAGGTAGTCGAGTTTTATCTTAAATACTATATAAAAACGTATCAGTGGCATTATAATTTCATTGGCATTTGTATTTAAAAGGTAAGTTTTTCGTTTGGGGGCCCCAAGTTACCCCACGTCGTACTTTACGTTACAAATTTTCTTTGTGTTTTTAGGACAAAAAATGGAAAACCGCAGAAAAAAATTATCCCAGCGACAGATAGAAGACCTTTTGAATGTCAGAAGTGATAGTGAGGAAGATCCTTGGGACACAGATTGTGACAGTGACAACTCTAGTTGTATACCTGATGCTTATGCGAGTGAAAGCAGCGAAACGGAAGACCAGATTGAGGAACTTGAAGAAGAACCAGAAGATATTCTTCCGGATATTGATAGGGAATACGATGATGCTTTTCCTTTGAATGCAGAATATTACACTGCCAAGTCTGGTCAAGTTTGGTCTTCGAAGCCATTTCCACATACACGTAGGTTAGCATGCAATATTGTGAACGTAACTCCAGGAGTAACTAGTTACATGAGTACTGCAACCGAAATGGATGATATATTCAATCATCTTATAACACCAATGATGAAAAAGAAAATCTGTCTTCATACTAACGAAGAAGCCAAAAGAGTATTAGATAAATACAATGAAAAGTATCCCCAAAGGCAAAACAAAAACTGTAAAGAAGTAACTGAAGGTGAATTGGATGCCTTTCTCGGAGTACTTATAGCAGCTGGAGCGCTTCATTGTAGAAGAGAAAATGTGAAAGAAATGTGGAGTACTGACGAATCCATTCGGAGAAATATATTTACTGCATCCATGCCTCGTGATAGACTTATTGCATTGGCTAAGTATATAAGATTTGATGATAAAACAACAAGAGAAACTCGAAAAGAGACAGACAAGTTAGCTGCCAAAAGGGCATTCTGGGATTCTTTTGTAGACAATTGCCGAAAGTCATTCAACCCTTTTGGCGAGATAACTATCGATGAACAATTAGTAACATTTCGCGGAAAATGTCCAAACCGGGAAGATATGGAATAAAAATTTGGGCAGCCGCTGATGTAAAAACGACATATTTGTACAATCTGCAGGTGTATACGGGAAAGCTTCCTGGTGGAAATGTAGAAAAAAATCAAGGTGCACGAGTTGGTAAAGATCTTGCTAAGCCTTTGTTTGGATCAGGCATGGGCATAACTACTGATAATTTTTTTACAAGTCTTGATTTGGCAGAGTTCCTTCTTACAAAAAATATGACGCTTTTGGGTACTGTCAGAAAAAACAAAACAGACACACCCAACGAATTAAAATTATCAAAACATCGGAAGGAGCATTCTTCGATATTTTGTTTCACAAAAGCCATATCTATGGTATCATATATTCCTAAAAAGAACCGGATGGTACATCTTATGTCTTCCCAACATACAGACAGTTCAGTTTCTAATGAAATTCATTCTAAACCAAATATAACTATGAACTATAATCGAACTAAGGGAGCAGTAGACAATATCGATAAACTTATAAGGGAATACTCATGTGGCAGACCAACTGCACGTTGGCCATTTAGAATTTTTATGAATATGAACAGAAGAACACTGAATGGAAACATACAAACTCATCTCGAAGAAAGGTCTTTCTATTAAATCTTGGACAAAAACTAGCTGAACCAAACATGAAACAACGTTTGCTAAAAGAAGATAAAACCGTTCCAAACTTACGACGCGCTTTGTGGTGTTGCTTGTGGTGTTGCAGCTGAAATTGAAAAAACAAGTGAAAAGTTTACAACAAAGGATGGACTAAAACGTGGTCGTTGCTTTCTGTGTCCTAGAAATAAAGATAAAAAGTCTAAAGTGAAATGTTCTTTATGCTCTAATTTTGTTTGCACTGAACCTAGAACTGAAGAAAAGAAAATCATTTGTCTAAAACATACTATGGATTCCAGTGACTTTGAATAAAGAAATTATCGATAACGATGGAGATGGAGCTGATGCAATGAATTTTTATATTTATTTTTTTGTATTTTATATTTTTTAATGTAAAATTGAATTTCTTAGTTTGTGTTTATTATGTTAATTATTAATTATAATTATAAGTTTATTTTATGTCAAAAATAAATGCTGCAAATTTCATTAACTAATCGTTTTTTACTTTTCTAACAGTCTTCCTAATATTATTATGCCAACTTATAAACAAAATAAAAACCATTTTTGAGTGGTGACCCCACTTCGTACTTTATGTCAAAAACTAGATTCCGTACTCTAAGGGTTAAATGCAAACAAATGTGTAATAGCTCATTCACACTGGAAAATATTTTCTTTATTTCGTATCAAATGTCCTAACAAAATCTGAAGTGCTCGCATTGGTTTTTTCCCGGATTTGGTTGAAACAAACAACAAACACACCAAGCCTACAACAATAGGTATGATATTTTTCCACAATCATATTCAGCACAAAAATACTCCAAGTAAAAAATTAAACAAAAACGTATAAAACACATATATTTGAGACACAAGAAATATATGTATAAGAAATGAGAAAAATAAATAGGTCGGCTATTCTAGTGTTACCACCAATCAATCCGCCGTGAGTGAAACGAACTACTCATGCGTAGTATGAGGTAACACAGCGTTGCATAAATCACTACAAGTTGTTTTCTCCAGATTTTCAGACATATAAAGAAAATCCCGATTTGTTATCTGGCAAAACGTCCTGTTTTCTGCTCAAAATCAACAAAAGTAGCAAAATCAACAAAATCAATGTATGTATGCATGCCATGCCCTGCATATGTGTAGTAACCCCCCAACAAATTATGTGGATGACTGAAATGGTTTTGCAGTAATTATATTTCAAAATTATAATTTATAATATATTACAATTCTAATCAAGGTTCTGCTGTAATTAAGATGTGTTTTTGAATTTTGTTTTTAAATGGTTTTAAATTTTCACAAAAAATATTAGGAAACTTACAAGAGTGTAAGAAATCTTTATTTGAGCCGCTAAGTCAATGCTTGACTTGGAAGTAAAATGTTAAAACAAACAGCGGCTACTATCCCGCTATTAACACTTGTAATGAGTCTGGATTTTACGCTGGTTTATCCGCACAGACGATTGACTTCACGTAACCCCACAAAGAATAGCTTGGAGGCGTCAGATCATACTATTTCGTTGTGGGAAACTCTCTCATCGTAAATCTGAGATGAATTGCTCACCATACTCACGCTGAAAAATCTGTACTTTTTGTTTGGATGCAAATATAACGTGTGTTTGGAGCTTTTCCCAAATATAGTTTACTTGTATCCAAACACATTGTGTTTGCTATTTAATATTTCATATTTGAGACACAATGATTAATATGTTATACTATATGTGTTTGTGATCCAACTACAGCACTGTTTGGAACACAAACACAGCTATGTTTGGTGCACTGTTTACTTCATAGAGATTGTTCTCCGCCTAAGTTTATATTAGCGCAAGTCTGTAGCTGTATTTTTGTATTATTCTTTCAGTTAGTGATTCATAAATATTCCTGAATGAGTGTGCAAATGAATTGAGTATTTCTTATGTTGATTGATCTGTTGCGTTTTAGCTTCATTCGTTTGGTAGGAAACATACGAATGCTTCGATGTAAGTATATGCATGTGTGGGATGAACATGGAAAATTGCACATCTTTGTAAGTAGATATGCTAATGGTTGCACTTAAATATAAGTGAGTTTAGAACTTGCAAATATATAAATAAAAAATAACATGGTACTTGCACAATGTGTTTGAGAGAATATGTTACAGAGACCGTGTTATTAGTGGGCTCAATATATCGCCTTTCATCAGCTTGCTCAGTGTCTCGATAGGTCCACTGTTTCACGTGCAGATTCAGTTTGTGCATTCTGGGGGAAACAATGATTGAAAACATCAAATTATCTGCGACTTCTCACGTATTTTTCATTAAAGTTCTCGAATTAGGTCTAAATTATACCCAGTGTTCCATATGAATCCGTTTCAAATTCGACACGGACTCCATTATTCGCTCATTTTGTCTGAAACGGACATCAGTTACGGACACGTATCGAATCCGCTTGTTTCTTCTGAAATTCCTCTCGAAAAAGCGGATAGTTTTTTCTACATTTCCGGATCCGACTCGAACTCGTAACGGAGTTCATACTCGTATTCGAATCCGTTTCGGGTTGTTTTTCTTTTCTAAATAAAATGAATTCGACATCGAGTAGCATTTATAAATTTTTGCGGTTTCGAAACGAGTTCGTTCTGAATTCGCAGTTTCTATTAGAGGGGATTTATGTCAATTATGTGCATTGAACATCGTATAATATTTATTATAGTTTTAACCCAGTGTGCCATATAAATCCGTTTCGAATTTGCGAGAGAAAATCCCCCCCAAAAAGCGTCTCTTTGTTTCTACTTTTTCGGATTCGTCCCGAACTCGCAACGGACTACATATTCGAATCCGTTTCGGGTTGTTTTTTTTTTTTTAAATAAAATGGATTCGAGACGGACTACTTTTCACAACTTTTGGGGATTCGTTTAAAATTCGTAATCGCAATTCCACTTCTTCACTTTCTTATGATTTTAAGGATCCTTGACGAGTTGGAAACGGATCCACCAAATCACAATTTCACTGAACAGCAACAAATTTCCGCCACCAGCGAGTACAGCCTTTTGCCTTTATATCGCGATGCCCATGGAATGGTCAATGAGGCTAGCTGCTTGACCCAGCGAAACGCCAGGACACGTATAACTTTTTTTGACCCATGTGACCTTTACCGATAGTCAGAACCCCCGCCGATTTTGGATGTCTCACAATGTAGCTGTCTCACAATGTGTAACAGCCTCACCGAAAAGGATACAACGAATTGTAGAAAGTATACCAACCCCAAAATCTACTTCTGACTTTCCCGAGGAAGATTCGCTGGCACTAGTTCTAAACTTAGGGCTCTCGAGGAACAAATATGAATAACAATATCTAAGTTTACATTCACTAATTTTTAGTAATTTATTTTATAAAATAAGGCGCTTATTAAACATAGCTGGAGCCTTTTACCATCCCCGAAAGTATTGAAAGCTAGCACAGCAAAAATTATACTAGTGTAAGAATGAATGGGTCTCTCACATCTTCTTGAAAATACTGTTTCAAATATTATACAACGGCGCTTCAGGAAGTTCCGGACAAATTTCTCCAGCGTATTCCTTGGCTCATTTCATGAAGAAAAGTCCACTAGGACCATGTCCGAAAATGCCAGGGTGCGAAATGGCAGCGGGTTAAAAATTTTCGGATTGGAAGTGGGTGGGTAGTAGGGTAAAGTTGCTAACTTCTGAGCCAGTGGTCGGATTTTTGGGCCCGTCGGAAAGGTCTTTAAGAGAGAGACCTTCCAGAATCAATAAAAAAAGTAGCAAAAAGTCAAATCGCCGAGATACAGAGCTTTCGGATCCACAATCGTGAGCAGTTACTTGCACGCATTGAGGATGCTGCGGTGAAAGTTCGTGAAAAGATGAGTGAACTAAACGTGGCGGATGTGGTTCGCCAACGGCCACATTGAAAACTTCCTTTAACATCAAATGTTATTTTCCTTTGTGTTTGATTCTTCAGCCAAAAATTTCAATAAAATAAAATCTGAAACGTGTTAATTTACAAAAACAAATAAATGTGTGCTGTTATTTCGCTTCCAAAAACAAAAACAAACATTTTTGCATTTCAGTAAAATGGTCATAACTTTGGAACGGTAAGACCTCTGGGCTTCGCTTAGGTCATTTTGGAAAGGTAAGAGGTATGGCCATCTTTCAACAGAACAAAAACATAAGTTACCTGGCTGAGCAAATTGGGGTTATGTGATTTTTTTTGTATCTCGGCTGTTTGACTTTTTCTGAAAGGCCTCTTAAAGACCTTTCCAACAAGCCCAAAAACAAAAAAATCCGACCACTGGCTTAGAAGTTAGCATCTTTAGCAATTTTGAACCCGCCGCCATTTCGCACCCTTGCATTTTCGGACATGGTCCTAGTGGACTTTTCTTCATGAAATGAGCCAAGGAATACGCTGGAGAAATTTGTCCCGAACTTGCTTAATCGCCCTGTATACAATTTTCTGAAGAAGAGTTGACAAATACAATAACTCTGGGCTGAGTTCAATGTGTGAATGGCACTGTGATGGATCATCTGGGTTTTCAGAATATAAACAATGAAGTGGATCTGATGCAGCTACCTAAGCAATTTTTTTGGCGTCACTTGTACCATTAATGACTCACCAACGTCTTCAACCGAATCTTCGTTCCAAGATATATGGATTAAATCAACACAACACATCCGCTTTGAATATGTAAAGGAAGAACGAAATACATCCCAAACACTGGTGGATGATATCATTGAGCAAATCGCATCTCTGGCTCCCATTTTTCACGGAAAAGTAATAAAAGTGTGATTTCAATTACATTTCACTATGATCAATGGAAAGGCAGCCAATGCTATAACTGATGTAACCTGACGTTTACACGGGCCAGTTTTGCTCCGACAGTAGAAATACGTTCACACATTTTTACTACCACACTTACACTTCTCTCACTTGCCTCGCCACTGTCTCTGATTTTTCAATGACAGTAACTTCGGCAAGAGATTTGACATAAGCGGCCAGATCATGGCTGAACTAGTAAAGGTTGGCGCAATAGAACAACTGATTTTGCTTTCTTATGACTCCATCTGTTAAATTCAGTTTATTTTGTTGTTGTTCTTTTTTGTTTACTGTGTTTGTTCATATGGATCTGTGTTGAATTTGACGGTTACAGTCATGAAACAAAAACTAAATGCCAAATCCTACTGCGTCAACCTCTACTAGTTCAGCCATCGGCCCTATCGGTGACGTTTCGTAGTAATTTGAGAAAAAGGCAAAACATCGCAAATGACTTTACAAATTGGGAAATATATTTGTATTTGAAAATTTTGCTAATTTTTATTGAAATATTGTTTGACAATACAAACATATAAACATGAATATATGTCCAATTTTGCAGAGTACATCAGTTCCATTTTAATTTGGAGAAGTAAGACAAAACACAATGGCAAAAGAGCGAAGAAACAAAAAATCAGAGCACGAAATTTAACGAAACGACACTGTCGGCGGTTGCTTAAAACTGTACTGTCTTTATAACTGGCTGGACGCGTACGTCACACAAACAATTTTTCTGTTTTTGACAGTTAATACATATTCTCAACTGTCTTGTCGCAAACTGTCACGTGTAAACGCACCGTAAGGTCGTACTTGAGATGTAATATATGTGGAGGAAAAAATCTGTGGAATATTGCTCATACGTAGCTTACGATCTTAATTACCGCACAGAACCAGGACACCAAACTGTTCCTGTAAAGGGTATTACAATTCTGCTCAATATGAGAAAGGAAGAAAAGGATCGAATATATGGAGAATTTTAAATGCTTGGACTGATTATAGATAAGTTCGTTTGGATATGGAAATTTCAACGACAGTAACACTGCAAGACGCTTTTTTGAAGATCCAGAAACAACTTCCAAAATCACTGGTCTTGATCAGAATATTATTAGACGCTTCAAAGTCATATTAACTGTTATTCGTAATGAAAAACTGATTAATGTCTACTTTATATACATGGAAACCAGTAACAACTACAGTCAACAAAGTTCTGTCATGACAAAGAAATTGTCGAAAAGGACATACTTCCATTCGGCGTACTCACGGAAAAAGCGCAGGAATCCAGAAACGGAAATGTCAAACAATACAAACTAGTTAACACCGGCAAGTGTTCAAAGATGTCTTAAAATTCAGATTTATTGTACCATTTATTGCTATCATCGGATCCGGCACTATACTCAATTAGAACGAAATGGTTTCATCAAATAATGACATCAGGAAAAAATATGAAGTGTTTGCCAATGCCATGGGGTTGTCCTCCTGAACAATCACGGTGCGCCTGAACTAAAATTAAATAAAAAGGTCTTACACCTAGAAAATTAGTAGAGATTCTGAATTTACAATATTCATAGATGAGAAGAATTAAAAAACTAAAATAATCTGTGGAGAGATTTTTAAATAAATCCTCTTTGAACATTTTTGCGCACGAAGTACGATATTTTGGAAAATATGACATTGTTTTATATGAACAGAAAGGAAAAAATTATATAATAATAATTTTTAAGTGGTAATTCTATTAAACTTTTATTATTTCAACATTTTAGTACTAATAAAATATAAAACTGTAACGTAATTTAATTATAATTACATCAATTTAAACATGTGAAGCATTATATCTACAAACAGCGCTCAAAAGGAGTTTAGGATTATCCCAGTGATTCGCAGCAACCTTATTCATTTGACAGGAAGACTTCAAAAATTCTAATCCTTCACCGTTTTTTTCACAGAGCTGTTCTATGTGAAAAAAAAACTGCATCAACCTTTGATGTAACGCTGACACCCTAAGTCCATGTAGCTCTATTTGAAAACTTCTATACATGCTTTGTAATTTTGGACAAGATTATTTCCGAAGCATGCAGAAACTACTTTTTTGAAGTCGTCGAATACTTTAACATACTTAGGTATTGCTAGATTTTCAAACTGGCGCAGAAGCTCTACTTTATCCAAAAGTGTTTTGCATGCATTTCCTTTAAACCCAGAACATCCTCGTCTGACTTCACGCATGCGTGAAAACAGTGTTAACAACACCAAGCATAAGGTGTAATTCTGGCGGTGGAATAATGTCTAGGAATGTTTTGCCTCCAACAGTGTTGAAATAATCTTTCGCTTTGGTTTTTGAACCTTTTCCTTCAGTCAGCCATTTTGTATAATACGATGAAACATTTCTCAATTCGCCACAGCTGCTTAGCTCATCTTTCTTGGCATAACAATAAGTGCGCGGGTATGCACTACTGTGCGACATAATACCTGCCAAGATATTCGCTAGATTCAAATCGGTCGCAATTGTGCCGTGGAAACGTTGAAAAGAGTTTTTGCTTTGAAAACTTACCTGCAATTTCACAAATTTTGATCACTTAGCCACAGGCTTAAAAATAGGCAAATCTGGAAATGCTAATTTCTTTTTTTCAGTCTTCTCTTGAAATACTTTTCTTCTGCACGTACAACACACAGCAGCCGGCAATCTGCGCTCGTCATTATAGTTGGCAACGTGATTTTTCATGTCGTACTCAGTTCAAAAGTGTATTACATTGCATATTTCTCCGGTGGAGCCATATAGATATATTTATTTAGAGTGCGTAACAGCTGTGTTACTTGCACCTAAAAGGTTAAAAGTTGAAAACTTCTTCGGTGAGATTATATTTAGAAGACGAAGTGCACAAAGAGGAAGCTCCAATAATTTCTCCTATTATCTCCTATTTGGGATGATTTTGAGCTATTGCTTGCATGCACAATTACAAATTTTGTGAAAACACAGCCAAGCAACCCTAAAGCTTTCTGTCAGCTATCGCTTATTCCTCTTTAAAATTTCCTCCGCCACGATCTTTCTAACACAATTTAAATACCTTTTACAAATCTAACACAGCTGTAACAAACGTTCACGTGGATTACAGATTTAGAAAATGCCGTCAAGACAATTGAACGAAATGTTGATTCATTAATATAAACATTTAATGCAAAATTATTTTGTTTTTAAATTCTTTATATTAACTTGCATGCATGTATGCATGTACGCCGAAAAAACTTTGGATTGATTTTGAATCCTTTTCCCATGATCCAATCGAGCTGAAACTTCGCAGACAAACTAATGGCGACGACGAAATAAACTATCAAAATATGGGCGGGATTGGATAAAGGGGCGTGGTACCTCCCATACAAATCACAAATTAAAAATCCATTATTTCTGTTCCTGTTAACGGTATTTGCACAAAATTGGGTATGTTGGTTAGGTGTATATATTCCAAGATCTGCTGCAAATATGGACGGGACTGGAAAAAGGGGCGTGGTCATATATAAAGAATTTATAGTCAAAAACTATGTTTTTTACGGGTTGGTTTTTTTCTATTTATAAGTAAAAAAATTATACCAGCATTTTTGAAATATCGTACTTCGTGCGCAAAAATATTCAAAGTGGATTTATTTAAAAATCTCTCCACAGATTATTTTAGGTTTTTTATTTTTCTCATCTATAAACATTGTAAATTCAGAATCTCTACTAATTTTCTAGGTGTTACACCTTTTTATTTAATTTTAGTTAAAGCGCACTGTGCAATGTAACCTGAATGGTACAGAAATGGCAAAATCAGGTCAAAGGGTTACTATTGCGATTGATACCAACACTTGTTGTAATAGTGTACAGAGACGTATTACATACCGTTGCAAAGGCAAACTCTTCATCTGTTAAACTGTTTTCAGAAATATCCATATTAAAAAATACGGAAACACTAAAAATAAATAATTTTGGAAAAATGTTTTAAAAATTTTATTTAAAGTATATAAGTACATATTGACATATCCCACTAATATTTTTAGATATTATTTTTATTCTGTTGTTCGACCTTTTATTTTTCAATAAAAAATCAATATTCTCGGAGCTTGAGGTCAGATTTGCTGTTCTTGTATTCATTTTCCTCGATATTTCACTACTCCATTGTAGTACAAGAGCAGCAAGTCTGACCTCAAGCTCGGAGAATATTGATTATTTATTGAATTTTAGATATTATTGACCAATGCACGGGAAATTAAACTCAATTAAGATTTTTGCCAAATAGTAAAAAAACCTTAGAAATTTTTAATCCCAAACAAATATACAATGAAAATTTGACTCTCTTTGCATATTAAGCTCTCCTGAGCTCATTTATGCGTAGCATATATTTCTTCTTTGGCGGGTATTTAACAATGAAAACTTTATAAAAACATATATAAAACACCCCGACCAATATATTTGCCAAACATCGAAAATTAAAGTTGTTGTTTTTTTTACAAATTTTCACATTTTCAGTGAATGCTGACTATAGGGTGCATTTCCAAATGATTTTACCCTAAACTTATTTGCCAAAGTCTTGTCTTTCAGAAAAATTTAAAAATTTTTAGTTATAGGTTTCTTGGAAAAAATAAAGAAAATACTCAATCATGGTACCTTTTCTGGAAAATATTGTTTTTTACAGGTTAAAAAAATTCCAAATTTGATAACTCCGAATTTCCAAATCGCTTGAGATAATCTAAAAATTTTTTACAATTTATGCTTTATTGAAATGTTCTCAATTTCGTGGTGTATTCAGAAATATCCTTTTCCCTCAAATAGCCGAATTATTAAGAAGAAACTGAAAAAACAACAATTTTCAATTATGATTGAGAATATCTTAATAACGGTAAAGATATTCCGGAACACTTAGTGTATTTTTAGTTTGTCAGGCATACTGGATTATCCAATGTAAAAAAACTTTGTAAGCGGGTTATAAGTGTAGAAGTACACGGCTTTGAAAGTCTCAACAGCACCAAAGTGGTACATTTTAACACCCTGTAGCACCAACCTTGTTTGAATGCAATATTTTGAAAGCCTGACTCTTCTTCTACAAATGTCTAGTAAATTACAAAATGATCAGAGCAATAGTTTAAAAGTTGTGATATTATTACCGGGGGTTTTCCAATCGTCCCCACTCTGCGTCTTTGAAACCAAATATTGACAAACAAAAACAAAAAGTTATTTTTACCCAGGAATCGAAATTTCAATGGCCGGTAGGCGACTGACTCGTACCCTCATATAAAAAGAAGTTTGTCGTTCCCGTAATCAGCTCTTCAATATGCATCCTTTGATACTCCCATCGCCACCAAAAAGTTTATTTCCGGTACACCCTACTGAGCATCTTTGAGTTTAGTACATGCCACGAATTTAGTAGTCTTCTTTAAAAAATTAAAAAAAAAATTACAGCAGACAGTTGTCCGAGGCCTTCGGCCACGGGACTGTCCGTGGAGGTGGAAAGGTTCTGATTGCCATTCACCTGGGAGTGGCCAGAAATGATTCCTTCATTGGGCAGTCCAAGCAGCTCACTACTTCCACGCAGTATTTATGTCCTGGGCAATGGCTTTTCGCAAACCTCCGTTAGCTAGCTAGAGTGAGAAGGCGAAACAAATGAGCATCAAATCAGGTATAGTAGGTGACTGATGTCACTGAAGCTCATCAAACAATCGGGCATATTCTTTTGTCCTTAGAAGGCGGATGAGCCAAATATACGGGCCAACGGCGGATAGAAACTAAAAGAAGAAAATCCAGGTTCAACATATCGCATCCTGGTCAGCGTCTGATCCATAATGGGCGGCTGCAATCAAATATCCTGGCAGTAGGTAAAATGCAAAAACCCGGTGGGCTGGGTTTGCCTCCCGCCACCGTTCATAATGGCAGTGAAAATACAAAAACGAAACAGAAAACATAAACAACCCCTATTTGTTGACGACACCCGCAAACGTTATAAGGACCACGATTTACGGATATGCACTTGGAATGTGAGAACTCTATATAGATCCGGTGCAAGTATCCAACTGGCAGATGTCCTCGAAAGTTATAAGGCTGACATTACCGCTATCCAGGAAATGCGATGGACAGGACATGGCTGCACAAGAAAAAGAAACTGCGATATATACTACAGTTGCCATGAAAAAAAACATGAATTTGGTTGTGGATTTGTAGTTGGCAAAAGACTGCGACATCTAGTCTCTAGGTTCAATCCTGTGAGTGAACGAATAACCACAATCCGCATAAAAGCGAAATATTTTTATATTTCCCTAATTTGTGTGCATGCCCCGACAGAAGAGAAAGATGATGATGACAAAGACATATTCTATGAGCTCCTAGAGGAAACGTATGACCGCTGCCCTGGCCATGACATTAAGATTGTACTAGGAGATTTTAATGCCAAAGTAGGAAGGGAGAATGTGTTTAATCCAACTATTGGCAATTTCAGTCTTCATGCTGACAGTTCCGACAACGGTATGAGACTGATTGACTTTGCCGCGGCAAAAAACATGGTCATCAGTGGCACAAGATTCCAGCATAAAGACATCCACAAGGCTACTTGGGTATCCCCTGATCAAAGAACTAGGAACCAAATTGATCACGTGGTAATTGATGGGAGGCACTCATCCAGTGTAATGGACGTACGAGTGATCAGAGGAGCTAACATCGATTCTGATCACTACCTGGTAGCAGCAAAGGTTCGCACAAGATTAAGTAGAGCGAAAATCGTACGAAACCAGACGCAGAGGAAGCTGGACATCGGAAAGCTGCAATTACCAGAGGTAGCCACAGCCTACTCAAGGAAGCTCTCGCAACTTTTGGCACAGAACCCACCCCCTCCCGATGACGATCCTGATGCGCAGTGGAAACCCATTTCCGACTCTATAAAAACTGCCGCAACAACCGTACTTGGTTTCGAAAAACCGCTTCGCAATAAACCGTGGAACGATGAAGATTGTCGCATAGCAAATGACGAAAAAAACGCTGCACGTATGGTAATGCTTCAGTCAATTGCAACGCGAGCTGCAACTGAGCGGTATAGGGAGAAGAGAAAGGAGGTAAACCGTCTCTTTAGGCGTAAGAAACGGCAGTGGAGAAAACGCGAGAGTGAGAAAATTGAGACATACAGAAGGAAGAACGAAGCCCGAAAATTCTACCAAAAAGTTAAAAACGGAACTAATGGAC
This sequence comes from Phaonia tiefii, assembly GCA_963931995.1. Taxonomy (NCBI): domain Eukaryota; kingdom Metazoa; phylum Arthropoda; class Insecta; order Diptera; family Muscidae; genus Phaonia; species Phaonia tiefii. The sequence goes on along the minus strand of OZ008369.1, from coordinate 95,936,933 downwards.
ATGGTTCAGGGCCTGGATAAGGTGCATGCATCAGCTCATTAGCAAAATTTGGTTAGATGAATGCATGCCCGGCGATTGGAGTCTCAGTGTACTATGTCCCATATTTAAAAAAGGTGACCCGAGTATTTGTGCCAACTACCGTGGAATAAGCCTTTTATCCATAGCATATAAGGTTCTATCAAGTATAATGTGCGAAAGACTAAAACCAATTATCGCTGACCTGATTGGACCATACCAGTGTGGCTTTAGGCCTGGAAAATCGACAACTGACCAGATTTTCACGCTACGCCAAATCCTGGAGAAGACACACGAAAAACAAATCGACACCTATCATCTATTTATCGATTATAAAGCAGCCTTCGATAGTCCGATACGGGAGAAACTCTATGAAGCAATGTCTGAGCTTGGTATTCCTGCAAAACTCATACGCCTTTGCAGGATGACCTTGACGAACACCAAATCCGCAGTGAAAGTTGGTAAGGATCTTACCGAACCTTTCGAAACTAAGCGAGGCCTCAGGCAAGGCGACACCCTATCGTGCGATCTCTTTAACATCTTAATGGAGATCATTATGAGAAAAGCTGCAGTCAATATGAATAAAACCATCAGCAGCAAAAGTACATGCTGCTCGCGTATGCTGATGATATAGATATCATTGGGCGCACAATTAGAGAAGTTACTGCGGTTTTTTCGAGAATTGAGAAGGAGTCAGCAAAAGTGGGTCTGACGGTGAATGAGGACAAGACAAAATTAATGGTTTCAACGAACAGGGCCTCCACGCGATTAGACCAAAGCGTGAACGTTGATAACCGTTATAACTTCGAGGTAGTGGACGAATTTATATACCTCGGATCTGCCGTGAACAAAAACAACAACGTCAGCCTTGAGATCAAACGGAGAATTGTGCTTGCGAATAGATGTTATTTTGGGCTAAGCAAGCACTTTAGAGATAAAGCCCTCTCTCGAGTAACAAAAGTCCAGCTGTACCAGACTCTCATTCAACCTGTCTTGCTTTATGGCGCAGAATCCTGGGTCCTATCGCAAGCAGACGAAACATCTGTAGGAGTCTTCGAGAGAAAAATACTCCGAAAAATTTATGGCCCTATAGTGCACAACGGCGAGTATCGGCGACGCATGAATCATGAGCTGTATGAGCTTTATCCTGACATTGACATAGTTAAGCGGATCAAGATAACGCGATTGCGCTGGCTAGGCCATGTCAGTAGAATGGATGAAGATGAACCAGCGCGAAGGCTTTTCGAAACCGAACTCGAAGGAAGACGAAAAATAGGAAGACCAAGACTCCGCTGGAGGGATCAGGTTGACGAATCCCTGCGTACACTTGGCATTGCCAACTGGAGAGATAAAGATCGAACTGGTTGGCGAAATATGTTATCTTCGTTTTGTAAGGTGGGTCAGGGACCCAGAGACCGGATAAGTAAGTAAGTACTTTAGAATGTTTAGATGTACTTTCATGTGTTCATACATTTATATAAATTTTGTCACACTTGATAAGGTCGCTGTGGCCTGATGGGTAAAGGGTTGCGCGTTGGAGTCTGAGGGTTGTTGGTTCTACTCTCGTCCCAGCTTGTTTTTTTTTTTAACAGTTCTTCAAAAAATGCTTTTTTATTTTTAAAAAATGCTTTTTTATTTTACTTGTGAACAAGTAACTTATTTTTATTTTTTTAAAAAAGTAAATTGTCTTAAAAGAAAGTACATTTCTTAAGTACATTTCAAAGTACATTTCAAAGTACATTAAGTAAATTTCAAAGTACATTTCTTAAGTACATTTCATTAAGTACATTTCTTAAGTACATTTCTTAAGTACATTTCTTAAGTACATTTCAAAGTACATTTCAAAGTACATTAAGTACATTAAGTACATTTCAAAGTACATTTCAAAGTACATTTCAAAGTACAGTTTCTTAAGTACATTTTCAATGTGAGCATTTGAGCATTGTGAGCAATGCATTTGTGAACAAGTAATTGCATTTGTGAACAAGTAACTTATTAAATTAAACGGAAAGTCCTTCTCAGTTCACCACAATGGTACAAGCAGCAAGACTTTTGACATGATCAATGGTCTACAACAAGGTACTGTTAACGCACCAATATTATTTAATATCTACCTTCTAGATTTAGTGAGTAAAATTTACAACATAATTTCTTTTGCGGACGATATTATTATATACGAATCGGGTGATAAAATATGTAATATTAATCAAAAGCTTCAAAAATCATTTGATATAGTCGAATCGTATACCACAAACTGGCATTTGAAAATAAATATAGGAAAATGCGAAACAATTCTATTTCGTCAAACTGTAGATAAATGCAATCATAACATAACAACTAAATGGAAATCATTTGGTATTAAGTCAAATTTATGTAACACTGAAATTGTAAATAAAAAGTGCGTTAAATATCTTGGAATATATTTAGATAATTTTTTATATTATGACAAACATGTCGTAAATGTTTTAAACAAAGCAAAAAAAGCTTTTTTTGCATCTAAAAATTTATTTTATTCAAAATATCTTGAAAATCGTGTAAAAATTATTATGTACCAATTATTAATAAGACCGATAATTACGTATGGTTGTTCAATATGGTTCAACATATCGCCTTCATATATGGAAAAACTCCGATTATTTGGAAGAAAGTGTATTAGAGCATGTATGTCTGTGAATAGGTCTAGTCAAATCAATTATCAAAAATATGTTTCAAACTTAAAGCTTTACAATATTGCGAGTATAAGCAGAATAGACAACTTTATAATATATCTTATAAGAAAACATATATCTAGATGTACACAAACCACTCATTTTAATTTAATTATGGCACCATATTATACAGATGTAGAATACATAAAGTCGTCCATTCTCAAAGGATTTGTTCCGCCCGAAGCATTCCTGTTCCTTGATAGCAAAGGTATAATTCAGAATGAAAATGGCATCCCAATATTCTATCACTTGTATAGAAGGGCAAATATCAAAGCTATCGATTACAATATAAGAGATTTTGAAAACCTCAGGTTTGATAAAACAATCCCTCAAAAGGACAAAGATCTCATCATAAAATTGGATAAGCAGAAATATTGGTGGCTAAATAAAGAATAAAAACGCATCCACTTCTTACTTCTTGACCCTTTCTATTTAAAATAATATGAATCGTAATGTTTTTTGAACTTTCATTACAAGGAAATGATTAATAAATTTAAACTAAAAAAATATATACATAAGATTGGTATATTAATAATAATCTCAAACGTTGCTTAAAATTGTACTTGAGAACCCCATGTGGGTCGATGTATATATGTAAATTTTGTAAATTATAACTATTGTTTATTGTAGTATATAAATGTATGAAATAATTGAAAATAAATAAACAAACTTAAAAAAAAATAAAAAATTACAGCAGACAGTTGTCCGAGGCCTTCGGCCACGGACTGTCCCTGCAGGCTGCGTCAGAGACACGGCCATTAAGTTTAACGTAGAATACGCCATCCGATAAGACAGAAAACATATATAACAATAAATTCATTTGCTTATATTATTTATCATTTATTGTTATATATGTTTTCTGTCTTATCGGATGGCGTATTCTACGTTAAACTTAATGGCCGTGTCTCTGACAAAGCCTGCAGGGACAGTCCGTGGCCGAAGGCCTCGGACAACTGTCTGCTGTAATTTTTATATTTACCAACGGTATTTGATTCAAGTCCGTTTAAAAAAAAAAATATTATGTTCAATTTTTTTAAACTTAATTTAATTTATGTATTTTAATTAATATTTTTATTGAAATAAGTTCTGCGAATGTTGAGAGGGCCGCCCTAATATTAAAAAAGGTTCACCTTATCGAGTCTTCGCATTAGCATTCGAGCGTTGTGTGAAAGCTTTACGCTTTACAATTCAAAATTAATGTTACAACAGCTTTATTGAAGCTTTCGCAAAAAAGCTTTATTACGTTAGCTTACTGTTTGTTTCACTTTTTACTAGATACATGTTGCCATGTTCCTAAACAATGTTGAGCAACCAAAAACACTCAACCAAACACCACACATATGTTTGAGTGTATGTGTTTAAACAATTTTCATTTGAGAAATTTAAATATTAGGAAGATATCAACCAATATGAAATGTATATCAAACGAAAGATAACATCTTCATTTACCTACAAAAAAAATTTTAAAAAAATTCATCTAGCCGTTTCCTCAAATTCAATGAAATAAAGATTACAACAATAAAAACCTGACATGACTCCTCATACCGTAAGGTAAGACGTATTCTACGTCAAAAACAAGTAACTTATTTATATTTTTTTTAAAAAAGTACATTTTCTTAAAAAAGGTCCTTTTTAAAATTTAATATTTTGCTGGTTAACACTAAGGTGGAGGGTATCAAAGATTCGGCACAGCCGAATTTAGCACTTTTACTTGTTTATAATCAATTGTTATCTACTGCGACTTTGGCCGTTGGTGGTGCAATGGTTAATGAGCGCGGCTCTAGTACATGAGAACGTGAGTTCGAGTTCCCACTAAACCATTGCATGGGAACCGTTTTTTGGTATCCGAGAACATCGACACACATTCAATAACTTCACTGCACTTACTGAAATCAGAGTAAAAACAAACACAACTGCACTGATATGTTTGATTTTAGTGACAAATGACTTCTAAGACAGAAATAATCGAGAACAATAAACTCGAAAACAGTGTACCCGTTAAAGCAGACAGCGAGTGAAGTAATTGAGCAATTTATGGTTGAACAAATAGAACAGAAAAATTAAATGTATTTATGTAAGTATATCAAGATCAGTAAGTCTAACAGTAAATGCAAAGAAAACAATCGAGTTAATATTAATTTCAAAAACCATTTATTTTGCACCGTTTTTCTTTGAAAAGAATTTCAAAACCTACGATTTCTAACTTTAGCGAAGCTTTTTATATCTATAAAAAATGCAATCTAATCTTTCAAAATGTATTTATATTTACAATTGTAACTTTGACAATTTAATTTAAATAAAAAAATTCAATTAAGAGCAATTATTTTAAAATGTTCTTATTAAGCACTTAATTCTACTATTCTATTCTATTGCACTGAACCAAAAGTGGTAGGTAAATAACGTGAAATAGGGTGTAGATTTAAAGAAAGTAGGTTATTTTACAGCTAACAAAAATTGTGTGTTTTTTTAACACACATTTTTTCGTACAATAGTAAATTTTTAAAAAATAGTCATATTGAAGAAAAATCTTCAAATTGAATAATGTGTTTTGTTATTTTTCAATGTGTTAATTTTACTAAAGTTTAGTAAAATTAAATAAAAAATAATATTCATAATGAAGAATCTTAATTCAATTTAACTGGTCTTGTTTATTCAATGTAACTGCTCACATATATTCAATTCAACGAAAATTTCGTTAATTGTACTACAGTTCTAACACCCCAGTAGGAAATATTTAACAAGCGTCGCTATGCTATTTAATAAAATTTTGATTTATTTATACACATTATGACTTTATACAATATAATGCTGTGTTAATAAGACAAAATTGTGTCAAAATAATATATTGAAATACACAATTTTATCTAATTTATAGGACATAATATGTTTTATAAAGTCACAATATGTACAAATAATTCAAAATTTTATTAGATAATATAAGGATGTTCTTTAAATTTCTTCAAACTTTGCCTTAAACTAAAACTAAAATTATTAGGGTGCAGAATATAAACATATTTTATTACATAAATTATTTATAACTGAAATAATTTATTACTGGTTCAATGTAATATACATACATAAATGTAATCCAAAACAAAAAAAGTATATGTACGTTAGGGCGGGTCAAATTGTATGGAACGATTTTTTTTTATGAAGTGTATAGCAAACACGTAACCTATAGGTGATTTTGAGAAATTTTGCTCAAGAGACCATAGCTCTAAGTCGGATTTGGAGCCCCCCAAAATTTCAAAATAGATATTTCCCATATATACATAGAATAATTTAATTAAATTCGTCATAAAATCGGACAGAATTATAGCAGATTTCCCAATGTGGGCTTGTTTGAAAGGCATTTTTATCACCTTTCATATAAACTTTTTATGTGTTTTTTTATAATATTCCTCACTTATTTTATCGCAAGCACTGAATCTTTTCTTTCATTCTTTTGCTTCCGTGTATTAACTTCAACCACGCAATATCAAATATCACGCACATAAAAGCAAGCTTTGCTTAGTGCGTGTCTATTGATAATTATAATTGAAGGAATTTTGTCAATTCTACACATGATTTTAGTCTATATGAAGTAACAGACTATATTAAGGAATCATAAGAATGTGAAGATACAAAGAAATTTCTTCAAATCTACACCTCTTTAGTCAATGTGAAAAATTTTTGGTACATTAATTTGAATAGATGCATGTGTTAATTTGAATAAATATTTTAACCAAGAATTACTGCCCTTTTAAATAAATTTTTGTTAATTTTACAGACTTGTGTGTAATTATGAAGAAATTTTTATTCAAATCAACAAAAGTTAATAAAATTTATTTTTTACTAAAAATGTTCATTGATTTGAATAAAACATAGTCTATACGAATAAATTTTGTGTACATTTAAATAAAATCCCTGTTGATTTAACAATTTTTTTTGTTCAAATCTACAAAAAAATTTTCTTCTATATAACCTACTATTTTCGTTAATTTTTGGTTCAGTGTGTAAAGCAAAAAAATATCAACAATTATAACTTTATACCATGTATACACCGAACAAATCATAACTTCTCGAAAACTTGCTCACTTTTCGAATACTTGCTCGCATCTCGAAAACCTGCTCAGTTCTCGAGCAGTGTTACCATGCTGGCATAATTTGTGCTGTTTTGGCACAATTTTTATGGTGTATTTTGAAACATTACACAATTTACCCAAAATTTTTTCAATTTAAGTATAATTTGTTAGCACTATTGTTTTGCAAACGGCATAATTTTCAGTACTAAAATTATCTAAATTTAATGTTTTTGTAAAATATATTGTAGTAATATAGTATATCGGTATCTTGTGACATAATTCCACATTTTAAGGTTCCTACATACGTATGTAAGCGTATTTTCGCCAAAGCGACGGCTTCACAAAATAGTGAACACTGTTTCTTCTACATTAACCAACATCGAAACGTCTATTATTTATTGTTTCAAATTTTTTGCATCAAATACTCATAATGCAACTATGATTCCTCCGCGAAGTAGACTATTGGAGCACTGTTCTCTAGGATAAGTGGAACGGATTCCAAAAGCAATTACCTAAAACTTGGAAAATTCTCTTACAAGAAGATTGAACAAAATTGTTAAAAACAATGGATTTTTTTCAAAAATTTATATAAAACTAGCTGACCCGGCATTGGCCGTCGGTGGTGCAATGGTTAGTGTGCGCGCCTCTTGTACAGAAGATCCTGGGCTCGATTCCTGCTCCGATCACCTTAAAATTTCTTTCGACGACGGCCACCTCGCTTAGTGACGGCGACACTATCGAGTATTTAGCCATGAAAAAGCTTCTCAAAATACCGTTTGGAACCGGTGTAAAACTGTAGGTCCCAATCAGTGAGTGTAGAACTAGAACGCGCACAGCTCACTGGTTGTGAGAAGCTCTCCCTAATTCCTTCATGGGATGTAATGGGAAACCATTTATTTTATTTATTTAGATGACCCGTCAGACGTTGTCCTGCAAATTTTGTTCAAATACCGTTAGCAGGAGCAGAAATAATGGATTTTTAATTTGTGGTTTGTATGGGAGGTACCACGCCCCTATGTCCAATTGGACCGAATAGTAAATCTAAACCACCCAGGGTGCCACCCAAACGCATACATAAAAATTTATTCAAATCGGTCCAGAAGTTTAGGAGGAGTTTAGTCACAAACACACGTGCAGTATAATTATATATATAAAGAAATGGTTTTCCGTTACATCCCACTAGGGGATTAGGGAGAGCTCCTCATAACCAGTCAGCTGTGCGCGTTCTAGTTCTACACTCACTGATTGGGACCTACAGTTTTACACCGGTTCCGAACGGTATTTTGAGAAGCTTTTCCATGGCTAAATACTCGATAGTGTCGCCGTCACTAAGCGAGGTGACCGCCGTCGAAAGAAATTTAAGGTGGTCAGAGTAGGGATCGAAGCCACGTCCGCATGCACAACAGCCGCGCACACTACCATTGCACCACCGACGACGGTAGAATTATGTATATAAAGATAATACTTCTTTTTAAGTTGAAAAGTGAAGGTAGAGTTGTGGCCGTCGGTGGTGCAATGGTAGTGTGCGCGGCTATTGTACCTATCGAACCCTGCTCTGACCACCTTCAAATTTATTTCGGCGACGGTCACTTCGCATAGTGACGGCGACACTATCGAGTATCTGGCCATGAAAAAGTTTCTTAAAATATAGTTTGGAATAGGTGTAAAACTGTAGGTCCCAATCAGTGAGTGTAAACTGGAAAGCGCACAGCTCAGTGATTGTGAGAAGTTCTCCCGGTCCCTTCATGGGATGTAATGGGAAACCATTTAATTATTTAGTTAAGGTACAACTAACCTGACGAAACATCTCACTTGTAGCGGAATTTCCCCGCTTTTTGCGGGATTATCCCGCTTTGTGCGCGAATATCCCGCTTTATGCGCGAATATCCCGCTTTATGCGCGAATAGTCGCAGCCTGACTTGAACCTATAATAACAAAATGATTCTATAGAAAATAAATCGCATTTATTTATAAATTTAATCTTATTTTAACTAAATGTATGTATTTATATTTAGATTTTTATTTAAACTCAAAAAAAAAACTGTTTTTTCTTTCCCATAGTGTCCCGCTGTATGGTCGCAATCAGTTGGTCAGGTTAGTTATAACAACTGTTTAAATTTTCAAATGGAGATAAGCACCCATTTCTTGGAGTGACTGTGTGTTCTGGACACAGAATTACAAAAAGACTAAAATGCCAATTTTAGCATAATGGTTTCGCAAACGGCAACATTTTTGAGGACATTTGGCATAATTTTTTAGTCAGTCTCTGGCAACACTGTTCGCGAGACAATCTCTCAGTTCTCTCTCGCTGTGTTTAATATATTCGCTAAAATCAAGAACTTTAGTGTTGAGTCGTTGGTGCAAATTTGTGTGCGTCGAACCGCTTTGGATGTTATCACTGACGTCATCGTTTTGTTTTTAACTAATTCTCGCTTCAGTGTACCCGTTTAACGAGTGTAGTACTATACACATTGTTACAAATGTATTTATGCAATACTTTAGTTCCCAATCTTAAAAGTAGAAAACTGACTAATTACTACTCTACATATCGTCGACTTATTATTGGTTTGTCGTAAATGCCAATTGTTTGAAACGGAGATACCAACATTCGCAACTATACCACTATTACCAACTAGCAATTTTTAGGGTTATAGACACCAATTAGAGTAAACATCACAGTAATGGTAAGATATAGCTATCAAAAATCTGACAACAGATTCGGAAAGAGAACGCACAAAAACCTATAGACACAACATCACCTCGAAAAAAATAAATGGCGTATACGACAAAACAATAATCAACCGACGATATGTAGGATTTCAAATCGTTGGCACATTTTATATCCATACATACCTAAATATTCGTCCCTCTTTTCGATTGATTCTAAAAGAAGAATGTGTCTTGAAGTTTCTAGAAAATTCAGAACCATGGATATTGTTTGTTTGGTTTTTTGTCCAGTTTAGCATGGAATGGCTCGTATATAGATTTTAACATAAACGTATAATTTTGCCAACACAACCATATTGAACAAGCGAATTAGTAACACAGTGGTTGACATTTTAACATGATGGACTTGCTTAGTGTTTGTGTATTGTGTACTTTGTACTATTTGAAAAACTTTACGGTACATGATGATGATTATCCAATCCAAACGCAATGTCATGGCAATTAATTTTAAAGAGTCTTGCTGGCAAAAAAAATGTAGCTGTTGTAGCAACCACTGGATGTGTACGCAAATTGTAGAGTAAAACGTGTTGCTCATGACATATAAAGGGTGTTTTTTCAAGCGCGATAGAACTTCAAATTGTAAAAAATAACACTAAAAATTAAATTTAAATAAAAAAATTTCTATTATTTGTTTCAGTATACTCTGGCAAATCATCATGAATAGACTCATGCTTGAACAACGCTGCCAAATTATCCAAATTTACTTTGAAACTCAATTGGAAACTGACCCGTTGTTTTATCGCCAAATTGTGTTCAGCGATGAGGCTCATTTTTGGCTTAACGGGTTTGCTAATAAGCAAAATTGTCATATATGGAGTGAGACCAATCCACAAGAGACCCTCCAGACTCCATTACATCCAGAAAAATGCACCGTTTGGTGCGGTTTACACGCTGGTGGCATCATCGGACCTTATTTCTTTAAAAATGAGCCCGGAGCTCGCGTTACGGTCAATGGAGATCGTTACCGCACCATGATCAATGATTTTCTGTTTGAAAATATGGATGACATTGATCCAGACGAGATGTGGTTTCAACAGGATGGCGCTACGTGCCATACGGCGATCGCAACCATCGACTTATTGAAATCAAAATTTGGCGATAAGCTGATTTCGAGAAATGGACCTGTCAATTGGCCTCCAAGATCGTGCGATTTGACACCTCTCAATTATTTCCTGTGGGGCTACGTGAAGGCACTGGTTTATGCTGATAAACCAGCAACAATTGACGCCTTGGAGGCCAACATTGTTCGTGTTCTTCGTGACAAACGGCCAGCAGTGCTCGACAACGTGGCCAAAAATTGGACGTCCAGAATGCGCTTCGTCAAGAACAGCCGCGGTGCCCATATGCCCGAAATCATTTTCAAATGTATTGATCTTTCGAATAAAAAAAAAAATTTATTAAAATTTAATTTTTTGTGTTATTTTTTTACAATTTGAAGTTCTATCGAGCTTGAAAAAACACCCTTTAATATAAATGTCTAATTGTAGGCGCTGCTCTACCTACAGTATCTTACCACCTACTTGTGTAGGTTATAGGAATGGGTTCGGTGAAATTATATTTGTAAGATTTATTCGTATCACTTCAATTAAAAACTAGTTTTGATGTTTGACTTTTTTCAAATAAAATTTATTATAAGCGATTTGTCTGAAGTGTTTAGTTCAGCTTGACGTTTATTTATTCCCAATATTTCGGCAAACTGCAATCTTCAGGGGTTTTTTCAGTAAATAAAAAAAATTACAGCAGACAGTTGTCCGAGGCCTTCGGCCACGGACTGTCCCTGCAGGCTGTGTCAGAGACACGGCCATTAAGTTTAACGTAGAATACGCCATCCGATAAGACAGAAAACATATATAACAATAAATTCATTTGCTTATATTATTTATCATTTATTGTTATATATGTTTTCTGTCTTATCGGATGGCGTATTCTACGTTAAACTTAATGGCCGTGTCTTTGACACAGCCTGCAGGGACAGTCCGTGGCCGAAGGCCTCGGACAACTGTCTGCTGTAATTTTTATATTTACCAACGGCATTTGATTCAAGTCCGTTTAAAAAAAAATATTATGTTCAATTTTTTTAAACTTAATTTAATTTATGTATTTTAATTAATATTTTTATTGAAATAAGTTCTGCGAATGTTGAGAGGGCAGCCCTAATATTAAAAACGGTTTACCTTATCGATTCTTCGCATTAGCATTCGAGCGTTGTGTGAAAGCTTTACGCTTTACGATTCAAAATTAATGTTACAACAGCTTTATTGAAGCTTTCGCAAAAAAGCTTTATTACGTTAGCTTACTGTTTGTTTCACTTTTTACTAGATACATGTTGCCAAGCAACATTAGCTTGCTGTTCGTTTCACTTTTTACTAGATACATGTTCCTAAGCAATGTTGAGCAACCAAAAACACTCAACCAAACACCACACATATGTTTGAGTGTATGTGTTTAAACAATTTTCATTTGAGAAATTAAAATACTAGAAATATATCAACCAATATGAAATGTATATCAAACGAAAGATAACATCTTCATTTACCTACAAAAAAAATTTTAAAAAAATTCATCATCAAATTCAATGAAATAAAGATTACAACAATAAAAACCTGACATGACTCCTCATACCGTAAGGTAAGACGTATTCTACGTCAAAAAACAACACAAAAAGCACTATAAAGACTGCAACAATTAAAGTTGCACTTGGAACAAAAATTGATCATACGCTTTCATGGATTAATGTGAACACGGGTTGAAATTACTATTAGTTTTCAATTTAATTTGTTTCGGCTATATTATGGCCAGGTGTTTTCGATGTAACAGCTGGACCAGACCTTTACGGCGCCGTATTTTTATCCGCGCCGCCTTTTTGTTTAATCTTTCATATAAACGATCAATTAATGGCATTGTCTGATTTACAACACGCGTCTGTTAAACAGCTGTATATATTTAAATTACTTCCCCCATGGCCTGCAAAAGTTATCCCTGTCCATAAGCCTATCAAGCCAGCAAATGACCCAACCAAGTACAGGCCCATAAGTCTTTTGAGTAACCTAAGCAAACTTTTGAAAAGCTTATTTTCTTCAGAATCGTAGCGTTTGCTACCGAACACAGCATAATAACTGATAACCAATTTGGGTTCCAAAAAGGAATATAGCACAGTCCATCAAATTGGACGCATCAAAAACAAAATTCTAATAAATAAACGCCACAGAAAATCAACGGTTTTGATACTTCTAGATATCGACAAGGCATTCGATACTGTATGTCATAACGGACTTTGTATGTAATGTAATCGCTGATTGTTTAGAGAGATGTATGTACCAACAAAAGGATGCGTAACAGGGACAAACCCCTTTTGCATTTTCCGCAGCATACATAGCCCACTATAGTCTCACCGGTCAGTGTTGCCAGTTTAGGGGATTTATCCCCAAATTGGGGATTTTTTTTTCAAAACGGGATTGTTTTTTGATTTGGGGATCTGGGGATTTTTTGGGGATGAAAATGTAAGCTACATTAAAAGCGCATCTTTTGTATCATTCCTTGAAAGTTTTGATCTGGTACTACCTAAATCAAAGCAAGCATAAACACACAAATAATAGTTGGCATAGAGTAAATCGTACTAGAGAGAAAATTTAACTCATCTGACGTTTCCTTTCACACTCTTCGTGATGCGGTCGGTGTGATAGAGAGATATTTGACGAAAAGTGGCATACACCAGGTGGAATTACAATAAACTCTGAGTTTAATTTTTCATGTCGTTTTGGTGAAATTTAAATGTGTTTTACACTTCTTTATTGACTGTTATTGTTAACAAACATTTATGTTGTATTTAACACAATAATTTTGGCACACAAAACGAAATACCGTTGTTGTTATTTCGTTAGTTGTTTTGAACCATTGCCTCTATCTGGTATTATTGAAGCAATTCTTTTCAAAATCCAACGTTCATATCACGCTAGGCCAAATGTCATAAATTTGCTGAGAGAATAAATTTGCTGAGTTATTGCTAAATGTTGTCAGCAAAAAGAACTGCATTCACTTGTCAGTTCCTGAAAATATCAAATTGTTTTACTGGGAAGGCTGTACGTGATGACAACAATAAAACAAGTAAAAAAAACATTTTTGATATTTGGTATTACTGAAAAGAATAGAAGCAGTGGATAAGAAATAACGAGAAATACTAAAACTATGTACAAAACAAATAATTAAGTAGATGAATCTGAAGATTATGAGACCGAAGTATTTGATATATATACTAAGCCTGAATGGGATTTTCGGGGATTAAAAATAACAATTCGGGGATTTCGCTTAAAAAAAACTGGCGACCCTGTCACCGATCTCGTTTCTGTGCTTTCTCTCACTTACTCTCTTCGTACAATATTTCTATACACGAGCAGTTTTTTGTCGATGTTATTGTATCTAACTATAGAAATTCCAACCATGTTTAAATCACTGGTCATCATCCTATTGCCCCAGTGCCCGAACGCGACTTGGAAACTTTTTCGCTTATTGTGGAAAGTAGAGTGGAAAAACTTTTTTTGTTTTTGTAAGTTTTATATTTTAAATATGTAATTTAAATATATATTGTATTGTAATTTAAATATGTATATTCGAAAAATATTTGAAGAAAATAATTATTTTTGAAGATAATTTAAATATTTTCTTCAACTGATTTAACTTCAACTGCAATATTCATAAATTCACATATTCAAACGTAAACGCATTCATATTTTCATACAATCAAAAATTTACTCAAACTTTATATATACGAACTTATTTATGTTTATATAAAAATATTACTCAACATATGTAGCACGAAATTTCTCCCAGTGCACTGAAAATACACTCACCACTATACACACATTTTTAAGCTGGTTCTCTTTATGATGGACCCTGGATTAAATACATAAACGTGTTTAAATTAAGAAATAATCAAGTTATGACGCGAGAGAGAAATGCGTTTGAATGAATCGCGACTACTTTTTCGTTCTCTAACATTACCAATCACAGACGTAAATTTTACGATCATTACACTGACAGAATTTGTTGATCTAGTTATGTGTGATAAAGCGATAACGAATAATTTCCCAATATTTAACTGGGGTAGGTTTTGAATATATACTTTCGTGCTCTTTCGTGTTTTTTTCGTGACACAGTACTCTCGACTTGCACGCACTATACACGCATGATATTTTTTTACTCAGCACAAACACAAACGGTGCACGCACGAATTTCCTGCATGAACACATCGTGCCCACCTCTACTTCGGACTTTAAACCAAATAAAGGAGTTGATTTTGCTTACTATGCGGACGACACTCATTAACAAAATGGAACAGAGTGCATCATTATACTATGGCTTTCACGCTCATGTTCGGCGCGTGCCTAACGCGTTTTGTTGGTGAGAGGTGTGGTGTTGCTCACGGGGTAGACTTTCACGTACGATTCGCAAATTTGTGGGGAGTTTTGAAGTTTCTCTTTCATCACACTCGAATTTCGGACATTTTAATTTAATTCTCATGTCGAAGTGAAAAGGTGTAATCGATCGGAACAAATATTTATTTTGCATAAATTAACAGAGAATACACCACTTTTAAAATTTTACGAATTCAACACAGAGAATTCCATTTTTTTTTTGATAAATTTAATTAGAATAGACCTATTAATAGAGATATAGAATGGCCTCGAGCTTGAACAATAATATTAAAAAGTACCAATAAAAAGGCCGAATAAACAAAAATCATACCTGATGAATTTGGAACGTGGAGCACGTCGAAACTGCATGCAATTGTTATTGTATGTAAATAAAAATTGTCAAAGTCAAAATTTAAAAAAAGTTAAGGTTTTTTTTAGAAAAAACAATTTAAATATAAGAAGTCCGATTTTAAATATCAAACAAATTGGAAAAAAAGTCCAAAATTAGTATATATGTCATATTGTGTGAACAAATTATGTGCAGTTTTAGAGCCTTTTGTAATTCAATTTAGATTTAAAAAAACACAATATTTTACTGTACTATTACTGAATTCTTTTCTTTTTCTAAAAACATCAGCCATTGATTTCGTTGCAAAATTATTGTGATTTTCAAAGTATACATACATTAAAATCACATTATTTTCAGTCACATTGAAAATGAGTTCGTCGCGAAATAATTGTACAAACAGCCCGAATGCATTTTGCTACATTTGCTCAAGAAAAGAGAAAGCAAAATACCACCGAGATGGTAAAGCAATTTTACTTGGAGTATTTTGGAATAACGATTACCAATCAAGAGAAGCCTTGGGTTCCTCATAAAGTTTGCAAAAATTGTGTAGAGTCATTACGACTGTGGAAAAATTAAGGAAAACGCAGTTTGAAGTTCGGTGTGCCTATTTTGTGGAAGGAACCTAAAAATCATTATAACGATTGCTATTTCTGTATAGTAAATATGAATGGATTCAATCGATTCAAGAAGACGAAGTGGGAGTATCCCAATTTGGAATCTGCTAAGCGGTCTTTACCACATAGCGATGACATTCCAATATTATTGCCATATGAAGATGAAATGGAAGCAGTTGGTAGCACTGAAAGTGAGTATGAAGTAGATATTGGAAAATCTCACCGATTCTCACAAGAGGAACTCAGCGATTTGATAAGTGACCTCAGTCTCTCAAAGGAAGCTGCTGAATTGTTAGCATCTAGACTAAAAGAAAAAAATTGCTTAAAATAACTTTTTATCGGACAAGAGACGAGGGCTTTCTGCCATATTTCAGCGAAGATGGAGATCTTGTGTACTGCAATAATATTCCTGCACTTTTTCGTAAAATGGGGATGGAATTTATTCCAGAGGACTGGCGCCTTTTCATTGACAGCTCTACTAGAAGCTTGAAAAGTGTGTTATTGCACAATGGTAACAGATATGGCTGTATCCCAATTGCTCACTCTACAAAACTTAAGGAACAATACGAAAATGTCAAAAAGGTATTGGAAAAGATCTGCTATCATCAACATCAGTTATCTGTTTGTGTTGATCTAAAAATGGTGAACTTCTTGCTTGGGCAGCAAAGTGGATATACCAAAAATCCTTGTTTTATCTGCTTGTGGGTTAGTAGAGCGAAGAAGATCACTGGAAACAAGTGACTTGGCCTTTAAGAAAAAGCCTGGTTGTAGGTGCTGCGAACATCATTAATGCGCCCTTGGTGGACAGGGAAAAAATAATTTTACCACCGGTACATATTAAGCTGGGGCTTATGAAACAGTTTGTTAAGGCTTTGGACAAACACGCTAATTGATTCGCATACATTTGTAAGTCGTTCCCTGGATTAAGTATTGAGAAATTAAATGCTGGAATATTTGATGGCCCTAAAATTCGTAAGCTAATCAACTATCATAATTTTAAAAACAATATGAACAATGTGGAACTGTCAGCATGGTCCAGCTTTGTCGAAGTTGTAAATAACTTTTTAGGTAACCATAAAGCTTACAATTATGAAGAGCTTGTTAAGAATATGCTGATCCACTTTGAAAAACTGGGTGCATAAATGTACACTACCTACATAGCCACTTAGATAGATTTGCATATAATCTTGGCGATTTTAGCGAAGAACAAGGAGAGAGGTTCCATCAAGATACAAGAATTATGGAGGAAAGGTATCCAGGCAGATGGGACAGACACATGATGGCCGACTACTGTTGGTCCATTCAGCGTGATTGTTCTGACAGTTTCCATAAAAGAAAATCTAATAAAAAAATATTTAAATAACTTTTTGTTCATTTTATTACCATTAGGTAAAGAATATAATTTATATCTTGTTTTAACTTTCAAATGAATAGGCTGCAAACGTATGTTTTCAAAATATATGAATTGTACACAAAAAAAAATGTTTTTTTTTTAAGTCGAAATTTAATTACAAAAGGTTCTAAAATTTCATATAATTTGTCTATACAAAATGACATATATACAAATTTTGGACTTTTTCCCTACAAAATTGGCTTTGATATTTAAAATCGGACTTCTTCTTATAATCGGACTTCTTCTTATATTTAAAATTTTTTTCTAAAAAAAAACCTTAAACGTATTTTCAATTTTGACTTTGAGCTACTATATTTACAAAATTTTTTGAGATATTTATACACACTTTACACCATTGAAAACGGTTGTAATATTAACTCAATACCGAAATAAATTTGAACAAAATTTGTGGTTTGTTCAATTCAAAAATTTGCCAATGAGAAATAAAACAACAAATTCCTTTTTTTTTTAATTAATCGTTGAGTAAACAAATTAACTACCGACAAATAAAAATAATATTTAGTAACTGGATACTAAAGCCTAGTGCTAGACAAATCGCTTGAATTGTAACATCATTGGACGTTAATTCATTCGTTTGCCATGCCATGCTGTCCGTATTTGCTCGCCACGGATTGCTACAGGAATGTTACGTTTGATTCAAGTCAATCACAAAACTGTGTTCGATCATAACAATGTCATACTCAATGTTGCCAAGTATATTCTGTAAACTACCGCCAAATGAAAAAAAAAAATTATTTACCTGGAAAATTTTTCAAAAACCCGCTAAATTATAAGAATATCGAAATAAAACGCATTTTATTTACGAAACACATACGAATTTTATTTATTTTTCCTTAAAAGGAATATACATATGTACATGTATAAATACATATACGTATATTGTAAAAAGCTTAGAATTTGTTTTTACATTTATGATGAAACTAGCTTTTATGCTGGAGTTAATGTCGACGTCATTGACGGCGTCTCAACGCCGAAATTGTGATGTTCGGCGTAAAATTTCATTTTGCTGTTAATGTCATCGCCGTCGACGACGTTAACACAGCTGTGTATATTTGTTTTGCTTCATCTGTTTTGACGCTTCATCATATGTTTTTGTCTGAGTAACGACTCCGAAAAAGTTGCAACAGATTGAACCTTTTCGGCGTCGAATTTCTTACGGCGTTGAGATTAACTGCTCTCATACAATTTCATACGATTCAACTTTTTTTTGACATTTGACGCCGTTGACGACGTCGACATTAACTCCAGCATTAGAAAGGAATAAGTTTTGAGTTGCTTGGATTTAATATTGGTAGAGTAAAATATTTAGTTAAGAATGTACGACCAGTTATCCTCTGTTTCACTGGTATATGCGGCAAGTGTTCCGACATTTTTAAGTTTTTGAGACCATATCTGAAATTTAAAAAACGAGAAAAATATTGTTGAAAATATACGTATGTATATTAATTTAAAAACTTACCTGACATTACGCACAGCATTTGATTTATACTTCTTTCGGGGATCGTGCAAGTTTATTGTTATAATGTAATCGTTTATAACAAAGTAATTATAAATATTATATAAACTATTTAATTTAAACCAACAACAAATATTTGTTCCTATAAAATGATAAAAAGGCAGTATGCACTCAATTAAAATCCCCCATAATACATTGAATAAATTACCCAATACGTATTGGGTAGATCTGCAAATTGTTGCCGCTGATATCATGCCACGAAATTGGGAAAAATTACACAGGGGTATAATGATCATAAGGCATTCGCACTGGCATCGATTTTCTTTATTTTAAACAGACTCAAAAAAATCGGATATTTTTTCTCGGCTGTCTGAGAATCATAGGGAAAAATACCTAATTTTCTTTATGCAACGCTGTTTTACTTCACACTACGCATGAAAAGTACGTTTCTTTACAACCAATTCAATCAAGGAGAATTGAAAGGGTGGTATGTACCACTAAAACAGTCTACACATTTTGTTTGCATTTCTTAGCTATTTCTTGTTTCCCAAATTGAAATAGATTTTGTTTTTGTACTTACATATTTGTTTACGTTTATGCTTGGTGTACATTTGTGCTTGTGATTGTGAAAAAATACTAGAGAAAACAAAATGCCTATTTTTGTTGGCTTGGGGTGTATGTTGTCGTAGTTACACCACCTCGTCAATGCGCCTTAACTTTCAATCAAATATAATTTTCCTACAAAATCAAGAAAAAATTCCAGTGCAGAGCTAGCAGACAACGAAATTGGGTAATATAACAATGATTTTTATCTGTGTACATCACAGGGAGTGCTACAATGTACAGCTCTTAAAATGCAAAAAAAAATAACAACTGTTAAACAATGTTGCACATAAAATATTGAAATTTTTTTTACCTCAAAACAAAAAAAAACCGCTAAAACATATTTTTTCCCGCGATGGGAATTAAAAATCCGCTAGATTTAGCGGAAAATCCGCTAAATTGGCAACACTGGTCATACTTAACCTATTGCATGGTGCTGGCGTTTACAGGAAACGATCATAGTAAAATAACCAAGTAGTAGAAGACGTAGACGTTGTTGTTGTTGTAGGCAGCATCAACAGGCATTTTGTTTTAATCGTTTCATTTGTCAATCTATACACGTAAGTATACCAACAACATAGGAAACAAAATGGTACAAAAACAAAGTACATATGAGTTTGACCGCTGAAACGATCAACCACAATGACAAATTTAAAACATCTGTTCTAACGAGTTTACCTTCCCTATTTTACCTTGGAAACTCTGGTCTAGCCGCCGCCGCCGGTTTCCCAAAGTCCCTAGGCCGCCGAAGCAGAAACATGGCTGTACACATGACACAGCTGGTCGACTATGTAAAGGGTTTTTCAACAGAGACGCTACAAAAGTAAATCGATAGGGACAGCAAACGACGCCATATTTTTTCCCGCTCTTTTGACATTTCTCTTCAGTAAGGTCTGCCATTTCATCATGGAAAGATATACGAGCCAACAACGAGTCGAAATTATTAAAATTTACTACCGAAGGTTGGAGCCAGTGGCCTCAACTTTAAGAGGCCTCAACAATCAGCGATGAGGTTCATTTCTGGCTGAATGGCTTCGTCAATAAGCAAAATATGCGTTATTGGTCAGATGGCAATCCACACGTAATCCATGAGTCATCATTGCATCCCGAAAAAAGTACGGTTTGGTGTGGTTTATGGGCCGGCGGCGTCATTGGGCCGTACTTCTTCCGTGATGATCCAGACCGGCACATTACTGTGAATGCGCATCGCTACCGTTCAATGATAACCGAATATTTTTGGCCACAATTGGATAATATGGACTTGGAGGACAAGCCACACAGCGAATGCCACAATCAATTTATTGGAAACCAAGTTTGGTGAACGTGTTATCTCACGAAATGGCCCAGTCGATTGGCCGCCTCGGTCGTGCGATTGGACGCCATTAGATTATTTACTGAGGGGTAACGTCAAGTCTATGGTCTATGCCAACAAGCCAGCGACGATTGATGAACTTCGTACGAATATCGAACGTGAAATGGCAGCAGTATCGGCCGATTTATGCTTGAAATCCGTCGAAAATTGGGTTCAGTGTCTGGACTTCTGCAAGCGTGCCCGTGGTGACCATGCAAAGGAAATGGAGTTCCATACATAATGGCATCGAACGTACTTTCACAGGAATAAAGAATTTCAGTGGTATCTAAAACAGGTTTTCTTTTATTTAAAAAAACTTTTGTAGCGATCTTATTGAAAACCCCGATATTAGACAAATGATAGAAATCAGGCGAGAGAACGATAATCAACTCCATGAAAGCTCGAAAGAACCTCGAAAACTCCTCGTAAACATACAAAGCGACTTGCACAAAATTGGAAAGTTTTCGAGGCAAATTTGCTGAGCAAACCTGGAAAAAAGAAGCGTAAAAACTTTTGACATTTCAATTTCAATATTATTGTATTGAAAAAAAGAGAGCGTTTTTGATTTATGTGAAAAAAATAAAATAATGGAATAGGTAAAGCATATACCTTTAATTTTACTTTGTTTATTTACTTTATCAGCCTTTTTTGACAATTGCGGCATAGATACACTGAGCAACTTTATTTGGTGCCTCATGAAACGCTTCGGGCAAACTTACGCTAAGCAAAAGTTCTAGGTTTTCTTGTTTGCATGAATACCACTAGTGTTTGGTTGATACTATTGCTACTATGTGTTGGTTTCATGGAACGAAAATACGCATTCTCTTTTATTTGTGTCGAACCAAAGGGTGACATACAACAGCAACTCAAGCTCGATGTAGTTTCCAACTAACTCTACAACCGCAAGAGAACGCTAAGAGAGGGATGGAGACTCTTATATACTGCTGTGGTTTTATAACTTTCCATACTCTAACTGCCCAGTAAACAATTGCTTCCGACGTGTCGAACGTCTGTAAGTTCTCTAAAATTTTATCAGACAATTAACCGAAATTCCTTCAGTCATTTAACCGAATTTTCTACACATTCTCTGAAATTCTATACAAAAATCATGCGACGCTTCTGCACATTCTCTGAAGGAAATTTTTTATTCTATTTTATTTTGTTTTCAATCCGTAACCATGCGCCAGTAAGGGAATTGCCCGAAAATGTTTTCACTGTATAGTTTCTGTGAATTGAGTTATTGTTTTGTCTCCATTGTGTTTGTACGTGCATATGTAAATGCATATGCATGTAAATGATCCGAAAACTCGGACCATTACCGGATTTTTTTCAGATTTCTCTTCGAAATTGGTACAACCAATCGGACAAAGGGTCAGAAAATTATTTGATAAGTCGGACCATTATCGTATGTTTAATTTATGCTGACTTCATTCAGCTACGTCTAAAAAGCCTTCAGAATTTCCCTCATATTTCCCACAGAAATCTGTCCGATAACTCTGCACACTCTTCCGACACAACATTCCGAATTATTATTGCCCATACGATTTTCTGTGCGTTGTCTGACCGACATCGGCATTAGACTCGACAACTTGTGCAGCGTGTCTGACAGATTTCTGACCGAATTCGGAATAAATTGTTTAGTGGGTGATATGGGACCCTTAAAAATATATGGTCATTTTTGACCTTAGGTATCTATGAAATAAATTCATTTGAAGAAAATATTTTAACTGCCCAGTGCATTTTCAAATAGCACATTGATTTTCACATTTTGTTAAAAGCAAATATTATATTTTATGTTGAATCATTTAGTTAAGACTGCAATCTTTTTAAAGATACATAAGTATCTCATTATGAAAAATTTTACTAATTTTTATTAAATTTCCCGGGGTCGCCAATATCAACGCAATTTATTTATTATTTTTCCCGCACTCATCTGATTTCAACTCGTAGTTTAAGGGTTATTTCGTCGAAAAATTCCATAATTCGCATTTTACGCGACACACTTATGCAATTTTTTGAAGGAATTTTAAAATGTAGCCAAATTTGAAATGACCAAATATATTTTTCCCCTTTTCCTTCAAGCAGGTTTAACCGGTAAATATTGATGACTTAAGTAAACTCTTAGGCATGTCTGTTTTTTTAAAATGGATTGGCTCATATTTTGGTTTTAATATAAACCACACATTTTGCCAACACAACCATATTGGAGAAGAGAATTAGCAACAGAGTGGTTGATACCTTGACATGATGGACCTGCTTAGAGTTTGTATTGTATACGTCGTAATATTCCAAATTCAGGGAACGGTATGTATGTAATTAGCGTTTGAGTGCTTCAGTGGCAATAATAAATGCATTAATATACATATACAAGATTAACTTCACGCAAAACTATATTGTACATCAATAACAAATTTAATGTTCCAACCTTGCCCTTTAAGCGGGATTTTGTCATCGAGGTAACCGACTTTACTGTTAACATTACCGACTGGAATATTGTTAAGTTCGAGAATCACAGCCTCCGCGACCAGAAAGTTGTGAATTTTAACTTCGCATTCCGTAGAAATATAACCGATTTCGAAGCCAAAATAAATTTAGACATGCTGAAGAAGGACAATCATCACATAAATCTTCTTAACGTTACTTTAAATGGATGCAATCTTTTACGATTTACTCAAAGGATGAAGTTAATGAAACTGTTATTTAAGGAAGTTTATCGTTCGGGCAATTTACCCAGGAACTGTCTCCTCACGGCGGTATGATTTTCAAAATTGTTTCATATAAATTAAAAATTTTTAATTTAATTTCTTAGGATACTGTGTATTATTTGAAAAACTACACGATACAAGAAGACGATTATCCACCTTTCACGCCCCAGGTGCCATGGCAAATAAATTTTGATTTTTCGCTAGGCAAAAAGACTGCATCTATAGTGCACTTCATTGGGCGTGTACGCAAACGGTAGAGCACATTGTGTTATTTAAAATTATATTAAATATAAATAAATGTCTAATAGCTCGTTCGCACTGGAAACTATTTTCTTTATTTCGTATCAAATGTCCTAACAAAATCTGAAGTGTTCGCAATGGTTGTTCGCATTTAACCAAATGAAAAAAAATTAAACAACTTTTGTTTTAATACTATTATGCTACAACCCACAATTATCAACTATATTGTTTAATTTTGCTTGTGTCTAGACTAACGGCTTGGATCGTAGAGAAAGAAATTAACACTATATCTCACACATACATATGTTGGGAAATTTCTTGTAACCAATATATAGTATATATTGTCGTTTTAAACCCGTCGGTGGTGCAATGGTTAGTGTGCGCGGCTCTTGTACATGAGATCCTGGGTTCGAACCCGGCTCTGACCACCTTCAAATTTTCTTTCGGCGGCGGTCACCTCGCATAGTGACGGCGACACTAACGAGTATCTAGCCATGAAAAAGCTTCTCAAATTACCGTTCGGAATCGGTGTAAAATTATAGGTCCCAATCAGTGAGTGAAAACTGGAAAGCGCACAGCTCAGTGATTGTGAGAAGTTCTCCCCAGGCCCTTCATGGGATGTAATGGGAAACCATTTATTTATTTATTTAAAAAGTAAATTTACAGCCAAAGTCACGATCTGGAAAGAAAACCTAAGCGAACGATAGCCAGGCACACACTTTCGTTCTTATCCCAGGCTTTAAATGTTATTGTGTGGTTGTATGTTTGCAAAATCGGAAACCACTAACTATTTTCGCTGTCATCTATGCGAACGAAAATGTCAAAACCAGTCACTTGTCTTTTGGTTGTCGCATAGCTGGAAATAAAATAAAAGCTTGAAACAAAAACAATTTATATAGAATTCAATGGAAGAAATACAATGGCCAGAAAATAATGTCATTATAATAAATTTGTTATTAAAATATATTTCAATTTCAGCATATTTCAATTATGCGGCACCTGCAGATACTGGTTCCTCGTACTCTTCTCTCTCGCTCCGAAATTAAATGGCGAACGTCAACTTTATGTTATTGCTCTGAACAACAAACACACGTAAAAACCATGCGAACAACAAGTCGGAAGATAGTGACTCGCTTTTTGAATCGAAAGTGAGTGACTGGCTTCGTTCGCTTGGATTTTGTTGGAGAGGGTGTAAGTGGGGTCCGATTTTGTACTGAATTGTATGTATATGTTTTCGTTCGCTTGTTACTGACTCCCAAATCAGCTCTTTGTCGCATAGAAAGAAAGAGAACGTTAACGTTCGACATCGTGACTTTGGGTGTTAGAAAAGCCAAAGTGAAAGAAGTTTAAAAAAATAATATTTTCTTAAATTTGTCCGTTTTCTTTAAAAAAGTAAATTTTCTCAAAAACTATACCTACTCATTTTCTTAAACAAAGTTAATTTTCTTAAAAAAAAATACCCTATCTTAAAGAAGTCCCTTTGCTAAAAAAATAAATTTTTTTTAAATAAGTACCTTTCTTAAAAAAGTACATTTACTTACAACCCTTCGGCCAAACTTTGTGTTGGTTTCATGAACGAAAATACACATTCTCTTTTATTTGTGTCGAACCAAAGAGTGACATACAACAGCAACTCAAGCTCGATGTAGTTTCCAACTAACTCTACAACCGCAAGAGAACGCTAAGACAGGGATGGAGACTCTTATATACTGGTCTGGTTTTATACACTTTCCATATCCTAACTGCCCAGTAAACAATTGCTTCCGACGTGTCGAAATTCTATCAGACAATTCACCCAAAAATCCGAAATTCCTTCAGTCATTTAACCGAGTTTTCTGCACATTCTCTGAAATTCTATACGAAAATCATGCGACGTTTCTGCACTTTCTCTGAAGGAAATGTTTTATTCTATTTTATTTTGTTTTCAATCCGTAACCATGCGCCAGTAAGGGAATTGCCCGAAAATGTTTTCACTGTATAGTTTCTGTGAATTGAGTTATTGTTTTGCCTGCATTTTGTTTGTACGTGCATATGTAAATGCATGTGCATGTAAATGATCCGAAAACTCGGACCATTACCGGATTTTTTTCAGATTTCTCTCCGAAATTGGTACAACCAATCGGACAAAGTCGGACCATTATCGTATGTTTAATTTATGCTGACTTCATTCAGCTACGTCTAAAAAGCCTTCAGTATTTCCCTCATAATTCCCACAGAAATCTGTCCGATAACTCTGCACACTCTTCCGACACAACTTTCCGAATTATTATTGTTTTCTTGAAAAAAAGTAAATTTTCTCAAAAAATATACCTACTCATATTCTTACTCACTGATTGGGACCTACAGTTTTACACCGATTCCGAACGGTAATATGAGAAGCTTTTTCATGGCTAGATACTCGATAGTGTCGCCGTCACTATGCGAGGTGACCGCCGTCGAAAGAAAATTTGAAGGTGGTCAGAGCCGGGTTCGAACCCAGGATCTCATGTACAAGAGCCGCGCACACTAACCATTGCACCACCGACGGCCAAGTACCTGTCTTTAAGAAGTACCTGTCGTTAAAAAAAATATTTTGTGAAAAAATATCATACTCTTAGTACCTTTTCATAAAAAAAATAAGATTTTAATAAAAGAAGTACCTCTCTTTAAAAAATTACCTTTTCGGGAAAATATAATATATATTCTTACAAAAAGGACCTAGAAAATTAGTTTTTTTTTAAAATAGATTCTATAAAAAAAAAACAATTTCTTAAAAATTGTACAAAAAGTAAATTTTCCTTAAGATGCAATAAAATTATCGTATTTTTCAACGGGAGCCTCAGTCGTTTTGGAACTAACTAGTACAACTAACTAGTATACTATAGCGAAAGGAACTTCGTTCCAACCAGGTATCCCCTGACATTTCATGGGATTTTTTTCAGTGTAAAATACATCGCAACAAAACTCTTCAGACGATACTGACAACAGATAACATATATTTTGCATATAGACCTAACACAACACTTAGCACTATCCATTTGAGCGAGGACAACAGAACATTATCATATACGAAATACTATGCAAAGGAGACGAACGAAAAGCTGCAGATGAGATTGGGAGAACACAGTCCGTCTCGGACACCCCCAGGGGTCAGGGACCTAACAAACCGAATATAACATATTTTGTCAACCAGTTCGAAAACCCTTCGTGCTGGTTCGTCTTCATTCATTCTACTGACATGGCCTAGCCAGCGCAATCGCGTTATTTTGATCCGCTTAACTAAGTCAATGTCGGGATATAGCTGCTCATACAGCTCATGGTTCATGCGTCGCCGATACTCGCCGTTGTGCGCTATAGGGCCATTAATGTTTCGGAGTATTTTTCTCTCGATGACTCCTACAGTTGTTTCGTCTGCTTGCGATAAGACCCAGGATTCTGCGCCATAAAGCAAGACAGGTTGTATGAGAGTCTGGTACAACTGGACTTTTGTTACTCCAGTAACAAGTAACTACTTGTTACTTGGCTTTATCTCTAAAATGCTTATTTACCCCAAAATTACATCTATTCGCAAGCACAATTCTCCGCTTGATCTCAAGGCTGACGTTGTTGTTTTTGTTTACGCCAGATCCGAGTTATATAAATTCGTCCACTACCTCAAAGTTATAACGGTTATCAACGTTCACGCTTTGGTCTAATCGCGTGGAGGCCCTGTTTGTTGAAACCATTAATTTTGTATTGCCCTCATTTACCGTCAGCCCCACTTTTCCTGACTCCTTCTAAATTCTCGAAAACACTGTGCGTCCAATGATATCTATATCATCAGCATACGCGAGCAGCATGTGACTTTTACTGCTGATGGTTTTATCCATGTTGACTGCAGCTTTTCTCATAATGATCTCCATTTAGATGTTAAGAAATCGCACGATGGGGTGTCGCCTTGCCTGAGGCCTCGCTTTGTTTCAGTAAAATCCTTACCAATGTTCCTTATCCTTACCTTGGTGTTCGTCAAGGTCATCCTGCAAAGTCGTATTAGTTTTGCAGGAATACCAAGCTCGTACATTGCATCGTAGCGTTTCTCCCGTATCGGACTATCGAAGGCCGCCTTATAATCGCCAAATAGATGATAGGTGTCGATTCATTTTTCGTGGGTCTTCTCCAGGATTTGGCGTAGCGTGAAAATCGGGTCATTTATCGAGATTCCATGCCTAAGCCACACTGGTATGTCAGTCAGCCTTAACAGGTCCGCCGGTAATCCATAGGCTCCACCGGCTTTGTTGTTCTTAATCCGCGCTATAGCTGACCTCGTCTTGGTTAGGAAGGGGCAATCGACGTCGTCGTCCATATTGTGATCGACTGTCCCATCTTTATAGGATAGCTCAGGTACCAGTGCCTTGCACATCTGCGATGAGAGTTTCCTCCTTGTATTTACAGAAGGGGGGCCTTGAACCACGTCCATTAGTTCCGTTTTTGACTTTTTGGTAGAACTTTCGGGCTTCGTTCGTCTTTTTGTATGTTTTTTGTATGTTTCTTACGCCTAAAGGGACGGTTTACCTCCTTTCTTTTCTCCCTATACCGCTCAGTTGCAGCTCGCGTTGCAATTGACTGAAGCATTGCCATACGTGCAGCGATCTTTTCATCAGTTGCAGTGCGACACTCTTCATCATACCATGGTTTGTTGCGAAAAGGTTTTTCGAAACCAAGTACGGTATGGAGTCGGAAATAGGTTTCCACTGCGCTTCAGGATCGTCATCGGGTTCTGTGTCAAAATTTGCGACAGCTTCCTTGCCTATGCTGTGGCTACCTCTGGTAATTTCATATTTTCGATGTCCAGCTTCTTCTGCGTCTGGTTTCGTATGATTTTCGTACTTGATGAGTGCCTTCCATCAATTACCACGTGATCAATTTGTTTCTTCGTTCTTTGATCAGGGGATACCCAATTAGCCTTGTGGATGTTTTTATGTTGGAATCTTGTACCACTAATGACCATGTTTTTTGCGAGTGCAAAGTCAATCAGTCTCATACCGTTTCCGGAACTGTCAGCATGTAGACTGAAATTACCAATAGTTGGATGAACACATTCTCCCTGCCTACTTTGGCATTAAAATCTCCTAGTACGATTTTAATTTCATTTAATTTCATACGGTCATACGTTTCCTCTAGGCGCTCGTTGAATATGGCTTAGGCATCACCATCTTTGTCTTCTGTCGGGGAATGCACACAAATTAGGGAAATATACAAATATTTCGATTTTATGCGGATTGTGGCTATACGTTCACTCACAGGATTGAACCTAGGGACTAGACGTCGCAGTTTTTTGCCAACTACAAATCCGCAACCAGATTCATTATGGATCAGACGCTGACCAGGATGCTATACCTCGAACCTGGATTTTCTTCTTTTGGTTTCTATCCGCAAGACAGACATTGACAAAGAGAAAACAAAAACCGCATTGTCACAACACATAATTGAATCAGGCCACACAGCTGAGTTCGATAATGTAAGGATATTGGACAAAGAGAGAAGAGAAAAGAAGAGAATGACATTGGACGGTTTGAGAATACTAGAGAAGATAAACAAAAGAACGAATCTCAGAGAAGACAGTGACAACATAAGCACGAGCTACAGTGTGGCAATACAGAACCTGTGATAGTTTTTTTAAGTTGTGTGTGTTTAGTTTTCTGTGTTAATTTGTAAATCCAAATACGTACTTAAGGTAATATCATTGTAAGTCTACTGTTTTCCTAATAATGTATCTTGTAAATTGTGCCATAATTTTTGTTTTTAAAGTTGACGAATCCCTTGAAGATGTCAACGAGAAATTGACGAACTGTTGGGAAAACGTAATAAAAACTAGTTTTTGTTTACAACCACTAAACTGTATTTTTTGTTTGGATACAAAAATTATAACGTGTGTTTGGAGCTTGTCGCAAATACAGGGTGATTCAGGAAGTTCCGGACAAATTTCTCCAGCGTATTCCTTGGCTCATTTCATGAAGAAAAGTCCACTAGGACCATGTCCGAAAATGCAAGGGTGCGAAATGGCAGCGGGTTCAACATTTTCGGATTGCTGGTCGGAGGGTAGTGGGGTAAAGTTGCTAACTTCTGAGCCAGTGGTTGGATTTTTCCATTTTTTCCCGAAAGCTCTGTATCTCGGCGATTTGACTTTTTTCTACTTTTTTTAATTGATTCTGAAAATTTCAATAAAATAAAATCTTAAACGTGTTAATTTACAAAAACAAATAAATGTGTGCTGTTATTTCGGTTCCAAAAACAAAAACAAACATTTTTTGCATTTCAGTAATATGGTCATAACTTTGGAAGGGTAAGACCTGGAAGGGTAAGGGATGGGATGTCAGATTTATAATCAACAAAAAAGTACATCGAGGAAAAAAATGCAGTACAATTAAGAAAATAAAAGTACACTTTCTGTTATTAAAAAATCATAAAGTTCAGTACCGAAAAATAACATTTTAAGTTAAGAAATAAAAGAAAATCAGTACATAACAGTAACAATTTATAATTAAATTTATAAGCGAACAAACTCAGAGACCACAAATATTTTTTTATATAGAAACTAGTCAGGTGTTTCACATTTTAATTTTAAAAAGTAAAAAGGGTATAATCTATTGTATATTAAAATTTTTTATTACTGAATGTAACCTTCTTGTTTTAATTATTTAATAATCAAAGATATCATTTCACAATTCATTGAACGAATTACAAATATATATAGTTTTTGTGGACTTGATTAACTATTTCGTTTTTACCATTTTCTGCTTTTAAAAAATTTACAATTCATTTTTTCAATTCGTTTTCTAAATTTTGAATTAGAAGTTTATTTCGTTTTTTTTCTCCAAAAATTAAACATCAAACTGAATATTCTTTCAGATGCCGTATTAGAACGAGCAATTGAAAATACAAATTTACAGGTATTTCCGAAATTTGGAAATGACCCACTTCTATGATCTCTTCCCATTTCTCTGAAACGTATTTTTCTTTTGGAATATTTTCAGCAAAAGCATTTAAGGATGTACATTCGTCAAACTGTTGATCTAAGCCAGTTTATTTGATTGAAAATAATTCAATTGCGACATGAATGAAATGAATTGATTGAATTAAAGTAAAACGGTCTTCTATGTAAATACTTATATACGCTTTTAGGTATGAATAAGAAGTAACATTTTCGTATTTTTTGTTGACATAACAGAAAAATTTACAAAAAGAAGTACTTTTGCGTACTTCTTTAGACGCTATGCAGTCAGAAGTACAATTAGTGAAAAAAAGTACGCGTACTGCTGAAAACAGTACGTCTGGCAACCCTATGTTTAAGTCATTTTTTTAGGTAAGCGGTATGGCTATCTTTCAACAGAAAAAAAAACATAAGTTACATGCCATGCCATCTGGCTGAGCAAATTGAGGTTATGTGAATTTTTTTTTCCACATAAGCTCTGTATCTCTGCGATTTGACTTTTTTTTCTACTTTTTTTCATATATTCTGAAAGGCCTCTTGAAGACCTTTCCAACAAGCCCAAAAACAAAAAAATCCGACCACTGGCCCAGAAGTTAGCAACTTTGGCGTACTACCCTCCGACCGCCAATCCGAAAATTTTGAACCCGCTGCCAATTTGCACCCTTGCAATTTCGGACATGGTCCTAGTGGACTTTTCTTCATGAAATGAGTCAAGGACTACGCTGGAGAACTTTGCCCGGAACTTCCTGAATCACCCTGTATAGTATAATTGTACCCAACCAAATTGTGTTTGCTGTACAATATTACATATTTTTGGCATAATGATTAATAAGCTATAGTATAAGTATGTGTGGCCGTCGGTGGTGCAATGGTTGTGTGCGCGGCTCTTGTACATGAGATCCGGGGTTCGAACCCTGCTCTGACCACCTTAAAAATTCTTTCGGCGGCGGTCACATCGCATCGTGACGGCGACACTATCGAGTATATAGCCATGAAAAAGCTTTTCAAAATACCGTTCGGAATCGGTGTAAAACTGTAGGGCCCAACCAGCGAGTGAAAACTGGAAAGCGCACACCTCAGTGATTGTGAAAAGTTTCTCCCCTGTCCCTTCATGGGATGTAATGGGAAACCATTTATTTTTTTTATATGTGTTTGTGATCCAAATACAGCATTGTTTGTAATGCGAACACAGCTGTGTTTGGTGCACTGTTTACTTCAAAAAGGTTGTTCTCAGCCTAAGTTTATATAAGCATAGCTGTATTTTGCATTATCTTATTCTTTCAC
This sequence comes from Phaonia tiefii, assembly GCA_963931995.1. Taxonomy (NCBI): domain Eukaryota; kingdom Metazoa; phylum Arthropoda; class Insecta; order Diptera; family Muscidae; genus Phaonia; species Phaonia tiefii. The sequence continues at coordinate 95,905,043 of OZ008369.1, read as the reverse complement.
TCAGTGATTTACAAATATTCCTGAATGCGTGTGCAAAAGAATTGAGTGTTTCTTATGTTGACGTTTAACCTTAATTCGTTTGGGAGGAATCATAAGAATGACTCGACGTTAGTAAAGGGTTTTTCAACAGAGACGCTACAAAAGTAAATCGATAGGGACATTTCTCTTCAGTAAGGTTTGCCATTTCATCATGGAAAGATATACGAGCCAACAACGTGTCGAAATCATTAAAATTTACTACCGAAAATTGGAGTCAGTGGCCTCAACTTTAGGAGCAATACTTCCAATTTATGGTCGTCATAATCACCCCACCAGATCAACAATTGAGCGTCTAGTGGAAAAATTTGAATCCACAGGCACAGTACAATATGTTCCCGTGCCAGTGAGACAAAGAAGTGCCCGTAGTGTCGTAGTGCAAATGTGTCTCTCACACGTCGTTCTCAAGCGTTGGGCATCTCTGTGACGTCGTTGCGGCGAATTTTGCGAAAAGATTTTGGCCTACATCCATCCTTACAAGATCAAATTGACGCAAGAACTGAAGCCGCTTGACCACCATAAGCATCATATGCTCGCGAATTGGGCTGAGCAACAACTTCAAAATGATTCGGATTTTGATCGGAAAATCATCTTCAGCGATGAAGTTCATTTCTGGCTGAATGGCTTCGTCAATAAGCAAAATATGCGTTATTGGTCAGACAGCAATCCCCACGTAATCCATGAGTCATCATTGCATCCCGAAAAAATTACGGTTCGGTGCGGTTTATGGGCCGGCGGCGTCATTGGGCCGTACTTCTTCCGTGATGATCCAGACCGGCACACTACTGTGAATGCGCATCGCTACCGTTCAATGATAACCGAATATTTTTGGCCACAATTGGATAATATGGACTTGGAGGACAAGCCACACAGCGAATGCCACAATCAATTTATTGGAAAACAAGTTTGGTGAACGTGTTATCTCACGAAATGGCCCAGTCGATTGGCCGCCTCGGTCGTGCGATTGGACGCCGTTAGATTATTTACTGAGGGGTAACGTCAAGTCTATGGTCTATGCCAACAAGTATCTAAAACCGGTTATTTCAGGTGATCTGGAACAAAGTGTAACACACTGCTCGAGTCATACTTGACCTTAGGTATCTCTGAAATAAATTCGTCTTAGGACTTTTGAAGACAATTGACGAAAAAATTTGTTGTCTGCCCAGTGTATTTCCGAAAATCATATTGATTTGCAGAACATTTTGTTAAAAGCAAATACATAGTATATTTTATTTGGAATAATTTATACAAGACCGCAATCTATTTAAATATTTTCCCCGTAACAAGTATCTCATTATGCAAATTATATTTATATACTGTTTTTAAATTCCCTGGGGGTCGCCAACATCAACCGCAATTTATTTATTATTTTTCCCGCAGTCAGCTGATTTTAACGCGCAGTTTAATTGTTATATCGTCGCAAATTTCCACAGTTCGCATTTTACGGGACAATGCAAGTTTTTGAAGGAATTTTAAAATGTAGCCAAATTGTAAATGACTAAATACATTTTTCCTATTTTTCCTCAGACAGATTTAATCGGAAAAAATTGATGTTTTCAATAAAATCAAAGGCATGTGTGTTTTTTACGATCGATTGACTCATATTTTGGGTTTAATATAAACCACACATTTTGCCAACACAATCGTATTAGAGAAGAGAATTCGTAACAGAGTGGTTGATACCTTAACCTGATGGACCTGCTTAGAGTTTGTATTGTATACGTGGTAATATGCCAAAATCAGGCAAAGGTATGTAATTAGCTTTTTAGTGGTACAACTAATTATAGTGGCATTAGTAAATGTATTCATATATATATAATATAATTTCACACAAAACTATATTGTACATCAATAACAAATTTAATGTTCCAACCTTGCACTTTTAGCGGGATGTTAGTATCGAGTTAACCGACGCTATTGTTAACGTCTCCGACTGGAATATTATAAAGTTCGAGAATCACAGCCTCCGCGACCGGAAAGTTTTGAATCTTGAATTCGCATTCCTTAGAAATATCACCGATTTCGATGTTAAAATAACTTTTGACTTGCTGAAGAAGGACAATAATCACATAAATCTTCTTAATATTACTTTAAATGGATGCCATCTTTTACGATTTACTCAAAGGATAAATCTAGTGAAAGTGATATTTGACGAAGTTTTTCGTTCCAGCAATATACCCAGGAACTGTATCTTCACGGCGGTATGATTTCCAATAATGTTTAATATAAATTACAAATTTTTAATTTAATTCCATAGGATACTGTGTATTATTTGAGAAACTACACGATACATGATGATGATTATCCACCTGTCCCGCCCCAGGTGCCATGGCAAATAATATTTGATTTTACGCTAGACAAACAGAATACGACTACAGCTGTACTGCACATCATTGGACGTACACGCAAACGGTAGAGCACATTATGTTATTTAGAGTCATATTAAATGTAAATAAATGTCAATAGCTCATGCACCCTGAAAAATATTTGCTATATTTCGTATCAAATGTCCTAATAAAATCTGAAGTGTTCGCATTGTTTTTTTTTCCCCCCGGATTTGATTGAAAGTCGGGCGCATTGACGCGTTAGTGCTACTGCAACGCAATTCTAGTCGAAAAATATTTTATTTTATGTGTTCAGATTTGCTTCAGCTTGAGGTCATATGTGAAAAGAAACAATGTATAGGATTGTCTTTTGGTCACGATTTTATTAGTTAATTCCAATATTTCGACCAACTTCGTTGGTCATTTTCAAAGATCTAATACTACTACAAGGAAAAAACGCAAAGTATTTTATACATTAGTAAATCAATAGAAACAAAAACCACAATAAATATATATTTTCTATTTTCAAGAGAATAAAAAGTTGTAATTCCATCCGAGAGAACACAAAATGCGTCGAAACTTATCCGCAGGCTTATGTCATCTGATTTTGATTTTCCTCTTAAAGTTTTCAATAGGGTGCCTTTACACTTGCGCACATCGCTTTGTATCACGCTTAAAGTTAAGCCTTTTCTCCGTTGGAACTTCAATTATGTGTAACATTTCTTGAAAGAGACGCCGAGAGCAATTGTTCTCTTAAGCAAGTATTTCCACTTCGTCAAAGTTAGGTTTATGTCCAGTTAAAGTACAGTGGGCCGTAACTGCAGTTTTTTGTTGCAAGAGCTTATAGTGCGCTTTTTGGTCCGAATTGTGAGCAGTGGTGCAATGGTTAGTGTGCGCGCCTCTTGTACATGAGATCCTGGGTTCGATCCCTGCTCTTACCATCTTAAAAAATAATTCTTTCGGCGGCGGTCACCTCGCATAGTGACGGCGGCACTATCCAGTATTTAGCCATGAAAAGGCTTCTAAAAATCCCGTTCGGAACCGGTGTAAAACTGTAGGTCCCAATCAGTGAGTATAAAACTAGAAAGCGCACAGCTCACTGCTTGTAGAAGCTTTCCTGAATCCCTTCATGGGATGTAATGGGAATCCATTTATTTATTTTTTTGTCAGCAGATATTCGTGTCTTCAGTTTATTGATAGTTGTGCCAAAATATACCATCTGTCATACGTTGGAAGGTATTTTATACACCATATTGGGCTTGTCCTCTTTGTCAATTTCCGATTTGGTCCGGCTGAATAAATCGTTTAGCGTACGATGAGACTTAAGTGTCAATTCATGTTTCCCCTTATCGTAGATGTCCGAGTTTTTTTATCCTTTCAGATAGTCGAGGAATATATGTTGTCGATTTGTATATTTTCACCTCGGATGTGTTAATATTAGTCGTCGGTCGTCCAATCTCAGCTCGAGAAATCAGATCTTCAGTCGTCCATCTCGGAAAATTGTTCAATAGGAGTATTTTTCGTATTTTCTCCTTATTCGTCCCATAAAACTGTATATCACTTATCCGTAATACTCTTCTAATATGTTTGGACTCAAAACATAGTAGTCGACCCGACGTTGTCGATTTTTGATACCAGTCTAGTTTGAGAGCGTTTCCCTGTCATGACTAAACTATCCAGGTACACAGTGAATTGTAACTGTGAATTGTAACAAAGTGAATTGTAACTGTCTGTTAATTGAATTAAGTATATTAACTAAGTATATTATTAAGTAACGGGTTTTTCAACAGAGACGCTACAAAAGTAAATCGATAGGGACAGCAAACGACGCCATATTTTTTCCCGCTCTATTGACATTTCTCTTCAGTAAGGTTTGCCATTTTATCATGGAAAGATATACGAGCCAACAACGAGTCGAAATTATTAAAATTTCCTACCGAAATTTGGAGTCAGTGGCCTCAACTTTAAGAGCGCTGCTTCCAATTTATGGTCGTCATAATCATCCTACCAGATCAACAGTTGAGCGTCTAGTGGAAAAATTTGAATCCACAGGCACAGTACAATATGTTCCCGTGCCAGTGAGACAAAGAAGTGCCCGTAGTGTCGAGAATATTGCTGCCGGTGAGGCTTCAGTTCAAGAAAGCCCAAATGTGTCTCTCACACGTCGTTCTCAAGCATTGGGCATCTCTGTGACGTCGTTGCGGCGAATTTTGCGAAAAGATTTTGGCCTACATCCATCCTTACAAGATCAAATTGACGCAAGAACTGAAGCCGCTTGACCACCATAAGCATCATATGTTCGTGAATTGGGCTGAGCAACAACTTGAAAATGATTCTGATTTTGATCGGAAAATCATCTTCAGCGATGAGGTTCATTTCTGACTGAATGGCTTCGGTAATAAGCAAAATATGCGTTATTGGTCAGACAGCAATCCACACCTAATCCATGAGTCATCATTGCATCCCGAAAAAATTACGATTTGGTGCGGTTTATGGGCCGGCGGCGTCATTGGGCCGTGCTTCTTCCATGATGATCAAGACCGAATGCGAATCGCTACCTTTCAATGATAACCGAATGTTTTTGGCCCCATTTGGGTACTATGGACTTGGAGGACATGTGGTTCTAACACGACGGTGCCACAAGCCACACAGCGAATACCACAATCAATTTATTGGAATCCAAGTTTGGTGAACGTGTTATCTCACGAAATGGCCTAGTCGATTGGCCGCCTCGGTCGTGCGATTTGACGCCGTTAGATTATTTCCTGTGGGGCTACGTCAAGTCTATGGTCTATGCCAACAAGCCAGCGACGATTGATGTACTTCGTACGAATATCGATCGTGAAATTGAAGCAGTATCAGCCGATTTATGCTTGAAAGCCGTCGAAAATTGGGTTCAGCGTCAGGACTTCTGCAAGCGTGCCCGTGGTGGCCATGCAAAAGAAATCGAGTTCCATACATAATGGCATCGAACGTACTTTCGCAGGAATAAAGAATTTCATTGGTATCTAAAACCGGTTATTTCAGGTGATCTGGAACAAAGTGTAACACACTGCTCGAGTCATACTTGACCTTAGGTATCTCTGAAATAAATTCGTCTTAGGACTTTTGAAGACAATTGACGAAAAAATTTGTTGTCTGCCCAGTGTATTTCCGAAAATCATATTGATTTGCAGAACATTTTGTTAAAAGCAAATACATAGTATATTTTATTTGGAATAATTTATACAAGACCGCAATCTATTTAAATATTTTCCCCGTAACAAGTATCTCATTATGCAAATTATATTTATATACTGTTTTTAAATTCCCTAGGGGTCGCCAACATCAACCGCAATTTATTTATTATTTTTCCCGCAGTCAGCTGATTTTAACGCGCAGTTTAATTGTTATATCGTCGCAAATTTCCACAGTTCGCATTTTACGGGACACACTTGCAATGCAAGTTTTTGAAGGAATTTTAAAATGTAGCCAAATTGTAAATGACTAAATACATTTTTCCTATTTTTCCTCAGACAGATTTAATCGGAAAAAATTGATGTTTTCAATAAAATCAAAGGCATGTGTGTTTTTTTACGATCGATTGACTCATATTTTGGGTTTAATATAAACCACACATTTTGCCAACACAATCGTATTAGAGAAGAGAATTCGTAACAGAGTGGTTGATACCTCAACCTGATGGACCTGCTTAGAGTTTGTATTGTATACGTGGTAATATGCCAAAATCAGGCAAAGGTATGTAATTAGCTTTTTAGTGGTACAACTAATTATAGTGGCATTAGTAAATGTATTCATATATATATAATATAATTTCACGCAAAACTATATTGTACATCAATAACAAATTTAATGTTCCAACCTTGAACTTTTAGCGGGATTTTACTATCGAGTTAACCGACGCTATTGTTAACGTCACCGACTGGAATATTATTAAGTTCGAGAATCACAGCCTCCGCGACCGGAAAGTTTTGAATCTTGAATTCGCGTTCCGTAGAAATATCACCGATTTCGATGTTAAAATAACTTTTGACTTGCTGAAGAAGGACAATAATCACATAAATCTTCTTAATATTACTTTAAATGGATGCCATCTTTTACGATTTACTCAAAGGATAAAACTAGTGAAAGTGATATTTGACGAAGTTTTTCGTTCCAGCAATATACCCAGGAACTGTCTCTTCACGGCGGTATGATTTTCAAAAATGTTTAATATAAATTACAAATTTTTAATTTAATTCCATAGGATACTGTGTATTATTTGAAAAACTACACGATACATGATGATGATTATCCACCTGTCACGCCCCAGGTGCCATGGCAAATAATATTTGATTTTACGCTAGACAAACAGAATACGACTACAGCTGTACTGCACATCATTGGACGTACACGCAAACGGTAGAGCACATTGTGTTATTTAAAGTCATATTAAATGTAAATAAATGTCAATAGCTCATTCGCCCTGAAAAATATTTGCTATATTTCTTATCAAATGTCCTAACAAAATCTGAAGCGTTCGCATTGGTTTTTTCCCCGGATTTGTTTGAAAGTCGTGGGCATTGACGCGATAGTGCTACTGCAACGCCAAGCCTACAACAATAGGTATTGTGCTTTGTGTGGTATTTTTCCACAATCATATTGAGCGCAAATGTATTCCAAGTGTAAAAGTAACCAAAAAAGTATAAAAGGTAAAAAAGAATAATTTTGGTGCACTTACCAAAAAGTATGTTTCGAGAAAAACATCAAAGATGTTTTGTACTAATTTTCTCAAATTCTAGTCGAAAAATATTTTATTTTATGTGTTCAGATTTGCTTCATATGTGAAGCAAATTTGAATATTTGCTTCATATGTGAAAAGAAACAATGTATAGGATTGTCTTTTGGTCACGATTTTATTAGTTAATTCCAATATTTCGACCAACTTCGTTGGTAATTTTCAAAGATCTAATACTACTACAAGGAAAAAACGCAAAGTATTTTATACATTAGTAAATCAATAGAAACAAAAACCACAATAAATATATATTTTCTATTTTCAAGAGAATAAAAAGTTGTAATTCCATCCGAGAGAACACAAAATGCGTCGAAACTTATCCGCAGGCTTATGTCATCTGATTTTGATTTTCCTCTTAAAGTTTTCAATAGGGTGCCTTTACACTTGCGCACATCGCTTTGTATCACGCTTAAAGTTAAGCCTTTTCTCCGTTGGAACTTCAATTATGTGTAACATTTCTTGAAAGAGACGCCGAGAGCAATTGTTCCATTAAGCAAGTATTTCCACTTCGTCAAAGTTAGGTTTATGTCCAGTTAAAGTACAGTGGGCCGTAACTGCAGTTTTTTGTTGCAAGGGCTTATAGTGCGCTTTTTGGTCCGATTTGTGAGCAGTGGTGCAATGGTTAGTGTGCGCGCCTCTTGTACATGAGATCCTGGGTTCGATCCCTGCTCTTACCATCTTAAAAAATAATTCTTTCGGCGGCGGTCACCTCGCATAGTGACGGCGGCACTATAGAGTATTTAGCCATGAAAAGGCTTCTAAAAATCCCGTTCGGAACCGGTGTAAAATTGTAGGTCCCAATCAGTGAGTGAAAACTAGAAAGCGCACTGCTTGTGAGAAGCTTTCCTGAATCCCTTCATGGGATGTAATGGGAATCCATTTATTTATTTTTTTGTCAGCAGATATTCGTGTCTTCAGTTTATTGATAGTTGTGCCAAAATATACCATCTGTCATACGTTGGACGGTATTTTATACACCACATTGGGCTTGTCCTCTTTGTCAATTTCCGATTTGGTCCGGCTGAATAAATCGTTTAGCGTACGATGAGACTTAAGTGTCAATTCATGTTTCCCCTTATCGTAGATGTCCGAGTTTTTTTATCCTTTCAGATAGTCGAGGAATATATGTTGTCGATTTGTATATTTTCACCTCGGATGTGTTAATATTAGTCGTCGGTCGTCCAATCTCAGCTCGAGAAATCAGATCTTCAGTCGTCCTTCTCGGAAAATTGTTCAATAGGAGTATTTTTCGTATTTTCTCCTTATTCGTCCCATAAAACTGTATATCACTTATCCGTAATACTCTTCTAATATGTTTGGACTCAAAACATAGTAGTCGACCCGACGTTGTCGATTTTTGATACCAGTCTAGTTTGAGAGCGTTTCCCTGTCATGACTAAACTATCCAGGTACACAGTGAATTGTAACTGTGAATTGTAACAAAGTGAATTGTAACTGTCTGTTAATTGAATTAAGTATATTAACTAAGTATATTATTAAGTAACGGGTTTCTCAACAGAGACGCTACAAAAGTAAATCGATAGGGACAGCAAACGACGCCATATTTTTTTACCGCTCTATTGGCATTTCTCTTCAGTAAGGTTTGCCATTTTATAATGGAAAGATATACGAGCCAACAACGAGTCGAAATTATTAAAATTTCCTACCGAAATTTGGAGTCCGTGGCCTCAACTTTAAGAGGCCAACTTTAAGACGCATCAATAATCAGCTCATTTCTGGCTGAATGGCTTCGTCAATAAGCAAAATATGCGTTATTGGTCAGACAGCAATCCACACGTAATCCATCAGTCATCATTGCATCCCGTAAAAATTACGGTTTGGTGCGGTTTATGGGCCGGCGGCGTCATTGGGCCGTACTTCTTCCGTGATGGCCAAGACCGGCACATTACTGTGAATGCGAATCGCTACCGTTCAATGATAACCGAATATTTTTGGCCCCAATTGGATAATATGGACTTGGAGGACATGTGTTTCCAACAGGACGGCGCCACAAGCCACACAGCGAATGCCACAATCAATTTATTGGAAACCAAGTTTGGTGAACGTGTTATCTCACGAAATGGCCCAGTCGATTGGCCGCCTCGGTCGTGCGATTTGACTCTGTTAGATTATTTCCTGTGGGGCTACGTCAAGTCTATGGTCTATGCCAACAAGCCAGCGACGATTGATGAACTTCGTACGAATATCGAACTTGAAATTGCAGCAGTATCGGCCGATTTATGCTTGAAAACTGTCGAAAATTGGGTTCAGCGTCTGGACTTCTGCAAGCGTGCCCGTGGTGGCCATGCAAAAGAAATCGAGTTCCATACATAATGGCATCGAACGTACTTTTACAGGAATAAAGAATTTTATTGGTATCTAAAACCGGTTTTATTTTATTTAAAACTACTTTTGTAGCGCTCTTATTGAAAAACCCGTTATTTTAACAAATGGGACTATTTGCCACATTTTAAGGATTGGCTGACTCAAGTAAAAATAAAGACGGTCGATAAACTATGTATTGAACTACATGAAGTCAATACGTATAAACATAAATAAAACCTGTCTGTACTTTTTTTAAAATACTTTGTAACTCTTGAAACTTTAATTTATTTATTTTGTCACCGTATGTTTGTATACATACAATATTAATATAGAATACATATTTAAAAAAATATGGGATTTTATTTAAATTAAAGGGATTTGTTAGGTGTGTTTGTGGGATTTTACCACACTATGGGTTGGCATCACTGCAAACAATACATTTTATTTAATACCCGCAAGTGTTAATGCACCATTTATTGTTGTCATCGGATCTGGAACCATACTCAATTACAACGAATTGGTTACCAGCAATATGCCCCGATTTAGACAACGACGACCCTGAAGTGAATGAAATTGAAGATCTTTTATCTGTTGATACTTTCGATTATTTTGTGACAAATACTTAAGTTAATATGTATATTTTAGAGCATTAAGTCAATTACATGTATGTATAACTACATTATATAGAATAAATACCATTTATATAAAATATACTCAATACATTTTAATGCTATGAATGCTGGATTGTTATCCCGAACCATAATTGCATGAAATGATTATAACGGGTGAAACCCTGAATGGATTGGTATAGGTCTGGGACACTTAAAACAAGCACAGAAAGTGTCACGTCAGGTTGAATTTAAAGAGGACTTCGCGCCAAAATTAGGAAAGTTCGACGTATTTTGTGATCCCAAGCCATAGTTTCGTCAAAAAAATTACATCAGGCAGAAATATGTAGTGTTTGTCAATGTCATAATGTAGTTGACATCCTGAACGATGCAATCGGCTGGATACAGAAATGGCAGAATCAGGTCAAAGTGTTAGGTTTGCGAGTGATACCTACACTTTTTATAATACCGCACGTATACGTTTTATATGCCGTTGGAAAGGCAAACTCCTCTTCTACGTGTGATTCAGGGAGTTCCGGACAAATTTCTCCAGCCGATTCCTTGGCTCATTTCATGAAGAAAAGTCCAGTAGGACCATGTCCGAAAATGCAAGGGTGCGAAATGGCAGCGGGTTCAAAATTTTCGGATTGGTGGTCGGAGGGTAGTAGGGTAAAGTAACTTCCTGATTCACCCTGTATAAAACTGTGTTCAGAAATATCCCAAATAAACAATTTTGGAAAAAATTGTAAAAATTTGATTTAAAGTATATAAGTACATATTGACAATGTCTCACTAATATTTGTATATATCATTGGCGAATTAAACCCAATTAAGATTTTTTCCAAATATTTAAAAAAAACTTAGAGATTTTAAATCCCAAACAAATCTTTTTTGAAAATCCAACTCTTTTTACATATTAAGCTCTCCTGAGCTCATTTATGAGTAGGATCTATTTCTTTCTAGGCGGGTATTTAATATCGTTTCAATCTACAATAGAAAAAAGTGCACATATAAAAACCCTCAAGCGAAATTGTTGCCAAACATCGAAAGTGAAAATTTTTTTAGAAAAAATTTCATATTTACAGTGAAAGCTGACTGTAAGGTGCATTTCCAAACGATCATAATGTTACACTAAACGTATTTGCCAAAGCCTTGTCTTTCAGAAAAGTTTGTATTGGTGTCTTCAAAAAAAAACTAAACAAAATACTCAATGAATCATGGTATCTTTTCGGGGAAATATTCAGCCTTATTACGAATTATTGTCGTATTTCGACTACGACAGTTTTGTAAAAGATTAAAGAGAACGTTGGCGTGTTTTCTTTAATCTTTTACAAAACTGTCGAAATACGACAACGACGTTCGTAATAAGGCCGATTGTGTTTTTAAGCGTTAAAAAAATTCTAAATTTGAGAAGTCCGTATTTCCAAACAGCTTGAGAGAACTTAAATTTTTTTAAAAATTATGCTTTATTGAGGTGTTCCCATTTTAGTGGTGTATATAGCCGAGTTATTAAGAAAAATCTGAAAAAGTCAGTGAACAAATAGACAATTTTCAAATTTTATTGAGAACATCTTAATAACGGTTAAGATATTCCGGAACACTGGACATTTTTTGTTCGTCGTGCATAGTATTTAGATTCTTTAAAGTAAACAATCTTTGTAATCGGCTTATAATTGTAGATGTAGCAGACTTTGAAAGTTCCAATAGCACCAAAGTGGTGAACTTTAACACCCTGTAGCACCAACTGTGTTGACACAGGTTACGTGTGAATACAATACTCTGAAATCCTGACTCCTCCTCTACAAATCTCTAATACATTCGAAAGTTATCTACTAGGGTAACCATTCAATTAATCATTATTACATTTTTCGATTAACTCGAACAAATCATAGCGATTAATAAAATATAAGTACAACCGTATTTAAGGTCTTGAAACACTCTACAATGTGGCATATGACAACGATATGCGAACAAATTTCATAACTTTACACACATTTCGAACAGATTTGATAGTTTGTTGAGAGAAAGCGTCGCACAGTGCTTAGGCTCATAGACATACATCAAAAAAAATTGTCTCAAAATTGGATCATTAAATTGGGTGTAAAATAGTCTGATGAAATTTCAAGACCCACTGGTCACTTTGTATGGGGGTATCAAAATACCTGGTCCGATTCTGCTCAAACTATATACAATAAAGATAATAGTCAGAAAATTATGTTTTGCAAAATTTTTGAAAAAATTAATCAATGTTATAGTGTGATATAGTTTCAGAGCGACCCAACCTTTTGTATCGGAGGTACCGGAAAGCGTGGCACTTTTGGGTCCAAACTTTGAGATTTTTTTTAATTTTGACTTGGTACCAAAAGTCACTAATTTACATGTAGCTGCAACTACGATTTGTGAATTGTACCTATATATATTTTATACTTCACAATGAAGTTGCTTTTGTTACGTTTTGTTTTGTTTGAATAAATGTGCCTAGTATAATGTTTGAACACTGTTTTCTTTTTTTGTTTTATTATATTCGAACAATCGATTAATCGAATAATTTGATTTCGAATTGTTCGGTTAATTGTCAGATTGAAATATACGATTAACCGATTAATCCAAAAACCCGACTAAATGGGTACTCTATTATCTACTGAGATTTTGGCCGTCGGTCGTGCAATGGTTAATGAGCGCGACTCTTGTGCATGAGAACGCGGGTTCGATCCTTGCCCTGACAACCTTACATCTCCTTCGATAACAGTCGCGTAAGTAATCTTGAATAATTTTCTCCTAAAAACTAAATCGTTCAGAATGGGTGTCCCAATCAGTGAGTCTAAAAGTAGAAAGCACATAGCTCATCGATTCTGAGAAGCTCTCCACAGTCCCTTCATGGTATGTAGTTGAGTACTTTTATTTTTATTTACTAAATGAGGAAAATTACAGTACGAAAAATTGCGCCGTTTGCAAAAGGATAGTGCTAAAAAATTGCACTAAAATTAAAAAAAAAAAATGGAAAAACGTTGAGAAACAAGTGCCAAAGCCAAAAAAGTTATGCCAAAACGGCACAAATTATGCTAACATGGTAACACTGACTCGATCTTGATGAAATGGCCTACTACCCAGTGGCGGAAGTCATGACCTGGAAGGCCTGAAATCATGACCGAACAGGCCTTCTTTAAAATACGACAGGCCTTCCCTACACCTTACCTCCTCCTTTTTTGTTAACATAGCGTGAGATTGGGAGGCAAGGCCTTCCATCCCTCTCTCCTAGAAGGCCTGCAAAAAGAGTAGATTTAGAAGGACTTTCGAAAAAATAAAAAATATATATGGAAATTAGCTTCATATTTCAGATTTATACTTTAACCAATTGTAATTCTTATAAATGATTTTTTTTTTAAATTCTGCAGCCACAGGAATCGAACACATGACCTTCGAACTTACAATCGGACGCTTTATCTACTGGGCTATCGGATGTTATGATTTTGCAACGACGAATTGCGAACATAAGGAAAGACAGGGTTTCATGAACAACAGCCTGTGGAAGCCTTATAAAATCATGCATTTCGCAGGCATTATTAAAGTAGGTATTACCAAAGAATGATTCCGCATGCCTTATTCGTGGAAGGCCTCGCAAATTCCGCCGCTGGGTACCTCGTAGTCATGAAGTGGCATTGAAGAGAGTAATAGACGCTCTTTAGTATTGCGCTGTAGTTTGCATGGTGTACAGCGACATATCCAACAATTCCAATGCTGGCATGTTTGTGCCAAATCCGTGGCTGAACCAGTAGGGGTTGACGCATTATAACAGCTAACCTCAACTGTCAAATTTAGTGTATTTTGTTATTCTACTTTATTGTTTACTATGTTTGTTCGTGTGTATTTGTGTTGAATTTGACATTTAGAGACGTGAAACAAAAACAAAATGTATGTTGTTAGTGCCCACAATTATAACAAATCCTACTGCGTCAACTTCTACTAGTTCAACCATGGCCAAATCAGTTACAAAGAGAGAGGGTGTGAGGTTTGTTCATTTGCACTACAGAACAATACTAAAGAATTGTATTTAGTATTAGAATAAATTTAAGATTTATAGCCACATATTTCGATTTCACAACCCAACAGCACCTCAAAAATGTTTTGTTTGGTTTTGTCCAGTTTAGCATGGAATGGCTCGTATATAGATTTTAATATAAACGTAGGCTTTTGCCAACACAACCATATTGGACAAGCGAATTAGTAACACAGTGAAAGTTGACAGTAATAGTTGATACCTTAACAGGATGGACTTGCTTAGAGTTTGTATTATATCTGTGGTAATATGTCATATCCAGGCAAAGGTAATATGTAATTTCTGTTTTATTATAATGAAATTAATAAATAAATTTGAAAAAAAATTTTATAGTGCATCAATGAGAAATATCTAATTATACCAATATCCCCACTTTGTCTTTGCAGCGTGATTTTACCATCGAGATAACAAACTTAAATGTTACCGTTGCTGACTGGAATATCCTTAAGTACGAGAAACACAGCCTCCACGACCAGAAAGTGATTAATTTTGAATTCTCATTGCATAGAAATCTCAGTGACTTCGACGTTACATTGAATATGCACATGCTGAAAAAGGACGATAGCCCGATAAATATTCTTAAAGTTACTATAAATGGATGTGCTCTTTTCCGATCTACTAAAAGGATCACTCTCTTGAAATTGATAGTTTCAGAAGTTTTTCGAACCAGCAATATACCCAAGAATTGCGCATTTATTGCGGTATAATTTTCAACATTTTCTCATACAAATTAACTAATTTGTTTCTAATTTCATAGGATACTCTGTACTACTTCAGAAACTTCACGATACGTGATGATGATTATCCAATCCTAACGCCCCCAATGACATGGCAATTAATTTTAGAGTTTTCGACTGGCAAAAAGAGTGTAGCTGTTTTAGCAATCACTGGACGTGTCCGAAAATTGTAGAGGAAACATGTTACTCATGACATATAATATAAATGACTAATTGTGGGCGCTGCTCTACCTATAGAATGTTTTCACCTAATTGTGTAGGTTATAGGAATGGGTTTGGTGAAATTATATTTGCAAGTTTTATTCTTATCTAGATAATTCAAAGTTTAAATTACAAATTAGATTTTATGTTTGACTTTTTTCAAAACCAAATTTATTCTAAACGATTTATCTGCAGTATTTAGTTCGGCTTGACGTTATAAATAAAACTCAATGTTGTGTTTTATATTGTTTTGGTTTATTTATTCCCAATTTTTCGGCAAACTGCGATTAACATCTTCAGGTTTTTTTTTTTTCATTACAAAATAATACAGGAAATATAAAACAATATACAAGGCACCATAAAGACAGTTACAATTATAAATACACTTACAACAAAAATTGAGCATACGCTTTTAATTTTTTAATGTGAACAGGGTTTTAAGTTAGTATTATTTTTCAATTTAATTTGTTTCGGCTATATATATGCCAGGGGGTTTCGTTGTAACAGCTGATCCAGACCTTAATGCCGCCGAGCCACGCAGCCGCCGTTTGTGCCGCCCCATCGCCTGATTACGTAGAAATCGACACAGTGGCGGAGTATAACTTTTTGTTTAATCTTTCATTTAATCGATCAATTAGTGGCGTTGTCTTGAGTTACAACACACATTGCAACCACAACAAACTATAAACCAGTGTTGCCAGAGACCGGCAAAAAAATTATGCCAAATGTCCTCAAAAATGGTGCTGTTTGCAAAACCATTGTGCTAAAATTGGCTTTTTAGTATTTTTTCTAATTCTGAGTGCAAAACACATACAGTCCCTCCAAGAAATGGCGACTCATCTCGCCTTTAAACGGCTGTTAAACCTTAGCCTAAGTATTATAATAAGTACGTATAACGATAAACTAAGTATTAAGGCTGTTTTTTTTATTCCATTAAGCTATCGCCACTTACGTCTTTATAAATAAAACGATCCACACTGAATACTACGCAATATGGCAACATTTGCTGTAAGGGGTGAAAAAAATGCGATACGGCAACATCTTTGTGGCCAGTGCACAACAAGCACATGGTAGCAAATGATGTTGTTTAATTGTTAGCAGCAACCACAGACATTTTATTTTCGTTCCTTCGATTCAGTTGTTTAACTCTACACAAATATAAGGGTTTTTCAACAGAGACGCTACAAAAGTATATCGATAGGGACAGCAAACGACGCCATATTTTTTCCCGTTCTTTTGACATTTCTCTTCAGTAAGGTTTGCCATTTCATCATGGAAAGATATACGAGCCAACAACGAGTCGAAATTATTAAAATTTACTACCGAAATTTGGAGTCAGTGGCCTCAACTTTAAGAGCGCTACGTCCAATTTATTGTCGTCATAATCGCCCTACCAGATCAACAATTGAGCGTCTAGTACAAAATGTTCCCGTGCCAGTGAGACAAAGAAGTGCCCGTAGTGTCGAGAATATTGCTGCCGATGAGACTTCAGTTCAAGAAAGCCCAAATGTTCTCTCACACGTCGTTCTCAAGCGTTGGGCATCTCTGTGACGTCGTTGTGGCGAATTTTGCGAAAAGATCTTGGCCTACATCCTTACAAGATCAAATTGACGCAAGAACTGAAACCGCTTGACCACAATAAGCGTCGTATATTCGTGAATTGAGCTGAGCAACAACTTGAAAATGATTCGGATTTTCATCGGAAAATTATCTTCAGCGATGAGCCTCATTTCTGGCTGAATGGCTTCGTCAATAAGCAAAATATGCATTACTGGTCAGACAGCAATCCACACGTAATCCATGAGTCATCATTGCATCCCGAAAAAATTTCGGTTTGGTGCGGTTTATGGGCCGGCGGCGTCATTGGGCCGTACTTCTTCCGTGATGATCAAGACCGGCACATTACCGTGAATGCGAATCGCTACCGTTCAATGATAACCGAATATTTTTTGCCCCAATTGGATAATATGGACTTGGAGGACATGTGGTTGCAACAGGACGGCGCCACAAGCCACACAGCGAATGCCACAATCAATTTATTGGAAACCAAGTTTGGTGAACGTGTTATCTAACGAAATGGCCCAGTCGCTTGGCCGCCTCGGTCGTGCGATTTGACGCCGTTAGATTATTTCCTGTGGGGCTACGTCAATTCTATGGTCTATGCCAACAAGCCAGCGACGATTGATGAACTTCGTACGAATATCGAACGTGAAATTGTAGCAGTATCGGCCGATTTATGCTTGAAAACCGTCGAAAATTGGGTTCAGCGTCTGGACTTCTGCAAGCGAACCCGTGGTGGCCATGCAAAAGAAATCGAGTTCCATACATAATGGCATCGAACGCACTTTCACAGGAATAAGGAATTTCATTGGTATCTAAACCCGGTTTTGTTTTATTTAAAAAAAACTATTGAAAAACCCGTTATTTATGCTTTGTTGTTTGTTTTTTTGTGTTGCTTGTAGCGACTTGAGCATGAGTTCATTCGAATTCAAAAATCATTCATGACTTCAGATGTGAATTCGAATGAACTCATACAGCCATTGAAGTTGTGCTGTACAGGGCATGATGCCAACTCGGTGCTTTTGGCACTAAATCTAGTGCATTTTGAAATTTTAAAACGTTAAATACATATTTTACCGCCGTATTGGAAAAAGGCACTGAGCTAGTGCTTTACCAAATTGTGTTGAGCGTTTTTTAATATGTTGGAAACTTTTTTTGGAAAATTATTTTTATTACTTCATTATTCATTAATAAATTATATAAATTCTTTATATATGACACAATGTAAAATCAAAAACACACTGATTTTTGATTGGATTACGGGAAGTTTTTCAGACGCGCAGACAGAGAATACAAGTTAATATAAAGAATTTAAAAAAAAAATTCTTTTGTAAGATTTCATCGAATAATTCGGATAGGTGAATGATTCTATAATTCGAATACATTGAATAAAAAATATGAATCTCACCACTACTTCGTACTAGTACTGGCCTCATCGCGCCAACGTTGTTATTTACGACACAAATTCATACCGAAGCAAACGAATTCAATGAGTTCGGGTTGTGCTGAGTGTGTCATAGTTTGTGTGAATGCTACAATTTAGACGAATTCGAAGAAATTCATGCTGTAACAAACTCGAGTCTCTTTTGCTTTCACTCATTGGTTCTCATTGAAGGTGAATTGAGTGAAGTGAATGCCAAAACTGTTATTGAGTGCCTCATGGGTGGGTTTTTTAGCATTCATGCAGATGTTTAGTACGAAGCACATTTTGTTGTGTGTATAAATTGTAATGTGTGCCTGCCATACCCATACTGTAAGTATGAAATAAGTACGGGAATGTACACTGTGTTCACGTGTAAAAAATGTGGGATGTGCTATCCTTGGTTTAGTGAAGTGCACTTACCTATCTACAATGATTCGAAAATCATAAATGTGTTGAGCACGGTCCTATTATTCTTCGTTATTTTCCGAATTCCTCAACAGCGTAAACAGTAGCAGAAGTCGAATCTGATATGAAAAATAATTATGGTATGTAAGTAATGTTCGTACTCATCCACACACAAAAAGTATACATCATACATGCATGTTGTTTACATTTTTATATTGGTTGTGCATAGATATTGTCGTACGTACCATTCACTAAATGGAAGAACTAGGTCCAGTTTATACTGCTTATATTTGAAGGTGTGAAGATAAATTTATCCGATAAATTTATTTATCGAAGACACAAACCACTTATACAAAATTTCTTAAATCTGATTTTTTTTCAAACAAAAAGATATTTAGTACAGAAAAAAGAGCCAATAAGGGTTTTTAAAGTCATTTATGATGAATATAGCATATAATTAGCTTTATATAGAAACAAATATTTTTTCTTCCCGTAATAAACTGACATTAGTTATTTTTTATCTAACCTGGCTCGCTCACGACAAAGGTGAACGAACTAGTAATGTCTAGCCGCCTAACACCGTAGAAGCGCATAAACAGCGCAACCTACATATCCTGATTCCATTTCAGATCGAAGATATAGTCAACTTTATGAAGCGACCCATGTCATTGGGAGAAATAATGAGTTCGAGTGCCAATATTGGATACCCCTGATAAAAGTGAATGGACTAACTATATATTCCAAATTAGCCCCATGAGAGCACATAACATCCCCATTACAAATATATGCTGATACCATTTCAGATCGGAGATATAGTCAACTTTATGAAGCGACCGATGTAATTGACAGAAATAATGACTTCGAGTGCCAATATTGGGCACTCCTGATAAAAGTGAATGGACTAACTATGTATATACTCCAAATTAGCCCCATGGGAGCACATAACATCCCCATTACAAATATCTTCTGATTCCATTTCAGATCGGAGATATATCCCAATATATGAAGTCGGGCCCATGTCATTGACAATAATAATGACCTCGAGTGCGAATACTGGGTACTACTGATAAAAGTGAATGGACTACCTACATATATATTCCAAATTAGCACCATGAGAGCATATAACATATATATATAGTCAACTTTATGAAGCGACCCATGTCATTGACAGAAAGAATGATTTCGAGTGCCAATATTGGACACCACTGATAAAAGTGAATGGACTAACTACACTGAAAGAAAAACGCTTCGTCGCATGGATGAAACATTTTCGTTATTGTTTTTACGCTGTTATAGTGAAAAGTGTCGTGTATCCGACAATTTGGTAGTCGCTGCAACGCCAAATTTCATAATTGACTTCTTTGGCAATTTTTCATTTCGTTGCTGCAATAACTTACTAGCCGTTCCTGCAACAATTTTATTTAATTTGAATTTTGTAGAAAAATGGGTTGGAAATTAAAAAAAAAGTAAAGGCATGAGTTATAAACTACTGATATTTGGTTTATCTCTTACTTTTTATAGTTTATATTTATTTATTGTGGAGGCTTGTCAACATTTTTAGTTGACAAAACAATTTCGCTATTGTAACGAAACTAATTTTTATGATGGTATAGAAAGAGAAGCAGCCGAAAAAATGAGCGAGCGTAAAAAAGAGGCTAGCAAGAGAAAATGGTGAGCGTGAGTGTTGGGTCACGAACACATCTTAAATAAACTCCGTTGCAACAGCCGGAAGTGGTAGACATATTTCTCCGCCGGAATAATTTAAATTAATTTTTTAAAAACATATTAATTACTTATACTTAGTAATATTCATTTATTGTGAAAACTAAATTGTGTGAATTTATATGTTTGCTGTGATCGTTTGTGTAACTTGCTAATCTATAAATCAAATAGATAAATAAACAGAATGTAAGGAGCAACACGATAGCAAAGAATGTGACGCATCGATAGCAGAAAAACGACCCTAAAATATGTAACTGAACATTTGTGTGTGTATGCGCGTTATGGTACAAGCTGCAATAAAATGTTCGTGTGTTTGTGTTTTAATCATAATTCGGTCGCTCCTGTTTCGCTGTGTTAGCATTTGGATTCAGAAAAAACCGAAAGACACATACATTTGTGCGAGCAGTCGAAGTCAAAAAATTCCTAAGCATGACATCAGTCAGTATAAATTGCGGACTATTTATAACATAATTTCTGTGCCGAAAAGGAAAAAGGACTTATTTGCATATCCAACTTTTTTAGGTGAGCATCTTTAGGAGGTATTTTCCATGAGAAATTCTGACATTTAATTAGATATGGTGTATGACTTCCTGATATATATGCCAAATTATACAAAAACTGGATCTGGACTCCAGTTGTTTTCGTAGTGCACTTAATCAATATTTTCCTAAGTGCACTTAAGACGTTTTTCCTTTTTGACACAGATTTGTAGAAAATGTAATTACACAAAAGAGAAAATAGCGAGAAAAAGAGAAAATATAACAATAATATTGTTACGAATTTCCTTATTCGTCCTATTTGCGTTGTTTTATTCCCAATAGTAAAACAAGGTTTGTTTTAAAATTACGATAACTACAACGGTTTAACTTCCTTTTTATTTTACTTATATAGTACAACAGTTTACTTTAGTTCTAACACTTTGACAAGTCTTATATTTTACTATCAATTCGTGTTGCTTACTTTACGGCGTTTAATCACAAACTGAACTCCTATTCCAAAGACTTCCGCTATTTATACCAACTCACCATACTCAAATGAAGCATCTTTATATATAATCTAGAATTATCTTAACTGAGGCGAATTCATGGTACTGGTTTAGCGAGCTGGTACGTTGTTACAATGCATACTTTCAGGCGCAGCACTATCCGCCTGTTATTTAGATAACGTTAGTAGAGTCATTAAGAGCAAGCAAAAGCTTTTACATATTCGTAACACTGCCCCCCACTTAAGCCTGTTCGCCCCGAGCAGGCTCAACCCCCCATTTTCCATACAGGGCTAGTCTTTCAAAATGCACGACTTTCATTTTAGCTCTTGGACTTTGACTTTTCTGGATTCTATAAACTACGCCATTTATTCGTTTGACAACCTTGTAAGGGCCTTCCCAGTGAGTCTGAAGTTTTGGAGATAAACCTTTCTGTCGCTGCGGGTTGAACAGTAAAACTAGCTGACCCTCGTGGAATCCTTCGCAATTTGCCGCTTGGTCGTACCTGGCTTTCATCTTATTACTGACCAACTTCATTCTGCTGCGACCAAACTCGTGAAGTTCGCTAAGCTCTCCTGGGGTACCATCATTCTCCCCACTGTCGGATGTTAAGCAGTTGCCAAACTCCAAATTTCTAGGGAGCTTTAACTCTGTCCCGAAGAGAGCACTAACTGGTGTTCGGGCAGTAGTATCCTGGGTGGCCGACCGGTATGCTAGAAGGAATTTTGGTATGCGTTCGTCCCAGAATTTTCTATTTTTACTGACGACCTTTCTCAAATATTCCTCAAGAGCCTGATTACCGTGCCGTCAGTCCGAAGGCTCAATGATCTCGTTCTCACACCACGAATTCCATTCCTCACGCATATTTCTTTCAAAATGGCAGATTCAAAATTCCTACCCTTCTCCGAATGCAGTTCTAAAGGGACACCAAAACGAGTTATCCAGTTTTTCACGATAGCTTTGCTTATTGTTTTCGCTTCCTTATCCGGAATAGCGTACACCTCGGGCCATTTACTGAAGTAGTCCATAACGACTAGGGCATATTGGTTCCCAGAGCTACTTGATTAATATGGCACAACCACATTCATGGATATTCGCTCGAAGGGAGCACTTGGGCTCTCCTGATCTCTCTGTTCGCATCTCCTCCGCGTTGGTCCTTTAGCTATCAAGCACTGAGTGCAGCCTGCAATCCACTCGGATACAGCTTTTTGACGACCAACCCAATAGAAACGTTCACTTAGTTTCTCCATAGTTTGGCCTTTACCGAGGAGCCTACCACTAAGACCTGTTTGAGATTCTGCAATTATCTCTTTCACTTTCATGGCAGGTACCACAATTAGATTTTTCTCCGTTTTACCATCTTCACTTTCCCATACACGGTACAGACAGCCATCTAGCAATCTCAAGCTATTCCACTGGGCCCTATATGATTTCAAAACGGGGCTTTCTGAAGCGATTTCATTCCGCGTTAATTGTATATCCTCTTCCTTTGCCAAAATAATTTTTGCCAATACAGGATCACTTCTCTGTGCCGTGAACCACTCGTCGTCCGATTCAATTCGCAGGGATCGGACGCCAATAATTTGCTATTTTATCTCAGCCTTAGAATCCTGCGTACGCTCGATTACATGTGGACGGTCATTTACTCGTTCGGTATCGGCTGTTATCGCTGGAGATCTTGTGCGTTTTCTCAGGTCTCTACAGTCTCGCCCTATATGGTTACGTTCTCCACGATTGCCACCTTTCAATTTCGTTGCTTGCCATAGCGCTTTCGTGAGAATCCGAATCACTTCTTTCAGTTCGCTAACGGCGCCTTTTAAATCTTTTGATTTGACTTCCGTGTCTACCCTACGCACGTGATGTGTCTGTTAACTGGAAACAACCCTCGCCGTCTCATTCGCCAAAGCAAATGAAACTGTTTCCGCAAATGTAGCTTTTTGTGAGGCACACACCGCATATCTAACGCCAGGATCGTTAATGCCCCTAACAAATGTCTCTATCTTAAATTGCTCTAAGAAAGTTTGGGCTTCTCCAGGATATGCCATCAACACCAAGCGTTCCACCTCGGTTGCGAAGTCCTGAAGTGTTTCATTATGCTTTTGCACTCGGCCTCGCCACCATACTTGCGTTGTAACGCAGCCAGTATATCCTCGTAGTTGTTTCTGGCACTGACGAGAATGCTCTGAATGACTTCTGCTGCGGTGCCTTTCAGTGCTAAAATTAGCTCTACTGCTTTGTCGTTGTTGTTCCACAAGTTCTTAATTGCGACCGTTTCGAATTGGAACTGAAAAACGTCAAATGGGGTCGAGCCATCGAAACTGGGAGCTTTCAATCTACTAGAGCCTTCAGAAAATACTCGCACTGGCCCTTCATGCAACTGGAGATCATTTATCGTTCTTTCCAGTTCGGCGAATGTTTCCTTCACATCCTGTTCGACCTTCTGCTGAAATTCCTAGAATTTCTGTTCGACCGATCCGAATTGTTATTCATATCTCCATGTTATTCATAGCTTCTGAAATTTTATGTAGCTTGTCATTAGTGACGTTTGATGCTTCCTGCATAATTCTAGAGTTCTCACCAAATTTCTTTTCAAGTTTTTCGTCCATAATTCTAGAATTCTCACCAAATTTCTCATTCATAATAATTTTCGTCCAATTTGGCCATCATGGCAGCAAACATTGTAGAAACATCTACATTACCAGTTGCTTCTTTTGCACAAACCTCCATTTCATTTTTGCACTCGAACTGATATGTGCCAATGTCGATGTTTCGGTGTTTAAATTCTTCTATTAATCGCCTCTGCAGCTCTACCTTATTACCAGCTGTCGGTTGATCCAATTTACTCAACTCCTTTTTTAGTTGTTCAACTTTGAGTTCTTCAAACTTCATCGTTGTCTTTAATTCGTAATTTCACTTCTGACACCAATGTTACGAATTTCCTTATTCGTCCTTTTTGCGTTGTTTTATTCCCAATAATAAAACAATGTTCGTTTTAAATTACAAAAATTACAACGGTTTAACTTCCTTTTTATTTTACTTACATATATAGTATAACAGTTTACTTTATTTATAACACTTTAACGAGTCTTATATTTTACTATCAATTCGCGTTGCTTACTTTACGGGGTTTAATCACAAACTGAACTCTGCATTCCAAAGACCTCCGCTATTTATACCAACTCACCATACTCAAATGAAGGTATATCTAGCGAATTCAAGAACCTTCTAGACGTTGTTGTTGTGGCTTATCTTTGTGGAACAATCTCGAATGGCGGAGAATTATCTTAACTGAGGTGAATTCATGGTACTGGTTTAGCGTGCTGGTACGTTGTTACAATGCATACTTTCAGGCGCAGCACTATCCGCCTGTTATTTACATAATGTTAGTAGAGTCATTAAGAGCAAGCAAAAGCTTTTACTTATTCGTAATAATATGATCGATGTATGTATTCCCTGTGCATTGCAGGCACTAGAAATTTATCTGTAAAAGATCCCAATATTTGTGGTACAAGTGCAAAAATAAATAGGATTTGAATAACTGTTTGCCTTAGTTTATATTACTTGTAAGTATCCTGCACGAAAGTGCCTTTATAGTAATCTTTTCTTCCAAATGACCGGAGGAGGTAAGAAGAAATATAAATTTTAGCGTTATTATTTTTTGACCATATTAGACGGCCTTGTGGATAAGGACTCCAATAGAGCCCAGTTATACCAATCTTTTCTTGCAAATGATCACAGGGACGAAGAAATATACATTTTAGCGTTATCCGTTTTTGACCATATTTGACGGCATTGTGGATAAGGACTGTGGAATATGCCCCAAGTACCACCTATCAGATTTGTATGTGGGACTCGAATAGTGTCCATTATCATTTCTTGACCACATTTGACGGCGTTGTGGATAACGACTCTGTCAGATTTGTATGTGGGACTCGAATAGTGCCCATTTATTCCAAGCTTTTCTTCCAAATGATCGCAGTGATCGCGTTATCCGTTTTTGACCATATTTTACGGTCTTGTGGATAAGGACTCTGGAAAACCCTATCAGATGTATATGTGGGATCCAATAGAGCACATTTATACCAATCGTTTCTTCCAAACGATCGCGGGGAAGAAGATATATCAATTTTAGCGTTATGTGTTTTCGACAATATTTGACTCCCTTGTGGATAAAGACTCTGAAATATGCCCCAAGCACCACCCAAAGTAATTACCAGTGTAATGGCGTTCATCCGAACAAGATTGGGGTATAAATACCTAAGATATGACCGATTATATATTCAAGCTTTAAAGGCCCATACCTCAAGAAGTTGGGCCGAGCGGATAATTTTTTTTGTTCAATTTTATCAACTTTTTATTATTTATCAGGCCACTTTTAGGCCACAAAAATTCAAAAAATTAGCGAGTTGTAGCCTGTATATTTGTTCCAAAATTTCATTAAATCTTGAATTACTTAGTCTTATTTATGGCCAGATTTTCCGTCAGTGATGATCTTCGTTTCTTAGTTAAATTCTGGTTAAACATCAAATTGTGTTTTTCAGTTAGTTAACTTTTAGCCCGAACCATATGATTTTGACAATCCAATTTACTGACTGTCAAAATGAGAAATGTTAGATTGTATAAAATATATGCTTCTGTTTTGCGTACTTGAACACACACGTTGAGTCTAGATCATTAAATGATTGCGCCTTTATAGTTTTTTACACATTTTTGTTAAAATACCTTCGATTTTATGCATCTATTTCTTATTTTACATAATTCAATTTTGTTGTTTTGGTATTTAGCCCAAACCAGTTGTTTTTTCCAATAAGAATACAAGGGTTGCCATAATCGTTAACAATATGGCGACTTACATTAACTCACCACTGAAAATGCAAAGTTAACGTCAAATTAACTTTCAATTGCGATTAAGTAATCTTATAGTTAACTACCCACTTAAAAACTGGTCATTAGCGGTTCATACTAATGTACTACCCCACTTACATTTGTCACACGCCGCACCACAGTCTCAGATTTTTCGACGACAGTAACTTCGGCAAGCAATTTGACGTAATCGGTCAGATAGGTGATGTTCCGTGGTAATTTGAAAAACAAACAAAGCCAAAGACCGCACAAAAAATTTTTTTTATTTGGATAATTTGGTGTTTTATTGAAATATTAGTTGACAGCGCATACACATAAACATGTACATTAAGCCGTATCGGTCTATATGGATAAAAAAATATATAAATGTACTGCCTTATTTTAACAGTTACATCGAGCAAATGTCAGGAGTGAAAAATCTTTTTGTTGTGGGCGTGGCAAGTTACCGGCAATCTATTTTTTATCGTAACTGGGCTATTTATAGTCCGATTTTTATGTTTAATACATCGTTGGATAGGGATTAATAAGGGCTCTATTCATGCATTAAAATATTTGAGCTGGGACATTATCTTCCACTAATACCCATCATTACTTTCTGTAAAACCCCCCAAACACAAAATTTTCTGATGCAGAATTGAAGCTCTTGACAAACTATTAAACAGTTGCGAAAACAGTATAAACTATCATTCATAAACAAAAAAAGTTATATTACTTCAAAGTTTCGACACAAATGTGCACAAATGTGTGTAGTGAATCTGAGCTGTCAATTGGAAATTAATTATTGAACCAAATCTTTCCATGGTTCTAGTACTTACAACATTCAATAGTCGAACAGTAGCAGGCGTGGGGGAAAGATGTATTTTTTGACTTGTATTAGTTGTACTAATAAATGTGAAAATAATTAATGAACCAAATCTTTCCGCGATTAGAGTAGCCAAAGTTATGGCCCAGACGTTCTCCATCCGTAACCGCGCTAACAGATTCACATACAGCATGAACGTAACGCTCAGTATTTTGTAAATGGCAAACGAAATCTGTTTAAATCGTTAAGCACAGTATGAGAAAAATTATAATCAGGGTTGTTGCAGAATCCAAGTCAGAATTGTTTATTATCAGAATTGAAAATCAATTCTGATTTGAATTGGTGTCATGAAACCGTCTTGATTTTGCTTATTTTCGAAAATAAACAAAACCTATATTCGAATTAGCTGTGTTGGTTTGTTTACATTTTGTAGTAACATTTCAACAAGTTTTTGCAGTATACATTTTTGTGTTAAGAATTCTTGCAATAAATTTAAAATGGTTGAGGCTGTCGTTTCGTTTTTATTGATGCAGGAAGAAAGTTGAATAGAAAAATATTAAGAGATCATAGCAATCTCTTGGAACTGCCGGAGTCTGTGTATGTAAACGTTGTGATTTCGGCCGCAAAGTTCTATGTATAATTACTTCATTGGTTTACAGATTTATTGCACAATACCGTTTAAATAAAGAGGCGTTCCTATTGTTGTTGGACATTGTCAAAGTACACTTGCCATCGTCAAGTATTTCCTGTGTGATTCAACTGGCTGCAACACTTAGCTTTTTGGCAGAAGGTTCTTATAAAAGGTCACTTGGAAACGATTCCACCATAAGTTTAGGCAGAAGTACATTCTCAATTGTATTGAGCCGTGTACTGAAAGTTCTACAAATTCATTTATATCCTCAGTGGGTAAACCTAAAAATGGATGAAAACGAAAAACGTAGAGGTAGAAACTATTTTTTCAATAAATACAAAATCCCTTCCATCGTTGGTTGTATCGATGGAACCCACATTAAAATTATAAAACCATCTGTGGACGAGCCCTTGTATTTTAACAGGAAGGGATATTTCAGTATGAATGCCATGCTTGTAAGTAAAAACTACACAGAGATAACAGACTCATTACCAAGCCTCACAAGAGATTTTTACTATGTATGTATGCCAGTTGACGTCTGCATCAACTAACCAAGATTATTTTGATGTCACCAAATCATTCAGTTGCCAAAATTGGTTTGCTACAATGAAACTGTTTTCTCTGTGTAGTAACAATGCACTTGTTTATTAGATATTCATTTTGATTTTTGGGTGGAAGATATGTGACAGCGACATGACGATATGAGCAGTTGACGCACGGTATCCCGGCTCAAGTCACGACGCATTTGTGTGGAATATTAGCAGCGCACGTCAGCATTTTTTAAGGGAGTATGAAAGTGGTGATCGCACGATATGGAATTGAGCCTTTCCTACTAACTCCGTATAGAGATCCTGCATTTAACACAAAGGAACATAAGTTTAATATAGCGCACACCTCAGCTCGGAATATTGTGGAGCGAACTACAGGCGTGCTAAAAAGCAGATTTCGATGCTTGCTGGGTACACTGCATTATAGCCCTGAAAAAGTTGTACAAATAGTCAACGTATGCTGCGTGTTACACAATATATACAGGAGTTACAAGATTTCATATGAAGCTGACGAAATTGCTGCTGAACCAGACGAATCCGAAGAAGATAATCTTTTATCGATCCCCACAGTCACTATGCAAAATGAAGGCCAGAGTATAAGAAACGAAATAGCAAACACATTATAAAATAATAAACATAATTAAATTTTAAATTAAATTTTATTAAATATCACTATTTTATTTGAACACAGTTGTTTTTTTTTGTCCGTAGGACAGGAGGTAAAATACAGTCTTTTAATTATTAATTATTATTTTTTTTTAAATGAGATCATTGCGTTTACTTTCTAGATCAAATTTCATAAGGTTAAGTTCAAGTTGTTACTTTTTTATTTGATTTTTTCTTGCATTGCATTCAGTATTCGGGAACTGACACTTACAAATTGATCTTTCAAGTCTTTGACTTCCTTTGCTACGGACTCGTTGCTCTTTTCTATTGCACGATAAATACGTCTAATTTTCTTGTTGTATAGCAATGAGCTTATCAAGTTTATCGTTTAATTCACCTTTCCTATTACCAACTTCACCCAAAAATTGGTTTAAACGATCTGTTATGCTTTCAGTTCGTTGTCTTTTTGGCGTATTGGAAGTTTTTGATGTTTCGGGTCTTCTCTTAGATGAGGTTGAAGGAATATCATCGTTTAAAACAACATCTGACCCATCTGTGGTACCTAAGTCTATTCCTGAAACACCGTCTACCGTCATATTAATTGCACACAAACGAACAAGTGCTTCTTCCGTCTGTGTCAGTTGGAATTTGGAAAATTGTCCACCGCCGGTTGCGCGGGCTTCGCATTTGTTGTGAGCTAGTTTCTTTTTTATTTCACTTTTCCATTCTGTCCATATTTGTGAATATATGAATACGCACATATCGGAGGAAGCATTTTTATGGAATTTTAACAAAAACTTTACCTTTTTCCACCCATTTGCATCCTTATTCGGCGGACCAGCAGCATTTAGAGACTCGGCCAATTATTGCCAAAGAGACTCTATCAAGACCTTATCTTGTTTTGTATAACCTCTCGCTATATCTGGGTTGTTTTCCATGATCATTTGTGTTACAGATCATTTTGTGTTTGATTCCTATGTTTGCCCCTATTTTTGCAAAACGAAATTATATTTGGTGTTTTATTTAATTTATATACATATATTTAATATAACATTACTTACATTTTAAAACAACCTACCGCCAAAACAAGACCAAAATACAAACAACCGCAAATCTGCCAGATGACAGCTGATCGGAATGCTTCTGACAAAAAAAAAACGATAATATTAGATTCTATGACACCAAATTCTGATGACAATCCTGACTCGAACATAAAATCCACAACTTGAATTTCTATGACACCAAAATACATTTTTTGTCGGTTTCAATTCTGATTCTGACAACAATCAGATGCCACAACAACCCCGAATATACATATTTTGTACAGTTATTACCTGGAATTTTAATGACTTCATTCGAATATTGATGATCCGACAATGCACTTTGAAAAAGAACTGTAAACATGGTGGTTCTGTTCTGTGGAGTTTACTGCAGTCGGTCATTTCAGTATACGATGTACAATTGAAAACTATAGCCTTGCGTGGTAGGAAAAAGTAACGAGTGGCTCTTTCCACAGGCATTTTGATCTTCATCTGGCACTCAAACCGATAAGTCGTTGTTATGGATAATCCGCCTAATACCCTTTGCGCGAAGTGTTTGAAATCTCAGTTCATTGCGTGTCATATATGCAGTACAAAATTTCATCATATCGTCGGCTTATAATTTAATTGTCGTATATGGATTCCGATAGTTTCGAGTAAATTGAGTTTGAACTCTTATAAAATTGCATCAGCAAATGCCACATACGACGAACTCAGCACTCCGTATGAGGTATCGAAAAACTGATTACGTCAAATGAAAGATCAGGTCGGAAAACCTAAGGAATCGATCTTAAGTCAAAACTGCAAAAAATCCACATACGACATTTAAATTATTAACCGACGATATATGTGCTAAAGTCGATGAGAAATTTTGTGAAATGTTCGTCAGCAATAAGAACGTTGTATTTAATTGTGATGACAGCCGCAACATTTCATCTAACATGACACAACGTATCTCTAGATCAGTGGTCTTCGTTCATATTACCCAGCTAACGAAGTTGTTCGGGTATTTATTTATTCTCTTCGTGAATATTACAACCAGGGTTGCTGAAAGGAAAAAAAATCATACCAAACAGCTTATTTAAATGTACCAAAACAAACTGTATCGCTAATCTTTATTACATTAACTTTTAATGTAAATATGGGACTGTATTTACTGATATTGCTTTTATAATTCCTGGAAGCTATTTTTATTTTATTATCCTTTCAAAAACGTAAGAAATTGTAATAAATTAACAACGCTAAAAAATCTTTCTGAAAAAAATCCATTCGTTTCGGTTTCATGGTGCCAAACGGCAACCATAATTACAACAAAAACATGTGTGTGAAACAAGAATTTCATTCAGTAGCTTTTTAGCTTTAAACAGAGTGGGAGTATAGCGGATGTTTTTATGTTTTAAAGAGAGCTAAAAAAATTTTTTGCTACACTGAGAAGTCATAACAAGCTACCTAAATTTATGCATGTTTATAGCATTTTAAAACAAATAGTTAATGGATATGTGGGGTGTTGAGTGGGAACCACTTTTTTTATTTTCTGTGAACACATTTACGGAAGCTGAGTGCCTTGTATGTGATCAGGTACGTCAGATTGACATATTTTAATTTTTATTCGATTTAAGTTTTTTGAAATTCGTTTTTAAAGTTTTTTGTAATTCGCACTAGATCAAAAATACTCAATATTCGTTAATTTCATTATTGTTATTGTTACAACTCATAATTTCTTTCAGTGTAATACTCTCATTTTAAGTATGTTTCTCTTTGTGAAGACCACTGCTCTACATTAACGAACGGAGAAAGAGAGCTAAAGTCTTTCGTTCAAACACAAACAATTTGTGAAGGTATTAAAAATAAAGTTCGATGAACTTGCTAACAACCTTGAACAACAATGAAATTAAATATTGAATATAGAACTCAACAAAACAATCAGTTACAACTGAGGCCGGGCCCACACTGGCGTTTTCTTGTCGCGCGTTTTCAAAAGCTCTAGTGCAAAAAAAAGCTCAACGTTGAGTTGTATACGTTGATTGTATATACTTCTACGAAAGCTTTTGAAAACGCGCGATAAGAAAACGCCAGTGTGGCCCCGGCCTGAGTCTAATGTCGGCGGCTTCATCTGTTTCTTCTTTGCCTACTGTTGAGTTTGGTGTCGTAAATGGTTGTAACGCGTTTGATGTCAACATACAACCTATGCAAAAGGCGAATGATTGGGTTCGGATGCAGAGACGTAGGCGTATTAGGCAACCTGTTGTACTGGGTACAAATACTGAACTTGAAGTTGTAGTTCAGAAGAAATGGTTTCATATGTCCTCCTTCAAATCAACTGTCACATCTGAGCAGTTAACAAATTATGTTGATAAACATACTGAATCCGGAAGACAGCACATGGAATGCTACAAATTAGTGAAAAGGGATACTGATGTCAACTTGCTTAAAAGAGTTAATTTTAAGCTAGGAGTATCGCCATGCTTTTATGACGAGATCACTAATTCCAAACTTTGGTCGACGGACATTAGAGTGCGCCCTTTTGTAAATTTACAAAGGAGGGCGAGACCAGCAGATCTGCGTTAACTTCGAAAAAATCTGGCGTTAAGTTGTACTTTCAGAATTTATCTGGAATGCGCACTAAATCCAAAATTGTTGGTTGAAACATGGCTGAATACTAGCTTCTATGATGGCGAATTTTTCGATACTAAGCAATACAAAGTCTATCGTAAAGACAGAATTGCTTATATTAATGGCTGTACCAGAGGCCGTGGTGTTTTTGTAGCTGTTAAATCTGAATTTAAATCGGAGTTATGCCCAATTGACAACAAAGATGGTTTATTGGACCAGCTTATAATTTATCTTTCCGGCTTTGATATCGTATTTTTATGTATGTATCTTACATTCCACCTGATAGTTCTAACGATCTTTATAATTCGCACGTTAGAAGATAAAATGGCAGTAGATTCTCGTATTTGTGTTTTGGGTGATTTAATTTTTAACTGATGTATTATTACCTCATAATGTTAATAAATCCCATGAAATTAATTTGGTGGACAACTTGGTCAGTTTGAAACTAATTCAAATTAATCAGATTGGCAATCAGTTAAAACGTTTTTTGGATCTAATTTTTGTGTCATATGAATGTAAATTTTATTTATATAAAAGTTTTCACACATGCCTTCAATCGTAGAAATAGGCTCGTATAATTTCTTTAAATTGTCGCATTATGTAAATACAACTAATTTTAACTTCAGTTCATGTAATTTTGATATGATAAACTCTATATTGGGTAGTGTTGATTGGAAATCAATTTGTTAAGAAACACTAACATCGCTGTGTTATGGTGAGTTTCTAAACACTGTCCTAAGTAACTGCAGGGAAAATATTCCATACAAACAAGTTACGACTTCTATACCGAACAGGAATACCTGGAAAAAGTCACTGGAAGGGGACTTTTCACGGATGGATCAAAGTTGGACGAGCAAGTAGGCTATGGGGTCCATTCACCGGACCTAAATGTAAATATCTCCTTCAAGCTGCCTGATCACTGTAGTGTATTTCAGGCGGAAATTACCGCCATACTGGAGGTTGCTGAACTACTGAAAAGTAGTGTCACAACCCTCCGGAGAATATGTATCTACACAGACAACCAGGCTGCCATAAAATCCCTGGAAGCCATGTTTGCTACGTCCCTGACGGTGAAAGAATGCCACTCATCACTTAGGGTGATGGCAGAGTATTTCGACATCAGGCCCATCTGGATACCGGAACACAGCGACATTCCAGACAATTGCGTAGCGGATGCGTTAGCTAGACAGGGTACGACGGCACACGTTCTTCCGCCAAAAGAAGGTGTTAGTATGCCAATCTCTACCCGCCGTTTGCAGGTCAGGCAGTGGGCCGATGATATGTTCAAGGACAAGTGGAGACTTACTTCAACTTGCAAACAAGAAAGAGTCCTCTGGCCACAGGTGGAGAGGAAGAGGACTAGGCAACTACTTAACTTGCCGAGAGGCAGGTTATCCACAATGATAGGAACACTTACGGGACATTGTCTTGTAGGAAAACAAGCCCTAAGATTGGGACATAGAAACTCCACTCATAGTAGATGCTGCATGGAAGAGGACGAGGAAACGTGAAACACCTTCTCTTGGATTGCCCTGCTCTGGCAGAACTGAGACGTAGGATATTCGGAACATATTTAGTTAGCACCGTAGCCCTACAGGATATTCTTCTAGGCCTTATAGACAAATTCATTGAAAGGGTAAATTGGTTAGACGACTAGTCTATAGTTGCTATAGAGGAAACTGCAGGTATCGCAATGGGATTCCTTAGCCTAAGTGTGCTAGACAGCGTGCTGTCTTGCAGCCTTTTCAACCAACCAAGTTAAACTTTAGAAGAAGCCTTGGTATACAAAAGGTCTGAAGACATTAAAAAATCTCCGAAATAAATTTCATAACCGTCTTCTTGAATCCGGTAATACTAAGTATGAGGCTTAATTTTTATTTTTTTTTTATTATTATTTTATTTATTTGCAATCTGTTTATTAACAATAAGCAAATTATTTAACAATATAAGGCTAACATATGATGTCGCTTACCAATGTAGGCAACATGCGAAACTAAAATACAATAACGTTTATACATATTTACATAGTCTCAGTATTTATTCTAAGGTAACGTTGAAAACTCTGCTTTAACGTCGGAATGGCAAATAAAGAACATAAAATCTCTTTTATCTATGAACTTCAGTACTATCATCCAATAGTGAGATAGCTAACGGGTTTTGATGTTGACTAAGTCTCCCAAGATATCGTGAGCTGAATCGATTTATCTCTTCTCTAATTGTTGGCATTTTAAGGTCTCTATGTATTGCTTTGTTCGTTATAAACCACGGAGCATTTGTTATTAATCTTAATGTTTTCGATTGGTAACGTTGCAATATCTCAATATTCGAATTACTCGCAGTACCCCATAGTTCCAAGCCGTAACTCCACACAGGTTTCAGTATCGCCTTATAAAGCAATAACTTATTTGATAGATTCATCTCAGAATTTGGACCAAGCAACCAATACATTTTTTTAGTTTTAATCTTAAGCTGTTCTCTTTTTGCTTTTATGTGTTGTTTCCATGTAAGCCTTTTGTCTAAATGCATTCCTAAATATTTAACATGGTCGCTTCTTGGAATTTCTCTTCCATTTAATAAAACTTCTGGGCAGTTTCCTTTTCTTAAGGAGAACGACACATGAGTTGACTTTTCCGTATTAATGGCTATTCGCCACCTCTTCAGCCATTCATCAATTTTATTAAGCTCTGCCTGAACAAGTCGAGATGCTTCTACTTCGGATTGACTAGATGCAATAAGTGCAGTATCATCAGCGAATATCGCTGTAGTCACATTATCGGCATGTCAGATGTAAAGATTGTGTACAGAATTGGTCCCAGAACGCTTCCTTGAGGTACTCCAGCCCTTATTTGGCGAATTATAGAAAATGAATTTCTGATGTTTACATAGAAACATCTATTTTGCAAGTAAGACTTTAACACAAGGTAAAATGGTGCGGGCCGTCGGTGGTGCAATGGTTAGTATGCGCGGGTCTTGTACATGAGATCCTGGGTTCGAACCCGGCTCTGACCACCTTCAAATTTTCTTTCGGCGGCGGTCACCTCGCATAGTGACTGCGACACTATCGAGTATCTAGCCATGAAAAAGCTTCTCAAATTACCGTTCGGAATCGGTGTAAAACTGTAGGTCCCAATCAGTGAGTGAAAACTGGAAAGCGCACAGCTCAGTGATTGTGAGAAGTTCTCCCCAGTCCCTTCATGGGATGTAATGGGAAACCATTTATTTTTTATTTTATAAAATGGTGCGGGAACTAATGACTTCAGCTTATAAAGCAAACCAGAATGCCAAACTCTATCAAATGCCTGGCTGACATCTAAGAAGACTGCAGAACTGTACTTTTTGTTCTCCAATGAACTACCTATATCATTAATTATTCGATGGCATTGCTCCGGTGTACCATGACCGCTGCGAAAACCAAACTGGTATTGAGGAATGATGTTATGAAAATCAAGAAATGGTTTCAATCTTTTGAAAAATATTTTCTCAAAAATTTTCGAAAATGTTGTCAATAAGCTAATTGGCCGATATGAAGTTACAGCATTTTCCGGTTTATTTGGCTTTAAAATCATTATAACTTCAGCGCATTTCCATTGCGTTGGAAAGTGTTGAAGGCTTAAAATGGAATTGAAGATTAATCTTAAAAATAATAGTCCTTTTTTTGGAAGCGATTTAGCTGTCTTCGCGTCTATCCTATCATACCCTGGTGATTTGTTATTATTATGTATACCCTCCCTTACTTCGTTTAAGGAAATATACCGTATTGGTAGGTCCATTTGCCAAGGTACATCCAGAAATTCTTCAATACTTATATCGGCATCAGCATCGGATGTAGGAAAAGGTTGAAACACAGTTTCCAAATGCTTTGAAAATGCTTGAGGCTAAATTTAAATAAATTTCTATCCAAGCAATTTATGATTGAAAAAGAGGATGAAATAAAAAATAACTCTACAGGTCCTTTATCAAGTTTAAAAAAACGGGTATCGGATATCCCGTCTGTTGTTAAATATGGTGATGATATTTCGTAATCATGTAATGAAGCTGTGAATATGTTTGCAAACTTTTTAAGTCCAGCTTCAACTTTTCAACGAGTAGTGCATTAAATTTTTCTGAATCATTCACCATACTTGACATAGGTAATACGAGTATGGTGGTCACTGAAGACGAGGTTTTTGATGGAATAATGCAAGTCAAAAATGGTTTCAAATCAGATGCTGATGGACTATGTGCATATTTGTTGAAAAAGTGCGCATCTTCTATTACGGCGTCACTCACGTATATTTTTAATTTATCCCTTAGTGGAGGCGTTCTTATTGAGCAATGGAAGTCTGCTACAATCACACCAATTTTTAAGAATTAGAGAATGAATGAGAGAGGGGTGATGTACCGATCTCAAAGTTAACCTGGGTGTCCAAAATTTTTGAACATGTTGTTTATAAACGTTTGTATTTTGTCACAAAGTCATTTATTTCCCTGAATCAGCATGGGTTTTTTTTACTGGTAGATCAACTTTAACAAATCTAACTATATTTACTGAATATTGTATTTCGGCCTTTGAACAAGGACGCCAAGTAGAGGCAATCTACACGAATTTTGCTAAAGCTTTCGACAAAGTGTCCCACAGTATTCTCTTTTGTAAGCTAGAGCATATGGGTTTTCATTCGACTTTGTTATTGTGGTTAAAGTCAAATTATTCTGGTAGGGTCTCTAGAGTAGCTATTGAATGGTTTCAATCTACTCCATATTTTCAAACATCTGGTGTTCCTCAGGGTAGCATCTTAGAACCAGTTTTTTTCAGCCTATTTAGAAACATTTCTTCATGTTTCACTAAATCTAAAGTTCTTTCATATGCTGATGATTTAAAAATATTTCTAAAAACAGACTCACTGCGGGATGCTCTTGATCTGCAAATTGACTTAGAACACTTAAATGAGTGGTGTCTTTTGAATGACCTTCCTTTAAATCTCTCTAAATGTGTACATGTTTCTTATTTTAGGTCTCATTATCCAATTTAGTTTGATTTCAAAATAGGTAACTATATCCAGAAATCGGCAAAAGTACGATATCCGTGGCCACTCATTTCGATAACTTTTTTTTAGATCACCCCAAAATAAGGCGAAAAAATTAAATAAAAGTTATCGATAACTCGCTTAGTTATCGAGATATTGAGGGTAAAAGTTTTAAAAAATCGATAACTCTTTTTCAACGTTTTACTCAAAAAGATAACTTTTTCTGTAGAACTTCGAAAATTGTTCGGAAAGTTGAAATAAAATTTATCGATAGCTGTACTGGTTATCGAGATATTGCCAAGAGTACGATTTCCGTGGCCCTCATTTCGATAAATTTTATTTTTATAACATTCGAAAGAAAGCTGAAAAAATTAAATAAAAGTTATCGATAACTCGCTTAGTTATCGAAATATTGAGGGTTAAAGTTTTAAAAAAACGATAACTTTGTTTCACCGTTTTGTCAAAAAGATAATTTTTTTTCTATAGAACTTTCAAAATTATTCGGAAAATTGAAATAAAATTTATCGGCAACTGTAGTAGTTATCGAGATATTTAATATCGTAGTGGTAAACTTTGTGATTTGGCAAGAAATACTGAAATTGAAAAATTTTTAAATTAAACGCATCGATTTTTGCATTATATGTCAAGTTTATGCAGTTGCTGATTATTATTTATTTTTATTATTATTTAAAAAAAAATTTTTGGTTTTTTGTTCATTGGTTCATTGTAATACAAGGTGGCGCAAAAGTAATCCTCCTATCAGAAAATGCTATAAATCTTGCGATTGGCCCCTAATGTCAGTTCTGTTTTGACATTTGTGTAGTAAACACATGCGAAATACGCGTTAATAAACAATGTTACGCTACATGTTAACACCAAAAATGTTTGGTGGGTCAATAACCAATAATGCTGACGCTGTTAAGCGTGCCACAATTGGAGCAACGATCGCAGACGTTGTGCCATAAGTAATATCAAACAATGCTGACGCTGTTAAGCGTGCCACAATTAGAACAACGACCCCAGAGGTAATTTACGTTATGCCAGCAGTCAACGCGACGGTGCACATTTTGCGACGTCATCATTAGTTGGTAAGGTAGTTATCATTAAGAATTTTGTAATTAATTTAAGTCAGTTCATTTTGAATCATTAAATAAAGAAGTCGCTCCTCTAAGCAGCGCAATACAGGAATAAACTTTAATCTTGTTAATTGGCGCCCAACTAAATCAAGTACCCGAACAGGCTACAAGTGCAACTAAATCAAGTACCCGAACAGGCTACAAGTGCAACTAAATCAAGTACCCGAACAGGCTACAAGTGCAACTAAATCAAGTACCCGAACAGGCTACAAGTGCAACTAAATCAAGTACCCGAACAGGCTACAAGTGCAACTAAATCAAGTACCCGAACAGGCTACAAGTGCAACTAAATCAAGTACCCGAACAGGCTACAAGTGCAACTAAATCAAGTACCCGAACAGGCTACAAATTCAACACAATCAGCAGGAAGAGACCGTAGGACCTTCAACTGAGAGCAGCTGTGAAAAATTGACCCCTGAGTACCAACAAAGAAAAAGGATTCTGTCGACCTTCCGGCTCCCAGTATGCTAGCAATTATTTTAGTGTGAGTATAGTGATAAGTGACTAGAAGCCACTACGAATCCTACGGGACCCTCTAGCGGCAGTAAGAAAATTGTAAAAACCAATCCTGTGTAGTTTAAACATAATAAATAAGTGATTAAAAATAAAATATTCAAAATATAAAAGAAAAGAAAAATATAAAATGGCAAACCCAAGCAATTTAGTGAGACCCCCTATCCTAAACATCCAAAATCCTCCCATACCCCAAATTCAACCTAACGTGAACGCGATTGATATCGACGCGATAAGGCAAATGTGTGCAGAACAATCCCGAAATGTAGTCAGGCAAATTCTAAATCCAAACGCAGATATTTCGGGAATAGACCAAGACATAGAGGAAAGATATAGGGGAAATCTTACCGAACTGGACAAAATTCCAGACGTGGTTAGGTGTCTTAGGGAATTCTCTGGCAACCAATCCGAGTATAGCTCCTGGAAAAAGAGCGTGGAAAGGATTTTAAAACTATATGAATCCTATAAGGGAACGCCGAAATATTTCGGTATCCTCAACGTTATCAGAAATAAGATTATTGGCAGCGCTGACGCCGCCCTAGAATCTTACAATACTCCTCTAAACTGGGAATGCATTTCCCGCTGTCTGACACTGCATTATGCAGACAAAAGGGATTTGTCAACCCTGGAATACCAAATGATATCTATTGTACAAGGCAATTGTACTATACAAGAATTTTACCAGGTGGTATACTCCCACCTGTCTCTAATAACAAATAAACTCTCCAGTATGGAGATGGGACGTGAATCGTTAGATATTCTAACACAAACCTATAGGGACAAAGCGCTGGATACATTTATCAGAGGACTTAAAGGTGATTTGCCCCGTCTTCTGGGAATAAGGGAACCCACAGACCTTCCTCAAGCTCTGCATTTGTGTCTCAAATTAGAGAACCAACAATATAGAGCACAGTATGCAAATTCCCATGCAAAAACCGAGAAATCTCAACAGCAACCTCCACCTCGTAAGAACTATAATCCGAAATATATTAATCCAAATCAAGGATTTATTCCACAATCCTTCAATCAAATACCTCAAGGGTATTTTAACCAAAACCAGCCATCAATATCTCAACAACAATTCTTTAACCAGATGCCTCAACGGCAATATTATCAAAATGGCTATGGTTTCGCTCCCCAACGTCCAACGGCACCGAAGCCGCAAGCCAAACCAGAACCAATGGATGTAGATCAATCCATGCGATCGAAAGCGGTCAATTATATGAATAGGCCGGTGCAGGATAACAAGTTTGTAGGAAAAAGACCTACCAATCAATCAGCACAGGTTCATCAACCAGCGAAAATACAAAGGAATTTTCACCTCCAAACAGATGCACCTCAAAACGATTCAAATGAAGAAAACTATGCATCGGAAATGTACAATTATGAAAATGATCAAGAATTACAACCATTAGATGAATATGTTAATGAATATAACACCTTCAATCAAGAGGATGAACAGAATGAAACACAGGAATTCATTGATATTCATTTTTTAGGCTAACAAGCTCGTCCCTACCATATATCGAGTGTAGGACGAGCTCAGGTCAAACACTAAAATTTTTAATTGACACGGGATCAAATAAAAATTATGTCCAACCCGAACTTATCAAAAACCCAATTCCAAATAATGAAACGTTTTACGCGAATTCTGTTGGTGGTAAAACCAAAATTACACACCATACGTTTATAGATCTTTTCCATACAAATTCTAATGGCACTAAATTTTTTCTGTTACCAACGTTGAAATCTTTTAACGCTATCCTGGGAAACGATAGCTTAAAGGAATTGAATGCGGTTATCTTTACTTCCGAAAATTATATGTTAATAGATAATAGAACAAAGGTGCTAATAAAGCAACAATACTCCCAATCCGTAAATACGATAAACATCAGGAACAACCATATGACTCAAAAACAAAAAGTCAACCTAGATTTAATTGTGAAGAGGTATGAAAAATTATTTAGTGACCCGAATGAGAAATTAACTGTCACCACGTCGGTCATGGGTGAAATACAAACCAAGGACGAAAATTCGGTATACTCACGGTATTACCCATATCCACTGCACCTAAAAGATGAAGTCGAAAGTCAGATTAAAGAATTATTGGATAACAATATAATACGACCATCTCGGTCACCATATAACTCGCCGATATGGATCGTACCGAAAAAGGCTGACGCCTCAGGGAAAAAGAAATATCGTTTAGTTATCGATTACAGAAAACTAAACGATGTTACTATACCTGACAAGTACCCAATCCCGAATATAAATGATATCTTGCCACAACTATCCAAAAGTAAATGGTTTTCTGTAATCGACTTGAAGAGTGGTTTTCACCAAATACCGCTAAAGGAAAGTGATATGAAAAAAACTGCATTCTCTGTGAACAATGGAAAATATGAGTTCACAAGACTTCCCTTCGGGCTGAAAAATGCCCCTTCAATCTTCCAAAGAGCTCTCGATGATATCTTACGTGAGCATATAGGGAAAATTTGTTTCGTCTACATTGACGATATCATCATTTTCGCAGAGGATGAAGAGACACATCTGAAAAACCTGCAAATAGTCTTTGAGACCCTACAAGGAGCAAATATGAAGGTCCAGTTGGACAAATGTGAGTTCCTAAAAAAAGAAGTAGAATTCTTAGGGTTTATCATATCAGATTCGGGAATTAAGACAAATCCGGAAAGAGTAAAAGCGATTCAAAATTTTCCGATTCCCAACACACTTAAAGATCTCAGATCCTTCCTCGGACTTGCGAACTTTTATAGACGTTTTATCAGGGACTATGCTAAAATAGCAAAACCCCTGACAATACTTTTAAGGGGGGAAAATGGACGCATGTCCAAACATGTTTCGAGTAAAATAAAAGTAGATCTTGACGAAGAGGCTTTAAATGCCTTCAAGAAATTAAAGAATACACTGATATCCGAAGATGTCTTATTAGCTTACCCGGACTTCGAAAAAGAATTCCAATTGACTACGGATGCCTCTAACTTTGCCCTCGGCGCTGTATTATCCCAGGATAATAGACCAATAATTTTTCTATCAAGAACTCTCCATAAGCCCGAAGAGCACTATGCGACGAACGAAAAGGAGATGCTCGCAATAGTATGGGCTCTCAAGTCTCTTAGAAATTATCTTTATGGCGCAGCCAAGATGAAAATCTTCACGGACCATTTACCTTTAACGTATGCGTTAAATAATAAAAACTCGAATTACAAACTGAAAAGGTGGAAGGCCTTTTTGGAAGATTACAAATATGAATTAATGTACAAACCTGGAAACACTAATGTTGTTGCAGACGCACTGTCAAGAATTCCACAGGAGGTAACACATATTAACTCCATGACAGCAACGCAACATAGTGATGAGAGCTCATCACAGAATCTAATAGACAAAATACAACTGACCCTACACCACAACGTGAGCACATCCCATCCTCTGTACCCCTTCCTATCCCATGAAACCAATCAACTCCAAGCCCATCTCAATAGAATTAAACAAAAAATGAATAATGTTTTGCGAAATAATGATAGACAAGTAATTGTAAATAAACTATCTATAGATAATATGAATGCTCTAGCTCAAACAACTAATCAAATTGTAAAGTATTTCAATTCTCATGAAATAGTCAATGAATCACAAGTATCAACTCTTAAATACAAAATAAAATTATTAAAAGAAGAACTTTTAAGTATTCAATATGCCATCCACTGGGCAAAAGCTGGAATAGTAAACTCATTCATTCTCACAAACAACGAAATAAATATTGTTAAACAAATTTTTGAAAAGGAAGCCATCCCTTATATTAATTTAGAAGAAGCATTCGAGTTCTCTGAAGTTAAAATAGCCTCCAGCAATAGTCATCTTATTTATATTGTTACCATACCAACTACCGATGTAAATTCATGTAATAAATTAATAGTTAAACCTACTAAATTTGGAAAATACGTTAATAAGATTCTGTATAACGAAGTATTGTTATGTAACAACTCAACTTTTGGCATAAAGTACCCCTGTAAATCATACAATAAATTAACCATCTGTAATAGTATTAATGTTGAAAATATAAATAATGATACCTGCCTAACAAATTTACTGAGAAGTCACACTTCAAATTGCACATTAATAGACAATGCCGACATACCCACTGTTGAAGAAA
Source organism: Phaonia tiefii (assembly GCA_963931995.1). Lineage (NCBI taxonomy): Eukaryota > Metazoa > Arthropoda > Insecta > Diptera > Muscidae > Phaonia > Phaonia tiefii. Next base: position 95,861,963 of record OZ008369.1, on the reverse strand, counting down.
TTGTTCCTGGAATACTCCTACTAAATCAAATCAACGAAACTATTCATATTAACGAAGAACCACGGGATCTGACCGGAACCTACATTCTGCAGTACCATAATGCATCAATAGTTGTCAAAGACAAAACATATAACTATTTCCAAATGATGGATGTTCAACCTTTACCACCTATTTTACAGCCTAGATTACCTGGATCAACGATTGAGAAAACGCTTACCTTACAATCAGTAAAAGAACTTCACCTCAAGAATACCGAAGAAATCGGCCTCCTAGATGTCAAGAACAGATGGACTTCAGGAATTAATTTTGGATTATCCACCATTATCATACTATTCGTAGTGATGCTTGTGAGAGGAAGAAATCAAACAAGCAAAGAAATTGTAACCACTATACCAGCAGTACACCTCTCACTCCCTGAAGTTGCCACCACAAATTTTATGGAATCGCAACAGACCCCAAGATTGTCCCAAATACCATATTTCTAAAATGTCACGATCGAGGACGCTCATAATTAAAAGGGGAGGTGTTAACACCAAAAATGTTTGGTGGGTCAATAACCAATAATGCTGACGCTGTTAAGCGTGCCACAATTGGAGCAACGATCGCAGACGTTGTGCCATAAGTAATATCAAACAATGCTGACGCTGTTAAGCGTGCCACAATTAGAACAACGACCCCAGAGGTAATTTACGTTATGCCAGCAGTCAACGCGACGGTGCACATTTTGCGACGTCATCATTAGTTGGTAAGGTAGTTATCATTAAGAATTTTGTAATTAATTTAAGTCAGTTCATTTTGAATCATTAAATAAAGAAGTCGCTCCTCTAAGCAGCGCAATACAGGAATAAACTTTAATCTTGTTAATTTACACTGCTCCAGAACGCGGAATATTGCTGACTATTTATTTGACCAATAATCGGTCGGTGGCTTTGGCACAACGTGAATTTCGTCGCAGATTTCCTGGCCGTCCAACGCCTACTGGTGAAACACTGCGACGTTTAGCCGCTCGCCTCGAAGAGACTGGCACAACACGAGGTGCTGCCAGGCGTGGCAGACCCCGGAGTAGCCGTTCTGCAGAGAATATTGCTGCTGTAGCCGAGGATGTCATGGATGCGCCGTCGACATCGACCAGACGACGTGCCATGCAAATGGGTATCAGTCGACGGTCTTTACAGCGAATTTTGGTACAAGATTTGAAGATTGTTCCGTACAAAGTCCAGACGGTGCATCAGCTGTTAGCTGCTGACCGCCAATCGCGTCTAACATACGCTCAAGCCATCCTTAATCACCACCAAGAGGAAGATGATTTTTCATCAAAAATAATCATGAGTGATGAGGCCCATTTCCATCTTAGCGGGTACGTAAATAAGCAAAATTTACGCTTCTGGGGCACTGAAAATCTGCGTGTAACCCACGAAGAGCCATTACACCCGCTCACAGTCACTGTATGGTGTGCTGTTTTCGCTGGAGGAGTCATCGGACCTTTTTTCTTCGAAGACGTCGCGGGCCAAACGATTACTGTGAATGGTGAGCGCTACAGAGCAATGATCAACGAGTTCTTTTTGCCGAAACTTGATGAATTGGGATTGGAAAACATGTGGTTCCAACAGGACGGTGCAACGGCACACACTGCACGTGCCACAACCGATATGCTGAAGGATGCATTTCCCGGGCGCCTAATCTCCCGTTTTGGCGATTTGCACTGGCCAGCAAGATCGCCTGATTTGACCGCTCCAGACTTCTTTTTGTGGGGCTTTTTGAAGTCGCGGGTTAAAGACAATATCCGTCAAGAATGTGAGGACGTATCGCCGGAAGTTTTGGCCAAAGTGATGGAAAATGCTATAAAAAGGGCTCAAATGACAATCAACTGTGGCGGCGGCCATTTACATGAAATCATATTCTCGACTTGATGTAAAAAAAATTAAATGACCAAATAAAAATAATCCACAAGAAGAATCAAAATTTTTCATTTTTTTTTTTAAGTTACAGCCAAAAAACATCGGAAGTTTACTTTTGCGCCACCTTGTAGGAAGTGCCGCAGGCGAAATACTATTTTAGAAAAAAATCGCGCGATTTTTTTTTAAATAATTTTTCATTTTTTGTCCTTTTGTTCATTGGATTGGTAAAAAAATACAAGTAAAATTGTTGAAAGTAGTACATATAAAACGTTACAGATATCTCGATAACTAAAGAAGTTATCGATAACTTTTATTTAAAATTTGGGCTTATTTCGAGGAGTTGTACCACTCTGGTTGAGTAAATTGGTAAAAAAGTTATTAATTTTTTAAAACTTTAACCCACGATATCTCGATAACTAAACGAGTTAACGAAAAATTTTATTTAATTTTTTCGCCTTCATACTCTCCCTTGAAATCTGTAAAATCTACCCTTGATCTTGGTGTTGTTTCTGACTCATCCTTATCTTTGATTCAGCATATATATAGATTATATTATTCCTAAAGCATACAGAGAGCTTGGATTCATCAGAGAAAATTGTTCTGAATTTTCCGTTAGGATCGGACTCATACACTCATATTGATTTATGCCCCATTTGCCAGATCGAAGTTAGAATATGCTTCTGTGATTTGGTGTCCACATAGTGACATTCATGTTGCTCGTGTGGAAAAGGTTCAGAAAAAATGTATGACGTTTGTTGTTTCTTTAGTACGGATAGTAAATGCATTACATACTTATGAAATAAAATGTCCATGGTTGGGTTTGACTTCTTCAAAATTTCGGAGAAAATTCCAGTCTGTTATGCTTGTTTTTGATATTATTAATAGCGGTACTGACTGCCCAGATCTACTTTCTTTAATTGTATTTAATGTTCCTCCTACAAGCCTTCGATAGAATGACATTTTTAATGTGCCTCGCCACCATACTAATTATGGGCTTAAAGTACATTGACACGAGCTTTAATCCATTTTAATGCCACTAATGATAATCAATAGTAGGAATCAAACCAACGAATGAAGTTTTGTATATCTACATATTGTTTCAAAAAAAGTTTGCTTCAAATTTTAGAATAACTTTTTATAACAAATTATGCATCGTAATATCAAATATAATATCGTTTATACATAGATATTGGCATTGTTGGTTTTAATTTTATATACAATTTTGGTTTTAATTTTATATACAATTTCTGACGAAATATTGGGAAGAAATAATCCAAAACAATATAAAACACAACATCGGGTTTATTTATAACATCAAGCCGAACTAAATACTTTAGACAAATCGCTTATAATAAATTTTGTTTGAAAAAAGTCAAATATCAAATCTAGTTTTTAATTTAAGTTTTTAATTATTTTGAAAAGAATAAAACTTGCAAATATAATTTCACCAAACCCATTCCTATAACCTACACAATAAAGTGGAAAGATACTGTAGGTAGAGCAGCCCACTCAATTTGACATTTATGTTATGTGTCATGAGTTTAAGAAACTCGCTTTCCTCTACAGTTTGCGAATACGTCCAGTTATTGCAATAAGAACTACACTCTTTTTGCCAGCCGAAAACTTTGAAATGTAGCGAAATGTCATTGGGGGCGTGTTGATTGGATAATCATTGTCACGTATCGTGAAGTTTCTGAAGTAGTACAAAGTATCCTATGAAATTAAAAAGAAATTAGTTAATTTGTATTAGAAAATGTTGAAAATTATACCGCAATAAAAGAGCAATTCCTGGGTATATTGCCGGTACGAAATGCTTCTGAAACTATCAATTGCAGGAAAGTCATCCTTTTCGTAGCTCGGAAAAGAGCGCATCCATTTACTGTAACTTTAAGAAGATTTATCGGGCTATTGTCCTTTTTCAGCATTTGGAAATTCACTGTAATATCGAAGTCACTGAGATTTCTATGCAAGGAGAATTCAAAATTCATCACTTTCCGGTCGTGGAGGCTGTTTTTCTCGTACTTAATGAGATTCCAGTCAGTAACGGTAAGATTTAGGCTTATTAACTCTACAGTAAAATCACGCTAAGAAAACAAGGCAAATTATAAACTTTTGTTTGAAATTTATTTAAATTCATCAGGGATGATTTTTGTTTATTCGGTCTTTTTATTGGTACTTTTTAATATTATTGTTCAAGCTCGAGGCCATTCTCTATCTCTATTAATAGAGATATAGCTTTTTTAAAAAAGGAGTTTTGCAAATAGCTCTACGGTTTGCCAGGAATCATAGGGAAACATTTGCAAAACTCCTTCTTAAAAAAAAACTATATCGCTATTTATAGAGATATAGAATGGCCTCGAGCTTGAACAATAATATTAAAATTAAATTTATTTATTTATTATATTATAACAAAACGAGATGTACATACCTTTGCCTGTATTTGACATATTACCACAGATATAATACAAACTCTAAGCAAGTCCATCATGTCTAAATATCGACCACTGTGTTACTAATTCGCTTGTTCAATATGGTTGTGTTGGCAAAATTCTACTTTTATATTAAAGTCTATATACGAGCCATTCCATGCTAAACTGGACAAAACCAAACAAACTACATCCATCGTTTTGATTTTTCTGGAAACTTCAAGAAACATTTTTCTTTAAAAATCAATCGGAAAGAGATACAATACATATCGTATGTACATACATATACAATGGCGAGCAGATGTGGATACATTCTAATCACATTTGACTTTAAATTGCCGTAATACCCATAAAACCACAACAATTCCTATCATTCTTCTTTATTAAAATTCTTTATTAATCGTAAAAAACGAAAACATGACTAGATTTACCAATATTTAATGCAAAAAACAATATTTTGAACTTATGCCGTGAAATCCAATGTATCCACTTATGCCCTCTTTGATTTTCGGTGTCTGGTAACACTGGCACATGAGTCAAAAGCACACGCAATATTTAACATTATTTGAATTATTGTGAAATTCAACAGAGTAAATACTTTTTGTGCCACCGTTGATAGTTTCATTAGCTGGATACTAAATTTTTCGCAAAAATATTCACTTCGTGACAAAATTAAACCGAGTCATGGAAATGACAAAAAACGGTGTTTTAACCCGTAGAATTGCTAAAGAAGTGGGTGTTTGCCATCGAACAGTGCTGAAAGTTAGAACACGGCCTAATGTAGAGCCGCCAGAAGCCAGGAAATTGCGACCAAGATTGCTTACCAATAGAGATGCTCGAAGTATGGAACGGGTAATACCGACCAAGCATGTGAAAACACCTAAAGAAGCTGCAGCAGCCATAAAGCACGTAGAACGCTTCGGCGAATTGGGCTGACAACGGAAGAAACCATCATTATCTGCGAAAAATGTATCGGCGCGTCTCTAGTTTTCCAAAGAGCACAAAAATTGGAGAAGAGGGTTGTATGGGTGGACCAGACGAAAATCAATCGCCTTCAGTCGGATGGTAAGCACTATTTCTGGCACCGCCCATATGAAACGTTGTAGAAGCACCAAGTCAAAGAAACAATGAAGCATGGAGGAGGTAACTGGACGGTGTGGGGTTGTTTTATTTGGTGGCATATCGGCATATTGGTAAAAATCGACGAACTAATGAAAAAGGAGCATATTTTGAGCGTATTTTGGAGCATAATTTACTACATTTTGTGGACAAAAGCGCGTAATCCGAGGTTGAAGTTACATTTCAGCAGGAGAGAGATCCTAATCATATGGACAAAATTGTCAAGCACTGGCTCGCTAGTCAAAAATGTAACACAATGCAGTGGCCAGCTCAAAGCTCGGATCTTAACCCGATCGAAAATTTATGGGTTTTGTTGAAAAATTACTGGCTAGATACGAAAATGCACCACATAACTTCAACGAACAATGGCCGCGGCTACATGCGCAGTGGGTCAATATTCCAAAGGAACACATCGAGAAACTGGTTAAAAAAATGGTCAAACGATTAAAATGTATCATTAAAGCCAAAGGTCGTTGAACAAAATACTAAACAACGTGATTAAAGACATTTAATTTTCGAACGAGCATAAGTGGATACATTGGTTTTTTTCGGTTTAAGTTACAAATGTTATTTTTTTCATTAAATATTGCAGAATCCAGTTATGTTTAATTTTTCTAGAATTAATAAAGAATAAATATAAAAAAAACTTGATAGAAATTGTTGTATTTTTACGGGTGTTACAACTAGACAAAGTGAAACCTTAGCAACTTTTGTAGCAAATACTTAAAATAAAATATATTTTAAAAGATATCAATTAAAAAAAAAAGAAATAAAAGACAGTATTTCACTTATTTCATTATTGGCAACATAAATATTTGCAAAAATAACGAATCGAAATTCATAAAGATAAAATATGTGACGATAACAAAAAATTCTCAAATTTTAGCTGCGCAAAACCTAAGCAACTTTTCAATATTTTGTATAAAATGCTTTATTGTCTAGAAACTGCTGACAACGTTTCGGCATGGATTTCATGGTGTTGGTTATTTTTTATATCGGAATAGATTTGCATTCGTCTTTTACAGGTTTTATACGATTTTCGCGGTTGCTAAATGCCCTCCACCAACATTGCGATTGAGGATTCAAAAAAAAATATTCAATTGGATTCAAGTTTGGTGATTGTGCCATCCAATCAAGGACTGAGACCTTTTTCATATTTAAATAGTCTGTCACCAACTTCGAAGTGTAGTCGTATTGAAACACGAATCGAAGTGGCATGTTTCACTCTGCGTACGGAATCATTCCAGTCTCTAAGACGTTTTTGAACATGACACTGTCCATAATGCCGTCAATGGCAAGAAAGCGCCCAATACCGTTACTAAAGTAACACGTCCAGGCCATCACACTTCCTCCAGCCTTTTTTCTTTTTTGCGGCGAACGTGACACTTCCCATCAAAGCCGAATAAATTTAATTTTGAATCGTCACTAAATTGGAATCGTTGACCAAATTTTTTTCAACTTGGAAATTTCTCGGTCTGTTCGCTCAGATGTCTTGCGGGGCCATTCACGTTTGTTGGTAGTATCAAGTGATACCCTAATTTCACTTTTTTTACTAACCATGATACTATACTCTTGTTCACGCCCTTTTTTTTGACTATTTCACATTGTGACTGACCTCCATTATATGCCTCCAGCATGAGCAATTTAAAATATAGACGAAGGTTGCTATTTATATTTTGAGTCTTGGCAATACCAGAGCTGCCAGATAGATGCAAACTGTAACTTCCATGGGAATTTTTGACATTTTTTAGCATAAACATACATAGAACGTTTTCACGTACTAGCACTATTTGTTGAAAAAGTCATCTCGGTCAAAAAATGAAATTAACCCGTGAACATTTTCGTACGATGATTTTTTTTCGATTTTCGACGTGGATTATCGAGACAAGAGTGTCTCAATCAACTTGTTTCGACTTTTGGTGATGAAGGACCATCAAAAACCACTGTAAATCGCTGGTGCCCAGATTTCAGTCTCGAAAACCGTTCGACGAGGTACTTGCACAGCTTTAACACCTCAGGACAAGCGAAAAAATTTTGGAATTGCCCCAAATGCAGCGCATTCCGCCTCAAAATTATACCATTTAACAGGAGTGAATGCAAGTAAATCAGCCGTTCGTCGTGCAAACCTGCAGTTCGCCCTCAACAACGCCTTCAATTTTCCCCTGGCATCAGATGTGCAAAGTCACTTATGACCGGCGAAAAGTAATTTTTTTGGACGAGAAAAATGTTTAAAAAATGTCTGAGCAATCGTCACACCAGAGAGGGAGTGTTATATGGATGGTTTGGGCCTTGTCGTATAAAGTACCCGAATGACGGGGAATCATTACAAAAATCTTCTGCAACAAGTTTTCCATAAGACTAAAGACATTTTGTAACCTATAGAGTGGAGTTATCAACATGATGACGCGCCTATACATACGTCGCGTGTAGTGAAAACACGGTTTTCTGTCCAAAATATTGAAGTCTTATACTGGACGACCAACTCACCCGACCTTCACATTATTGAAAATGTTTGGGTCAATGAGGGAGGACAGCAGGACGAATTGAAAGATGTGATTATTGAACGAATATAAACTGTATGAGCCGAAATTTCTCTTGACTACCTTATATCCCAATACGAGTCATTAATACATAGAATATTCGAAGTTATTCTGAATCACGACAAAAGTACACACTATTAAATTAATATTCAGATAAAATAATGACAATAAAATCAATTCTACTTTAATAATTGTTCGGTTCAAGATCAACAATAGGGTCGATGTCACTAAGCGAGGTGAACTTTGTCGAAGATAATGTAAGGCGGTCAACCCACATTCCCATGTACAAGAGCCGCGCTACTAACCATTGCACGACCGATGGCCAAAATTGCAGTAGATAACAACTGATTGCAAACAAGTGTAACAAATTGTACACAAGTTAATTTCCCGTCATAAGTATTAACTCACAGAGCAATACTAAAGAGCATCCATTACTCTCTTCAATGCCTCTTCATGACGACGAGGTAGTAGGCCATTTCATGGAGTTCGAGTTGCTTTGGTAATTTACTCTTTGGTTGGCCTAATACGGACAGAAATAAAAGGGAATGTGTATTTTCGTTCGATGCAATCATAATTTAGCTGTCATTAGTATCAATCAAACACTTTTAAACTTAGTTTGCTGCATGGTCAGTAATCTGTATGTCTTCTTTGGTGTCTCATTCTACGTGATATCGCTAGTGGCTTTTCGATCAGCTGTGCCATAGAAACCCCCCGATTAACTTGTATATTTTAAAGAACCCTACAAACTCCGTAGATTCGTGACCTGTGCCAAACCAGGGTGTTTCAGCTGTGCGATCCATAGAGTAATACTTAAGAGCCTCTATTACTCTCTTCGCTGCCTCTTCATGATGACGAGATAGTAGGCAATTTCATCGAGTTCGACTTGCTGCTGTATTTTACTAATTTTACACTGTGGTTGGACATAAAACGGACAGAAATCAAAGGGAATGCGTATTTTCGTTCAATGCAAACAACATGAAACATAATTTAGCTGTCATTAGTATCAATAAACACTATTTAAACTTAGTTCCTGTCTTGTTTGGTCTCTCATTATACATCATTTCCCTAGTACTTTTTCGATCAGCTGTGCCATAGAAACCCCCTGGCTGATCGACTACTAGGGAATTAATGTAGAATGAGAGACCAAAGAAAAAATACAGATTATAAAGCATGCAGCAAACTAAATTTAAAAGTGTTTGATTGATACTAATGGCTGCTAAATTATGTTTTATGTTGTTTTCATCGAACGAAAATACTCATTCCCTTTTATTTCTGTCCGTATTATGACAACCAAAGAGTGAATTACAAACGCAACTCGAACTCGATGAAATGGCCTACTACCTCGTCGTCATTAAGAGAACATGAAGAGAGGCAAAGAAGCTTTTTTCTATTGCTCTGTGACCGAACTCAAAGCAGCTCAGTAGGGTGTAGTGGAAATTAACTTTATGGAGTGGCTGGGATGGGTATCAGAAAATACGTATTGAAAACAGTACCGTACGCAGGATTTTCTTGCGGGGGGTCCCAACTTGATATTATTTGATACTAGTGTATTAAGCTAAAAACAAATGTTTTTTTCTCAATATTTGGCTCAAACGATATGTCATGACGAGCATAAGCAGAAAAATATATTATCAAGATTTCGGTAGAATATTTTTTTCACGGCAGTATTTTGAAATTTCAATCCTTTGAAATTGTTCTTCTTAATTTTATAGTTAAATTTTCATTTTACCTAATTTTGTATTTTACATGAAAAATACTATCAAATAAAGGGTGATGTTTTAAGGTCGATAGAAATTAAAATATTAAAAAATAACGCACAAAGTTTAATTTAAAAAAAATTATTTTAACATTTAAAAATTACTTGGGCATATGACCAGCGATGACGTTCATGACGAAGCGTATTGTGGACGTCCGATGTTGGGTCAGGTTTTCGTGCATTGCTGGCCGTATGTTAGGAATAACGTGAACAATTGTAGCCTCCAAGGAGTCAAATGTTGTTGGTTTATCAGCATAAACCAGTGACTTCACGTGAACCCACAGGAAATAATCGAGATGAATTAAATCGCACGACTTTGGAGGCCAATATACGGGTGTAGGCCAAAATCTTTTGGGCAACATTTTCCAAGTGGTGAACGGACTGAGCCCCAATTCCTGCGAACTACGACTAATCAATAAATGTGGAAATAACAACCCCCGTATATATTTTGTCTGGTGGAATGACATAATAATAAATACACTGAGATAGTTTTTGGCAAAAATTTTCGTAGACAAGGCCGGAGAGAAAGGTTTACCCTAATTCGGGTACGAGGAATCGAATTGCATCATTAGTTTTCTGAGTTACAATTACGGTTTCATACAACTTTTTTGTCTCTTTTTTTAACTAATAGAGTAGATTATTCAGATTTTTCAACAGTGACTCAATTTTGACTGCCACTAACTTATATTTGGTTGGTTGTACCGACAAACTTTCTTCAACAAAGTTGTTCCAAACGTTTTGGGTTTCAACGTTTGGGAACAAAGCTTACCTCTAAACCAGATTTTGGGGCTCTTTGATTCAGAACATCGGCGGCAGAGTATTTTGCCGAATTTATGTGCGTTTTCCGTTCACAAATTGACAGTAATCAGATTCTTTCACCAAATAAGAGGAAACCTTTCACTACACAACTACATTTATTTACTCATCTTCATTTACAATTATCAAATTCCACTTAATTTTCAATTTCACTTAATTTTACTTTTCTACACTGCCTTTTTTTTGGATAAATGCACTTTGGTTAACTGGGTTTTGGATAAAAGAAAAACATAAAAAACAATTTGTTTGCATGGACCTTATCGACCGATAGGCTCGAATATTCAATATACAAAGCATCAACAAAAGCAAACTAATCAAACAAACAATTTAAAATTAATATATGTAAAAGCAAAATTCAATGGTTAAAAAAGTACTTTCAACGAACAAAAAAGTACACTTACTGTTGAAAATTGTACGTCTGGCAAGACTACAAATATTTTGTATGAAACTGTAATTATTACTAAAAAAAATCGAATGATGCAGTTCGATTCCTCGTACTCGTAAATTAGTGTAAAACCGTCCCCTCCCGTCCTGTCTCTTTTTTTCACTCACACAGTGTTATAATTTACGAGGGCGGTCCCACAACTAGTCGACCTAACGAAGAAGACACAAAAACTTTGGGAAAATTTTCTTTATTTTTCTACATTATCTCCTTTTAGCTCGGTACACTTTTTCCAACGACATTCAACAGCTTCGATATCCTGTCTACAGTAAGAACTGTCAAACTCAATAAAATAGCCATCAACCTATTGTTGGCAAATCTTTTGGAAGTAGAAATTAATCCCAACGGCGAATAAGGTGCGTGATGAAGCAATTCGAACTTTAATTCATTAATTTGTGAATTTGTGTGTGAACTGGAGGACTGTCTTGATTAAACAACACTTTCGTTTTTGCCAAATGCTGCCCTTTTTTCCACAATTTCATCACTTAAACGCTGCAATAAATTTGCATAATGTTCGCCGTTGATGGTTTTTCCTTTCTGCAGATAATCAATAAACATTATACCATGCGCATCCCAAAAAAGCAGACACCATGACCTTGCTTGTAGAGGGAATCGTCTTTGCTTGCAGAGGGAACCGTCTTCGACCCGATTCTCGTATTCCAGTCCACTACTTTGACTTTTCCTTTGTCTCCGGTGTAAAGTTGAGGACACATGTCTCATCCATGGTTATAAAACGACGCAAAAATTCGGCTTTATTGAGGAGAAACATCGCTAAACACTCTAGTGTTGTTTTTGCTCTATTGAAAGCAAGCGCGTCATCCATATTTCGCATCTTCAAATCTTCGGTCAATATACGAGTATACAAAAAAACGTTTATTGTTCGGTTGCCACAACAATACTTTAATTGATTTGTATTAATTTATTAACCGCAGCCGTTCATGTAGTTCTCCCAAATAAACCCATAGATCGCAAATGTGTTTCATGTTGTTCCAAACGAGTTCTCGTTTGCATCAAACGCGTACAAAATTACATTTGCCGCAAGTTTAAAAACCGTTTGCGATAACTGAAATGAGCCATTTTTCTTATGAGAGCACAGATTACGAAGAACGTAAATTTCTCTCATTCTGACGACTGGATACATAGTCTCTTATCCACTCGCATACACATTAAAGTGATCACACACTCTAATGCCTCTAACTGAGGCGTTGTAGTTTGCTGCGATTTTAGTTGTTATTTGAATGAAAAGCAAGACAGACGTATACAGAGAAAAAATAGACAAAAATTCCTACTTTTATTAAATCAAACTTAATGGGTAAAACCAAAATCATAACAGTTGGAAATTTAAACAAAAAGATTTTCTGGAAGCCATAAATAAAAGTTTTAATTACAACTCGGTTGCTGTAACCGAAATAACAGTTTGTTTCTCGCAAACGTTTTTTCAGCTTTAATTTTTCATGACTCGTTTACTGCAAACGTTTTTAAGTTCTCGCAAACTTTGTTTTAGTTAGGATGAACTACAACTCGGTTGCTGTAACCGAGGGAACAGTTGGCGGAACCGTTTTTCGTTTCTCGACAAAGGGTTTTTCAGCTTATGTTTCTCAAAACTCGCTTGCTGCAAACAGTTTTCGGTTCTCCCAAACGAAATTTCATGTATGGTTTAACAGAAGTTCGTTTCTCCCAACTACAGTCCCCTCCCGAACTTCAGTTATCTGAGATTTCGTTTGGGAGAAACGAGTTTTTTCTTTGCGTGTAGCACTTTTTGAAATCCTTATCATTTCAGCTAGTTCACCCACCTTCAGTCGGCGATCATCCAATACCATTTTGTGGATTTTCTTAGCCGTGTTTGGCGTGGACACTTCAGTTGGTCGACCACTACGGTCTTCGTCTTGGTAACTCGCACGGCCTAGTTTAAGCTCTACCACCCAATATTTTACACTTGTAAGCGAATGAGCAAACTCCCCCAGAGTAGAATCTAGCTCGGTTTTAATATTGGTTGAATTTTTTCCATGTTTAGAAAAACACTGAGATCGTTTCCTTTTTATGGCTCAAACAAAATTACCTGCTGGGTAATTTAAACATATGATTTACAAGGTTGCTCTTTTTTAACAAAATATTTTTTATTTAAACTACTGGCACCCTCTATTCGTCAGGTCGGCTAGTTTTGGCACCGCCCTCGTACATCATTAGACAGTATTACTTAATTTTGAAGGAGAATCTGCAGGAGTTTGGATTGCAAATGCATATCCAATGCTCCGACTAATATAGTAAAGGTGCTCGATGAAGAAAACGGCCCAGAAACATATTTCAGGAACCATGCATATTAGACCGACTAATATTGTATGGTGGGGGAAAAAAGTCTTTTCTGTCCACCCCTCAAAATGTACCTTGGTTTGTGTTCTGATAATTTCCAAAAGCTAGACCGATTTTAAAAATGGAATTTTTTTTTAGTTTAGAAATTTTTTTTTTTGAAATTTGTACTTTAGCTAAAGTCAATGTATACAATATTAGTATCATATGAAGGGGTTTTATGGTGCGCCCCACGGTATTAAAATCATGTCGTGACACATCCTTTTTTCAGGGACATTCTGCAAAAAAAAAAGCGTTTTTAAACATTCAATATTTGGTCTAGAGCACCTCGGAAAGTGCATTAACAATTAAAAAAATGATATCTATACATCAACGATCTCCTTGTCCAAAGAAAAGATTTGATACCCATTCTGCCCAGTTTAGAACGTAATGTTACCACCGTATTGAATTGTTGGTAAAACGCTAACTAATGTAAATTTCAAAAAAAAATCTGAAACACGTATTTACTTCAATTGGCTAAAGATTAAAATATGCCAATCTGACATTTAAATCAGAAAACTCTCCGCATCAAAATTTGAAAAATTAAATTTTTTCCCAGAATATTCCTGAAAACAGGATGTGCCAGGACATGTTTTAATATATTTAATATACCGTTCGACGCGTTTTAAGAGACATTTCATTTGATACTAATATTGTATACATTGTCCTTATTTCAACTACAAAATTCTTTGAAAAACTACAAAAAATACCGTTTTTAAAAATAATCCAGCTCACGGGATCTTAATGGTAGACACGAAATATTTTGGGAATCATCATAAAACGATCCAAGGTACATTTTGAGAGGTGGACAAAATCAACTTTGTTTGTGAGTCGGTCTCATGATTATGGATGCACTCATTGCTTTCATGAATTCAAGATGTGTGTATTTTTTGTTCCTCTATTGTCTGTCAACTGTTCAACAAAATGTTCAACAAACAAAACCACACTTGGCTTGCAAAAATATACATATATTATAATCTATTAATCATTGTGTCTCAAACATGTAATATTGAATAGCAAACACAATGTTCTTGGACACAAGTATAATATATTTGCGGCAAGCTGCAAACACGTTATATTTGCATCCAAACAACAAAATCAGACAGATTTTTCAGCGTCTGGATTGGGTTTCATGTAAATATTTACAATAATTTCATCAATAATTTCTATGGTATAATCACACAGTATACAAATGTGATGTTATTCTAATCACCTTGGGTATATTGAGATATACAGAATGGATATAACCTACAATTTAAATATATAAACAGAAATGTATTTATAATATGAGTAAATTATCCATTAAATTCTAAACAGTTATAGCAAAATCGTTAGAGATTTTATCTTATTAAATGCCGTATAAAAAATTCAAATCAAGAGCTTAATTATAGGCCTTGGCCAATTTTAAATCTACATACTAATAACTCACTTAATTTGAAGACAAATTTAAACAAAATACTAATGTCCCCTTTGTAAAGACTGTTAGACAAATATTATAAAGCAATTAGTGATCATTATTCCATTAGTAATCAAAGACCGAGTAGTTGTATAAAATAGTAAATCATCTCACGGTTCGATAGACATGACGGAGTGAGCTCCATCTCCAAGTCATGCACATTTAAATATACCGATTGTGCCTGGTATTATTTGTCAATATGAAGCAACTAAACAATCGGCTCTTAGGATTTATTTATTTATTTAAAAAAAAAAATGGTCTCCCATTACATCCCATGAAGCAATTGGGGAGAGCTTCTCATAATCAGTGACCTATGCGCTTTATAGTTTCATACTCACTGATTGGGACCTACAGTTTTACACCGGTTCCGAGCGGTATTTTTGAGAAGCTTTTTCATGGCTAAGTACTCGATAGTGTCGCCGTCACTAAGCGAGGTGACCGTCGTCAAAAGAAATTTTAAGGTGGTCGGAGCAGGAATCGAACCCAGGATCTCCTGTACAAGAGGCGCGCACACTAACCATTGCACCACCGACGGCCATTTATTTATTTACTCAGCAAAAAGAGCTGGAAAAATATAATTTTACATATCTTCAGTTACAAACTAAATACAAAACTAAAGTATAATAATTAAATTAAAAGAACAGGAACAGTGGTAAAACAGTAATCAGGAACAAAATTAAAAAACAAATAGTAATATATTTATGCAGGAGATAATAGATTGAACATGGACGATATTAACAGAATTATTATATAAGTACATAAAGAGTAATATGAAGGTACGAATGATATGAATGGAATAGGAATGATAAAACAGTAACAAATTAAGCTGCAACAGATGCAGCAGGAAAGAAAGAGTAGGAACTGGTGAAGTATGTGGAGCAGGAACAGATGAAGCAAAAACATATGACACAGGAACAGATGGAGCTGGAACAGTTGTAGCAGGATTGAGGAAGCAGGAACTGATGAGGCAGGAACAGATGAAGCAGGGACAGATGACACTGAAACAGATTAAGCAGGAACAGATGAAGAAGGACAGATGAATCAGGGACTGATGAAGCAGCAACAGATGAAGGTGGGATAGATAAAGTAAGAACAATGAAGCAGGAACTGATGATGCAGGAGAAACAGGAACAGGTAAAGCAAGAACAGATGACACAGGAACAGATAAAGCAGGGCATATGAAGCAGAAACTGATGATTTGGGTGGAGCAGGAACAGACGAAGCAAGAACAGATGATACAGGAACAGATAAAACAGGAACAGATGGAACAGGAACAGATGCAGCAGGACAGATGAGATAGAAACTGATGAAGCAGGAACAAATGAAGCGAGAGCAGATGATACAGCAACAGAATACGCAGGAACAGATGAATAAGCACAGAAGAAGCAGGAAATGATGAAACGGGTTCACAGATAATGCAAGAACAGTGTCACAGGAACAGATGAAGCAGGAACTGATACAGCAGGATGAGAATGAAGCAGCAACAGATGCAGTAGGATATGTGAAGGAGATACTGATGATTTGATGGAGCAAGAACAGATGAAGCGCAAACAGACGACTCCGAAACAGATTAAGCAGGAACAGATGAATAAGGACAGATGAAGCAGGATAAACAGATACATCAGGATGAGAATGAACCAGGAAATTTAGTTCGGAACCAAAATTCATTCACATGATTTCTCGAATGAAATCTTAAATCTTAAATCTGGCAATTCTAAGCATTAACAGTCATTAAAAAAAATAATCGTTCGTTGAATTGCTTCAATCGAATCCGATAGAGAGAATAGGTGGTGGAACTCATTAAAAGTATTGCAAAGAGTAAAAACTGGATTAAAGGATTCGTAGTTATGTTTGAACGCGGGTAGAAAAATGGAACATTAAAGTTCAGTGAAGAGACCAAAAATGCTGAATTACTTTCTCCATTGATTAGTTTAACCATAAAACATACAAACAACATTGCCCTACGACGCTCTAAAGTAGGTAAATCAATGAGTTGTAATCTATGAATATAGGGAGGTAGGTTCGAAGATGAACTTCAACCAAGATTGCGTAAAGCAAAAACTGCTTTTGAACAGATTCGATTCTATCAATATGGCACCTATAATGTGGAACAGTTGTAGCAGGATTGAGGAAGCAGGAACTGATGAGGCAGGAACAGATGAAGCAGGGACAGATGACACTGAAACAGATTAAGCAGGAACAGATGAAGAAGGACAGATGAATCAGGGACTGATGAAGCAGCAACAGATGAAGGTGGGATAGATAAAGTAAGAACAATGAAGCAGGAACTGATGATGCAGGAGAAACAGGAACAGGTAAAGCAAGAACAGATGACACAGGAACAGATAAAGCAGGGCATATGAAGCAGAAACTGATGATTTGGGTGGAGCAGGAACAGACGAAGCAAGAACAGATGATACAGGAACAGATAAAACAGGAACAGATGGAGCAGGAACAGATGCAGCAGGACAGATGAGATAGAAACTGATGAAGCAGGAACAAATGAAGCGAGAGCAGATGATACAGCAACAGAATACGCAGGAACAGATGAATAAGCACAGAAGAAGCAGGAAATGATGAAACGGGTTCACAGATAATGCAAGAACAGTGTCACAGGAACAGATGAAGCAGGAACTGATACAGCAGGATGAGAATGAAGCAGCAACAGATGCAGTAGGATATGTGAAGGAGATACTGATGATTTGATGGAGCAAGAACAGATGAAGCGCAAACAGACGACTCCGAAACAGATTAAGCAGGAACAGATGAATAAGGACAGATGAAGCAGGATAAACAGATACATCAGGATGAGAATGAACCAGGAAATTTAGTTCGGAACCAAAATTCATTCACATGATTTCTCGAATGAAATCTTAAATCTTAAATCTGGAAATTCTAAGCATTAACAGTCATTAAAAAAAATAATCGTTCGTTGAATTGCTTCAATCGAATCCGATAGAGAGAATAGGTGGTGGAACTCATTAAAAGTATTGCAAAGAGTAAAAACTGGATTAAAGGATTCGTAGTTATGTTTGAACGCGGGTAGAAAAATGGAACATTAAAGTTCAGTGAAGAGACCAAAAATGCTGAATTACTTTCTCCATTGATTAGTTTAACCATAAAACATACAAACAACATTGCCCTACGACGCTCTAAAGTAGGTAAATCAATGAGTTGTAATCTATGAATATAGGGAGGTAGGTTCGAAGATGAACTTCAACCAAGATTGCGTAAAGCAAAAACTGCTTTTGAACACATTCGATTCTATCAATATGGCACCTATAATGTGGAACAGTTGTAGCAGGATTGAGGAAGCAGGAACTGATGAGGCAGGAACAGATGAAGCAGGGACAGATGACACTGAAACAGATTAAGCAGGAACAGATGAAGAAGGACAGATGAATCAGGGACTGATGAAGCAGCAACAGATGAAGGTGGGATAGATAAAGTAAGAACAATGAAGCAGGAACTGATGATGCAGGAGAAACAGGAACAGGTAAAGCAAGAACAGATGACACAGGAACAGATAAAGCAGGGCATATGAAGCAGAAACTGATGATTTGGGTGGAGCAGGAACAGACGAAGCAAGAACAGATGATACAGGAACAGATAAAACAGGAACAGATGGAGCAGGAACAGATGCAGCAGGACAGATGAGATAGAAACTGATGAAGCAGGAACAAATGAAGCGAGAGCAGATGATACAGCAACAGAATACGCAGGAACAGATGAATAAGCACAGAAGAAGCAGGAAATGATGAAACGGGTTCACAGATAATGCAAGAACAGTGTCACAGGAACAGATGAAGCAGGAACTGATACAGCAGGATGAGAATGAAGCAGCAACAGATGCAGTAGGATATGTGAAGGAGATACTGATGATTTGATGGAGCAAGAACAGATGAAGCGCAAACAGACGACTCCGAAACAGATTAAGCAGGAACAGATTAATAAGGACAGATGAAGCAGGATAAACAGATACATCAGGATGAGAATGAACCAGGAAATTTAGTTCGGAACCAAAATTCATTCACATGATTTCTCGAATGAAATCTTAAATCTTAAATCTGGCAATTCTAAGCATTAACAGTCATTAAAAAAAATAATCGTTCATTGAATTGCTTCAATCGAATCCGATAGAGAGAATAGGTGGTGGAACTCATTAAAAGTATTGCAAAGAGTAAAAACTGGATTAAAGGATTCGTAGTTATGTTTGAACGCGGGTAGAAAAATGGAACATTAAAGTTCAGTGAAGAGACCAAAAATGCTGAATTACTTTCTCCATTGATTAGTTTAACCATAAAACATACAAACAACATTGCCCTACGACGCTCTAAAGTAGGTAAATCAATGAGTTGTAATCTATGAATATAGGGAGGTAGGTTCGAAGATGAACTTCAACCAAGATTGCGTAAAGCAAAAACTGCTTTTGAACACATTCGATTCTATCAATATGGCACCTATAATGTGGAACAGTTGTAGCAGGATTGAGGAAGCAGGAACTGATGAGGCAGGAACAGATGAAGCAGGGACAGATGACACTGAAACAGATTAAGCAGGAACAGATGAAGAAGGACAGATGAATCAGGGACTGATGAAGCAGCAACAGATGAAGGTGGGATAGATAAAGTAAGAACAATGAAGCAGGAACTGATGATGCAGGAGAAACAGGAACAGGTAAAGCAAGAACAGATGACACAGGAACAGATAAAGCAGGGCATATGAAGCAGAAACTGATGATTTGGGTGGAGCAGGAACAGACGAAGCAAGAACAGATGATACAGGAACAGATAAAACAGGAACAGATGGAGCAGGAACAGATGCAGCAGGACAGATGAGATAGAAACTGATGAAGCAGGAACAAATGAAGCGAGAGCAGATGATACAGCAACAGAATACGCAGGAACAGATGAATAAGCACAGAAGAAGCAGGAAATGATGAAACGGGTTCACAGATAATGCAAGAACAGTGTCACAGGAACAGATGAAGCAGGAACTGATACAGCAGGATGAGAATGAAGCAGCAACAGATGCAGTAGGATATGTGAAGGAGATACTGATGATTTGATGGAGCAAGAACAGATGAAGCGCAAACAGACGACTCCGAAACAGATTAAGCAGGAACAGATGAATAAGGACAGATGAAGCAGGATAAACATATACATCAGGATGAGAATGAACCAGGAAATTTAGTTCGGAACCAAAATTCATTCACATGATTTCTCGAATGAAATCTTAAATCTTAAATCTGGCAATTCTAAGCATTAACAGTCATTAAAAAAAATAATCGTTCGTTGAATTGCTTCAATCGAATCCGATAGAGAGAATAGGTGGTGGAACTCATTAAAAGTATTGCAAAGAGTAAAAACTGGATTAAAGGATTCGTAGTTATGTTTGAACGCGGGTAGAAAAATGGAACATTAAAGTTCAGTGAAGAGACCAAAAATGCTGAATTACTTTCTCCATTGATTAGTTTAACCATAAAACATACAAACAACATTGCCCTACGACGCTCTAAAGTAGGTAAATCAATGAGTTGTAATCTATGAATATAGGGAGGTAGGTTCGAAGATGAACTTCAACCAAGATTGCGTAAAGCAAAAACTGCTTTTGAACAGATTCGATTCTATCAATATGGCACCTATAATGTGGAAGTCAAACTATTGAATAGAATCGGCCTTACAAGTCGCTTTGACAAACAAGGACCATCAAATTCCCTAGACCAACATTTTATAAATCCTAACAAAGAAGAAGGTTACTATCAAGAGTCACACCTAAGTCGCAAAACTGAGACACATTATCGCCAATCTTGTAAAAAGTTTCCCAACACATCCTTCTGTAAAACGACATTTTTTTACGTGGACGCACAGGATTCTTACTGCACATAACCGACCCAGTGTCTTCAAATTGTTTGACCAGTCTTCGAATGATTGACACATTAGGGACACTTTATTGACTGAAAATTCTTCGAAGTTTGCGACCGGTCTCAGCATAACTTTCCAAATTTCTGTAATAAGTTTTCACAATTATAACGCGTTGTTGGTTTTGACTCATCCTTGTCTTTTATTCAGCATATAGATTATTTTATCCCTAAAGCACATAAGTGAAACTGTTTTTTGTTTATTTTGTTTTTATATCAACCCAACACTCAGGTGATGCCCCCTATAAATGCAGTGCATTGTGTTGGCGAAGGAAAATTGAGATAGTGAAGGGTGGAAAGAGGGAGTAGTGTCTGTTGGCATTTGCCTTGAATCTTTGTATGTCACAATTGGTGGAAAAAGTTTATTCCGCCTACTGACTGTACGGCTCTATCTATATCTTTATAGTGTGTAGAGCGGTCAACCGGCCACTCGATAAAAATGGATGAGAGTTCCTGGTAAGCCGCGTACTTCGGCTAAATATCCTCATATTTGGCATAAGTTTACGGCTGTCCGAGGAACACATACCGTGGATGTATCGATAGAACAGCGAGACGCAACCCACATTTCGACGATGCTCACGGGAGGCAATAGAGTTGGATACTCTACTGTGCCCTATCAACGCCGTCGCTCTGGACACGGTCGAGAAGCTCCAAAGATGTCCTAGGAGCACCTGTCCATATATGGGAGTTATATTTCATCTTTGGCATGATAAAGGTGGTGTAGATATTGAGAAGATCAGATAGAGTGAAGTATTTCTTGCACCGCTTTAAAAAGCCCAGACACTTGAATGCATCTTTCGACAATTCAAAAACATGTTTTGCCCAATGAACATCACATTGTATTTTAATGCCCAGAACATCAAGAGCGTCTGATTCATCAATATCCATACCGTTCATGGGCAATGACGACACACCTGTGTCAGCAATCCGCGTATACGACAACAAACAACACTGAGTCTTACCCGCATTAAAATCTAATCTATTCATTCGACCCCATTCAACAATGGACACCATATCCCGGCCGAGTGTTTCATTCATCGTCCGGCGTTTGACTGCAATCTCTTGAAGTCTTGGCCTACGGTCGAATCAATAAGAATGACAGAGATTACTGTCATCCGCAAAAGAGTACATTGGATTTACAGTCTGTCCCAGGAGATCATCAATGCAAATATGAAAATGAGAAGGAGAAAGAACAGAGCCCTGTGGTACACCGGCAGTCAATTTATGCTCGTTGGATGAAACCCCATCTACAGCAACTCGTATAGTGCGATCTATGAGAAAGCTCGATATAAATCGAGTGAAGTTATCACCGACACCAAAAGCAGGGAGCTTTGACAAGAGTACATCGTGGCATAGTCTGTCAAAGGCCTTGAAAATATCAAGAGCCACTACCTTACCTCTACCATTTGGAAGATCATAATCAGCCAACTGAGTCTTCTTTGACTAATTTTACTGATTATTTTGCTGCTTAATCAGTTCCGCAAGTGAAAAAGGAGTCGAATATGAGTCATGTTAATGCTTTTTAAGTATTTTATTGAACATACAGTAACAAAATATACAACAATCAGAAAAAAATCATTCCGGTGTTTCAAATATGCCTGGTTTGAGCCTGGTTTTTTAATGACATTTCGCACTTCAGGCTGATTATAGCGGTTATAGCGGGACAACTTGCATTGTTATTGAAGCAAGGGTCCAATAGTTGAAAACCAAAAAGAGATTGAATAGTTGTGCACCTGAAAATACAATAACAATAAATACAGCAGTCAGAAATACCGGAGACGCCCGATTTGTGGTTATTATTATAATTTGGTTATTATTATAACTTGAATCGTGTAGTGAAGTGCTGCTGCAGTTAATAAAACTAATAATAGTATTTAAAAATAAATAATTAATAATAAAAGAATAATGTCTGAAAAACAATAGAAAAAATTGGCTAAAAAAGAAGCTGAAAAGCTAATATCCCACACAAAAAAACCAATAATTTCTGAGTAATACAAAAACGACTAAGAAATGACTCGAAAAAGATTCGGAAATTATTATAAAAACGACTAACAAACGACCCAAATAATAATCGAGTATGAGTACAAAGACGACTAACAAATGACCCAAAAACGACTCATAAATGATTGCATGATGACTCGAAAGCAACTCGAAATTGACCAGAATAGCGACCCATAAAAGAATCTTCAAAAAGAGCCGGTGGGTGGGGTACCATTTTCTCCCGACAAAACAGTCATTTATGATCAGAAAATCAGCGCATTTGTGCTCGTTTTTATCGCGCAGGGGAGTCATAAAAGTCTCATATATGATCAAAAGTTTCACAAAATGATAATTGGGTATTGATTAGAATTCATAATTATCATACATCAGTAATATTTGTCGATGTTGTTGACAAATTAAAAATAGATTTTACTAAACACAAGTTATTAATGTCCGTTTCGGACAAAATATCAGCAGAAACGTTTCCGTCTCGAATTCGTAACAGATTCATATGGCACATTAGGTTGTTACATATCTATATATATATTACGCTAAGGTATTTATAGTGTAATTATTGTAACCGCTTCTCCTCCTAAACTAAAGGTCGCACAGTCAAGTGCGATACACCGTTGGAAAGGTAGTGGTCTGAAGGGGTGCACTAAGCATTAAAATTTAGCAAAAGTTAATTCCAACAGTGATTTAAACCGGATTTAATTAATCCTTAATCCCTCCATCTACCGGCGGTAGTGGCATCATTTGAACTGGTGAATTTACATTGGTGGTGAAATTTTATTTAATTTGCTTGCTTTTTTAAATACATCTTTTAATTAAGTCTCTTATTTGGCAGGACGAAGTCTGCCGGGTTTGCTAGTTAGGAAATATTCCGATTGTGGTAGTTTATAGTTCGTTTGCTTGTTGTGGTTGCAAAACAAAACAAAATTGTATACGACGCTGTGCCGATTTCTACGTAATAAGGCGGTGACGCGTTACAGGTCAACACACAGGGAAGAGATTTGTTGTCACACCTATAATTACAGCCAACTAAAATTTGACGGTTACTTGGACTATCACATTATTCAGTTGTGATTAAAAAGTAATTATGTTCTTTATCACCAAATGTTGTGCATACAATTGATTTGTAATTCAGTTTTGGTTGCAAGAACTGAAATATTTGGTTGAAGCCACAGCAACAAGAAATAAATGTGATCTGTCAATCAAGTTTTAGTTCTAGCAATCAAATTATCCTCTAGTGGTGATCTATTTGTTGGATCAACGAAAAATGTAAGAACTAATTCGGTTGTACCAACTAATATAAGTATACTCGTATTGATTGGTATGCTCAACTAATTACTTGAAGTTAATGGCTATCGCAACCATTTGGTGATGCTTTAACCCATTATGAATTTTGTAGAAAAAAAAAATAAACCAAAATAATTTTTTATTAAAATTGTGTATTTTATATTGAAATATAAACAAAATTATTCTTATTTCGTATTTCGTGCGCATTTTTGATCAAAAATATGAAAAAATTTCTATATCTCGAAAATGGAGCGCCCAATCGAAAAAATAACAAATTTTTACGGGTTTCTAAGGGTGTCTCACAAAGTGTTCCGATTCGCATGAAATAATTGTTTAATATGTCGAACCTGGATTTTCTTCTTTTGGTTTCTATCAGCCGTTGACCCATATGTTGGGCTCATTCGCCGTTTAAAGTGGAGTTCAGATTATCAGACGGATTTAACGATCTGTCGAATCTGAAGAAAAATTGTCAAAGTGAACACGTGTCTTCAAATCAGTTTGAAAACCAAACGATTTATTTGAGGTTATCGATAAAACAGAGCGAGAGATATAATGGGGGGAGAGAATAAGCGAAGAGAAAAGCGGAAAACTATAAATTAAATAGCATTTTTGGAATTTAATGTGAAATGAAAAAAATACAAATCTTCAGTGTAATTTAATTTAATCAAATGAAATATTAATAAATAAAAAACATAAATGCTTGGTAAAATAAAGAAAAATAGGATGTGTGTGTGCTTCCTATAAATCAGTTTGTGTAATTACATACATAATTACGAATGTATGTATATTAGGGTGGGTAAAAAAAAATTGCTGCTGTCACCACCTCAAAATTAAGTTCAGAGTGTTTAATGACTATTTGCAAAATATTGCGATTCTGGGTTCAGCAAATTGTGAGCTATTTTGCTTTAAAAACACCTCTAATTATCAGGTTTTTTGGATGTAACTTTTAAGATGTTGCAGATATTTGCAAAATTTATTATGGGTACGTAGACCTTTAGGAGTTCTTGCATTGCACATATTGTTTTTATTTGTATTTTTGCAGTTGATTGAGTTGTAGAAGTTTATATGCCGTTTTTTAGTGGATTTTCGTGGAGTCCTAAGAAAAACTCAAAATAACTCCGTCAGTTTTACTCGTTTATTAACAGTGAAGATGTCATTGAGAAGTTTATAAACTCAGCTTCGTAGCTCGGTATGATTCTTTGGAACATAACGTTAAATTATACAGCCTAGTTTTATTTTTGTCGATAGTATTTCAAAATTTTTTTAAAACATTTAATGCATTCAGATTCAATATTAAACTGTTTTATAGACCTGAAAGCTTTAAAGTTGTTTTACAAAAATGCAAATATTACGACCATTTCTTTTCGGATATACATAATATATATATATCATTTCAAAGGTATTAAATAGCGCTTTTTACTGCGTGTCAAAATTTGCAACATTTTTTGCGATCAATGTAGTTTTAAATGATAACTTTCGAAACATTTTGAAATACCACCGACGAAAATAAAAATAAGCTGTATAATTTAACGTTATGTTCCAAAGAATCATACCGAGCTACGAAGCTGAGTTTATAACATTCCCAATGACATCTTCAGTGTTAATATACGAGTAAACATGACGGAGTTATTTTGATTTTTTCTTAGGTCTCTACACTCAATAAACTTCAAAAATAAAAATAAAAACAATATGTACCATGCAAGAACTCCTAAAGGTCTACGTATCCCTAATAAATTTTGCAAATATCTGCAACATCTTAAAAGTTACACCCAAAAACCTGATAATTAGAGGTGTTTTTAAAGCAAAATAGCTCACAATCTGCTGAACCCAGAATCTCAATATTTTGCAAATAATCATTAAACACTCTGAACTTCATTTTTAGGTGGTGAGCCAAAAGTGATTTTTTGCTTGTATGGGATTTTACCCACCCTAATGTATATGGATGAGTGTACGTGTGCATGACAAATGTTCTCAGCAGTGTCTCCTCTTCCCTTTCGCGTGATATGGGCAATCAAGTAATTGTTGCGAGACATTTGCAAGCGCAAACCGTTGATGTTAACATTGTGGTGTGTTGCTTCAAATGAAGTCTGTCAGATAAATGTTTCTGTTTGCACCAGCGATGCCAACCCGAGGGATAAATCCCATTTTTTGGGATTTTCAAACATAAAAGGGATAAAGGGAGGGATACAAAAATTTGCGGGATATTTGGCGAAAAATTAGAGTTACGAACTTTTTGATGTTTTCCCAAAATATTTTAATTGTTTTAACGTTATGTACATATGTGTATGAAATAGTTTGTAATGCAATTATTCTATAAGTTGCACAGAAAATCCCGTTGAAATAGCATTTTGGTAAAAATGCTCTTCGGTAACCCTTTCGACGTACGGTGCTATGTCTTTGCATACGCATGCGCTCTAATTTGGTAAGGTCAAAGAAAGATTATTAGTGGTGATTCATGAAACTCGAAAGAACCTCGTAAAATTGCACAGCAAACGTCAAAACAAACAAATTTCCCATACAAAGCGAGTTGCTCAAAAGTGGAAAGTTTTCGAGGCAAATTTGCTGCGCAAACGTGGGATGGAGAAACGTGTAAAGTTTTGACATTTCGTTGTCATCTGACTAGGATGGATAAATAAGGTGATAGCACTAGAACAGTAGAAAAGTACACATACATAATACATGCAATTGCTACTGCTGCCACCTTATGTATCCATCTTGGTCAGCTGATATGGTTTTGAGCACAACTACGCTGAGCAACTTTACTTGGTGCCTCATGCAACGGTGCGAGGGAAACTTGCGCTGAGCAAAAGTTCTCGGCTTTCACGTTTGCATGAATGCCGCTATTGTATTTCTGAATTTGATACGCAAATATGCAACGATGTTCATTGCAAAATAGAAAAATTGTGAATGTAAACATCAGCGCACGCGTATGGAATTACACTCCAGATATCGAAAAAAATAATATTATTTAATATTAACGAGAGGAATGGGTAATTATTAATTATTACAAAAGTTAAAACTATTTCTTAAAAATATTTTTTTCGCTTTCCACAAGAATATCCACAAATTCAAGCAATGAAGCTTCATCTGGCATCTTCATGTTGTGAAAAATGGGAACAGTTTATGGATTGGCTGACTCAAATACCATAAACTATGTATTGAACTACACAATGTATAAACACAAATAAAACCTGTCTCAACTTTTTTTATTTTTATTTATTTTTAAATACTTTGTACCTTATGAAACTTTAATTTATTTTTTTTCCATATTGCCGTATGTATTACATGCAATATTAATATAAAATAGATACTAAAAAAATATGGGATTTTATTCCAATTAAAGGGATTTTTTGGTGTGTTTGTGGGATTTTACTTAAGGATAAAAGAATATGCCTGATAGTTTCAGATAGCTTCAGTGACATCAGTGACCTAGCAAATTCCATAACCAATATGCTGCTCATTTGTTTCGCTTTTTCACTCTAGCTAGCTAACGGAGGTTTCCGAAAGCTAACGGGGGTTGCCTTTGCCCAGGACATACTGCGTTGAAGTAGTGAGCTGCTTGGATTGCCCAATGAAGGAATCATTCCTGCCCACTCCCAAGTGAATCAGAAACTATCACCTCTACAGACAGTCCCCTGTCCATGATCGGACAAATCGCTTTGGTTTAAAAAAAAAACATGAAGTGTCAGGGGATACCCGGTTGGAACGAAGTTCCTTTCGCTGTATATTGTGTACTAGTTAGTTCCGTCTCGCCTGTGGCACCTGTTGAAAAATACTCTAATTTAAATGGATCTAAGAAAATATACTTTTTGTAAAATGATAAACTTTCTAAGCATATTTGTTTTATAGAAGGTATTTTTTTATATATTTTTAGGTCCTTTTGTAAGAACGTGTATTATATTTTCCCGTAAAGGTCCTTTCTATAATAAGTGGTACTTCTTCTATTAAAACCTAATGTTTTTTAAGAAAATTTACTATTTTTAAGAAGAAGTACTTTCTGTAAGAAAAAGCCTAAGAGTATGAACTTTTTTTACAAAGAAGTACTTCTTTTAAGAACAGGTACTTTTTAAAGAAGTGGGACTCTTTTTAGGAAAAGATATTTTTTTAAGAAAATTTACTTATTTTAAGAAAGGCTACTTATCTCAAGAAAAGAAAAGAATATGTATTATTTTATTTTTAAGACAAGGTATGTACTCTTAAGAAAAGGAATTTTTGTTTTTGTTTTTTTTTTAAGAAATTTGTGTTTTTTTAGAATTGGTAATTTTTTCAAGAACATGTACAAGTACAAGCACAATACTTATCTCCAGAAAAGTTAGATTGTTTTACATTAAAGGTACTCTGTAAAGAAAAGGTAGTTTTTTAAGAAAAGGCAATTTGTTGTAAGAAAATTTACTTTTTTAAGAAAAGGTACTTATTTAAAAAAATTATTTTTTTTATAAAATGGTATTTTTTGTAAGAAAATTAACTTTTTTAAGAAAAGGTACTCTGTTTAAGAATATAAATAGGTTTTTTTGAGTAAATTTACTTTTTTTAAGAGAACGCACTTATTTAAGAAAATGCTATTTTTTTAAAACTTCTTACACTTTGGTTTTTCTAAATTTACTTTTTATTCGGTTCAAAACTACAATATGTAATAAACAGGCTCCACCTAGAAAATTTCCTATTAAACAAGAAATATCCCCCTAATGTTAGTCTAGACACAAACCAAACCGAAAGTACGAGTATAAGAGTAACTGTGCTGCCAAATGTAATTCCATGCTCAGGTTTGTATTTTATGGATTTGCCAGTCTTGTACTTAGGTTTTTCTAAATTTACTTTTTATTCGGTTCAAAACTACAATATGTAATAAACAGGATGCACCTGGAAAACGTCCCATTAAACCAAACCAGAAGTACCCAGTATAGTTGATAATAATGGGTTGTAATAAAGTAGTTGAAAAAAAAGTGAGATAAGGAACTTCGTTCCATAAGTCAAACAAAAAATCCAGTCTTTAATTTAAATTTTTATTTATCTTGCTAACTTGCAACTGTAATGTAAACAAACCCTTTTCTATAACCTACACAATTAGGTGGAAGGTTATTGTAGGTAGAGCAGCGCATACAAGTATACATTTATGTTATACCTCTGTCAAATATTTATATTGGCAAAATAAATTTTTTTCCAGCCTTCTGAAAACTAACTGTAATTTAATGTCGACCATATACAATTTTTTCGATAATATCCCTCTCTCTTTATCATTTACTTTTTTCTCTTTGGACTTTATTTTTAGTCCCGTTATCTATGATTATCGCTGCAAGTTTGCAATTCAATAGAAAATAATTATATGTGCAGTCGCGTTCCTGTCACTTTAAAGTGAACAACTCTATTTTACTCGGGTGTTTAGTATAAATTATGTTGCTGTACGTGAGTAAAGTGATCGTCATGAATATATTCTAAGAAACGTTTTATTCACAGTTTTGTTTCTAGTTGAACAAGCCACGTGGAAGTGAACTTACGGATGAGGAGCGCGGAAAAGTTGTTGGACTGAGACTTGCAGGTAAAGGAATTGGCGAGACATCGCTATAAAGTTTCGAATTTCCTCATAGACCCCGAAAACTATGGCTGTATTAAGCGCAGTGGACGCATCCCAACCGTAGACCAGAGGACTAAGCGGCGCATTCGACATTTATCAGCTAATGAGAATATGAGTTGTTGGGTAATAAAGGTGGAATTGTGTCTAAATGTAACGAGAAAGCGTGTCCAGCAACTGCTAAAGGACGATATAGGTCTTCGGTAACAAAGCAAAATGGCCAAACCACGCTTAACCCAGCGCCATAAAAATGCGCGTATTGCTTTTGCAGAAAAGTACAAGCTTTGGGAGGACGAATTTGAAAACGTTATATTTAGTGATAAGAAAAAGTTTAATTTGGACGGATCTGATGGTCACCATAAATATTGGAGAGATGTACGACATCATCGGCAAACGTGCTACAAGCGAAACCACGGTGGTGGATCTCTTATGCTATGGGCTGCATTTGGAGCACGAGGGAAGCCAGAAATATGTTTTGTTTTAATTGAGTTTAATTGACTTTGCTGGCGAATTATATGGAGATAACTTGACTTTTTAACAAGACACCGCCCCGATCCACATTGCTCGGCTCACAAGGGATTTTCTTAAGTCCCGAAATATTCCATTACTATAAGTCCCGACCTCAACCCAATTGAAGACCTCTGGGGGATATTTTCCGCCAAAGTCGAAGCAGTATACGACGCTTAAAGAACTAAAACCAGCAATATTGGCGGAATAGGAGAAAATTAACATATCCACTTTAAGCAACTTATTACGCAAGTGCAACTCAATATCTTAGTAATTACATATTTTAATTGGATACGAATTAAATTTAAGTTTATTTTTTGCATATACAGGGTGATTCAGGAAGTTCCGGATAAATTTCTCCAGCGTATTCCTTGGCTCATTTCATGAAGAAAAGTCCACTAGGACCATTGCCGAAAATACAACGGTGCGAAATGGCAGCCGGTTCAAAATTTTCGGATTGAGGGTCGGAGGGTAGTAGGGTAAAGTTGCTAACTTCTAATAATAGAAAAAAGTAACATCGGCGAGAAACAGAGCTTTCGGAAAAAAAATTCACAGAATCTCAATTTGCTCAGCCAGATAGATGGCAGGTAACTTATGTTTTTTTTCTGTTGAAAGATATCCATCCCTCGTACCTTCACTACATGTATGGATTCTGCGATGGTAATGCAACAGCTGCCGCGCGTGAATATGCATTACGTTTTCCTAATCGACGACCACCAAACCGAACAACATTCAGTGAGACGCACCGCCGATTTCGTGAAGGTACGTTGTTTACACAAATGGAGCTTCCCGGAAATGAACAACACGACGTTGCAGTTGAAGAGTTAATTTTGGATGCGATAGACGAGAACCCAGCGACAAGCAAAAGACGAATCGCGGTCCAAGTTGTTGTGGCACAATCAAAAGTATGGCGCGTCCTTCACAAAGAAAAAAACATCCATTCCATTTCACACCAGTTCAAGAACTCTTGGCGGCCGATTTGCCACTATGCGTCAACTTTTGCCGTGAGATGTTGCAACGTGATGTACACGCATTTATGTTTTTACGTTCGATTGTGTGGACCGGCGAACCGTAATTCACGAGAGACGGCATAACTAATTTCCATAATTTGCACGAATGGGCCCATGACAATCCCCACAACAAGAAAGAAACAGCATTTCAACACCGATTTGCCGTCAACGTTTGGGCTGGCATCATCGACAACACCTTGATTGGGCCAAAAGTACTTCCGCCCAGGTTAAATTCGCAAAATTATTTGGCTTTTTTGCAAGAAGTCATGCCACAAATCCTAGAGGAAGTACCTCTTGCGGTACGAAATCATGTTTTCTACCAACAAGATGGTGCTCCAGCGCATTACGGGCTTTTTGTGCGGGATTGGCTTAACACCAATTTCCCTCGACGTTGGATTGGACGAGCTGGACCAATCGCCTGGCCGCCACGACCTCCAGATCTCACAACACTTGATTTATTTTTGTGGGGCTACATGAAAGATTGTGTGTATTCTGTGCAGATCCCCAATCGTGAGTAGTTACTTGCACGCATTGAGGAAGCTGCGGTGAAGTTCGTAAAAAGATGAGTGAACTAAACGTGGCGGATGTGGTCCGCAAACGGCTGCAACACCAAATGTTTTTTTACTTATGTGTTTGATTCTTCAGCCAAAAATTTCAGTAAAATAAAATCTTAAACGTGTTAATTTACAAAAACAAATAAATGTGTGCTGATATTTCGCTTCCAAAAACAAACATTTTTGCATTTCAGTAAAATGGTCATAACTTTCAAACGGTACCACCTCTGGGCTTCGTTTAGGTCATTTTGGAGGCCTAAGATGTATTGGCTATCTTTCAACAGAAAAAAAACATAAGTTACCTGCCATCTGGCTGAGCAAATTGAGGTTATGTTATTTTTTTTCCGAAAGCTCTGTATCTCGGTGATTTTACTTTTTTCTATTTTTTTCTGAAAGGCCTCTTAAAGATCTTTCCAACAAGCCCGAAAACCCAAATCCGACCACTGGCTCAGAAGTTAGCAACTTTACCCTACTTCCCTCCGACCGCCAATCCGAAAATTTTGAACCCGACCGATGGCCAAAATTGCAGTAGATCACAACTGGTTGGAAAAAAGTCATAAGTATTACCTTGTATATTTTAAAGAACACTACAAAATTCGTAGATGCGTGACATGTGCCAAACCAGGCGGTTTTTATGGCACCAGCTGATCGAAAAGGTACTAGGGAAATTATGGAGAATAAACGACCAAAGAAGACATACAGATTATAGAGCATGCAGCAAACTAAATTTAAAAGTGTTTGATTGATACTAATGACAGCTAAATTATGTTTTATGTTCTCATCGAGCGAAAATACGCATTCCCTTTTATTTCTGTCCGTATTATGTCCAACCAAAGAGTAAATTACAATAGCAACTCGAACTCGATGAAATGGCCTACTACCTCGACGTCATGCAGAGGCATCGAATAGAGGTAAATAAGCTCTTTTCTATTGCTCTGTGTCCAAACTCAAAGCAGCTCAGTAGGGCGTACTGGAAATTAACTCTATGGAGTGGGTGGGATGGGTATCAGAAAATACGTATTGAAGACAGTACACAGGATTTTCTTGCAGGGGGTCCAAATTGATATTTAGGTTGAAAAATACCACGGCAATCAAAAATCACCACCTAAAGAAACAATTTCAGGGGGCTGAGAGCCCGTACCACCTCCAGCGTAGCTGAAGAGCTGAGTACCGGCCGTTTCGATTCATAGTGTATTTGGGCAAAAAAAATATATTTTTTGTCAATATTTGGCTCAAACAACGTGTCATAACGGGCATAAGCAGAAAAATATATTATCAAGATTTCGGTAGTGTATTCTTTTCATGGCAGTATTTCGAAATCTCGATCCTTTGAAATTGTTCTTCTCAATTTTATAGTTAAATTTTCAAATAAAGGGTGATTTTTTAAGCTTGATAGAAATTGAATTTGCAAAACTAACACAAAAAATTTAATTTTAATACAAACAAGTTTATTCGAAAGATTACTACATGGCCTTAACATTTAAAAATTACTTCGGGTATATGATCACTGAGGACGTTCATGACGAAGCGCATTCCAATTTTTGGTCAGTTTTTCGTGCATTGCTGACCGTATGTCAGGAATAACACGAACAATTGTAGCCTCCAGGCGTCAAATGCTGCTTGTTTATCACCATAAACCAGTGACCACACGTAGACTCAGAGTTAATCGAGAGGTGATAAATCGCACGACTTTCGCGGCAAAGTCACGGGTCCATTTCTCGGAATCAACTTATCGCCAAAGTTTGATTTCAATAAATCGATGGTTTCGGTCGCCGTATAGCACGTAGCGCCATCCTGTTGAAACCACATCTCGCCATGATCAATAGTATCCATATTTTCAAACAAAAAATCATTGATCATGGTGCGGTAACGATCTCCATTGACAGTAACGCTCTATCTGGCTTAATTTTCGAAGAAATAGGGTCCGATTATGCCACCAGCGTGTAAACCTCATCAAACGGTGCCAGTTGCGTCGGTTGTGGACTGATCTCACTCTATATGCGGCAATTTTGGTTATTAGAATTTGCGATAAAACATCAATTTTGCGGTAAAACATCGGTTCACTGTACAACTAAATGTGCTGAAAAATAACACGTTACACGGAATCACCTCAAAATGGGGGGATTTCGGGTTAATTCAACATATTTAATGTATTGGCGATCTTTCCATCAACCCCAAATAGGTTATTTTTAAAATACCAAAAAGTGATTTTTTGTGGAAGTGTGCAATTGTACAGGGTGTTTTTTATGTTGCAGGCTGATTTTTTTTTTCGGTTTTAAATAAATCTGATACAGTACAATAGTTTCAGAAGATCTAGGGGACCAATTGAAATCTCCTCTTTTTGACATAATGCGGCCGGGACAAAATTATTCGCCTCTTTACTATTGAGCGATTATTTAGATAAAATGTTTTAATAACTTCTGTCAAATACAAACTGGCAAATGTCAACCAAACTGAAATGGAGGTCAAAAAACATCGGCATGGAACATAGAAAATGCCCGTATATACTAAAAGGCCATAAAGTCAGTGGACGTTATGTCCCACCTAAGATGGACATAAAGTCCATGACCGATGTGACACAAAGCCCATGGGCTTTATGTCCATTTTAGGTGCGACATAACGCCCATGGGCTTCATGTCCATTTTAGGTGGGACATAACGCCCATGGGCGTTATGACGCGTCACCAAAAAAATTTCGTAAACGAGGCCGGAGAGGAAAGTTTACCCTAACTCGGGTACGAGGAATCGAATTGCATCATTAGTTATTGAGTTACAATTACGGTTTCATACAATTTTTATTTTATTTTGACTAATAGGTAGGTGTTTTCGATCTCTCAATATTGACTCACTTTTGACAGCCACTAACTTATATTTGGTTGGTTGTACCGACATACTTTCTTCAACAACGCTGTTCCAATCGTTTTGGGTTTCAACGTTTGGGAACAAAGCTTACCTCTAAAACCAGATTGTGGGTCTCTTTGATTCAGAACATCGGCGGCAGATTAATTTGCCGAATTTATGTGAGTTTTCCGTTCACAAATTTACCAATAATCAGATTCTTTCACCAAACCAGAGAAAGCCTTTCGCTATATAACTATATTTACTTACTCATCTTCGTTTTCAATTATCAAACTCGACTTAACTATCAATTGCACTTAATTTTAATTTTTTTACACTGAAGAATAGTCCGACATTTAAATCAGAAAAATCCCAAAACCAAACCAAAACCAAAATTTTAAAAATTAAATTTTTTTGAGGATTGTCCCTGGAAAAAGGATGTGTCTGGACATGTGTAGACATATTTTATATACTGTTCGACGCACTTTGAACGAACCTTTCATAAGGTACTAATGTTGTATATATTGTCCTTAGTTCAACTACAAAATTCTTTTAAATTCTACAA
Source organism: Phaonia tiefii (assembly GCA_963931995.1). Lineage (NCBI taxonomy): Eukaryota > Metazoa > Arthropoda > Insecta > Diptera > Muscidae > Phaonia > Phaonia tiefii. The sequence goes on along the minus strand of OZ008369.1, from coordinate 95,826,923 downwards.
AAAATAATTTTTTTAAAAATGGTCCAGCTCACGGGTTTTTAATGCTAGTCACGAAATATTTTGAGAATCATTAACAAACGATCCAAGGTACATTTTGTGGGGTGGACAAAATCAAATTTGTTGTGAGTCGGTCAAATGTATATGGATGCACTCAATGCTTTCAGTTATTAAAGATGTCTGGCTTTTTTGTTCCTTTGTTGTCTGTCACGTTTTTGCTTTCAGCAGTTTTCAACAGACAAGGCCACATTTGGGTCGCAAAAACATATATTATAATCTATCAATCGTTGTATTTCATACATGTAATATTGAATAGCAAACACAATGTGTTTGGACACAAGTATAATATATTTGCGACAAGTTGCAAACACGTTATATTTGCATCCAAACATCAAAATCAGACAGATTTTTCAGCGTGTGGTAATAAAATAATTTCAATAATTTCTACTGTTTAATCGCACAGTATACAGTATGTGATGTTATTCTAATCGCCGTGGATATATTGAGATATACAGAATAGATATAACCTACAATTTAAATATATAAAGAGAAATGCATTTTTAATATTAGTAAATTCACCACTAATTTCTGAACATTTATAACAAAATCGTCAGAGATTTAATCTTGTTAAATGCCATATACAAAAATAAAAATCAAGAGCTTAATTATAGACAGAGGAGAATTTTTAATCTACATGATAATAACTCACTTAATGTAAACAAAATGGGACATGGGACTGTCCTTGGAGGTGGAAAGATTCTGATAGCCATTCACTTGGGAGTGACCAGAAATGATTCCTTCATTGGGCAGTCCAAGCAGCTCGCTACTTCCACGCGGTATGTCCTGGGCAATGGCTAATCGGAATCCTCCGTTAGCTAGCTTAAGTGAGAAGGCGAAACGAATGAGCAACATGAGTGGTAATGCGATTACTGATTCGTGTCAGGATTATTAGGTGACCCTGTCACTGAAGCTCTACGAAGTAGCCAATGGCGGTTCAAAATTGAGGAAACCAAAATCCAGTTTCGACACACTGCATTCTGGTCAGCGTCTGGTCCTTCATGGGCGGCTGAAACATAATAATGCTGGCAGTAGATAAAATGCAAACCATGGTGGGCTGGGTTTGCCTGCCGCCACCGATATATAGGTAATGAAAATACACAGAGAAAAAAATAATGAACAAAGAAACCCCCTACTGTTGACGGCCCTCGCTAACGTTATAAGGACCACGATTTAAGGATATGTACCTGGAATGTACGAACTCTATACAGGACTGGTGCCACTTTCCAACTGTCGGATGTCCTCGGAAAATACAAAGCTGACATCACAGCGATCCATGAAATGCGATGGACAGGATATGGTATGCCATGAGCGTAAGCACGAATTCGGGCGCGGATTTATAGTTGGCAAGAGACTGCGACACCTAGTTTCGAGGTTCAACCCAGTGAGTGACCGCATGGCCACAAATCGCATCAAAGCGAAATATTTCAACATCTCGTTAATTTGTGTGCACGCACCGACTGAGGATAAAGATGATGAGGTCAAAGAAACATTTTATGAGCGTCTGGACGAAGTATATGAACGCTGCCCTGACCACGACAATAAGATTATTCTAGGCGATTTTAATGCCAAATTGGGAAAGGAAAGTGTGTTTCGACCAACCATCGGTAATCATCAACGTCAACGTCAGCCTGGAGATAAATATGTTGCTTACGATAATGGAAGAATACTAATAGAATTCGCCGCTGCAAAGAACATGGTAGTTAGTAGCACACGATTCTAGCATAAGGACATTCGTAAGGCGACCTGGATATCTCCTGATCGGCGGACGAAGAACTAGATTGATCACTTGGTAACAGATGGCAAGCACTCTTCTAGTGTAATGGATGTACGTGTGATTCGAGGTGCCAATATCGACTCGGATCATTATCTGGTGTCTGCGAAAGTTCGCACGAGATTGAGCAGGGCGAAAAACGTACGGAGCCGAACACAGGAAAAGTTCGATATTGACAAGCTACGAATACCGGAGATATCAATGTCCTATCGACGGAAACTCTTTCTCCTGCTAGAGCAGAATACCTTCCTCCCGAAGACCCATATGCGCAGTGGAAGCACATCTCCCATTCTTTGGAAACAGCTGCAAGGACTGAACTTGGCCATCAAACACCGCGGAAGGATAAGCCATGGTACAACGAAGAATGTCGCATTACAACTGACGAAAAAGACGATGCACGTATGGTAACGAAACAGTCAGTTACAACGCGTGCTGCGAGTTAGTGGTATAAGAGGCTAAGAGGGGAGGAAAATCAACTATTTAATCGAAAAAATGGCAGTGGGAGCAGAAAGAGAGGGTGAAAACCCCGAAATGTGCAGGGTGAATGGTGAATCCCGAAAGTTTGTCCAGAGGGTGATAAGATTGAACAACGGGCCTAATACTGGGCTGCCCGTGAATGGGAATCTGGTGACTGAGAAGCAGTGTGTGCTCAAAATGTGGAGAGACCACTTTTCAGCACTACTCCACTCAGATTCTTCCACCGAAGATCAGCAGGTAATGATAGTGGAAGATAGTGTAGATTGTCCACGACTGACGAAATATTCTCGCTACGCCAAATCCTGGAAAAGATCCTCGAAAAGCAAGTCGATTACAAAGCTGCTTTCGATAGCCCCATAAGGGGAAAACTGTACGAAGCTATGTCTGAATTTGGTATTCCGGCAAAACTGATCCGCCTCTGTAGAATGGCGCTGACCATCACCAAATCAGCAGTGAAAGTGGGGAAAACCTCACTGAACCATTCTGTACCATGGGAGGACTTAGACAAGGCGACACAATCTCTTCAACATCTTAATGGAGAGAATAATGAGAAAGGCTGCAGTAAATACCAACAAGACCATTAACACGAAAAGCCATATGTTGCGGGCGTATGCTGACGGCATAGACATAAGTGGGCAAAATTTGCGAGAGGTTACTGCAGTATTTTCAAGAATCGAAAAGGAATCAGCGAAGGTGGGTTTTGTTGTTAATGAGGGCAAGACAAAATTGATGGTGTCAGCGACTAAAGAAACGTCTCGATTTGGTCCGCACATGAACGTTGACAACCGATTTAAATTTGAAGTGGTAGAAGAATTTATCTACCTTGGATCCACCGTGAACAAGGGCAACAACGTCAGCCTAGAGATAAATAGGAGAATTGTGCTTGCAAATAGATGCTATTTTGGGCTCAGAAAGCAGTTTAGGAACAAAGCCCTATCTCGACGGACAAAAGTCCAGCTATATCCTACTCTTATTTTACCTTTTACCTGCTCTGGTGTTACCAACTGGCGAGAAAAGGCGAAGGATAGAGCCAGTTGGAAGAATATGTTGAAATTTGTTTAACTTGTTTGTTTAATTAATCTGTGTAAGACGTCTGACCTCATGAGGTTGTAAAATAGTCAATAAAAGTAAGTAATGAAGAGAATTGGTGAGCAGGCTCCTAAATCTGCTTTTACATTCCCAATTGTTATTTCAACTATATTTCGGGCTGAGCAGTGGCGCTGGTTAAAGCGATGTTGTGTAGAACTATACTCTACACTTCTGTAGGGTGTAGTAAGATATGCCGCCAAACCATATCCAGTGTCTCCGAGTAGCCAATTGTGTCCTACTCCATTCGTATGCAATTGTGAATAGTACATATTGGCATCACTCACCTATATACAGCACGAATCCTCATTTTATAGTCACAAATCTAACAATAAAATCATATATGACAAAAACATACGTGATGTGTGATTTAGGAAGTTAAACAAGCAAAAGTACTCACAATCATTGAACTTCTTTCAAGATAAAGAGCAACATCGTCTAAAACACTTTGAAAAGCTCTCTTGTTTAGACGGTAGAGTGCGATAAATCTAAATGAAAATTTGTACGAGTTATTAAATCATTGGAGTGCAACAGGTCTACTTACACATTCTCCAGAATGTCCATAGGATTTGAAACATCTCTTAGCTGCCGCCTTTTAACACGCTCTGTTTTAAATTCGTTTGGTTGTGCTAAATAAATACTTACGACGCGACCAGCCGGAAATTTTATATTTTTTTATATTTTGTTCCCTAAAATTCAATAATCGTTCTTTGTTTTTGTCTTCTTTCACTTTTGCCAGCTAAACATATGTTTTGTAATTCAGCTGTATAAAAATGCCCACTTAAAAGGTAAGTTCGAAAAGTTAATTCCCAGACTACCAAAGTTGAATACTTGTGAATTCAAAATGGTGAAATAAAAACGAATCGGAATACAGCACATGGGTGAATATTGGCAATTCGTTTGACCCGGTAAACTGCTGAATGATCCTTTCTAAAAACCAGTGTTTCTTATTGATTAAATTATAATCTTCTACAAAGTCTAGCACATGTTGGAGTATAATTTTTTCAAAGTTTTTTTTGCATACTAATTGGTCTACAACTTTTTGGTGATTTTGGATCTTTTCCTGGTTTGAGTATTAAATTAAAGTAAATAACCGTTTTTTGGACACCAGTTAAAAATATTTGAGCTTTAAAATTTTTAAGTTTGTTGGTAACCATTTTAACTTCTTCATTTGTAGTTATGTTAAAATTGCCCGGTAAGATTTGGGAATTCAGCCACTGTATATGAGCCATCACTTTTGCTATCCACTTTAGAGGTCATATTAATCGATGTACTGTGAGAATCTTCGAAAACATCCGTAATTATGTTAGCTTTTTCATTGCTATTATTTATTTCAGCGCCATCTACTGATAAACTCTCATTTTTCATGTTTTCTCTTTTAATGATTTTTGTGATTTTTTGCTACCAGGTGGCAACTCTTTAATAAAATTTGTCCAGCTGTTATTTACATCTCTTAAGCGCCCCGGCAACGCACAAAAAAAAACCATCAATCACATCATTGTGTGCATGCGGTCGGTTTTCGTCGGCTACACCTACGCGCTTTCGGCTGTGCTTGATGGAAAATCAAATGATTTTGATATTTTTGTTGATGACATTTCTGTTGAACGTTGCCAACGATGCTTGAGGAAAAAACCTCATATGTTTTTTGTCGTCAGCAAGTAAGCATGGAGAAAAGCGCGGACGAGCAGCACAGACCAGACGTGCTTATGATGGCGGAACATGGACTTGGTGACCGGCATAGACTGGATGTCAGGGGTTATTTTTTACCCACAGGTGTGATTCGAGCAGTGGTCGCGGTAAGGGGACGGCGATACTGATACGGGACGGGATTCATTGCATCAGGCTTGGAGTGGATACCGGAATTATGCAGAGCACTGCTGTCAGGATCAGCAGGCCGGGTGGCACCGCCATCTCGTTAGTTTGTTTGTATTTGCGTCCTCACGCAGTACTTTCCGACTCTGACCTACTCACACTTAGTGAGCTGGTGAGAGACGGAGATGTGCTGATTGGCGGGGATTTAAATGCTAAACATCCTGACTGGGGTGGATCGGTGGTTAACACGAATGGACGACGCTTGCGGAATTTACTGTTGGGGTGTCCTGATTTGGATGTCTTTTCTGCGGGGGAGCCGACCAGGGTTTCTGGTACTGCAGCATCATACATCGATATATTTATGGCTTCTCCGGGCATACGTGTGTCTCAGGAGCTGAGGGTTCTGGACTATGAATCGGATCACAGGGCTGTGGAGATTCGAATGGACTGTGGCGAGCTGGTTCGGCGGGAGCGACCAGTAATTTACAATTTTGGGAGGATGAACGTGGACCGGTTCAACTCATTGCTACGGGGGTCTCTCCCCTCTGCTGCTCTTCCGGTGGATCGTAATGTTACCATTGGCGAAATTGATGACTGCGTTGAATCTATGGCTGAGTCTTTTCGACAGGCTGTTGATGGTGCTGTGCCGAAGATGACAACTGGGAATGGTGGACTGCCTGACCTCCCTCCCAGGATAAAGGACCTGATTGGACAGAAAAAGAGGCTTCGGAGGACTCTTTGCAGGACGGGGGATTTCTCCCGCATTCCTACTCTCAGGGCTGAGATAAGGCAGCTGAGTCGGATCATCGATGGTGCGATTGCTGTATTTGAGGCTGGTTTCTGGACGGATCGGCTCAATGCTATAAGGGTGGACAGCACTACATTTGCTAAGGTGAAGGCGGCTGGCGGACTACGTCGAAGGGATCCTGTCCCGGATATGTTGGACGAGGGCAATGTGCCCATTATTGAGAAGGTGGGCAAGGCTAATCTCCTTGCGGCGGGATTTTCTGCGGTGCATGGCGTGAATGGTCACTTGAGAACTGGTGACTTTGGTGAACGGATTGCTGCTGAGGCAGCTGATTTGGTGAGCCACATACCACGTGTTGCTTTTGGATCGGGGATCATGGCTGACGGCGCAGTTGGTGCTGGGCGTGTGGATGGCCTGATTATCAGGGCTGCGGATGTTGGTGGCGCTCTTAGGAGACGTCCGCCTAAAAAGTCGTCTGGACTGGACGGCATTCCTGATGTTGCTTTGAAGAGGACTGATTCCTTCGTTTGGACCTTTCTGGCGGTTCTTTTGAACCATTGCATCAACTTGGGCTTCTTCCCTAGGGCCTGGAAGAAGGCGGCGGTGGTACCTATTCCCAAGCCTGGGACGGATCGGAAGAGGGTCAGTGGATATAGACCAGTTTCACTACTTTCCCCTTTTGGGAAGCTTCTGGAGCTGTTCATTCTGGACCATGTACGGGACCATTTGGCTGAGCGCGGCATCTTGCTGGATAACCAGTTTGGTTTTAGAGGGCGGCACTCGACATCACATGCGCTTATGGTGTTTTCTGACCACGTGACTAGGGGTCTGAACAGGAGATACATCACAATAGCTGCTAGCCTGGATTTTGCCAAGGCCTTTGATACGGCTTGGCAAGCGGCGATACTGGTGAAGATGAAGGCGGCTGGATTTGCTGCTGACGTACTCAGGATGGTTGCTGGCTTTCTGGCGGACAGGACGTTCCGTGTAAGGGTTGGCGACTCCCTCTCTGAGGAGAAGATGGTGACGGCGGGTGTACCGCAGGGCTCGCTATTGGGACCTGTCTTGTACAACATCCTTCTCAGCGATATGCCCCTTCCCCCGGGGGGGATCTGTTGCTGATTTATGCGGATGATATCCTTATTGCGGCTTCTGGCCCTAGGGCCATCAACGCCAATCGGAGGCTGAACACTTACCTGGAGGCCCTGAGTGGTTTCTTCTCCAAGTGGGCAATTGGGCTAAATGTGGCCAAGTCGAAGGGGATCATTTTCAAGGGGAAGCGCGGGAACCTGTACCCGAACGCCAGGGGTTACATCCCCAGACTCAAGGTGGGAGATGCGGACATCGGTATTTCGAGGGAAATCAAGTACCTTGGAGTGATGTTCCATGAACGGTTCACCTTCGTGAGCCATGTGGACTACGCTTTGCGGAAGGCAAGATTTGCCTTTTCTGCATACTACAGGCTGTTGGCGAGGGCGAATGGCCTGAGTACGGAGGTGCGTCTGCTGGTGTACAGGCAGGTTATAAGACCTGTTATGGCGTATGCTTTCCCGGCCTGGTTTCCCATCTCGTCGTGTCAGATGGAGAGGCTAAGGCAATGGGAGCGGAGGATACTCAGGACCTGTCTGGGACTGAGGATGACGGTGATGGCGGATGGATCTTTCCGCTCGCCCTCCTGTAGGAGGGTATATGATGGTGCTGGTTTTGGGAGGATTGACAGGTTCATGGTGGACTCTGCTCTATCTTTCCTGGGGAAAGCGGCGGGTGTGGAAAATGACCTGGTTAGGGCATGTTTCGACACAACGGATGCGGACAATCTTCTGTCTCGCTGGTTCTTTGGACCAACGGACCTTCTGGCCCTCAGTAATGGGGGCTATCTAGCAGCAGACGGGGATTTGCTTTTTTACCACAGGAGATTCGGTACATTGGGTATCGATGATCCTGTGTATAATACTGCTCAGTAGTATTTTTTCGGGCCAAGGTGGAGACTGGAGATTCTTCGGAATTTCTGGTCTATTAATTTATGCGATCCAGCTTGCTGGATATCTTGTTTTTATTTAGTTTTTAGGTTGTTATTTAATTTTTAAGTTTCTTTTATTTTTAGGTCAAGATGACAACCGAGGCGTTCCCGTTTTTTCTTCGATTTTTCGGGAAATTATTATTTTCAGCGTATGTAATTTATATTTAAGACTCGATGTATGTATGTAATGTTTTTTAGGAGGATGGAAGTTTCCGAAGGGCGCCCTATGGGTGTGAGGGAAATAGAATAGGTAATATTAAGTAGTATGTATTGTATACCAGTAGAATGTGTAGAATTCTTACAATAAAACCAGTTTAAAAAAAAAAAAAAAAAAAGCGCGGACGAGCAAAAGTTTATATTGAACTTCATTGAAACATACAACAGTTTGCCGGCGCTGTGGAATGTTAAATGTGTAGCTTACAGTAACAGGGAAGAAAAAAAAACAATACGAAATTCTTCTAGTATACCCTGAGCAGTACGCAAAGGCTACTGTAGACGATGTGAAGAAAAAAATTAACGTTTTGCGTACTAACTGCCGACTACCGCACACAACAAAATCTATCAATGACAAATCTTGCGACGACGATCATCGTACAAAGAAATGGTAGAAGCACTAGCCCAGCTGATTTGAACTTTTTTCTGGACTGAGTGTGAGTAAGTTTTTCTCTTATGTCAAAGTTTGTTTACATTTGTTTCTCTGCAACCCCCGTTCGCCAACAACTGCTGTTTTTGAAATATTTCTCTGCAAAAATTGCATTGAAACGTTTTAATTTTCACACTTAAACACTTTCAATATATCAAATAACACTCAATCATTTTCTAAATGGCGCTTTTTGCAAATTTGTTTACATTTTCATCATTTTTCTATCAGCTGACTTGACATAACACAGACACTGAGCAAAAACAAAATGCCTGTTGTTTTTGGCTTGTTGTATTTGTTGTCGTACTGCATCTACCATTATATTTCTACCATGGACGACGATAAGCCAAGCGCACACGGCAAAATCAAAATACAAATGATGATTGTCGTATTTTGTTGAGCGTTTGCGGATAATGACACACCTACACCTCACGCACACAATGAATTGATTGTTGTTTTTTTTTGTGCGTTGCCGGGGCGCTTTAGAGTAGAAACAGAATACACCGGCGGCGGCAGCGTTTGTCAAATTCGTATAGAAAATTGACAGGCCAAACCGCTCTCAAAAACCGTTGCCAATTAAATCTATTTTTAATATCTCAGCGGTTTTTTTTACGCTCTCAATTTTTGACTCTCCAACTCTCTTTGTGTGCCACTTTGCCACTTTTTTGTGTTTCTGATAAACAAAAACGTATGGGCTAACACTTTTTGTGGATATTTTCAGTAAGAAGAAGAAGTAAAACAATTGTTTTTTTAGAAGAAAGTTGTGAAGTTGGTAAAATGGATCAAAACGAAATAATCATAGATGCAGTTAAAAAATATGATAGCTTGTACAATTTACAATCAAGCAATTTTAAAAACTGAACTTCAATGTTATTGTTAGACATATTAAAATAACTGTTCTTTGAATTCAAATATGTACGTACATACATACACAATACAAAATAAACAAAGCATCTGTGAAATGACCACAAAACCCGACGCCGCTGCCATCGTCATTTAATTTGTTCTCTTTTACCGCAGCGTAAACCGCTGCCGTCGCCGCTGTATTCTGTTTCTACTCTTACAATGTGCTTTTCTATCATAGCACTCATTTGTTTTATAATACTTATGTAGACAGTTCTTTCTGAAGGATTGACACTTTGTAATTTTCTCCGTATTCTATTTCTGTGGCCAATTAAGTGTAGGATTGTTCTTAAAAGTTTCTTCAGCCGGCTTTGCCTCTTTCCAAGTGGAATTTGTTTTGCTCCTTCTTGCAATATGTAAGTAATTTTGTTTAACAATTCTTCTATAGTCAAACTGGTGACAATTGCAGAGTGCATATTACTTCCTTTTATCTTATTCTTGATCCATTTTCTTACAGCTTTCCAATAGGCACGTTTGTATAAAAAGGTTTGATGACTCTGTTATATCTTTGAACTCTGAATCTGGCATGAGATGGGGATGTGATCAGAATAGAGAGTACCAGGGTGTGATACAAGGGAATATATTTGCAACGTGGAGTTCAAAAGGATGATATCAATGCCGGATGGCTGAGTTGGAATTGCGTTTTCACTAAAGGGAGTAAAAGAACTTGTAGAGTATAGGTAGTAGTTGGAGTGCAGTTGGTGATTAAATAATGATCTGCCTGCAGCATTAATCTGTGTGCAATATAAAATACTCTGTTGTTTCTGAAGTTATTATGTTTAAATCGTGTGTGAAGTTTGTGGTGTATTTTGGGCAGCAAGCACGGTTGCCACGGTTGGTAATGTCCAACCAAAAATGGTGGAAATACCAAGAGAGTCACAGTGGTTACTGTCTCTCGGGCCCAAATACGCATTACCGACTACAACAAACACATTTCCCTTATTTAAGTGCTTCACAGAAGGGGAGGAGTGTGTGCAGACAATTGACGACAGAGATCAACAAGATATATCAAGAGCGAAATTCGTGAGATTGTTAGATGACCACTTGTACAAATTGAAACTAGACGAGCGAGACAGACTAGTGCTAGGTACAGTGGGTCGGACGAGAAAATATTTGAACGCGAATAAAGATATTCTTATAATGAATGCGGACAAAGGCGGCAAAATGGTAGCAGTAAAATTAGATGACTATAAGAGGAAGATGGGTAATATACTGGGCGATATATGTATGCACCTACAAACGCTTAAGGAGAGATCCCACAACAGGACTACAGGATAAAAATAACAAATTAGTGGATAAACTATACGAGGGACAATTTATTGACGCCCATACTTGGAGGAAATTGACCACGAAAACTACCACTGCACCCAGAATATACGCATTACCTAAGATCCACAAAGATGGTAATACTTTGAGACCCATTTGTTCGTCAATTGTCGCACCGGGTTATGGGCTATGCAAGTTTGTGTTGGATATACTTAAGAACGTGACGAAGAATTCAAAATACACCGTAAAGGACGCAGCAGACTTCAAGACGAGGATTCGGAACATAAGCATTGATGAGGATGAAATAATTGTTTCATTTGACGTGGTAAACTTATTCCCCAGCACATCAATTAATCTAGCTCTAAGTACTATAGAGGATAACTGGGACGAAATTGGACAGTACACGAATATACCACTTAAGGATTTTATGGAAATTTTGACATTCTGCATCAAGGACAGACGCTATTTCCAGTATGAAGATAGATTCTACGAACAGCGGAAGGGTATGCCGATGGGATCCCCAGCATCACCAATTATATCTGACATCATCATGGAGGTATTATTGGATACAGTACTCGACACATTGGGGGAGAAGCCGAAAATCTTGACAAAATATGTGGACGATTTATTTGTTGTTATCAGAAGAACTGAAGTGGCCAACATGATGACAGCATTGAATTCTTTTAATGGACAACTATAATTCACGCTCGAAGAGAAAAGGGACAATAGTCTACCATATTTGGACAGTTTGGTTATCAGACAAGGAAATGCTCTCAAACTGGACTGGTACCAAAAACCTACAGCGCCGGGACGATTGATAAATTATCATTCCAAGCACCCAATAAGGACAAATATTAACACTGCGAGCAACTTCATTAAGAGAGTTATGAAGATAAATGACGCTGAATTCTACAAGACGAATAAGGGGCAAATGGTGGAAATCCTTAAATTGAATAGCTTCCCGAGGAAAATTATAGACAATCAGATATCAGGGGCAGAGACGAGCAAGCCGACAGAACGCCGTACTGAATCTGACAGAATGTATAAAACCACAACGTATGTTCCGGGTTTCTCTGAAAGATTGAAACATTCCAATATATATGACAACGAAAAATATGAATTGGCGTTGAATTCGAATTTAACCGTGAATAGCTTATTTAGCAGGACAAAGTCTATTATTGACAAAAGTGACAAGCCAAACGTTGTGTGCAAAATTCCATGTAATGGTGACAAGTCCAACATATGCCAGAAAGTACATGTTGGTACTAGAATGAACAAATTGAAAACTAGAATATCTGCACATAAGTCGGACCAAAAAGCTCATTATAAGCCGATAGAACAAACAGTCCCACTGTACTTTAACTGGACACAAACCTAATTTTGACGAAGTGGAAATTCTGACTGAAAACAAAAATTAGTCAAGACGCATCTTCCAGGAAATGCTGCGTATAATTGCCGTTCCATCGGAGAAAAGGCTTAATTTAAAACGAGATACAGATGAATGTGCACAAGTGTATAGGCACACAATTGACCAATTCAAGAGAAGAACAAATCAGTTGACACAAGCCTGCAGAAAATCTTGGACGCGCTCTGTGCTATCTCAAAATGTAATTAAAAATAATCGTTCTCTCTTTGGGGAAAATCATATATTTGTTTTTGTTGATTCTTGTTTGAACTGTTCAATAATGTTTATGAATACTTTGTGTTTATTCTTGTTTTATTAGATCCTTGAAAATGATCAACGAAGTTGGTCGAAATATTGGAAAATATTAATAAAATTGTAAAAAGAAATACTTGAAGTGTTTTCTTTTTATTCTTATGACCTTAAGCCGAAACAATTGAAAACTAATATATCTACAAAGGTCAACTATACTCACAACTAACAAAAAATGGTAACATTTAAACGGCTTGGTAACATGGTATCTATTATAAAATTTGACGAAATCTGATCTAACATTTTTCTTAGAAACAGAAGAAAACATGAAGCAGTGGCAACACTATTTAAAAGAATTGAATGGTTGTTGGCCTAACCAAAATACGCAAATATATTCGTCTCTTTCGCACAAGCGAACTCTTTGTGCTTTGATTGGTCGAATTATAAAAGTGTTAGGTTACTTGTGCGCTAAATAATTTTGCATTGCAATTGAAAGGCAATAAAATGCCAAAAAAAAAACACATTAAGATTATGTTTATTATACCATATTTTATGTTCTGTTTTTGGTAGTTTTTAATCTTTATATTGATGTATGTATGTATGTAATATGATTTTCTGTAATGAATTCTTTTAAATAAACATTTATTGTTCTAAATAAAAAAATTTAAGAATTTGGTAATTTTTGGTAACTTTTTTGGAAAATTCTGGTAATTACAAAATTATCCCGGTGGCAACAGTGGCAGTAAGCAGAAGTACATCGAATCTGTCTACTGTTTATGAATATAATGGTGGAAATATTTTCTATTGTAGTAGTAGAGAATTTTGGTGCACGCTGATGTGGGATGGATTTTTTGATGGCTATTAGCACACCTCCGCCGTGTGTTGGACGATCTTCTCGGTATGTACTAATATTTTGATTTTTGTTTAAAAATATTTCATTTATAAACAAGATGTCTATTAGTGATGTGCGGTTCCTCGTACTTTAAGTACCGGGTCTGTCGGGTCCGGTTCCAAGAAGACCCGGGTATTTGGACCGGTTCTCAACTAAGTGCTAACCCAAGAGATTTAACAAATAACTTTTTTTTAGCTGTTTTATTATTATAAAATAAAGAAAATAAATAAATAAAAATTTAACTCAGTGCTTACAAAAACTGTATACAAATAAAATATGAGATCCATTACTAATACGCTAAAATATGAGATAATAGTAAAATAAATTTTTTATTTGTAAAGTGTTCTTTTAAAACAACTTCATGTTTCCATTTAGAAACATAATTTTTTCAATGTTATCGCTACTTAGACGATTGCGTTTCTTCGAAACGAGTTCACAAGCTGTTGAAAACACTATCGCTGGGAACAGATATAGCACACATGGCTATGTATTTTTTTTTGCTAGCTTTGCTACACGAGGATATAATATTTGTCGCTTGCCCCACCAAACCAAAGGGTCGGAATGCCTATTTAAAGAGTCTTCATCGAAGTACTGACGAATTTCATTGTTTGAAGAAGCTCCTTCTTTGTGACTTGCTATGTGATTAGCATATTTCGCGTCAACTTGGTTCCAAATTGAACCATCAAGCTCGATTATATTTGCGTCTTCATGTGGTATATTTTTCTTCACAAATTCCATTATGTGCGATATTTCAACTTCTATATACTTTTTACATTTAGATATTATTTGTTCATCTTGAACTCCATAACGTGCAAAGCGAGGGTCTACAATTGTCGCCAATGACAAATTAATATTTTCTTCAATATTTGGAAATCGTTTTTTAATACCTTCTAGCAAACGTGTTGCCATTTTTGCGCTGTCGGGCTTCAAGTCATCATTTCTCGAATATAAACTCAAGGCGTTTGCAAGTTATCGTATAATTGTAATAACTTTTGAACACGATACATTTTGTTCTGCAGACAATTCTGTGGTTATTGAATAAAACGGTTTTAAGACATTTGTTAAATATGAATACAATAATAACTAATGAAAATGCAACGAAAAACTTTTTCGGCTAGCCGATTGTACTATATATCAAAGTGGAATATATGAAATATATATTCCTCCTGGCTGACTTGGTAATACATATTTGGATCCTTTGGAGTCGTTTTCAGATTTTGTCATACCGTTTTCGGTACTTTTGGTATCGTTCGGATCTACTGATACCGTTTTTCGATACTTTGGGTTTTGTTCTTGGAACCCGTTTTTCGATTCTGTGGCCCGGTTTCGGTTCTTTGGACCCGTTTTCGGTTCTTTGGAACCGTTTTTCGGGTCTTTGGATCCGTTTTCGGGTATTTGAGTCGGTTCTTGTAAAGACCCGGGTCTGCGGAACGGGGCCTTCGCTCCGGTGCATCACTAATGCCTATATTCTTTTCGTGAGAAAGTGTTCAAGTTGGGCAATCTTTGTTTGTTATGCCAGTGCATAACGTACAATTCTGTTTAAATTTGACAATCACTTTTTAATTTTACATTAAAATTTAAATCATATTCCGTGTTTAATATAAAAGTTTTATTCAAATTCATACGAGTATTACGGGTTGAATTTTATGTTTCGGGATTAGAGAACAAAAACAAATATTAATCATCGAAAATCACTTTATTGATTTTGAAAATATTCCCCATGAAGATTTATACACTTTTGCATGCGTTTGAACCAATTGTCGAAACACTTTTGCCACTCTGATTGAGGTATCTCCAAAACATGCATTCTGAATGCAGCAACAGCTTCTTCAGGTGTCGAAAAACGTTGACCTCTCAGTTTGTTTTGTACATACGGGAATAAAAAGAAGTCATTCGGTATCAAGTCAGGACTATACGGCGGATGACCCATCAAATCGATGTTTTGGATGCTCAAAAATGCAGTTGTTTCAGCCGATGTGTGAGAGCTCGCATTGTCGAGGTGAAGAGTGATCCGTCTTCGGCGGTTCGTTTTCCTGATTTCTTGGAAGGCAACTGGCAAACAAATGGTTGTGTACCACTCAGAATACATTGTTCTGCGTTGTTCGAGTGGTACGGTTGCGACATGTCAGGCGACAATTTGCTTGGAAGTGCTTCGGGCGCGAACAACTTTTGTTGGATTTGGTTCATCTTGAAACACCCATACAGTTGACTGCTGTTTACTTTCGGGCTCATACGCCTAAATCCAGGATTCATCACCTGTCACGATGTCATAGACGTGTTTCGAAGCACCGCGATCGTATTTTTGGAGCATTTCTTTCGATCAATCGACACGAGCCTTTATTTGAGCGATTGACAAATTGTGTGGGATCCAACGCGAACAAATTTTTTTGACAGTCAAATGTTTATGCAATATTGAATGTATGCTGGTCCCACTAATGCCTACGGTTGCCTCAATCTCACGACGATCATGCAAAATCAGTTCGCGCACAGAATCATTGGTTTTCGAAACAACAGCTAATTTTGGACGACCTTCACGATATTCGTCTTTGAGTGAACTACGACCACGATTGAATTCACCATACACTCGATAAACACGGGTCTTTGATGGAGTTTCATCGCCAAAAATTGAATTAAGTTCATCCATGCACTGTTGCTGAATTAATCCACGTCGAAAGTTCTAAAAAGTAATCGCACGAAAATGATCACGAGATGAATCTTTTAAGTTAATGTAAACAACACAAATAGCGGTCGTATGTCAAAACTTTCTGAGTACGCATAACCTCAAAAATTTCCAACTTTAGAGCTGTCAGTTGTCAGATTGCAACACTAGGGTTGCCAAATTCCAAAACATAAATTTCAGCCCTCTACTGTCCGTAAGAGACCCAGTTTCTTAAAATTTTTTGTGCACTCTTCGAATGTTGACACTTTAGGTGCACTGTCTCGACTGTAAATTCTTCAAAGTTTGCTAGCGGTCTCAGCATATATTTCCAAATTTCTGTAATAAGTTTTCACAATTATGACGCGTTGTGCTTTCGCAAAGCGATCCATTTTCAATTTTTTTATCAAAATAATCGTTCTCCAATTGCTCGCTATTCGTCGAATTGTTGCAAATTACGAGCGTACATTTTCTTTACATAATGTTCAAGTGGCAATATGACAAAGAACCGCTCGAAGTAATGAAAATATTGCTGCCCTTCAGGCAAGTGTTGCCGAAGACCGCAATTTATCGATTCCAAGAAGTTGTCAACAATTGAGACTGACTGAAACCACAACCTGGCAGATTTTGAGAAAGGATTTGGGTTTGGATCCATATAAAATTTGTGTCACTCAAGAACTGAAGCGATTGGACCTTTGCCATTGGCAACAACCGAATTGCGAGACCGAATTGCGAGAAAAGTTTGGAGATTCGATAATTCAAGAAATTTTGGCATTGATTGTTGGAGGCCTTGTGATTTAAAGTTGGAGAAGTTGTGATTTAACACCATTAGACTATTTCTTATGGGGTTATTTGGAGTCGTTGATCTTTAGCAATAAACCAGACTCTCTTCAATCTTCAAAAGTCAATATTGAACGTGCTAGTCACCGTCGGTGGTGCAATAGTTAGTGTGCGCGCCTCTTGTACATGAAATTCTGGGTTCGATCCTTACTCTGACCACCTTAAACTTCATTCGGCGGCGGTGAACTCGCATAGTGACGGCGACACTATCGAGTATTTAGCCATGAAAAACCTTCTCAAAATTCAGTTCGGAATCTGTGTCAAAACTGTAGGTCCCAATCAGTCAGTATAAAACTGGAAAGCGCCCAGCTCACTGGTTGTGAGAAACTCTCCCCAATTCCTTCATGGGCTGTAATGGGAAACTATTTATTTTCTATTTATTTATTCATGATCTACGACTTGGCTTACACCCCTATTCTGTGTATGTGGTAACAATCAAATTGTAACCACAAAATTGTTACAAAGTTGTCATCATTGTTTGTATCTGAAATTCTGGCAACAAGGTCACAACGAAAAATTCAACTCGTAACAAATAATTCACCTCACAATAACAGGATGTCAAAAGCTGGGACAATAAAACAAAAACATATGGGTTTTTGGACAAAATGAACGCGGCAAAAAAGGAAACGTAAGTATTTAATATATTGATGTTTTATTGAATTAAAATTAATAAATTATTATTTTGGGAATTTGAGCGCACGGCAAAGGCACAGCTGGAATGCTATATTGCCTTCCTCAAGGAACATATAGAGATGCTAAGCGGAAAGAATACACTTGCGTATCCGCGCCATATAGAGGACTGTATTTACTTTAGCGACAACTCTCTGATCTGAATCAAATTGCACCACCGACAAAAGCTTCTGCGCTGAGTTCAAAAAGTTTTTTTCCTCCCGCGGTCGGTCCACCGTCTTGAGATATAGGCCTTTAAAACTTGAGTATATAATCGTTCGTATCTCCGGTATTTATAATCCGATGTGGTTGAAATGGGCATCATTATAAAGATCTTTCTAAGCTCTATAAATCAGTGCATAAATATATTTATTTTTTTCAACCTCACTTTTCTGCTAAAAATTTATACTTTTTTTTCAAAAATAGGCACTATTATACTTATTTTTTGGCAGATTTCGATAATACACAAGACCTTATAACAAAAGTCCATCCTTCATTTAATTATGCCCTCTTGTCGTTTTGGTACAAAATGTATTATTATTTTTTCCCGTATACAGTTTTATTGTTTACTTGCAGAATTTATAAAATGATTTTGATTTGATTTTGTTTTCAGGCAAATAAAACAGCTGTCACGCGCTGTTACCTCCTCATTGGCAGATAAAAATGTTTGTTACTTTTGTCACCAAAAAAATGTGTCAGCATACCGACATGTGACAATTGTCACATTGCTGTCAAATAGTAACCGTGGTGACTTTTGTAACTCTGCCAGAATAGGGCTGTAAGATGTCGATCAGCTGTTACAACGAAACTTGTTTTAACTTTTTTTCGAAACAAATTAAGAATAATAGTAGTTTCAAACTCTGTTCACATTAACCCATTAAAAGCGTATAGATGTACTATTTTTGTTCTAAGTGTAATTATAATTGTTACTGTCTTTATAGTGCTTTGTACATATATTGTTTTAGATATCCTGTATTATTTTTTAATGAAAAAACAATCCTGAATATTAGGGATACAACTTTTTTACAATCCATGTATCCATACCATGTAGTGCATAAAAAAACAATAAGAACTGCATCTTTAGATTTTCGATATCGTTAAAAAAGGTTCCGCGTCAAATGCAATTATGTTTGGGATCAGTAAGTTGTAAAAAAATAAAAATATTTTCTTTATAAATTCATTAAATGATAAAAGTTTTTCCACTAAATATTGAATAATATTGTCTATAAATTCAATTAATCGTGATAAAATATTGCGACTTACCTAAGCTGTCTTATGCAAATTTGCGAAATATTATAATTTATTGCTAAAAGTATAAAATATATATAAAATTTTTTTTAACTAACTTTTATTTATTTTTGAGACCTATTTCAAACTTTATTAAACATGGTGCGAAAACTTTTTTAACAATATCAAAAATGTATTGACGAAAAAATTTGGTAAAAATACTACTTGTAAAAGAAAAACATTTTTATAAGTAAAGCAGGCGCTGTCACTTTTGATATCCAAAAATTGCATAATACTCCAATTTGTAAGTTTGTTGTGCATTAATTTTATAATAATCGTTTTCGTTCTACCACTTACTTATCCGGTCTCGGGCAACCCCGGGGGGTCAGGGACCTTACAAAACGAAGATAACATATTTCGCCAACCAGTTCGATCTTTTGCTTTATTTCTCCAGATGGCAATACCAAGTGTACGCAGGGATTCGTCAACCTGATCCCTCCAGCGGAGTCTTGGTCTTCCTATTTTTCGTCTTCCTTCGAGTTCGGTTTCGAAAACCCTTCGTGCTGGTTCGTCTTCATCCATTCTACTGACATGGTCTAGCCAGCGCAATCGCGTTATCTTGATCCGCTTAACTATGTCAATGTCAGGATAAAGCTCATACAGCTCATGATTCATGCGTCGCCGATACTCGCCGTTGTGCACTATAGGGCCATAAATTTTTCGGAGTATTTTTCTGCCGAAGACTCCTACAGATGTTTCGTCTGCTTGCGATAGAACCCAGGATTCTGCGCCATAAAGCAAGACAGGTTGAATGAGAGTCTGGTACAGCCGGACTTTTGTTACGCGAGAGAGGGCTTTATCTCCAAAGTGCTTGCTAAGCCCAAAATAATATCTGGCGTAGCCGCCCTCGCTTACGCCAGATCCGAGGTATATCAATTCGTCGACTACCTCGAAATAATAACAGTTAGCAACGTTCACGCTTTGGTCTAATCGCGTCGATGCCCTGCCCGTTGAAACCATTAATTTTGTCCTGTCCTCATTTACTTTCTGACCCACTTTTGCTTACTCCTTATCAATTCTCGAAAACACCGCAGTATCTTCTCTAATTGTGCGCCCAATTATATCGATATCATCAGCATACGCGAGTAGCATGTTACTTTTGCTACTGATGGTTTTACCAAGCCCAGACATTGCGTCCTAGTTTCCCCGTATCGGGCTATCGAAATCCGCTTTATAATCGACAAATAGGTGATAGGTGTCGATTTGTCCAACACGGGTCTTCTCCAGGATTTGGCGTAGCGTGTAAATCTGGTCAATTGTCGATTTTCCAGGCCTAAAGCCACACTGGTATGGTCCAAACAGGTTAGCGATAATTGGTTCTAATCTTTCTCACATTATACTCGATAGAACGTTATATACTATGGATAAAAGGCTTATCCCACGGTAGTCGGCACAGAGACTCGGGTCAGCATTTTTAAATATGTTACATAGTACACTGAGACTCCAATCGCCGGGCATGCATTCGTCTAACCAAATTTTGCTAATGAGCTGATGCATGCACCTTATCAGCTCATGGCCGTCAGCCTTAAACAGCTCCGCCGGTAATCCATCGGCTAATGCGGCTTTGTTGTTCTTAAGCCGGGCAATAGCTGTTCTGACCTCGTCTTGGTTAGGAGGGGGCAATCGACGTCGTCGTCCATATTGTGATCGATTGTCCCATCGTCCTTGGATATCTCAGGTACTAGTAGCGCGGAGAAGTGCTCTCTCCATATTCCCAACATGCTCCGCACATCTGCGACGAGATTTCCGTCCTTGTCTTTACAGAAGGGGGGGGGGGGGGCCTGAACCATGTCCATTAGTTCCGTTTTTAACTTTTTGGTAGAATTTTCGGGTTTTGTTCTTCCTTCTGTATGTCTCAATATTCTCACTCTCGCGCTTTCTCCACTGCCGTTTCTTACGCCTAAAGATACGGCTTACGTCCTTTCTCTTCTCCCTATACCGCTCAGTTGCAGCTCGCGTTGCAATTGGCTGAAGCATTACCATACGTGCAGCGTTCTTTTCTTCATTTGCAATGCGACACTCTTCATCGTACCACGGTTTATTGCGAAGCGGTTTTTCGAAACCAAGTACGGTTGTTGCGGCAGTTTTTATAGAGTCGGAAATGGGTTTCCACTGCGCATCAGTATCGCCATCGGGAGTGGGTGGGTTCTGTGCCAAAAGTTGCGAGAGCTTCCTTGAGTAGGCTGCGGCTACCTCTGGTAATTGCAGCTTTCCGATGTCCAGCTTCCTCTGCGTCTGGTTTCGTACGATTTTCGCTCTACTTAATCTTGTGCGAACCTTTGCTGCTACCAGGTAGTGATCAGAATCGATGTTAGCTCCTCTGATCACTCGTAAGTCCATTACACTGGATGAGTGCCTTCCATCAATTACCACGTGATCAATTTGGTTCTTAGTTCTTTTATCAGGGGATACCCATGTAGCCTTGTGGATGTTTTTATGTTGGAATCTTGTACCACTAATGACCATGTTTTTTGCGGGTGCAAAGTCCGTTCTCGGAACTGTCAGCATGTAGACTGAAATTGCCAATAGTTGGATTAAACACATTCTCCCTTCCTACTTTGGCATTAAAATCTCCTAGTACAATCTTAGTGTCATTAGTGCCAGTGCAGCGGTCATACGTTTCCTCTAGGAGCTCATAGAATATGTCTTTGGCATCATCATCTTTCTCTTCTGTCGGGGCATGCACACAAATTAGGGAAATATAAAAATATTTCGCTTTTATGCGGATTGTGGCTATACGTTCACTCACAGGATTTAACCTAGAGACTAGATGTCGCAGTCTTTTGCCAACTACAAATCCGCAACCAAATTCATGTTTTTTTTCATGGCAACTGTAGTATATATCGCAGTTTCTTTTTCTTGTGCAGCCATGTCCTGTCCATCGCATTTCCTGGATAGCGGTAATGTCAGCCTTATAACTTTCGAGGACATCTGCCAGTTGGATACTTGCACCGCATCTATATAGAGTTCTTACAATCCAAGTGCATATCCGTAAATCGTTGTCCTTATAACGTTTGCGGGGGTCGTCAACAAATAGGGGTTTATTATGTTTTCGTTCTCGTTCTTGTATTTTCACTGTCATTACGAACGGTGGCGGGAGGCAAACCCAGCCCACCATGTTGTACCTACTGCCAGGATATTTGATTGCAGCCGCCCATTATGGATCAGACGCTGACCAGGATGCGATATGTTGAACCTGGATTTTCTTCTTTTAGTTTTCTAAGTTTTCTTTCTAAGGACAAAAGAATATGCCCGATTGTTTGATGAGCTTCAGTGACATCAGTCACCTACTAAACCTAATTTGATGCTCATTTGTTTCGCCTTCTCACTCTAGCTAGCTAACGGAGGTTTCCGAAAAGCCATTGCCCAGGACATACTGCGTGGAAGTAGTGAGCTGATTGGACTGCCCAATGAAGGAATCATTTCTGGCCACTCTTAAGTGAATGGCAATTAGAAACTTTCCACCTCCACGGACAGTCCCATGTCCTTTTTTTGTGAACTTTTTAAAATGTCTTTTAAACATAGCGAAATTGTTGCTCGGAAAAACGCGGATAGTGGACCCAAAATTTAAAAAATTATGAAAATAAATGTAAAAATATTCCAAGTATTGATATTTCGTTATGTGAACTGAACCAAATACCTAAAAAACAAGTAAAAGTGTTAAATTCGGCTGTGCCGAATCTTTGATACCCTCCACCTTAGTGTTAACCAGCAAAATATTAAATTTTAAAAATTTTAAAAAGAAAAAGAAAATGTACTTTTTTAAAAAAAAGTTACTTGTTCACAAATGCAATTACTTGTTCACAAATGCTCACAAATGCAGGATGCTCACAATGCTCACAAATGCATTGCTTACAATGCTCAAATGCTCACATGCTTAAGTACTTAAGAAGAAATGTACTTAAGAAATGTACTTAAGAAAGAAATGTACTTAAGAAATGTACTTAAGACATGTACTTAATGAAATGTACTTAAGAAATGTACTTTGAAATGTACTTAATGTACTTTGAAATGTACTTTGAAACGTACTTAAGAAATGTATTTTTTTTAAGAAAATTAAAAAAAAATAAAAATAAGTTACTTGTTCACAAGTAAAATAAAAAAGCATTTTTTAAAAATAAAAAAGCATTTTTTAAAGAACTGTTAAAAAAAAAACAAGCTGGGACGAGAGTTGAACCAACAACCCTCAGACTCCAGCGCGCAACCCTTTACACATCAGGCCACAGCGACCTTAGATGAAGCGTGACAATTCATATAAATGTATGAACACATGAAAGTACATCTAAACAATCTAAAGTACATACCTTTTATAAAGAACAACAAAGATTTTCAACATGGAAATTCACCACACGGCAAAAGGAGTAGTTTAGTATAAAACTACAAAAATTAATGTGAAAATTTTATGAGTTTTTTTACGTTTCCAATCATAAAATTTTTTCCAATGGACCGATTTCGCTGATTTTCAATACCAAACTGCTCAGGAATACGTGGAACATTCTGGCCAAAAACCAAACCGCGTTATCGCCGATAGAAGTCGTGAGAATGTTTTCAACAGACGGAGAGACGGACAGACGGACATGGCTATATCGACTCCGGTTGTTATAAGGATCAAGAATATATTTACTTTATGGGGTCGCAAAGCCTTATTTCTATATGTTACAATCAGAATGACAAACTGATATATACCCTCTATCACTTACAGTGGAGGGTATAAAAACAGTCATTGGAAGATTTAATGCGTTATATGAAAACGAAAAATTAAAAACAGAGAGGTATAAAATTATATCACAAGAATTATTCGATTTATGGACTAAACTAAATATTCCGAAATTGGCTACCAAATCTAGAAGAAGGGGAGTGGAATGTTTGATTTGTGCATACCAGAAAGGTATCAAAACTCCAAAAACTGCTGAAAAGTTTGATAACAATTTTAATATTTCGCTCGAAAACATTGCACCAAAATCTGAAATAAGTGTCCAAGATTCAGACTCCGACTCTGTCTCAATGCTCAATGATGGAGACTCCGACTTTGTCTCAATGATCGATGATTCATTTCAAGATGATAACGACTATATGCCACCTTTAAGACTTGGAATAACAAAAGGGATTAATAAATCCAGTACTAACTTTAGTAAATACTGCCAAAGTAAGTCCTAGGAAAGCAGCATAAATATGTAAGGAACTGGCAGAATCAGGGGTCGATATTGCAACTCCGTCACAGCAAGCAATTTATAAATCTGCAGAGAAAAAGGAAGAAATGATGAAACAGTCTTTACAATATGAGAATTGGTGTCTCCATTTCGATGGTTAAAAAATTGGATGACAAGAAGTACAGGTAGTTGTTGTAAAAAATGAATCTCAAGAAATAAAAGTAGCTGCATTAGTTCTGGAAAATGGGAAAGCGATAACTATTTTCAATGGCATCAAAGAATCTCTACAAAAATATACTTTTATGAAGTCAATAAAAATGATAATTTGCGACACAACCAGTGTTAATACAGGAAAAACTTAAGGTGTTGTAACACTACTGCAGAACCATTTTAAATCAATTCTCTGCCACTACCGCAGTACATTGGATATCAGCACCATGTGTTGGATTTAATACTACGATATGTTATGGATGCATCATTGGACGGAAAAACCACCTCACCAGATATTGCATATGAATTCGTTTCAGAGTTGATAAGCAATTGCAATGCATTAAAACACGAATATCAGCAAAACGAGAAACGGATATATGTTGGAAATTTAAAGTGGCGTGATGATATGCAATATTTATATGAACTAGGACAGGCTTTTAAATTCTATATGGAGCAGAATAAATTTCCATTTATAAACATTAAAACTATACCACCGATTAGTAATGCTAGATGGAATTCTAGAGCAATTCTGGCTTACATACTAATTCCAAAATATCGACAATTCTTACAATAAAAATGACTTCGAAGCCTTAAACAAATCATTATCGGGCTTTACTACTACTCAGAAATGCTTTCTAAGACATTGGGTGAAAGATGAATCAAGAATTCCAAAAACACAACGCAGCAACTTTTGTGCGGAACGCGCCATCAAAGTCGTACAAGATATTTTCCCCCAATGAAAATCAACACGAACTCTTAATCTTAAGTTAATTTCACTTAACAAAGATAGTTTTTAGATTGTGATTTTGATTATAATCATATAATTACATTATGAAATGTAAATAGTTAAATAATTATAAAATAAAAAATGTTGAAAAAATAAAAACAAAAAAATCTTAAAGGGGTTTCAGAAATCGGCTTGAACGTTTTTGTTCCGAAATGACCTGAGGAAACATTTTTCGGTTTAAGCACAACATCGGCTACAGCGTGGTGATAGGGCCTTATTTTGGTTGTACCCCTACTGATAATGTTAATCACAGTTGCCAAAATATTTGGAATTTGTCGAGTTTTATTTATAACCTCAACCCGAACTAATTCGTTCAGACAAATCGCTTATAATAAATTTGTTTTCGACAAAGTGAAACATAAAATCTAGTTTTAATTTAAGTTATTAATTATTTTGAAAAGAATAAAACTTGCAAACATAATTTCACCAAACCCATTCCTACAAAATACACAATTAGGTGGAAAGATACTGTAGGTAGAGCAGACCACTCAATTAGACATTCATATTATATGTCGGAAGTCATCAGTAACACGTTTTCCTCTACAGTTTGCGAATACGTCCAGTGACTGCTAAAACAAATATACTCTTTTTGCCAACCGAAAACTTTGAATTGAATTGATATACCATTGCGGGCGTGTGGATTGGATAATCATCATCACGTACCGTGTAGTTTCTCAAATAGTACAAAGTATCCTATGAAATTAAAAACAAATTAGTTAATTTATATGAGAAAATGTTGAAAATTATACCGCAATAAAAGAGAAATTCCTGGGTATATTGCTGGTACGAAAACCTTCTGAAACTATCACTCTCAGGAGAGTGATCCTTTTAATAGATCGGGCAAGAGCGCGTCCATTTATTGTAATTTTAAGAAGATTTATCGGACTATTGTCCTTTTTCAACATGTGCATATCCATTGTAACGTTGAAGTCACTGAGATTTCTATGAAATGAGAATTCAATATTTATCACTTTCCGGTCGTGGACGCTGTGATTCTCGAACTTAACGAGACTCCAGTCATCAACGGTTACATTTAGGTTTATTATCTCGATGGTAAAATCACGCTAAAAAGACAAAGTGGGAATATTTGTATATTTTTATATTTCTCATTGATGCATTATAAACATTTGTTTCAAATTTATTTACTAATTTCTTTATAACAAAACAGGAATTAAATACCTTTGCCTGGATTTGACATATTACCACAGATATAGCACAAAGTTTAAGCAAGTCCATCATGTTTAAATATCAACCAATGTGTTACTAATTCGCTTGTTCAATATGGGTGTGTTGACAAAATTCTACATTTATATTAAAATCTATATACGAGCCATTCCATGCTAAACTGGACAAAACCAAACAAACAACATCCATGGGTCTGATTTTTCTGAAAACTTCAAGAAACATTCTTCTTTAAATTCTATGGAAGAGAGATATATATACACTGAACGGAAGGGCATCGTCACAGGGATCGAAAGTGAGCTAACGTACAGTTTCATTCCCGCTAAGAAAATGTGTTTATCAACTGCAAATTGTTCATCACTGTGATGAAAGCATGTTGTTGCTGCAATGAATTTGATTCATTATTGAAACGAGTTTGTTTCGTTGCTGCAATGAATTTATTTCATTGCTGAAATGAATTGGTTTCGTTGTTGCAATGAATATGTATCGTTCTTGCAATGAAATTATTTCATTGCTGCCATAAATAAATTTCTATGCTGCTATAAACTTGTTTCAATGCTGCAATGAATGTTTTGAAGTGTGTTTGAAAGTATTTATTGTTAATTGTATATAAGTACGTTGTTAGTATTACATTGCAGGTGTTTTGATAACAATTTTTGTAATTTTTGTTTCGAAAATGGTTTTAATTTGCTAAATATATTATATCCACTCCGCTCGTCTGGAGAAATATTATGGTAGTCGATGGGTTGTGTGTAATTGTGGCCGGTCCTATAATTAAAGACAAATTTGAGGAATTTATTATTCAGATTTATATTTAAGATATGTACATATCTACTTATGTGTGTACCTACCATGAACATTAGCTCTTCTCCCCTTTGGGTTACATCACAGCAATTGATCCATGTTCAAAACTTCAATTGTAGCGCCTCACCTCCCCGTCATTAAGCCAGTGATCGCTCTCTAAGCATTTTCCTCCACTGCTCTTTTATTTATTTTAAATAAATTTGTTAAAATTACTATTGGATTCATTCCACTGTCCATTAAATTGTTGTTTTTTTATGTTTGTCTTAATTGAAACACTTCGATTCTTTGACTGCTTCGTTTTCATTGACTTCGAATACAAACCCCAATGCAACGAAACAATCGCGACCGAATTGTGGTTAAAACACAAAAACACGAATAATTTGTTGCGATTTGTACCGCGAGCGACGCTCATACACACACACAAATGTTCTGCTACATATTTCGGGGTAGTTTTTCTGCTATGGATGCGTCACTTTCTTTGCTGTCGTGTTGCTCCTTGCATTCTGTTTAATTATATATTTGAGTTATTAAGACCCAATTTACACAAAACGATTACAGCAAACACATAAATTCACACAATTTATTTTTCACAATAAAAATTTATTTCTAAGTAACGGGTTTTTCAATAAGAGCGCTACAAAAGTTTTTTTAAATCAAACAAAACCGGTTTTAGATACCAATGAAATTCTTTATTCCTGTGAAAGTACGTTCGATGCCATTATGTAGGGAACTCGATTTCTTTTGCATGGCCACCACGGGCACGCTTGCAGAAGTCCAGACGCTGAACCCAATTTTCGACGGCTTTCAAGCATAAATCGGCTGATACTGCTACAATGTCACGTTCGATATTCGTACGAAGTACATCAATCGTCGCTGGCTTGTTGGCATAGAACATAGACTTGACGTAGCCCCACAGGAAATAATCTAACGGCGTCAAATCCCACGACCGAGGCGGCCAATCGACAGGGCAATTTCGTGAGATAACACGTTCACCAAACTTGGTTTCCAATAAATTGATTGTGGCATTCGCTGTGTGGCTTGTGGCACCGTCCTGTTAGAACCACATGTCCTCCAAGTCCATATTATCCAATTGGGGCCAAAAATATTCGGTTATCATTGAACGGTAGCGATTCGCATTCACAGTAATGTGCCGGTCTTGATCATCACGGAAGAAGTACGGCCCAATGACGCCGCCGCCCATAAACCGCACCAAACCGTAATATTTTCGGGATGCAATGATGACTCATGGATTACGTTTGGACTGCTGTCTGATCAATAACACATATTTTGCTTATTGACAAAGCCATTCAGCCAGAAATGAGCCTCATCGCTGAAGATGATTTCCGATGATTTTCCGCTCTTAAAGTTGAGGCCACCACTGACTCCAAATTTCGGTAGAAAATTTTAATAATTTCGACTCGTTGTTGGCTCGTATATCTTTCCATGATGAAATGGCAAACCTTACTGAAGATAAATGTCAAAAGAGCGGGACAAAATATGGCGTCGTTTGCTGTCCCTATCCCTAAATTTTAATAATTTCGACTCGTTGTTGGCTCGTATATCTTTCCATGATGAAATGGCAAACCTTACTGAAGATAAATTTCAAAAGAGCGGGACAAAATATGGCGTCGTTTGCTGTCCCTATCGATTTACTTTTGCAGCATCTCTGTTGAAAAATCCTTTATAAAATTATTTCAATTATTCCGGCGAAGAAATATGTCTGTCACTTTCGGTTGTTGCAAAGGAACTGATTTAAGGTGTGTACGTGACCCAGCACTCACGCTCACTATTTTCTCTAGCTGACCACTTTTTTACGCTCACTCAATTTTTTGACTGCTTTTCCCTCTTTATCTTCAAAAAAATAGGTTTCTTTGTAAAAACGAAATTATTTCGCCAACCATAAATGTTGGAAATCCTCCAAAATAAACAAATAATAAAAATAAACTACAAAAAGTAAGAGATAAACCAAGTAGCGATAATTTAAATTTTATGCACTTACTTTTTTTTTTAAATTTTAACCCATTTTTGTACAAAATTCAGCTAAATAAAATTGTTACAGGAACGCAAATTAAATTGTTGCAGCAAGGAAATCAAAAATTTTCAAAGAAATCATGTATGAACTTTTTCGTTGCAGCGACTACCAAATTGTCGGATATACGATACTTTTCATTGTAGCAACGTAAAAACATTGACGAAAATGTTTCATCCATGCGACTAAGCGCAATTCTTTTAATGTAGGTACAGTATTGCGCAACACCTTAGCAACTTTTGTCGCAATTACTTACAACTACTACAATTACAGTGAGCTGTGCGCTTTCCAGATTTATGCTCACTGATTGGGATCTACAGTTTTAAACCGGTTCCGAACGGTATTTTGAGAAGCTTCTTTCTTCATGGCTAAATACTTGCCGTCACTATGCGAGGTGACCGCCGGCGAAAGAAATTTAAGGTGGTCAGAGCCGTAACTATAAATATGCTAATTGGTTCCGATTTTCGCAATATATTAATAGACATCTCTTAATCCCAACAGATAATGTAATAACTGGCTGTGAGTTTATTGACTCTATGCTTGAGCACTTCACTACTGTTGTTTCAAGCGCAATTAATGATAGTGTTCCTCTAACACGTAACAGAAACTACAGAAAACCTTTTCCTCCATATATAAAGTCGCTAATTCGAAGTCGGAACCACTATCGAAGAAACTGGTTACGCCATAGAAATGTTTTTGTTTATTCTGAATTCAAGTATTTAAATTCAGTAATTAAGCACGAAATCAGCAGTTTTAGAAATGTGTCGTGGAATCGTTTGTTATCTTCATTTGATAAAGGCTCTTCCCCTTTTTGGAAGCTAACAAAGATATTAAGGAAGAAGTCGAAAAATATACCAATATTAAAGATTAACGATCTTCGTTACAGTACGAATACCGACAAGTGTGAAATATTAGCTCGAACATTTTGTGAAAATCATACTCATTCCGCAGTCTTCGGCGACCAAGCCACGGAATCTCTAGTCAAAACATGTGTTGATGCTTTTAATTCTAGTTTCGAAGCAAGCGACCAACATTCAATTAACATGCCAACAATGAAAGCTATATTGAAAGATCTTAAGGATAAAAAATCACCTGGGTTGGACGGTATAAACAATAAATGTCTTAAGTCTCTTCCAAAAAAAGGAATCAAATATTTGACTGTTTTTATAAACGCATGTCTCAAATTTGGTTACTTTCCAAGTAAATTCAAGGAAGCTAAAGTTATTTCCGTAAAAAAAACCTAACAAACCAGCCGATTCACCGTATTCTTATCGCCCAATAAGTCTACTTTCTTCTGTTAGCAAATTACTTGAGAAAGTAATAAAGAATAAAATTTCAGAGTTTACTGGATCGAATGGTATTCTACCGAACCAACAATTCGGTTTCCGCAGGGAACATAATACCATCCACCCCTTAATTCGGATAAGAAACATTGTTCAGTCTAATTTCAGTTGTCAAAAATCAACCGGAATGATTTTATTAGACATAAAGGCTGCTTTCGATTCGGTATGGCATGACGGCTTAATATACAAACTTATTCGGTTTAATTTTCCTACTGAATTAGTCAAAGTCGTTCAAAGTTTCCTATTTTCTAGAAACTTTAGAGTTCACATTGGTGACAAATCTTCCGGGATTTTTCATATTAATGCTGGATGCCCCCAAGGATCTTGTCTATCACCATTATTATACAACATCTACACGGCTGATGTTCCATCTTCGGATAATTGCATCATGTCCATTTTTGCTGACGATACGGCAATCCTGAGTTCTGGTGTACTGTACTCAGAAATATTAGCAAACCTGCAGATCGCTCTGGAACATGTAGTACAATATATTTTAAAGCGGAAAATTTCTATTAACTGTGAGAAAAACCATGCCATATACTTCACACGTAAGCGCAAGGCATGCTTCATTCCTCAGAGTAACTTTATTATTAACAATACAGAAATGAAATGGGAAAATAGCGTTAAATATTTAGGTGTACTTTTGGATACAAAACTTACATTTAAAGATCACATACCATACATTGTCAACAAATGCAATTTACTGATTAGAAATCTTTATCCCTTTATAAATAGAAACTCACAATTAAACATTGACAACAAAAAGTTAATATTGAAGTCCATATTTCATGCTGTCATGTTTTATGCATCACCTGTCTGGGCAAAAAGTGCTAAGTGTCACTTGACCTAACTTCAAATTTTGCAAAACAAATTGTTGAAATTAATTTATGATCTTCCGAGGTTATACTCCACAAGAAGACTTCATCAAATAGCTGAAATGGAGCTTGTGATAACCAAAATAGAAAGATTGTCTTTAAATTTTTACTCCAGGTGTTCCCAATCAGAATACGATCATATTGTCGAGCTGGCCTCTTATTAAGTAGTTTAAGTTTGTATTTAAGTTTTATCATATGTTAAAAAAATAATTCATAAAGGTTTTTTGCAAATTTTTACCTGTAAATCTTATAATATTGATAAAAGAAGAGTATATAAATATAAATAGCATGTTAACCTTAAGTAGAAAAGGGAAAGATCCCTGAACTCTTTAAATGTATATATTTTAAACTATCAATCTGTAATGCCATAATGAATAATAAATTGAATTGAATTGAATTGAAAAGACAGTATTTCACTT
This sequence comes from Phaonia tiefii, assembly GCA_963931995.1. Classification (NCBI taxonomy): domain Eukaryota; kingdom Metazoa; phylum Arthropoda; class Insecta; order Diptera; family Muscidae; genus Phaonia; species Phaonia tiefii. Next base: position 95,795,346 of record OZ008369.1, on the reverse strand, counting down.
ATTTCATTATTGGCAACATAAATATTTGCAAAAATAACAAATCGAAATTCATCAAGGTAAAATATGTGACGAAAACAAAATATACTCAAATTTTAGCTGCGCAAATCCTAAGCAACTTTTCAATATTTTGTATAAAATGCGTTATTGTCTAAAATCTGCAGACAACGTTTCGGCATGGATTTCATGGGATTGATAATTGTTTCTATCCAAATAGATTTGCATTCGCCTTTTAGGGATTTTGTACGATTTTCGCGGTTGCTAAATGCCTTCCACCAATTTTGCGATTGAAGATTCCAAAAAGATTCTCAATTGGATTCAAGTCTGGTGATTGTGCCAGCCAATCAAGGGCTGAGAGCGTTTTCATCTTTAAATAGTCGGTGGCCAACTTCGGAGTGCGTGTCGGATCATTCCAACAATATTTTTATTCAAATTTCAGACTGATTTTTATGATTTCATGAAGAATTTTAATATTTTTTCCCCCCAAATTTCATAATATAAATTATTTTATAGTAAATGCTTGGAACTTAATAACAATTTCATATGCACTTGAAGAGCTCTTTCAAATTTGGAATTTAAATCAGTATACGAGGTTAAATTTTATGTTTCGGGATTTGGCAACCCTAGTGTTGCAATCTGGCAACTGGCAGCTCTATCGTAAAGTTGGAAATTTTTTTGAGGTTATGCGTACTCAGAACTTTTTGACATACGAGCGGTATTTGTGTTGTTTACAGTAACTTAAAAGATTCATCTCGGCCCAAAATTGGAATTAAATCGTGAACATTTTCGTGGATTATTTTTTACAACTTTCGACGTGGATTAACTAAGCAACAGTGCATTGATGAACTTAATTCAATTTTTGGCGATGAAGCTCCATCCAGGACCAGTGATTATCGATGGTATGGTGAATTCAATCGTGGTCGTAGTTCACTCCAAGACGAATTTCGTGAAGGTCGTCCAAAATCAGCTGTTGTGCGCGAACTGATTTTGCAAGATCTTCATGTGACCTATCGTGAGATTGAGACAACCTTAGGCATTAGTGGGACCAGCATACATTCAATATTGCATAAACATTTGACTGTCGTTGGATCCCACACAATTTGTCAATCGCTCAAAAAAAGGTTCGAGTCGATTGGTCGAAAGAATTGCTGCAAAAATACGATCGCGGTGCTTCGAAACACGTCTATGACATCGTGACAGGCGATGAATCCTGGATTTACGCGTATGAGCCCGAAAGTAAACAGCAGTCAACTGTATGTGTGTTTCAAGATGAACCAAATTCAACAAAAGTTGTTCGCGCCCGAAGCACTTCCAAGCAAATGGTCGCCTGTTTTTTCGGAAAAACCGGGCATGTCGCAACCGTACCACTAGAACAACGCAGAACAGTGAATTCTGAGTGGTGCACAACCATTTGTTTGCCAGTTGTCTTCCAAGAAATCAGGAAAACCATCCGCCGAGGACGGATCACTCTTCACCACGACAGTACGAGCTCTCACACATCGGCTGAAACAACTGCATTTTTGATGGGTCATCCGCCGTATAGTCATGACTTGGCACCGAATGACTTCTTTTTATTCCCGTACGTAAAAAAACAAACTGAGAGGTCAACGTTTTTCGACACCTGAAGAAGCTGTTGCTGCATTCAGAATGCATCTTTTGGAGATACCTCAATCAGAGTGGCAAAAGTGTTTCGACAATTGGTTCAAACGCATGCAAAAGTGTATAAATCTTCATGGGGAATATTTTGAAAATCAATAAAGTGATTTTCGATGATTAATATTTGTTTTTGTTGTTTAATCCCGAAACATAAAATTCAACCTCGTAAGACTCCTTCCTGTGCGTTCACGTACCGGTCGGGCTCTTAAAAACATTGCTGCTATAGACTAAAATGTTTAACATTGGTTGACACTTTTGCTTTTATCGTGTAATTTCAAAATCCCTTGGTACATTCGTTTTTCTAAATTTTTCTAGATTGTTGAAAATATTTCTCAAACGCAATTGCAATAGGCACTAATGTTTGAAATTTCAACCCATTTAAGACAATTGAATTACTTAATTGCCTTTTGTAGTTTAAATTCTCTTGCAAACTAGTACTGATCGCTTAAATCAAGTGGTTCCAAAGCAATCATCAAATAAAACCGATCATGGCTGGAGGATATAGACCATAATGACATTAGATTTTACTCCGAAAGTCAAAAGTCCAAGTCAAAGGAGTTTACGGCAAAGTTGAAGTGGTCCCATTTCAGGGAAGTGTTTATTGTTTCCGTTCTAATGTGTGGTTGCATCAACATCATTTGATAATCCATAAATTGTGGCCTTTAACACTCCCATCAAGGCAAATTTTTGGTTTTGATCTTATGGAAGTTTTAAGTTTTCTACGCCAATGAGGGACAAAATCTTCGCAATAAACCAAAGCGAAAGTTTAATATGGTATTTTAGAATATTAGTTCACTATATACCACCATTTTTATCGATCACGATTTGAAAATTGTGCCCTGGAATAAATCGGCTTTGACACTGGAACACAATATATAATAATAACGCCCTGGGGAAAATTCGATGAGAAAGCGCCAACTTTTCCACCAAAATATAAAATTTTTATTTTCAGCAGCCGCAATTTAAGAATAGGAATAGTACCCTAAATTTGTACGCAGAAGAGTTAACTTCTATACAGCCATTGCACAGAATCATATTTTTATAAAGATATCATCGTGATAAAACTGTCACGATTAATAAGGGTAATAGAGATACGACAGCATGCCACATTTTGTTGGTGATGCAAACTATTTTGCTAACGCGTCAGTCTCGTGCCCAAAGTCTAAGAAGTAAAATCGAACAAAAGTGAAAGGAACGAAGGAGAATTGAATATTTTGAATACTGGTAAGAAGATTGACCAAACCTCGCTACCGCGGAAAAAAAATGTAGTAAAATTAATTACTTTTCAATATTTCGCCGCATGGAATATTAGACGCATTACGAATCAATGTTCAAATTGTAATAAAATAATGGTGAATGGGGTTTAGAGTTGCACATGGCATTAAGAAGAAATGTTCTTTAATCTAAATATTGTACAAGAACCATGTGATCGTAGGAGGTTAATGTTAAGTGGCCGTAGAATATTTCTAACGTACTAATCTTAAATGTAATCTATTCTTCACTTTTTCACAAAAACTCAATTTCAAATTAAAACTCAAAGTCAAAAATTAATTCCATATACTTATAAAATTTGGAACACTGTGTATTAAAGTAAACGGTAAAACGAAAAAATTAACCAATTTTGGACAAAATCAATAATAGAAAGAGAAGACGTGCTAAAACTAAAATACAAGAATATCATCCATAGAGAAATAGACCAGAGCCGCTATCCCTCTCTTCACGTTCTCTTGATGACGACTAGGTAGTAGGCCATTTACATCGAGTTCGAGTTGCTATTGTAATTTACTCTTTGGTTGGATATAATACGTACAGAAATAAAAGGGAATGCGTATTGTCGTTCGATGCAAACAACATAAATATACATAAGTAAGCTGTCATTAGTATCAATCAAACACTATGTAAACTTGGTTTGCTGCATGGTCTATAATCTCTCTCCGTCTTCCTAGGTCTCTCATTCTACATCATTTCCTTAGTACCTTTTCGATCAGCTGTGCCATAGAAACTCTCTGCATCATCACACAGAAACTTCAATACTAGGAGACCACAACTAATCTAAATTTCGAGCAGCTCATTAGAAGGACTTTCAATCCGCTCAGGCTTTACACCTCTTCGTTTGTTCTCTAGAACATTGTATCTGTCGCTCTCAGTTTTATGTATAACCTCAAAGAAATCGCTTGGTTTTCACACTGTTTTGCAGACCACCAGATTTATCTGACGACAGCTGTTCACAATTTTTCTTCAGATTCGACAGATTGTCAAATCTGTGAGATAATCTGAACTCGTCATTTTGATCCACTTTGATGGCTCATATGGATCAAATTTGGTTGAAGATTTGATGCCTACCACACTATTTTTGCCAGTACAATCTTCTGTAAAACACCCATGGATAAATTTGCTCTATCTCCTACCTGAACAAATATAGCTGCCGAAGAGCCTAAGGCAAACATACTTGCCTGCAATATACAGCCTCAATGCGATAGCACAAACTGCAATTCGGTGTCAACAGCCGAATTTACAGTTGCTACAACCTCTTTGCAAGCAAGTATTTCTGTGAGTATATCTAGCATCATCTTTTGATTCAATAGGCAATTAAGCCTAAGAATATGGCTAAACTGTCTGACAATTCTACTCATATGGTGTGTGAATGCAAAGAGCCAATTGTTCTGCTGCTTTACATGGACAAGTAATTCCAGGCACATTCTGGGCTCTTTTCAAAGTGCATGACACCGAGCCAACTAAACAGTTTGTTTAGTGAACAGGGCGCAGACTATCCAACAGCCGACCGACTATTCTCGAACTAGTTTGTAACTGACTGTTGAAGCGGTCGCACAATGAAAATATTGTCCAGAAAAATTATTGCTCTCATCATACTCCGGAGGAGGAAAATCAATAATGGCCAGTTTTTCAGTCAGTGGTGATCTTCGTTTCTTAGTTAAATTCTGGTTAAACATCGAATTGTGCTTTTTAGTCATTGTTTAACTATGATTTAACCATCCAATGTTGGTTGGTTAACTTATAGTCAGAACCATATTATTTTGACAATCAAATTACCGACTGTCAAAGTGAGAAATGAAAATTTTATAAAATACATGTTTCAGATTTGCGTATTTGTACACATACGTTGAGTCTAGATCGTTAAATTGTTGCTCCTATATAGTTTTTACACATTTTTGTTAAAATGATTTCGATTTTATGCATCTATTTCTTATTGTACATAATTCCATATTGTTTGTTCCCCTTTGTTGGTTTGGTATTTATCCAAAACACACGTTTTTTCCAATAAGAATACAAGGGTTGCCATATTAGTTGACAATATGGCGACTTACATTAACTCACCACTGAAAAAGTAAATGCAAAGTTAACCTCTAATTAACTTAGAATTAAGATTAAGTAATCCGATAGTTAACTACCCACTTAAAAACTGGCCATAAGAGATTCCGAGAGTATTGGGTGCATCCCATTCTCAGTGATAGATTAGTTAGTGGAAAATTTTACACTATGCATTCCAAATTACTTGATTACCCGAAAAAATGTTTCGCCTATTATCGCAAATCACAGAGCGAACTGAACTATCGGCCGACTATACAATCGTCATGTATGCGCAGGCGTGTTGCGCCAATACTGATTAAACAGTCGGCCGATAGTTGGCCGACAGATTAGTTTGAATGTAATCGGGTAGCCTATCAAACTTTTTTATCGGCCGATACTGAATCGATGTAGTGTGCGCATATGCATTCCTCTCCATACTGATTCAGAAGCCGACCAAACTATCGGCCGATAAAAAGTCTGCAGTCTGCGGGGGGGGGGGGGGGGCTCTTAATGGAATAAGTTTTCCGATCAGTAATTGCTGAGTCTTCAGAGAGGCGACATTAGTATTTTTTTTACAGTTGTCTTCCAATTAAGTGAGTTATTATTATGTAGATTACAAATTGTGTCTATAATTAAGCTCTTGATTTAAATTTTTTTATATGACATTTAACAAGATAAAATCTCCAACTATTTTGCTATAAATGTGTAGAATTTAATGGATAATTACTCATATACTCATAAATACATTTTTGTTTACATATTTAAATTTTAGGTTATATCTATTCTGTATATCTCAATATATCCACGGCAATTAGAACAACATCACATTTGTATACTGTGTTAGTAAACAATATAATTATTGATGAAATTATTGTAAATATTTACATAAATCCCAATTTTACGCTAAGTACATAGATACTACCTCGCGATGAAACATCTGTCTGATTTTGTTCTTAGAATGCACATGGAGTGGTGTGCGATGAAATAGAGTCGCACACTCTTCAACACTTTTATTCTTTGCAAATCAGTTGTCCAAGGTGTTTCATGTCAAGAAATTATGAACCTGATTGACGGGGCCTCTGCTGAATATAATGCCGTTATTTTTAATAAATTTTGTACACTACTGTTCTCCAGGTCAGTGTCAGTATTTTAAATGACGTGTGCTATAAAATAGAGTCAATTACAAAAAAATATATATTTTTTGAAATGGTCAATGGTATTTGAAAACAAAGGTGATCTTCTAAATATGATTAATGTTTCTTAGTAGCATTACTAAATTACACGGTACAACAATTTTTCAAAAAAAAACCCCGTGGGGTTTCTCAACGGTTTCTAATGTTTTTGGGCCCGCTGAATCCGAATCTGAAGTCAGAATTTTCGGGTCACCCTAGATTTTCGAGCTACAGCGGAAGGCAGCCCCCTAACCCCCTGCTTGTAATGAAATCAATATTTCTTCCTTTACGACCGGAGAGGGATAATATGTATGACTGACCCCCATTACTTTCCCATAAGGAAGATTTTTCCCCTTGGGACCTATCCCCAACTATTTAAAGGCAAAAAGTGTCCGAAAAGTTGAATTTCTATCCAAACGGAACGATCTAAAAATGCTGCATTTTGCCAAGGAGGATGTGAAATGGTCCGTATGCAAATGGGGAAATATTTTGAGGACAGCTGAAACAAAAGTGTGCTTGGTTAATTATGATAGGAGTAATCTTCCTGTCCGAAGATCTTCCTACACCGAATTCAGGCCCCAGAACACAATCCAAACAGTTAAACGTGGTAGCGGAAACATAATGGTACGGGGTTGTTACTCTTACATTGAGACAGAACCTTTATTCCAAATTGAACAGACAATGGGCGCTGCATAGTATACCACTGTATTAAAAAACATCATGATGCCTTGTGCTAAATGGGAAATGCCGTTTCGATGGGTGTTTCAACATAATATCGACCCCAAACACACATCGAAGCGAGCAAAAGCTTCGTTTGAAAATAATAGTGTCATAGTTTTAAGATGGTCTATGTAGTCGCCGGGCTTAAATCCTATTCAGAATTTGTGTCGGGACATTAAAGTGTCTATCAAAGGAATAAACCAATTTAATAAAGATGAGCTTATGACGATGAGCTTATTGTGGAGACATGATGATTCAATGTCAAGGCGTTGCTTAGCTGTGATAAAAAGTAATAGTTATTTCATAAAGTACTGAGATAATACAAAGGATGAATGAAACATACATTTTATTTATTTGACACAGGTATTTATTCTAGTTCAGATGATTAATAGCGATGACTCTATTTTAATTCACGGGCAAAACTGGATATTTTGAAATATTTTCACTTATACCTAATGATTTAATTTTAGATTACGACATTAATGTTGTATCTAGTTCTTAATTGAACAATTAAAATTAAAAGTTATAAACAAAATTTAATTTTTCTACATTTGTTTTTGTTTTGAAAATGTTGATTAGTGTGGACTCTATTTCAACGCACACAAATGTATATGGGCATTTCCATAGACTAATACTTATAGTAGACCTAATAGTTCTCTCACCAAATTTATGACATTTGGCCTGGTGTGATATTTACGTTCGATGTTGAAAAGAATTGCTCTACTAATACCAGATAGAGGCAATGGTTCAAAACAACGAACAAAATAACAACAACGGCATTTCGTTTTGTGTGTTAAAATTATTGTGTTAAATACAACATAAATGTATGCTAACAATAACAGTCAATAAATAAGTTTAAAACACATTTAAATTTCACAGATTTTCACCAAAACGACATGAAAAGTTAATGCAAGAAGTTATTGTAATTCCTCCTGGTGTATTTCACTTTTCGTCAAACATCTCTCTATTACACCGACCGAAAATATGAAAAAGTAATATTTTTAAAAAGCTTTTTGATGTGTAAACATCTATACGCTGGGGGTAAATATCTTTTTCACAATACAATCACAAATTTAGAGTAACCCAGCTAGCATTTTCAATCGTGCACGACTCTTTCACGATCGGAGCCGACGATTAAAGTAATCGTGCGCGATGTCGTATTCCAATCGCGCACGTTCAGAGCAACTGAAGCCGTTGGTAAATATAAAAAACTGTGTCAAGACGGCGACTCTTACTTTCCAATCGTCGACGATGAGCAAAATCCAATCGTCGACGATGAGCAAAATCTTTTTCTTTTTCTGCTGAGCAGATAATGGAAGACCCGTTAGAATTTCAGAGAGAAATAATTAAATTCTCCTTGCAAAACACGAGTTCGGTGGAGTATGCGGGAAGAAGTAAGACAACAATAAGAAAACTACATGTAAGACTGTGACACAAAGTAAACATAAAAACAAATCGTGAGCACAAAGTCTTAAAAGCAGAGAAAAATATAATTCTGCTCCGACAATCGTGGTGACGATTGGAAATCCAGTCGCGAAACAATCGTGATCGTGAAACAAACATTCAAATGCTAGCTGGGAAGATGTGCGATGTAATCGATAACCAATCGTAATGCGTTATCAAATCGGTGTGAGCTATGTATGAGTGTATTAGTGTAATCACCACCATCTAGTGTGCAATAGTAGCTACTAATTTTCACTAATTGTCGTACATTATGTTATCGTAGGCAAATGAAAACAAATAAATAAAATGAATACGAAAACATTTAATTTTAATAACTTTTAAAAAGATTTTTTGCACTTTTAATAAGAAATTTACTAAAACAAAGCAAAATAAGGAAACCTAAAAACTAAACTTGTCAAACTAAAAGTCTTCTTCGTCTTTGAGATTAGGTCTGTCTGTTTACTGCAATATTGTACAATATTGTACAAAATGTTGTCTGTTTACTGCAAAACTTTTGCAACGAGAGAGCCAAAGAGAGAATTTTTTGACAGTTGGATGATAGAGAACTTGAAAAATGTTACTGGAGGAATTTCTGCTATCAAGATTTTGCAAGTTCGATCAGCTGTTTTTGACGTAGAATACGTCTTACCTTACGGTATGAGGAGTCATGTCAGGTTTTTATTGTTGTAATCTTTATTTCATTGAATTTGAGGAAACGGCTAGATGAATTTTTTTAAAATTTTTTTTGTAGGTAAATGAAGATGTTATCTTTCGTTTGATATACATTTCATATTGGTTGATATATTTCTAGTATTTTAATTTCTCAAATGAAAATTGTTTAAACACATACACTCAAACATATGTGTGGTGTTTGGTTGAGTGTTTTTGGTTGCTCAACATTGCTTAGGAACATGTATCTAGTAAAAAGTGAAACGAACAGCAAGCTAATGTTGCTTGGCAACATGTATCTAGTAAAAAGTGAAACAAACAGTAAGCGAAGGTAATAAAGCTTTTTTGCGAAAGCTTCAATAAAGCTGTTGTAACATTAATTTTGAATTGTAAAGCGTAAAGCTTTCACACAACGCTCGAATGCTAATGCGAAGACTCGATAAGGTAAAACTTTTTTAATACTAGGGCGGCCCTCTCAACATTCGCAGAACTTATTTCAATAAAAATATGAATTAAAATACATAAATTAAATTAAGTTTAAAAAAAATTGAACATATATTTTTTTTTTAAACGGACTTGAATCAAATGCCGTTGGTAAATATAAAAATTACAGCAGACAGTTGTCCGAGGCCTTCGGCCACGGACTGTCCCTGCAGGCTGTGTCAGAGACACGGCCATTAAGTTTAACGTAGAATACGCCATCCGATAAGACAGAAAACATATATAACAATAAATGATAAATAATATAAGCAAATGAATTTATTGTTATATATGTTTTCTGTCTTATCGGATGGCGTATTCTACGTTAAACTTAATGGCCGTGTCTCTGACACATCCTGCAGGGACAGTCCGTGGCCGAAGGCCTCGGACAACTGTCTGCTGTAATTTTTTATTTACATTTTGATTGCAATATTTTTGTGTGAAAAAGAAGAATAAAGTTGAAATATAACAATGGCAGAGGTAAGTGTTAAAATTGTATTGTTTTTTAACGTCTATTGTAAATTAGAATATAAAAACATTTGTTTTTATGCTAGAAACGTCCATACATACAGTGCGACCGTAATGCAACTGCAGACGTAAATGCAGACGTAAATTCTTATTTCCTTTGTCATTTCAATTGTTTACACTTGTTGCTGTTTTCTTGCAATATTTCACAAAATGTTGTTTGTTTACTTTTTGGAATAGAGAAAAAAAAGAGCGTAAAATTTTTTTTACTCTCTGCAAAAAGTGACTAGATAAATCTTGCTGGAAAAGTAAACAGACAAAGCTATTGTCATTCATACTTAACAGCTGCATATAAGCACCATCTAGTGTGCAATAGTAGCTACTAATTTTCGAAAACCTTTGCTGTAAAATAACATTACATTTCAGTAAACAGCTGATTAGTAACTTGTCAACCGCAACAAATACAAAATAATAAAATATTTTACAAAACACCAAAAAATTATAACTCAAAACACAAAACAACACAAAGTGTATCAAAGCTGAATGGAGGTAATGTTAATTCTAACAAAATTTCTATTAGATTCCAATATAAATTAAGATTATAACATATCTTCATTACGTACTGTCGCCTTACACTGAAACTGGTGCACGACAATTGGGTAACAATCTCCATCTCATTCCAATTATTATGGGTGGAGATTTTAATACAAATTGTGCAAACCCACAGTCGCAAGCATTATCAAAATTTTTATTTGACGTTTTCCACTTGCATATGAGCAATTCTCCACAAACCCCCACAACTAACAATTCCACTACTATAGATGCAGTCTTCCATAGATTTTTAAATACAATCGGGTCAAAAATGTATATATCTTATTTTAGTTAGCATAAGCCAATATTAACTATTTGTACTTAAGGCATTTACAATAGATGGGCACTTTGCAGTACTACTACAACTTCAGTAAAAATAATTCTTTAACTAGTAAATTTTTACTGATTACTAAAATTTTTTTCAGCAATTTTTCTAAAGTGCCTACATGATTACGATGAGGTGCATTGAATTTTCAGTAATCAGTAATGCCCGATTACTGATTATTGTGAATACGGCCCTATGATTTTACTGGTAATGCAAATTATATTTCATTATCAGTAAAAATTTCCTGAATTTTTTCAGTAATCAGTTAATTTACTGCTTACTGTAATTTTTAATGCAGTACATATATACATACTGCAGTGTGCCCATTTACTAACCAAATAAGTTAAATAAAACAAACAAAAACCAGCAAATTCCTATGTATTTACAATATTGAAAGTTTTGATACTTTTAATTGATTAATTAAAAAAATATACTAAAAGCATAAGTACTTCCAACTTCATTACTAGATGTTTACACATCTCCCCTGTGATCGGACTCACATTAATTATTTTAATGTTAGGAATAAGTTGTATTAGTCCCTATGGTTATATTTTAATCCGTATTTTATGTTTGTTAATAAGTTAAATTGGTCGAAAAAATAAATTTTTTTTACTGCACCGTGCACCTTTACTAACTATTTTATTCTGATCATTGGATATGCATTAGTAATCCAAACTCCTTCAGATTACTTGTTTTGCTGCGTGAAATTAAATGGAAGTAGAACATTTTCGTTTGAACTTGACTCAAAGTCAAGCAAAACTGTCTAATGATTTAAATTACATATATCACTGTTTAAGTGGGAGAGGACGGTTTTACACTAAGTCAGGTATGAGGAATCGAACTGCATCATTAGATTTTTTAGTTGCAATTGCAGTTTCATACAAAATATTTGTAGGGTTACCAGACGTACAATTTTTAACAGTAAACGTAGCTACATTTTTTTGTTCGCTGAAAGTACTTTTTGTATTTTTTTATATATAAAATTTGAATTGTTGGTGTGACTACTTATAGTTGTTTTTGGTGATGCTTTGTATATTGAATATTTCAGTTTACTAGTCCGTCAGGTCCATGTAAACAAATAGTTTTTATCTTTTTCTTTGGTCCAAATCCTAATTAAACAAATCAGTGTAGAAAATATTAAAATTACGTGAAATTGATAATTATGGGGAATTTGATAATTGAAAACTGAAGTTGAGTAAATAAATGTAGCTATTTGGTGAAAGGTTTTCCTCATTTGATGACAGAATCTGAGTATTGGCAATTTGGGAACGGAAAATTCAAAGTAATTCGGCAAATTCCGCCGATGTTCTCAATCTAAGAGCCCCAAAACCCAAGTTTTAGTGGTAAACTTTGTTCCCAAAAGTTGAAGTCCAAAACGTTTGGAACAACTTTGTTGAAGAAAGTTTGTTGGTAGAACCAACCAATATAAGTTAGAGACTGTTAAAAGTGAATCAATATCGAAAAATCTAAAAAGATTCAATATATTAGTCAAAAAAAAAAAACTCAAAAAACTAATGATGCAATTCGATTCCTCGTACCCGAATTACGGTAAACCTTCCTCTCCGGCCCCCTGTACGAATTTTTTTTCCATAAACTATCACGGCCTTTCCACCAGACAAAATATAACGGGTATTTTTTATGTTCCATGCCGATGGTTTTTGACCTCCATTACAGTTTGGTTGACAATTGTCAGTTTGTAGTAGTTGACAGTTGTGCAGAGCAGTCGATAACAATTTATTATGGACCATCTAACGCAACCAACAACGTGTTGAAGTTATTAATACATTTTATCTAAATAATCGTTCAATTGTAAAAACGCGAAGAATTTTGATTGGAGATTTTGATCTCAATATTTGACTGCCCCGACTACTTTCTTTAGGGGTACTTGAAGGGAAAAGTCTACGGCAACAAACCAACTACAATTCAGATGCTTCTGAACACCATTATTGAAGAAATTGAACAATAGCACCCGTAATATGGCAAAGTGTTATGCAAAATACCGATAAACGAGCATACATTTTCGTAGCGGCCAGAGGCGGGCACTTAGCCTATATTATGTTTCACACGTAATTGTTATAAACCAAACTTTCTTGCAATAAATTATTCTTAAAAAAAAATTTTAACATTTAGGATTTATTCACATAAAACATCGGCCTGCAACATAAAAAACACCGCAGTTCCACAAAAAAACCGACGTTTGGTACTTAAAAAAATAACCTATTTATTGGGGGTTGTTGGCCTTGTTGGGGACATCATATAACAGTTTTCGAAAATTTTGAAAAACATGAAATATATGGAATAACCTCGAAATCCGCCCATTTTGAGGTAACTTCGTGTAACGTGCTATTTTTTAGCAGTTTTTAAATTTGTATTAGCGGACCCGGCAGACGATGTCCTGCAAATTTTGTACAAATACCGTTAGCAGGAGCAGAAATAATGGATTTTTAATTTGTGGTTTGTGTGGGAGGTACCACTCCCCTTTGTCCAATTGGACCGAATAGTAAATCTAAACCACCCAGGCCGCCACCAGAAGTTTAGGAGGAGTTTAGTCACAAACACACGTGCAGTAGAATTATATATATAAAGATATGGGTTCTCTCTAAATGATGCAATAAGACTAACTCGACGAAGGAATGTGAGTACTGAAGAGAATATCGCCGCTGTAAACGAAAGTGGAAGAAGATCCAAATTTATTAATTCGTTGTCGGTCGCAGGAATTGGGGCTGGAAAATGTTGCCCAAAATATTTTGGCTTACACCCGTATATGTATATGTATGATCCAGCTGGTGCAGGAGTAATTAGAAACTGGAGTAATTGGAAACTGGCCCGATGTTTTAGAGCAAATGCTAATAAACCAAATTGCCGCATATAGAGTGAGACCAGTCCACAAAATACCCTACAGACTGCATGATAACGACAGTGGTTCCCATTACATCCCCTCAAGGGATTAGGGAGAGTTTCTCACAATCGGGGAGCTGTGCGGCTTCTAGTTTCACACTCACTCCATTACATCCAGAAAAATGCACCGTTTGGTGCGGTTCCCACGCTGGTGGCATCACCGGACCCTATTTCTTCAAAAGTTATGCCGGATCTCAAGTTACGGTCAATGGAGAACGTTACCGCGCCATGATCAATGAAGTTTTGTTTGAAGATATGGATGGAATTGATCCTGGCGAGATGTGGGGGCAACACGATAGCTCTACGTGCCATACGGCGACTGCAACCACCGATTTATTGAAATCAAAATTTGGCGATAAGTTGATTTCGAGAAATGGACCTGTCAATTGGCCTCCAAAGTCGTGCGATTTAATTCCTCTCGATTATTTCCTATGGGTATACGTGAAGCCACTGGTTTATGCTGATGACCAGCAACATTTGATGCCTTGGAGGCCATGTTATTTCTGACATACCGCCCGCAATGCACGAAAAACTGACCCAAAATTGGACGCCCTGAATGCGCTATTTCAACTTCTACATAATTTCTCTAGTACTCTTTCGGTCAGCCAGGGGGTTTCTATGCCACAGCTGATCGAAGAGGTACTAGGGAAATGATGTAGAATGAGAGACCATAGAAGACAGGAACTAAGTTTAAATAGTGTTTATTGATACTAAAGACAGCTAAATTATGTTTCATGTTGTTTGCATTGAACGAAAATACGCATTCCCTTTGATTTCTGTCCAACCAAAGTGTAAAATTGGTAAAATACAGCAGCAAGTCGAGCTCGATGAAATGGCCTACTATCTTGTCGTCATGAAGAGGCAGCGAAGAGAGTAATAGAGACCCATAAGTATTACTCTATGGATCAGCTGTGCCATAGAAACCCCCTGGTTTGGTACAGGTCACGAATCTACGCATTTTATAGGGTTCTTTAAAATATACAAGTTAATCAGGGGGTTTCTATGGCACAGCTGATCGAAAAGCCACTAGAGATATCACGTAGAAAGAGAGACCAAAGAAGACATACAGAAGACAGACCATGCAGCAAACTAAGTTTACAAGTGTTTGATTGATACTAATGACAGCTAAATTATGTTTGCATCGAATGAAATACGCATTCCCTTTTATTTTTATTCGTATTATGCCAACCAAAGAGTAAATTCCCAAACCAACTCGAACTCTATGAAATGGCCTAATCAGTTGTTATCTACTGCAATTTTGGCCATCGGTCGTGTAGTGGTCATTGAGCGCGGCTCTTGTACATGGGTATGTGGGTTGACCGCCTTACTTTACCTTCGACCACGTTCACCTCGCTTAGTGACGGCGACACTATTGTTGATCTTGAACCGAACAATTATTAAAGAACATAAGAACTGAAAGATCGAATAGCATAAACTTGAACGGAAATAATTCGGAGACGATAGACTCTAGCACCGATCTCATAACAAATGTAGTTTCTTTTTTCAAATAACAACATCTATGCAATGGCAACATCTATTCAATGGAACTCACATTTCGGGTTTTTATGGATTTTCGGACTCGTAACGAGTTCGAAACGGATCTGCATCCGTTTTTGTGCACATTGGGGTCTCGCGCATCCACACACACAAATGTGCAGTTACATATTTCGGGGTTGGTTTTCTGCTATCGATGCGTCACTTTATTTGCTGTCATGTTGCTCCTTGCATTCTCTTTATATAACGGGTTTTTCAATAAGAGCGCTACAAAAGTTTTTTTAAATAAAACAAAACCGGGTTTAGTTACCACCGAAATTCTTTATTCCTGTGAAAGTACGTTCGATGCCATTATGTATGGAACTCGATTTCTTTTGCATGGCCACCACGGGCACGCTTGCAGAAGTCCAGTCGCTGAACCCAATTTTCGACGGTTTTCAAGCATAAATCGGCCGATACTGCTGCAATTTCACGTTCGATATTCGTACGAAGTTCATCAATCGTCGCTGGCTTGTTGGCATAGACCATAGACTTGACGTAGCCCCACAGGAAATAATCTAACGGCGTCAAATCGCACGACCGAGGCGGCCAATCGACTGGGCAATTTCGTGAGATAACACGTTCACCAAACTTGGTTTCCAATAAATTGATTGTGGCATTCGCTGTGTGGCTTGTGGAGCCGTCCTGTTGGAACCACATGTCCTCCAAGTCCATATTATCCAATTGGGGCAAAAAATATTCGGTTATCATTGAACGGTAGCGATTCGCATTCACAGTAATGTGCCGGTCTTAATCATCACGGAAGAAGTACGGCCCATAAACCGCATCAAACCGTAATTTGATGACTCATGGATTACGTGTGGATTGCTGTCTGACCAATAACGCATATTTTGCTTATTGACGAAGCCATTCAGCCATAAATGAGCCTCATCGCTGATTGTTGAGGCCTCTTAAAGTTGAGGCCACTGACTCCAAACTTCGGTAGTAAATTTTAATAATTTCGACTCGTTGTTGGCTCGTATATCTTTCCATGATGAAATGGCAAACCTTACTGAAGAGAAATGTCAAAAGAGCGTGGAAAAATATGGCGTCGCTTCCCGGTAAGAACATGTTGTTTATTACAAGGTAGGACCTCACTTCAAATTCATAGTGTTTTTGATGAGAAACATAAAAATACGTGGGCCAACAAAAAAATTCAGGTGATTGCAGTATATTGTATTATATTGTATTAGTTAGTTCATACATTGATATTTCATAATAAAAAGATAATCGAATCCCTGCGTTACCCCATTTTATATTAAATTTTTTCAGAAAATGTTGCTTGGAGTTATTTCAAGAATGGTTTAAGTTCAAAAATTGAACTAGGGTCGAAATTGGTCCACGGCTGTCATTGTGTTAGTATTCAGGTATAAAAACATTAGAATAATGTCAATGTTTGCCTTTTGATGAATTACAGTATCACCTGTATTCAATTCAACGCCAGTAATTCGATTTATATGCCAAATATTGTATTGTAATGCATGTTTGGGACATAAGTCAGTCATATGAACTCCGATTAGTACAAATTATACCAAAATACGAAAGAGAATTTTATCAACTTTTTAGCTGCGTACCTACTTTTTTAAAGTTTATGAGGAAAAAATCGTTTTTCACATTTAGGTATTCAAAAATCAGAATTTTTTCATTAAATTACCACTTTCATTAAATTACCACTATCTTGTTTGTATTCCATCGGGCGGCAACTAAAGTTATCCTGCGGAATTGGGGAACTAATTAGCCTTCCAACTGCGTATCATTATTATTTTACGCTTTTGAAGAAAATAAGCTCTTTTAGCCCAAATTCAAAATTTTTTCCAACGACGATATCTTTCAAATAGCTAGTACTTACGAACAGTAATTAGTATACATAAATCTTAGCCGCTATATTAAATAAAACTAATTACTCTTTATAACAAAGAAAAATTGAGTGCAATATATCTAAAACTGAATGAGATACAGTGCAAGAAAATCGAAAAAAGATATCAAAATTTTTCGGTTCACAAAATTCGCATTATGAACAAATATATCAAAATATGTAAAAAAAAAAAAAATAAAAAGAAAAAACCAACATTTTTGTTTTCTTGGAAATCTTTTTCTGAAATATACCCGACTGCCTACAATCGTTTTTTTTTTTCAAAACTTAGAAATGTTTGCTAGATAAAAAAAAATTTTATTTATACGGATGGAAATCGATTCTGAACCACTGTGAATCGCTTAAATTTTTAAATATTTTGATATTTATTGTTAAACACTGATTCGTTTGTTACAAAACTGGTACGAACGTTTGTATGTGTATACGGGGAAAACAAAAAAAAAAACACTTAAAGAATTTTTGGTGAGGGATAGCTAAACTTTTGTAGATTTTGACTACAAAATGTTTATAGTTATTTCGGTCACGCACGCAATTGATATTTTGAATCACGTGCTCTAACGATCACGCGATTGAATTTAATGCTAGGCACAATCACGAGAGACTCACGCGTGGCTCGACAAATTCGTGTCACTCGCACACCTCTTGTCTAGTAATAGAAACTGCACAACCCACTGATTCTGAGAAGCTCTACCCTGACTCTTCACGCTGAAAAACAGCATCTATAACATATTCTGCAGTAACCATTTACATGTCTGGAACACACTTCAAACATTCATACGATTGCAAGTCCCAAACTCACATGTATTTCAACGCAAACAGTAGCATGTTTACCTGCAAACATGTATGCTTTTACGTAGAAACATATGCGTATTTCCTACCCAACATAATAATATTAAGAAGCGAAGTATTCTTTGAATTATATATATTACATTTATAAGTAATTAAAACAAAAAATTAAAAGATTTAAAACGAGAATTTTTACATTTATTTGCATTGAATGCATTATTATTAATTAAATGAGGATCTGCTGCTCTTTTACTTCTCCTTCCTTAGTTTTGTCTTTGTTTTCAGAAGGTTTCAACTATGCGTTGGTTATCGCTATGCATTTGTACACACACAAGATACATATATACAAATCCAGTTCGTGCAAGCCAAGCGTTACTTGTGTTTTTTCTATTATATCTCACAAATGGTCCGCCATTCCGATTTTCTCCGAAAATGGTTGGGCAGACAATGGGCCCCTTCCTGTATCTTTCCCAAAATCTTTTCTCATTTAGGTAGCACACCTAAATATATATGAGACACTTATATAAAAACCAAAGCAAACCGTTGTTTATTCTGTTTTCACTGATCAAGCGCTTTTGATATCCTCTGTCCGATGACGCATTGACGACTATATACATGAAACTAAAAGGCAATGCATCAGTCAAAGTAAGAAACACTGGCTTCATCTGCAATTTCATGAATATTTATGAATCACTAACTGAGAGAATAATGCAAAAAATACAGCCACGCACTTACAAGATTGACTCTCTCGTTGTCCCTCTTTTTGATGTGTAAACATCTATACGCTGGGGGTAAAAATCTTTTTCAGAATACAATCACAAATTTAGAGTAAGATGTGCGATGTAATCGTTAACCAATCGTAAAGCATTATCAAATCGGTGTGAGCTATGTATGACTGTATTAGTGTAATCATACGCTGCATACAATATACTCAGCACCATCTAGTGTGCAATAGTACCGACTAGAGGCTAGCGTGAGATGAATTGATTGAGTTGTGATTTGTGTGACACTAATACATTGTCATGTCATGCATGTTGTTACTACTTGGTATACATAGGACTTCGACGGCAATGTTACGTTCGACTCAAATAAATCAATCCAACGTGTTCGAACATGAATCGTTTTACTTGAGTGTTGCATGGTACATACGACCACTCATCCAAGACTGTGTGGATGACGTTTTGTCGCCCACACTGAATTTATGTTATTCTAACGTTTGATTTGTGTGCGCACGATTGTAATTAAAATAGAAAGGGAAAATGGAGAATATTGATGTTTAAATTATCGCAATTAATTATTTTTCACTTGTTTTCTTAAAATATGTAAATTTTCTTTAAAAAAGTATTTTTACTTAACAAAAGTACTTTTTCTTAAAAATTATCTTTTCTTAAAAAACATTCCTATTCCTACATAATCAGCTTTTTATAAAAAAAAAGTAAATTTTCTTAAAAAATTACCTTTTCCTTACTTAATTGTTTCTTTTTTTATTTTTGAAATGAATTCCTTTTTTATGTTGCTAAAGTAAATCAATATACATAGATTGCTGGTAGTACAACACGTATCACAACACAGTTCAACCCAATCATTGGGTAGTAATAGCGTCGTATGACTCGACGGTTGCGTCGCAATGACTACTATGAGTGGGTTTACGTGTAGACATGGCATGGCTCGAACCGCTGCTGGCGTCGGCCTTACACACACAGCATAACATTTTGCACGATGAATTAAATGAACCGAAACATGCACTTGTGCCAGCCCTTAGTAGCGACTAATTTTCACTAATTGTCGTACATTATGTTATCGTAGGCAAATGAAAACAAATAAATAAAATGAATACAAAAACATTTAATTTTAATAACTTTTAAAAAGATTTTTTGCAAAATAATATTTTACAAAACACCAAACAAATTATAACTCAGAACATAAAACAACACAAAGTGTATCAAAGCTGAATGGAGGTAATGTTAATTCTAATAAAATTTCTATTAGATTCCAATATAAATTAAGATTATAACATATCTTCATTACGTACTGTCGCCTTACACTGAAACTGGTGCACGACAATTGGGTAATAATCTCCATCCCATGCCAATTATTATGGGTGGAGATTTTAATACAAATTTTGCAAACCCACAGTCGCAAGCTTTATCAAAATCTTTATTTGACGTTTTCCACTTGCATATGAGCAATTCTCCACAAACCCCCACAACTAACAATTCCACTACTAAAGATGCAGTTTTCCAAAGATTTTTCAATACAATCGAGTCAAAAATTTATATATGTATCTTATTTTAGTTACCATAAGCCAATATTAACTATTTGTACTTAAGGCATTTACCATAGATGGACACTTTGCAGTACTACTAAAATTTCAGTAAAAATAATTCTTTAACTATTAAATTTTTACTGATTACTAAAATTTTTTTCAGCAATTTTTCTAAAGTGCCTACATGATTACGATGAGGTGCATTGAATTTTCAGTAATGCCCGATTACTGATTATTATGAATACGCCCCTATGATTTGACTGGCAATGCAAATTAAATTTCATTATCAGTAAAAATTTACTGAATTTTTTCAGTAATCAGTTAATTTACTGCTTACTGTAATTTTTAATGCAGTACATATATACTGCAGTGTGCCCATTTACTAACCAAATAAGTTAAATAAAACAAACAAAAACCAGCAAATTCCTATGTATTTACAATATTGAAGGTTTTGATACTTTTAATTGATTAATTAAAAAAATATACTAAAAGCATAAGTACTTCCAACTTCATTACTAGATGTTTACACATCTCCCCTGTGATCGGACTCACATTAATTTTTTTTCTCTTCCACTCAAGAGAGTATAAACAGTGCAACAAACAACTGTATTTGTATCACAAAACCATATACCTATGTACTATATATGGGTCGAAAACCAATAGTAATCATTGTGTCTCAAACATGTAATATTGAATAGCAAACACAATCTGCCTTATTCATAAAAAAACTGTAATGTAGCTCTAAAACATTCATCAGTTATTGAAAGCTTTAAGATTTGGTGAAGATTTTATTAGAACCGTATTCATAATGATTATTTTAACTAGAGAACAGATAGTTGACTGACAACCCTGTTTTATGTATTCTCGCAGTGCTTGTGATGTAAAAACAAGATGAACAATAATCGATAGACCGAATTATTTTTTTTTATATAAATGCGTCAATGCATTTTTTTTAAACATTAATGTAAAGAACTATTCAATACAAAGATCAATTAATATTTGCTATATTCATAAATTTAGAAGTAGCGCCATAAAATCATATTGAATTGGATTTCAGTTTTGGGTAGTCGAATATAAAACCGGATATTAGGTTGTAGTTTCAATGTTTTGATTTTATATACATCACTATGTAAACAAAAGTTAATTTTGGCTAAAAATTATAAAAATTGGAACGAAACTATTTGGTTGCTTAGCAGGATAATGCGACACTATAAACGCTGCAAATATACACAAAATTATTCCAATTGTTTATATCACATAAATATTTAAGTACGGCACGCGAGAAATGTAAATTTTTTTTTTGGATAAAATGGCCTTAAAGAAGGGTTAACCGTTCAACAAAAAATGGCGACGTTAGAGAACTCTTAACAGAGGAATTTTGCGATTATGAATACAATTTTTTTGCAACAAGTTCCAACCACACGTTATATTCGCATCCAAACAACAAAAAACGACAAATTTTTCAGCATGTTCATGCGCTGCACAGTGGGATTTCTTCATACAAGCAGCGGCAAAAATTAGAAGGAATAGAGCTAGGGCTTTGAAATTTCGCCTACCTCCCATATAACGTAAAATAAAAAATCGTTGTATTTTCCTCATTTTCATATCTATGTCAATAAAAATTACTGTCAGTGCTTGCATTTGAGTCCTCAATTATATTAAAAATTTAAGTGCCACGCCCAACGCCCATATACAAATTTTCATTTTTCAAAATTTTCGAAAACACAGATATAATTCTTTGTAGTTTGTGATAGATGTAAATCAGCACTTACATCTATGTATATAAATAACTAAAGCCTAATATGTTAGCTGAATATTTGCAAAAAAAATTAGGGGGCCATAGTTTACCGTTTTTTTTAATTAACCAATCATTCCAAATAAAAGTCAAATTTGTACTATAAAATTATCGAAATTTATTAATTTTTCAGCATTTTCCAGTGCATACTTTTAGGGATATGATATACAAAACACAACCGCTGTAAAAAAAAACTTTAACTAACGTTTCTGTTATCGACAGCATTAAAACACATATGCTTAAAAGTAAACACCTTTTTATATGGTGTTTTCATCCATTTTTGTAATGAAATTTCGTGGCACTTTTTTTATAAAATTTATAACTTTGTTCAACAGTATAAAATATTATGGGAATTTTATTTATGAAATCAAAAGAATACACTCCCACCTTGCACATTTTAGCAACCAGACCACAACGATCGATAACGACCACCTTTTTTTAGTCCAAGAAAAACTAAAAACACTTAGTTTTTTGAGTGTCATCATAAAAGCATGAATATATTTTAATCTGTTATTGTTATTCAATTATTTTTTCTTAAAACTTAATGTAGAAATACCATATTTTTCAAATATACATATTCCAAATCGATACGACAAAAAGAAGTTATGTTTCCAGCCCATTGAAATGCATGAAAATCTGGGGCAGGTTACTGCCGAGTTTCATTTTGTTGACTTTGACGCGTTTTTTTGTACAAAAACAAAATTTGTTGAAAAAAACTAATGATTTATTTCTCTTAATTAAACAATTCTCTACAAAACTGCATCATTACATTTTTGATATTTGACACTCGAAAAAGGGTATTTTTGCCGGCAAAATCCCTCTGTGGGCTGTAGCGGAGAACATTTATTTTTATTTATATTTATTTACTGAGTATGTTCGCACCCGACCACTTTTGATTGGTATAAAATTTGGAATTCTATGACTCCAGAATTGAGTCAAAATTCAAAGTTGTTTTTGTTTTATGGTTCGTTGAAGTAGGTATTGTATGGCACTTTCTGAAAAAAGTACCTGATTTAAAAATGGTATAACTTTGGAATGCGTTAATGGATTTCAAATTGTTGAATATCATTTTAAAGCTTGCAAAAACCTCTTTAATAATAGTCCATACAGCAGTCATGACTTTGTGGTTCAATGATATTGAAAACTCCAAAGTATCCTTTATCCTTGAATATCCTGGCATAACGTATCTTTAATTTCTGATTTCTCCCGCCAAACATAAAGTTCATCTGTTTCTCTACATCATAGCCAAATCTCCATGGTATCAATAGATACATAAGGTTTGGTAAAGACTGCTCGAATTTTGCTGTTTTAGTTTCGATTTTCAAGTAGTGACTGCGTATAACACAGTGATAAAAAAAAGACTAAAGTAGGTAATAACTGGGAAGTGATAGTATTTTTCTTGTAGATTTTGTCGAGTGAAACAACAATCTGCTTCTGAAATTTCCCAAACACCCCCAAAATCTTAAAAACCGGTCAATAACCCGGTTTTGCGTACGTTTTTGTGCTTATAAGCCTCTAAGTTAGATGATTATCAACCGATTTTCACTTTCTCACCGGATTTAAAAAGCAGAAACTTAAGCAATTAAAATAAATTGTTTCCCATTACATCCTTTGAAGGAATTGGGATGAGCTTCTCACAACAAGTGAGCGGTGAGCTTTCTAGTTTTATGCTCACTGATTGGGACCTACAGTTTTTACACCGCTTGCAAATGGTAGTTTGAGAAGCTTTCTCATGGCTAAATTTTCGATAGTGTCGCCGTCACTATGCGAGGTGACCGCCTGCGAAAGAAATTTAAGTTGGTTAGAGCAGGGATCGAACCCAGGACCTCATGCACAAGAGGCGCGCTGTAGCATTGTGGCCACAATGAAGCAATTACTTAAAATAAAATATATTTTAAAAGATGTCAATTAAAAAACAGAAACAAAAGACAGTATCTCATTTATTATTTCATTATTGGCAACATAAATATTTGCAAAAATAAAAAATCGAAAAAAATAAGCATCTTCTGCCTTTCTTTCGATATTTTTTTTTTATTCTCGCACGAAAGTAGCGGTTACTATCCAAGAAATGAACGTTACTATCCGTTGTGAACGATTGTGCCCCGCGAGAGCACAAATTTCTCATTAAAACAATGAGCCCTAAAATATACGGTACGATATACTTCCGGTCCACTTGTTTAAAGGCACTAAAAATTCCATATTAAGCAGCCTGTATCTTTTGCAATTTGTAACCGATTGCAGAATTTTAAAATGGAAATGGAAGCTAGACAGATATAAAACAAATCATGACAATAGTGGTTTCTTAACTAAAGAACTTTTTTGGGCAATTTATAAAAAAAAGTCCAAAAATGTGCTATTTTTTTGGTTCACTTGAATAAAGGCACTTTATTATTTTTAAAGTAAGCAATGATTTTTTGTGGGGAGCGTTTGCTTATTACAATCTATTACATCTTAATCATTTTACGAGTCAAAATGGCAAAACAAAAAATTGTAAATCTATAAATTTAAATCTAAACAAATTGGACGGAGCCCAGCAGTTGTCGACAATTACATCAAGTTCTGGGTCCTTGATGGAAAAAATTTTAATTTAATTTAAAATTAATTTATGAGAAAAGAAAAATCATCAGAAATGCTTCTAATCCAGCCTTATCCTTGTCAAAAATAAGAGCTCAAGCTGGAGTGGAAGCGAGCAAGTCATAAGTACGCAGAGTAATTAAGAGCTGTGACTACTTAATGCTCCTGGTAAGGAAAGGCGTCTTCAATTCGCAAGAGACTACGTGGTATGGGATGTGCAGCCTAGAGGTCATGTAAATGACTGGAGAACCGTTGTATTTACGGATGAGGAGAAGTTTAATTTGGATGGGCCTGATGGTTACAACTATTATTTCCATGATCTGCGAAAAGAAAAACGTTTTTTGAACCGACATCACAGCCGAGAGGGCGGCGTTATGGTGTGGGGTGCTATTACGTACTATGGCACCATCGATCTTAAATTTCAAAGTTATTACACAGCTATTACAACCAAAGGGGGTTGTACCCATTACTAATAGTTCTTAAATAAAGTAAAGTAAATTAAAAAAAAACAGGAAAACTGTTTTACATTAAAATTAGTTAAAGTGCCTTTATTCAAGTGAACCAAAAAAATAGCACATTTTTGGATTTTTTTTATAAATTGCTAAAAAAAAAAGTTCTTTAGTTAAGAAACCACTATTGTTATGATTTTCTTTATATCTCAAGATGTTTAGCTTCCATTTCCATTTTAAAATTCTGCAATCAGTTACAAATTGCAAAAGATACAGGCTGCTGAATATGGAATTTTTAGTGCCTTTAAATAAGTGAACCGGTGTGTATATTTCGGGTTCAGCAATATAAAAACAATCATTTATGATTGGAAATGGTGTTAATGCTTTTCAAAATATTCTCCGTGATTTTGAAACGTAAGTAAAAAGAAGTCATTGGGTGCCAAATCAGGGCTTTACGGTCCATGACCCATCAAATCGACATGTTGAGCTGCTGCTTAAGAGCTCGCATTGTCCTGAGGCAAAGTGATCTGTTTTCTGTAGTTGTTTTAGCTTATTTCTTCGACCACTGTTGGCAAACAGATGGTGGTATATCACTCAGAATTGACCTCGAACGTACTGCTGAAGGCACTGTGTCCACATGACCGGTTATACCGAAACGCGAACATTTGCTTCGATGTGCTTCTTCCACGAACAACTTTTGTTGGATTTAGTTCGCCTTGAAAGACCCATACGGTCGATTGCTAGTCTGGTTCGTGGGCATACGCATAGATCCATGATTCGTCACATGTGAAGATGTTATGCACTGCATTTGAGTTACTACTATTGTATTTTGTCAGCATTTCTTTACTCCAATCGACACGAGTCTCTTCTTTGAGCATGTGGGATCCAACGAGAACAAATCTGTTCTACGACCAAAATGTATCTTATTGATGCTTTTCATACTAATGCCCAAGGATGCCACAATCTCACAGTATGTCACATGCCGGTCTTGCTTTATCAGCTAACGCACAGCATCGAGGATTCCCTTTGGACGCCCTTCACAAAATGCATCCTGAAGCGAACGGCGTCCGAGGCTGAACTCTTGGTACCAGCGATTTATAGGGGTTTTTGATGGTGCTTCATCACCAAAAGTCGAAACAAGTTGATTGAGCGACTCTTGTCGCGACAATCCACGCCGAAAATCGTATAAAATCATTGTACGAAACTTTTCACGGTTAATTTAATTTTTTGAACGAAATGAATTTTCCTACAAATACACGCTGAAAAATAATGGCCCCAGCAACATATTGGAGGAAACAAGGACATGGTTGCAAGCATTGTTTTCGTGAATTGAAGATCTGATTCTCTTTGTTCCTTTATTGTGACAGACAGCAGTTTTTTCAGCTGTTTTCCGTAACATGTTATATTGAATAGCAAACATAATGTGTTTGGACACAAGCATACTATATTTGCGACAAGATACGAATACGTTATATTTGCATTCAAACAACAAAAAATGCTAAATTTTACAGAGTGTAGTGCTCGTACGTGAAAACTTTGTATGTATGTTTGTGCTAAAAAAAAATGTCAAACATCCGAATGGAAGTTCCAGTTTGCATCTGGTAACACTGGTATTGCCAGGACCCAAAATATGAATAGCATATATATTTTATATATATATTATATTTCTCATGCTGGAGTCCTATAATGGTCACAATGTGAAACAGCCAAAAAATAGGGCGTGAACAAGAGCATTGTGTTATGATTAATAAAAAAATATTAACTGACAGGATTACTTGATACTACCAACAAAGGTGGACGGCCTCGCAAGACGCCTGAGGGAACAGACCGAGAAATGTGCAAGTTGATAAAGCAAGACACCTTTATCTCCTCTATAGAGATCGTAAATAGTTTGGAACTTACAGCCTGTTTTTGTAACTATCTTCAAAGAGCAGGCATGCAATTGCTAGACAAGCAATCAGGTTTTCAATTGAGTTCATTGTTGCTTTTCGCTTGGGCATAAAAGCTCTTTTTCTTGGTTGTGTTCCTGTCAAAGAACAATATTACCTTCATGTTTTTATTGGCATTTCTTAAAGCTTTTTCATACAAATATATGCTAAAGGGGGGTAACCCTAGCCATCAGCTGTAAAATCAACAACAGCTGATTGTAGGTATTAAAAAATAAATAAACAAACGAAAATAAACACAATTGTTTGCTTTTTTTTACCAATTTAAAATGATTTCCTCCGTTGCTCTCGGTTTCCTATTAAAACTACGGAAAATGATGATAGAGAAAGTCGCCTAAGCCGTAGGATTTTGCGTGAGTGAAATGAAAACACATCAATATAACCCACACGAACAATTTTTTACGATTGTCTATTTTGACATTTAACATTGTACGTTGTAGACTTATGTGAACCTACATTTTGACGATAACTAAAAGCTTTTGTGTTTACACTCAAAAAAAAAGTTTACATAAACCAAAAATGATATTCGTTTGGCTCTAGACGTGCGATGAGAGAAAAAACAAGTTACAAAAACAGGCCGTTAACATACATCACAGTACTGTTCGAAGAAGAGCCGCTGAAAATGATTAGGAAAGTTATTCCCCATGCAAAACGCCAATGCTTAGAAAAAATCATTTGCTAATCGGTTGGTACGGAGCGTTTAAGTTCAAAGATCATAACAAATGTTTTTGGTCAAAATTCTTTTTTTCTAGAAAAGCATTTGCGACAAAATATAAGGACTTGAATGAGAAAAAAAAATGGTCAACTGTAGTGACGATTCCAAATTTAATTTATTCGGCTTTGTCACGTTCGCCGCAAAAAAAAACGGCTGGAGGAAGTGTGATGGCCTGGACGTCTCACAGACTGTAGTGATTCCGTACGCAGAGTGGAATATGCCACTTCGACTCATGTTTCAACACGACAATGCACTATTGGAAATTTTCCCCTTTTTTGGCCAAAAGCCAAAATGAAAATTTTTTGCAAAGTGTTTTTCTTATTTAATATAAAAAAAAAATAATAACAAAGTAAACATTTCTGTTTAAATTTTTCGACAAAATTAATTTGCTGTTACTTTATCACATGTTTTGTTTGCAATTTCTAAATTAGTTATCAAATAACGATTGAGTGCAGTGAATTTTGTGACAGTTTCTAATAAAAGTTTTCATAATAGCTTTTAAAAACTAAAAAATGGAAAATAATGTCAAAAGTGAGTACTTTAATGATAAATAGTGAAATGTGGGTGAACTCATCTATTAGATCGATTAAATTGGAAAAATTGGAGTGACCTTAAGATGAACTAATGGAATTATGAATTGGAATTTTATTTAAAATAACAAAAAAAATTATAGCATATGATAGCCATAAAACCATAAAAGTTCCCTACGACAATGAATTACCTTCCGAATTTCATAAATTTCAGCGGCGGATATCTGCAAACCTTTTTAAAAAAACCAATTTTTTCAGGTGACTACTACGTACCAAATTCAGAGTTATGCAATATATGGCGAGAGAAACACAACGAAGATGACAAAAGTGTCGGTATTGTTTGCCCATTTCTTTTCATACATTGCAGAGAGTGATTGTTCTGAAAACTTTAAACAATATGTAAACGAGCAGTCACCAGTATTTTGTTCAAATATGAATATGAAATGGCATAAAAGTTGTAGGAGTTTCAAAGTTTTTGAAAAATAGCATGCTGTTTGGCTTAAAGGCAATACTTCGATAAGAAAACGTAAAACGCAGTCTGCCACCACTAAATCGAAGCCTGGACGGCTGCAATTAACTTTTTACTAAAAATCTGAGAGAACACAAAGACGAGTTGCAGCAGAATTCTCTAAAGATCAAAATAATGAAGTTGAACCCCTAGTTCTTGCTGCAACTGCTGCTGCTCGTAAATGTAACCTATTAGATTTAGCAGTGGTGACAGCTGACAGTTTACAAATGTAAACTTTCCAAATTTGGTACAATTTTTTTTTATAAAAACGGACGGAATTTCTAGCAACTTCATAAGAGAACTATAAATTTAGTTCTTAATTGAATACAAGAATATGAAAGTGCAAAAATATTTTTGCGGACCTCATATTACCTGTTTTTCGTGAATACCCCCCAAAATGGCTAACCGGTTTACATATGTAAACTCATATATAATGGCTCGAATAACGTAAAAAATAGCATCTCATTTTGGATTTTTCAGAACCTTTTAAGTTTTATTCAAGATTTATTTAGAAATAAAGTGTAATTAGGCATATTTACAGATAAAATCGAAAACATTATTGGCATTCCGGGCACTTTGTAACAACACTTTCGAGTGACTCGCTGCTTTTTCTCCTTTGCGCAGAACACGCACTTTCCTTTGATGCCCGCTGTTCCTTCTTTCGCTTGCAATTGTGGCGGTGGATCATCAGATGGAAGGCTTCCGACACCTAGCATATCTAGCATCGCATTGCGAACGTGGGGCCACCGATTGATGTGGCTATTCTGTGCTCTACGTCTGATGTTCGGAGTGGCCAAATGAGAAAGCTACGCCGGGAATTGCTTATTCCATGCGTTTCAGAATAAAGAATGTATGCAGCCAATCCTGACAAATCCACCATATTGAAAAACATAGCTAATGGCCACCGACGCGTTTTCCGCTTGCAAGTATAAATACCAAGCATTTGGTCCATGGTGTCTACGCCAGCTTTGGTGCGATTGTATTCCATTATTATTTCTGGTTTGCCAGTTTTTTCGTCAATTGCGTTGTCGGAGTGCATCGAGGATAATAAATAGACCATTTTTTTTTCTTTGGGCCGTATGAGACCAATGTTACATCTTGGCGAAAGGCGCATAGTTTGTTCTTGCGCATAGTGCCGACTACACTTAACTTTTTTTCTACCAACTGATGAGTCAAATCTAGTCCGGTGAAAAAATTATCCATCCTTTAAATGTTTCGGCCAGAACCCCAATATGGTTTGACGAGTTCTTGTACTACATTACTTCCAATATTAGTTGCTGATGGTTGACCAGGCTGTCGGCCATAATATATATCACCTCTTAGTGGATAATGAGTGGCAAAATTGAAATGAGAAACTGATTAGAATGAAGAATATAAAAACATGGAGAACAAGAATGTTTATTTCTCGATTACTGACCACTTTCTCGGAGAATGTTGTGTAATCGTGCGCGGCCAACCGGCAGGGGATTTTTAGCCCATATGGTGCCATCCTTTGAAGTATAAGTCATGTCTGACCCAAGCAGATTTATTGTTTCATTCCAATCAGATCCCTCAGCAATCTGCCCAATAATATCTGCATTTGTAAGAATATTCTCTCCACCAAACATTTCATCGTCATCGTCGCTCTCATGGGTCTCTACTTCGTTGTCCGCCAATTCTTCGTCCGACGCTGATTCATTTGGAACCCAATCAATGTCTTCAATGTCATCATTACAATCGTAAACCAGTCCGCCGGAATAGTCAGAATGGAACAGTCAGCTGTTTGAGGGTTAAAAGACACTGTCAGTAATCCAACTAGAGCTGCGAAAGTAAATAAAAAGTACTAAAACTAATTTCAAGAGCGACCCCAACTAAGCTATCTGCTGATGAAGGGGACTAACCATTCTTTTAGAAAACAACTTTTCAAAAGTGCAATATTGCAATATAAGGAATCAACACAATATGAGTAATTACCATATATATCCTCTACACAAAGGACTTACATGTAGTAAATATAAATGCAGGCCAGACGGCGTAATAGTTACTGACACATTAGCGAAAGTTCCATTGGAAATGTTACTTAAGCATACATCCGAAAGAATAATAAAAGTGCTTAAGGAAGTTATATCTATCTTAATGGAAATAAGAAAAACCGGCATTTTATACGCCGAACTCATTGTCAGTTATGAATTTGACAGTAGTACTGGCTATACAAACTATAAGCCAAAGTTTGAAAAGACGGATTCGTCTCAAAATTCTGACTTCTCTCTTTTGGCCACAACAATTATACCTTTGCGTTTAACAGAAATGTCTGGAAATATTTTATGCAACAATCGTACACCACAATCTATTAGATTTTGTCGACCATTAAAATTAGAATACATAAAGGAGACTAAAGAAATTATTTTAAAAGAAGAAGAAATACATTTTTTAAGTCCTTTTGAAGTAAGTCTTGGTGGAAAAGAAACTTTGTGCGTTAAATTTAAGTTGTATTTAACTTTAATTGACGGGAAAATATTAAATATATTGACTGACACTAAACCTAGTCAGACGTGTTCTATATGCGGTGCTACACCAAAGGATTTCATGAGCATAACAGATTTCCAAAACCAAAAATTTAAACCTAAAGAAGAGAACTTAAAGAATGTGATAAGTCAGTCCACTGCATTGCTGGATCCGTTTTTTTTTGAATTTGTTGTGAATGCAATTTACAAAATTGACATTAAGAAGTGGCAAATAAGAAATGAAACCGACAAAGCGTTACTTGCAAAAAGAAAGACTGACACCCAACAGTTATTTTGGGATGAAATTGGTTTGCACTTTGATAAGCGTAAAACTGGTGGCTACACACAGAGAAGAGATTCGTTGTCACAACTATATTTACAACCAACTAAAATTTGGCGGTTGCTTGGATATCACATTATTAAGTTGTGATTACCAATAATTGTGTTCTATCACCAAATGTTGTGCATATTAATTGAATTGTAATTCAGTTTTGGTTGCAAGTACTGAAATATTTAGTTGAAGCCACAGCAACAAGAAATAAATGTGATCTTTCAATCAAGTTTTAGTTCTAGCACTCAAATTATCCGGTTGTGGTGGATATTCTATTAGTTGGATGAACGAAAAATTTTAAAACTAACTCGGTTGTACCAAGTAATATATTGGTATGCTCAACTCTAATTACATACTTGAATTTGATGGCTGTCACAACCATTTGGTGATGCTTTGAGCCATTACGAATTTTATAGAAAAAAAAAGTAAAAACAATCATTTTTTATTAAAATTGTGTATTTTATACTTAAATACAACAAAATTATTATTTTTTATAACCACGTTTCGTATTTCGTGCCCATTTTTGATTGAAAATATAAAAAAATTTCTATATCACGAAAACGGAGCGTCCAATCGAAAAAATAACTAATTTTTACGGGTTTCTAAAATTTTCTCACAAAGTGTTCCAATTCGAATGAAATAATTTTTTTTCAAAAAATCTCCAAAATAAGAAAATAGCTAAAATAAAATAAAACGCTATATCTCGGAAACGGTGCATCCAATCGCAAGGAGGTGGTAACCAATAGGTGTATTTACTACCTTTCTAACAAATCGCTAAAACTAATTTTTTTTGAATAAAAAAATCTCTAAACCGCCATTATGTATACAGGGTGATGCAGGAAGTTCCGGACAAATTTCTCCAGCCTATTCCTTGGCTCGTTTTATGAAGAAAAGTCCACTAGGACCATGTCCGAAAATGCAAGGGTGCGAAATGGCAGCGGGTTCAAAATTTTCGGATTGGTGGTCGGAGGGTTGTAGGGTAAAGTTGCTAATTTCTGAGCCAGTGGTCGGATTTTTTTTGGTTTTGGGCTTGTTGGAAAGGTCTTTAGGAAATGCAAAAATTTTTGTTTCTGTTTTTGGAAGCAAAATAACAGCACACATTTATTTGTTTTTGTAAATTAATACGTTTAAGATTTTATTTTATTGAAATTTTCAGAATCAATAAAAAAAAAAGTAGAAAAAAGTCAAAACGCCGAGATACAGACCTTTCGGAAAAAAATGCACATAACCTCAATTTGTTCAGCCAGATGGCAGGTAACTTATGTTTTTTTCAGTTGAAGGATAGCCATACCTCTTACCTTTCCAAAATGACCTAAACGAAGCCCAGATGTCTTACCGTTCCAAAGTTATGACCATTTTACTGAAATGCAAAAATGTTTGCATAAGTTACCTGCCATCTGGCTGAGCAAATTGAGGTTATGTGATTTTTTTTCCATTTTTTTCGGAAAGCTCTGTATCTCGACGATTTGACTTTTTTCTACTTCTGAAAGGCCTCTTAAAGACCTTTCCAACAAAGCCAAAAACAAAAAAATCCGACCACTGGCTCAGAAGTTAGCAACTTTAACCTACTACCCTCCGACCGCCAATCCGAAAATTTTGAACCCGCTGCCATTTCGCACCCTTGCATTTTCGGACATGGTCCTAGTGGACTTTTCTTCATGAAATAAGCCAAGGAATACGCTGGAAAAATTTGTCCGGAACTTCCTGAATCACCCTGTAAATTTCAATCGAAATTTAACTAATTTTTTCGGCTTTCTAGGGGTTTTTCATAAAGTGGTCCAATTCGTATGGACTTTTTTTTTTCTAAAAATCGCTAAAATCGCTATTTTTTTAAAGTAACTGATGACGCATTAAAAACATCCATTGGCTAAAATCTCTTATAAAGTTATCCAAGTTATTAATTCTGCGATTGGCAACGATTGCAACGTTTCCGAGATATAGCCATTTTTTATTCCAGCGATTTTAAAATGTTCGAACAAAATGTTTTCCATACGATTGGACAAATTTATGAAAAATCCTTAGAAACTCGTAAAAAATTGATATGTTTTCGATTGGACACTCCGTTTTCGAGATATTGGCATAGGGCCGTTTTAGCGATTTTTGATACCAGAAGTGTTAGTTTTAGCGATTTTTAAAAAATAAAAGTGATCCCGAATTGAAGACATCCATAGATGAAAGGCTCCTGCGGAGATAAAAAATTTATTATTTTTGCGATTGGACGCACCGTTTCCGAGATATAGCCAGTTTTTTATTTTAGCGATTTTCTTATTTTGACGATTTTTGAAAAAAAAAAATACTCCATGCGAATTGGAACACTTGTGAGAAATCTGTAAAAATTTGTTATTTTTGCGACTGGACGCTTCGTTTTCGAGATATAGACATTTTTTCTAAATTTTTCATATTTACGATGAAAAATGGGGATGGGTTACCCTGGGTATCATATCGCACCCTAAATGCAAAAGTGTCACAACTCAAAATTTACAAATGTTCAGTAGAGGCAAAAAACTAGGTTGCAAAGTTAAAAAATGTATGAAAAGTAACAAAAGTCGATATATTGATGCTGTATTTTTCGATGAAAGGGAAGAGAAACTGACCCCAGATTTTTACAGCAGATAGAAATAGTCCTTGGTGATTGTTTTGGAGCAACAAATATTAAAATCTCGAATTTTTGAGTTATGACGCTTTTGTATTTAGGGTGCGATATGTGTGTTTAAGTTAATTTGTGTCATCCACAATAATAGTGCTCACAATTGTTTGCATGTGCTTGTGAAGGCGTCAATAGTGGTGTCAGATTCAACGATTGTTTTTAAAAGTCTGACTTTACCTCGATTTATGATAATATGTATTCTTCGGTAGATGATATCTATAACTATACACTGGTATTGTTTTTTTCACAACTTTGTTTATCACTTTCTGTTTAAAATAATAGTATTTCCGTAAAGTCCTCGTGTAACATTCCCATATACGTAGTTTCTCTTTAATGACAAAGCCTCTTGTGAAAAATCGAATACATAACTTTGTAACAAGTGTTTTTGCAACAGAAACTAAATTATGGTTACAGTGACTAATAGTTGAACACGAATTCTAATATTGTATCTTGTATCTTCCATTTCAGATGAATGAGGTTTTTGAAATATTCAAATTGGTTAATACAACTTAATTTCTCTAGTAACAACTTGTATTCAGTAAGCCCTAATTTTAATCTATCAATATCATCGGCAAATAATTCTGATGAATGACAATTATTAATTCTAATCAAAATATGGACTTTATCATGGAGTTCCCAATACCAGAATTGATTTCCAACTAATCTTTTCCCTGTGTGTATTGAAGTACTAATGATGGCAATACGGCCCGCCACGCGTTCGAAGAACATTTAAAAATTTCAAAGAACTCACTTTTAATTTAAAAAAAAAAAAAAATGGTTTCCCATTACATCCCATGAAGGGATTAGGGAGAGCGTCTCACAACCAGTGATCTCTCCGCTTTCTAGTTTTAAACTCACTGATTGGGACCTACAGTTTTACACCAATTCCGAACGGTATTTTGAGAAGCTTTTTCATGGCTAAGTACTCGAAAGTGTCGCCGTCACTATGCGAGGTGAGCAGAGCAGTGACCGAACCCACGATCTCATGTACAAGACGCGCACACTAACCATTGCACCACCGATAAACATATTAAAATTAATTTAACAGTAGTTTTAATATGTTTATCATGTCAGCTTCCTTTAGATTCCAGTAAATTTGAAGACTTTTATTTTGTTCATGCAAAAAAAACCATGGTTGCCAATGACAGCTACTGTACACAAGGTTCTTGAACTTTCGCGGCAAATTATTGACTGTGCTTCAAGTTGGATGCATTGGAGAGGATGCATCTTAAATCAGATAGATTGCTGCATGCACGAAAAAGTAGCCGTGTAAATAATTTGACAGACGTTTCCAATCGAGCATTTTACACATCAGATCCTTATGTTTCTAGCCTTTCGTTGAACAAACCCATCAAACACCAGAAAAAATTAAAGCTTCCACCAGAAGTGATAGGATTACTGAGATCAGAGGAGCAAAATTTTGTGGAAAATTGTCAAACAGACGAAGAAAATTTCGAAATAGAAGATGAATAAATGGAGAGTTGTGGTATTTTAAACCCATGTTTTTTAAATCTAGTTGACGATTTGGAAATCGCAAATAAAATTTTTGAATGATATCGTTTTTAAAACATAACTTTGTTACTTCTTTAAATTGGTAAAATAAATGTTATCTTTGAAAGTCAGTATACACTCAGTATACACTTTTTTGTTAAATTTTAAATAAATTTGGTTTTGAGTGTATAAAAAACTTTAAGGGTCAAAGTCATGTCAAAAAAATTGGTCCTGCCGTTTGGCTGTAATTAATTTTGGCCAAAAAAAGGGGTAAAATTTCCTATAGTGCAATGATCTGAAACACACTTCCAAGCTGGTCACAGACGATTTAAAGATGAAAAAGGCCTCAGTCCAATCACCAGACTTGAATCCAATTGAAAATCTTTTTGGAACCCTTAATCGCAAGGCATTTAACCACGGCGGAAATCTTATAAAAACTCTAAAAGATGAATACAAATCTAGTCCAATAGAAACAATAACCAACCTCATGAAATCCATGCTGAAACGTTGTCAGCAGTTTTTAGACATTGTAGACAATAAGTTGCTTAGGTTTGGCGCAGCTAAAATTTAAGTATCTGTATATTGTTGCGCCAAATGATCACCCTGGGTGGGTATAGTCAATGCCCAAAAATTTAGACTTTTTTTGTGACATTTTTGGAAATGGGACTAAAGGGCATATATACAATAAAGATTAACTTCTTGAGTAATACATACATATTTGGTTGACAATATATTTGGAGAACATAGTGTGTTCAAGATAAACCATTTCAGATCTAAATTTGCAGATTTCAATTATTAAAAAAGGAAATGCAAATTCAAAATGAGTGATTCTCGTCTGCGTAATCCTCTAGTTATGTCCATTCCACTATAAACTGGCAAAACATTTGAATATTTTGCCGGTCATTTTGGTGCAGTTTTCTTGACCTAGTTTCAAAAAAAACACAAAATGGACGTCTGAAAATAAAGTTAGAGAATTTTGGTCTTTGACGACTCATAATGGAATTTAATGAGGAATAAATTCCTAGAACATTTAGTGTCAATTTTTGGTACCATTTGAACAAAGGGCGAAAAGGCCCCTCTAAACTTCCAAAATAGAGCATTCAAATATTCCGCGAAAATAATCCTTGTTAAATTTCAATTCGGACATGTTATCACAAGAATTCGCTCAATTCAATATTTATACTCGGCTTCGAAAACATGTGTAGCCACGCAGCGGACTACATTTTTGGGGTTTGACTGTACTCACCTAGTGTGATCATTTGGCGCAGGAATCGTCCACCCCCAAAACTGGTGTTGTACGGTGTATTTTACCGTTATGAATTTCGATTTGTTATTTCTTCCAATATTTTATGTTGCCAATAATGAAATAAGTGAAATATTATCTTTTATTTCTTTTTTTTTAATTGATGTCTTTTAAAATATATTTTATAGTAACTATTTGCTACAAACGTTGCTAAGGTTTTGCCCAACACTGTACCTATATGTACCTCTTTTCGATTGATTTTTAAAGAAGAATGTTTCCTGAAGTTTCCAGAAAAATCAGAACCATGGATGTTGTGTGTTTGGGTTTCTCCAGTTTAGCATGGAATGACTCGTATATACATTTTAATATAAACTTGGATTTTTGCCAACACAACCGTATTGAACAAGCGAATTAGCAACACAGTGGTTGATATTATAACATGATGGATTTGCTTAGAGTTTGTATTATATCTGTGGTAATATGTCAAATCCAGGCAAAGGTATGTACCTCTCGTTTTGTTATATATAATAAATAAATTAATTTCAAACAAAAGTTTATAATTTGCCTTGTTTTTTTTAGCGAAATTTTACCGTCGAGATAACGAATCTAAATCTTACCTTTGTTGACTGGAATTTCTTTAAGTTCGAGAATCACAGCCTCCTCGACCGGAAAGTGATGAATTTTGAATTCTCATTACATAGTAATCTTAGTGACTTCGACGTTATATTCAATATGCAGATGCTGAGGAAGGACAATTGTCCGATAAATATTCTTAACGTTACTATAAATGGATGCGCTCTTTACCGATATGTGAAAAGGATCACTCTCGTGAAATTGATAGTTTCAGAAATGTTTCGTACAAGCAATATACCCAGGAATTTCTCTTTATTTGCGGTACAATTTTCAACATTTTCTCATGCAAATTAACTAATTTGTTTTTAATTTCATAGGATACTTTGTACTATATGAGAAACTACACGATACATGATGATGATTATCCAATCCAAACGCCCCCAATGGTATGGCGATTTATTTTTAACTTTTTGGCTGGCAAAAAGAGCGTATCTGTTGTATCAGTCACTGGACGTATTCGCAAATTGTAAAGGAAAACGTGTTACTGAAACTGATGACATATAATATAAATGTGTAATTAAGTGGGCTGCTGTACCTACAGTAACCTTCCAACTAATTGAGTTGGTTATAGAAATGGGGTTTTTGACAGTTAGCAACATAAATAAAAACTGAAATTAAAAACTAGATTTTGTATTTGAGTTTTTTAAACCAAATTTATTATAAGCGATTTGTCTGAAGTGTTAAGTTCGGCTTGAGGTTATAAATGTTCGGTTAATTTATTCCCAATAATTCGGCAAACTGCGATTAACATCTTCAGGGGCTTTTTCGGTAAAAAAAAATAATAATACAGGAAATCTAAAACAACATACAAGGCACTATAAATACAGTAACAATTATAAATACATTTAGAACAAAAATTGATCATACTCTTTCTTTTATTGGGTTAATGTAAACAGGGCTTGAAATTATGTACAGGGTGGCGGATGAATATTGCTACATTAATAAACTCAAATAACTATAGAATTCATATTTCTTTTATTCATATTAAAGCTCATTAAATTTTATTAAACATAGCCTAATCAGTTTTAAAAATAGTGGAATTTAAATGCCCCCCCTGCTCGTTGATGCATTTGCGGCATCATACCAAAAAGTTGTTCATTACTGCTTGGAGAGTTGAGACAGGAATAGCTGCAATTGTTTCTCGAATGGATTGCTTTGGTTCGTCCAAATTTGTTGGTGTTGCTTTGTAGACTTCCTGTCAGGTGCAGTAAGGTCAGGCGACCTGGGCGGCCAACGGAATGTGGACTTTCTGGATATCAGCTTATTGGGAAATTTCGTCGTAATTCTGTCATAACAGGCCGGGCTGTATGGGAAGTTGCACCATCTTGCTGAAACCACACAGAGTTGAAAGAAATTCTCATTCGGCGTAATTCTGGATAGAAAAACTCTCTCAACATGCTCATGTAACGGTCTCCAGTAACCGTAACGGTGTGACCGTTTTCTTCGGAGAAGTAGGGCCCGACAATGCAGCGTGATGAAACTGCACACCACACTGTGACACGAAGTGGAAGCAATTCCGTCTCATGGAGTATCTGTGGGTAACGTAACGATGTGACAGTTTTCTTCGAAGAAGTTGGGCCTGACAATGCAGCGTGATGAAACTGCACACAACACTGTGCCACGAAGTGGATGCAATTCCGTCTCATGGAGTATCTGTGGGTAGGAAGCACTCCATTTTCGACAATTTTGTTTGTTTATGTTGCCGTTT
The DNA here is from genome assembly GCA_963931995.1 of Phaonia tiefii. NCBI lineage: Eukaryota > Metazoa > Arthropoda > Insecta > Diptera > Muscidae > Phaonia > Phaonia tiefii. Next base: position 95,756,110 of record OZ008369.1, on the reverse strand, counting down.
AAATTGAAATGGGCCTCGTCAGACATGAAAAGACAGTTCAACATGTTTCCGTCCTCTTCCACCATTTGAAGCATATTCTGGCAAAATTCCAAGGGAATCGGGAAGTCTGCTGCATTCAGTTTGTTGGCCATTTGAATTTTATATGGGAATAAGTCCAAATCGTTGTACATAATTGACTGCAATGACTGCCTGCTTATACCCATTTGAGCTCATAAGCTTCTTGTCGAAACAGCAGCGATTGTTTCCTCCTTCCGAACTGAAAGGTTTCGATGGAAAGGTCTTCTGTTGACTGTCCTATGCTCTGCAAAATTGTTAACAAGTCTCATTATGGTCCATCGGCTCGGAGGATTGCCGCCAAACGTGCGCCTATACTCTATTTGAACCGAAACTACGGACTCCAGTGCGTGATAGCGGCGGACAATCCAAATTCTTGTTTCAGTGTCCCAGTTATACATTTTTGTTAAATCTAAAAATTAATCTGCAACATAAATCCAAAATTAACCAGATTCATTCATTTTTTTTTTGGTAGCGGCTTTCACCAGCCATCCTGTATAAACTTTTTTCAGTGTATTAGTTTTGTTTGTGCAATTTCAAAAATGTTTGTTTAGACAATTTTTTATTAATTTGTTAATTTTTGCTTCCTGATGATGCTACCCAATGGTGTAGCGAAATGTCGAAAATAAAATTTGCAATATTGACCTCAAGCTCGCAAAATTTGGATTATTTATTGGTAAACAAAGGTCGAACAACAAAATTCAACCAGTACTTGAGAATACTTAGTTTTCAATGGCCCGGCTAATGTCAGTTACATTATGAATTTTATTTTGTTATGACTGATTTTGCTGGTTTACGTGATACTACAATCTTGCAAGGTCAGAATCTTCTAATAAATTGCTAAGTAACTAACAAAATCGGTCATATCAAAACAAAATCCAAAAACGTCACTGTCATTAAACATTCAACAAAAACTATGATCTCAGAGATACGTAACTGTGTGTTTTGGAGTAAACTAGCCTCAAAGCACTGCAAATATGCGAGAATGCGTGACGGAAGAAAAACATGGAGGAAAAAACCGTCTGCTCGTGTGTTGGAACAAATGACTTTCAGTGTTAGTTGATAATTAGGGATCTGCGATCTTATCCGATTGTGGGAATTTCATATAAAAATTTATAATTTATATAGATGCGATGTATTTGGAAACTAGTCTCGTCAGGGACTGTTCTTCGTAAATTGCCTAATATTCCAACAAACCTAACCATTTTTCACTCAGAAAAAGAAATATTTTTACACATAAAATTATGGCAATTGAAATATTTCAGCAAACAATAAAACAATATTATAAATCGAATATTTGTCAGTAAGTAATCCTCAACTCTCTGAAACCCTCCCCTTGTCCTATATATGTGTGAAAATTGGTTTTCAGTTGTTTCGGCTTAAGGTCATAAGAATAAAAAGAAAACACCTCAAGTATTTGTTTTCACAATTTTATTAATATTTTCCAATATTTCGACCAACTTCGCTGATCATTTTCAAGGATCTGATAAAACAAGAATAAACACAAAGTATTCATAAACATTATTGAACAGTTCAAACAAGAATCATAGAATAACACATACCATAGAAGGTTTTATTCGCTCAATAAATTAAACGTCATAGGTACGATGGAAAGTAAATATTGGATGGTAGAAATATGGGTTCAATAATACCAGATAGTGGCAATAGTATACAGCGATCAACATAGGAACAACAACCAAATTTCGTGTTTTTGTGGCAAATTAGTTGTGTTAAATACAATACAAATGTATACCCACGATAAAAGTCAATAAAAAAGTGCAAAACATATTTAAATTTTTCAGTTCTACACCAAAACGACAGGAAAAAGTTAAGTGAACATATTTTGTAACTCCACCTGGTGTAAGGTAATTTTAAATTTAATTGCTCTCATTTCCACAAACCTACGATGAGAGTGTGAAATGAAACGTCAGATGAGAGAATAAGTTTATCTACGTATGTATTAGTCTATGACAAGAATCAACAAAAACAAATATATTATTTTCCCCAAAGAGAGAACGATTATTTTTAATTACATTTTGAGATAGCACAGAGCGCGTCCAAGTTTTTCCGCAGGCTTATGCCAACAGATTTGTTCTTCTCTTGAATTGGTCAATTGTGTGCCTATACACTTGTGCACATTCATCTGTATCTCGTTTGAAATTAAGCCTTTTCTCCGATGGAACGTCAATTATATGCAGCATTTCCTGGAAGATGCGTCTGGACTAATTTTTCTTTTCAGTCAGAATTTCCACTTCGTCAAAATTAGGTTTGTGTCCAGTTAAGGTACAGTGGGACTGTTTGTTCTATCGGCTTATAATGAGCTTTTTGGTCCGACTTATGTGCAGATATTCTCGTTTTCAATTTGTTCATTGTAGTACCAACATATATGTACTTTCTGGCATACATATGATGGACTTGTCACCATTACATGGAATTTTGTACACAACGTTTGGCGTGTCATTTTTGTCAACAATCGACTTTGTCCTGCTAAATAACCTATTCACGGTTAAACTAGATTTCAACGCCAATTCATATTTTTCGTTGTCATATATATTGGAATGTTTCAATCTTTCAAAGAAACTCGGAATGTACGTTATGGTTTTATACATTCTGTCAGATTCAGTACGGCGTTCTGTCGGCTTGCTCGTCTCTGCCCGTGATATCAGATTGTCTATAATTTTCCTCGGGAAGCTATTCAATTTAAGGATTTCCACCATTTGCCCCTTATTCGTCTTGTAGAATTCAACGTCACATATCTTAATAATTCTCTTAATGAAGTTGCTCGCAGTGTTAATAATTGTCCTTATTGGGTGCTTGGAATGATAATTTATCAATCGTCCCGGCGCTGTAGGTTTTTGGTACCAGTCCATTTCGAGAGCATTTCCTTGTCTGATAAACAAACTGTCCAAATTCAAAGACATTATCTTTAGGAGAGATATTAACAAAGATGTAATAATGATAAAGATAACTTAAAGAAAACTATCGAAGGAAATAGAATTTGGAGTGTATAGTATAATAGAGTGACCAGAATCTAACAAATTCCCCTTCAAGTACAACAAGTTTAACAACCAATATTCAAAAAGTTTGGAGCAACGTTTTACAAAAAGTTTCATTTCTTACTTTACATACAAATTTAGTTAACAAATCCGCTACGTTTTCTGTAGTTGGCACATACTGAATTGATATATCAGTGGATTCATAATTCTGTCTTATATAATGGTAGCGAATAGCAATATGTTTGCTTCGTTTATGTGCCACTGGATTTTTTACGAGAAATTGTGCACTTTGATTATCGCACGTTTTATGTATTCGGCCGTACCGATTTCTTGCAACAAGCCTCTGTGATATATCCCGTCTTTTGTCCCTTGGTACATCGCCACATATTCGGCTTTCATCGAGCTAAGAGATACCGAGTTCTGCTTTCGAGACTCCCAGGCAATGGATCCTCCAGCCAAAAACGAAACAAACCCGCTATAGTCGTACGATTGTCTCATTCACGTCGGATACCCAGTCAGCATCTGTGTATGAAACTAGACCATTAGCATTTGAAATGTAAGTCAACATACCCGTTGGCTTGTACTTAAGATATCTAAGTACTTATACGTGCTTTGCCGCAGTAAAATGTTATTTGTCTCGATTACAGTTAACTTGGGATAACTTATGTAGATACTGCGTGAATTATGACCGGGCGAGATATGACGGCCATGCAATTGAGTGAACCAATTAGTGACTGGTAACTGATGGCACCATCCCCACTACAATTTGTTTTCGAACCATTTGGAATCGGCGTTCTTGCACTCAGTCATTTGCCACTTTTGTAATAAATCTTTCACATACTTCTCCTGATGAATTTTGATATTTCCTCTCAAATCGTCTCTTTCAATTTCCATCCCGAGGTAATATGTTGCAGGCCCTCTATCAATGACGTCCACATAATTTTCAGATGAATATGATAGCAAAATTTCGTCGATGTAGACAGCGATAAATACAAATTCTTCATCTTAACTTTTAATATATAAACAGTTGTCCAATTTTCACCGATCAAACCTAATTTTAATAAAAATTTCATAAGGCTTTCGGTTCCGGTTTTAGTCCATAAAGGGACTTCTTCAATTTACAAACCCTATCTGGGTACTTTCAATCGCCGAACATCCCCGGTTGTCTCATAAAGACCTCCTCCACCAATTGTCCGGTCAAATAAGCAGAAACAATATCGATGTGGTTTAATAAACATTGTTTTTGTGCGGCTACAGCAAAAAGCATTCTTACAGCTGAATGACAAAGACAACGCAAGCACTAGTAAAGTCCTTCGAGGACAGCTGCCCACAGCTGGCCCAAGAAAAACCCTGAGTTACAGGGGAAATACGAAATCTAGGGAAGAACGCGTAAGAAATCACCAGTATACTGGGGGGACTACAAGAGGAGTCTCACTGTATACAACGCAATATTGAGAAAAGCGAGACGCAACTCCTGGAGACTATTCAGTGAACAGGTGGATAGCGTCAACAACATGTCGAAGGTGTAAAAAATTCCTCTCTAAGACCCACGTACAGGCGGAAACGCTAGTAGATGACACGGGAAAGAGAATGGATATAATGGAACAAACGCTTAGGCACCTGATGGATACACACTTTCCAAATGGGAACGCGGAACCCAGAGGGGAATGGTCACAAGATGAGAATGTAGTACATCAGTCGCCAATCATTACGGACCAAATGGTCGAAAAGGCTATAAAGAGGTTCTCCCCATATAAAGCCGCGGGACCGGATGGTATTTTCCCGGCTATCCTACAACATGGGGTTGACCAAATAACAACCCATCTGGCGGGAATTTTTACCGCATGCTTAAAATACGCCTACACACCGAGAAGCTGACAGGAGGCCAGGGTAGTATTCATACCCAAACCTGGAAAAGCAAGCTATGCAACGGCAAAGGCTTATAGACCAATTAGCCTCACCTCGTTTATACTCAAAACCCTGGAGAGAATAGTGGACGACATGGTAAAAAGTGGAATACCGAGCGATATGCTGAAGTTTAGACAACACGCCTATGTCAAAGGCAGATCAGTGGATACCGCACTTCATGAGGAAACTTACTACATAGAGCAGTCTCTCAATGACAAACTATACACACTCGCTGTATGTATAGATATTGAGGGAGCGTTCAATAATGTCCGGACCGAAACACTCATCCAATCCTTAGACCAGTTTATGGTGGACCGGGCATTAAAAGACTGGATCAACCATATGCTAAGGAATAGGTGGATAAACTGTGGTTCCCATGATGTAAATATTAGAGACAGAGTACAACGTGGAACTCCACAGGGATGGATAATATCACCACTCTTATGGGTCCTCACAACACACAGTCTCCTAAGGAAACTTATCGATGAAGGACTTAAACCAATGTGCTACGCAGATGACGTTATAATACTTCTTAAGGCAAAGAACACTAACCAATTATGCAGAGAGGTCGAGAGGGCACTGAGTGTAACGTATGAATGGGCACAGCCAAGGGGCTTAAATGTAAACCCGGACAAAACGGAAATATGTCTATTCACAAAGAAGACGAAAATCTCAGAATATGAAGAGCCACGATTCTTGGGAAATAAGGTCCGATAAGGTTAAATACTTAGGAGTAATCTTAGATCGGAAACTGAATTGGAAGCACCATATAGAGGAAAGGGCTAATAAGGCCTACAGATGCTGGTCGCTATGCAGAAGGGCTATAGGATCCAAATGGGGCCTCAAACAGCCTATAACACACTGGCTCTACAGAAGCGTAATCAGGCCCGTACTAACATATGCGTCTGTAGTATGGTGGACGGCAGTTGAGAGGAAATGTAACATCGCAATACTGCAGAGGGTTCAGAGAATCTGCTGCATTGGTTTCAGCGGTGCAATAAGGACAACCTCGACAAGAGCCATGGAGACTATTTTATGTATCCAGCCAATCGAGATTACAATCAAATACGAGATATGAGGGTTAAGGCGAACTGCGTGACCTGGCAGAATGGGACCCTGCCAAATGGGACTTGCTGCTACACGGATGGCTCAAAGCTAGGAGAAAAAACGGGTCTAGGATTCTTCATTGAAAATCCAGCAACCGAATCCCATCTACGCCTCCCGGATCATAATACGAACTTTCAGGCGGAAGTTCGGGCGATTACGGAGTGTATCAAATGGCTCGGCGATAATTCAATCCCAGCCGAGGCAAATATATTCACGGATAGCCAAATGGCAATATCATTGGAAACTGTCAAATCTAGAACGGTCCTTGACTGTAAGAAGGTGATAAACGATTACTCTATGCATGGCAGACTCAACATCATCTGGGTGCCGGGGCACAGCGGAGTATTCGGCAACGGTGATCCTAGATGGAGCGAAACCCTTTGGGGTGACGAAGCCTGAGTTAAGTAAATGGGCGGAGTCGTCACATATAGCCCAGTGGAACCGGGAATCAGTAGGCAGGATGGCAAAAATCCTATGGGGAGACCCAGATGGATTGAGGACAAAAGGTATGCTAAAACTGGGAAAATCCGAAATGAGCAAAATGATGGGAGTCTTAACGGGGCATTCGGGATTACGGGCCCACCTGTACCGTATTAAACTAGTGGCAAAACAGTGAGTGCAGGGCATACATGGAGGACGATGAGACGATGGAGCACTTCTTATGCCACTGCCCGGCCTTCACACAAGCTAGATCCAGATATCTTTCGGATAGTACGATACCGGACATGATCAAACTTGTGGGTATGGATTGGAACAAACTAAGGAATTTCATGAATATCACCGAATTCCTATAAGGGATATAGTGAAGTAGTAGGATAAACTTAGAGCGCACAACAGGTCGAATTTAGCGGCTTAATTGTATGTCTTACTGACATGGGAAGGTTTAGAGTCCTCCTTCTGAACACCGCACCCCTCTAACTAACCACGCCTTTACACATGCCACTGCCACTAACTCAATACACTCACACTTTTTCACTAACACATTTACATTTTTCGCAATGGCAGCTCCAGTGGCAGCTAAAATTACTTGCAAGTAGAATTTGGCATTTGCCTGCCACTAAATGTCAAAACGATAAACAATGTTACCCAGTTAAAACTTTAATGCAAATTTACTGGATTACTGTAAAATTGTAATTAAAGATTTAACGTGTTAAATTTATTATTATGATATATTTCTTGAAAATCGCATGAAAAAACGCAAATGTGTTAATAATGGAGTATTAATACTGTTAAAATAATACTAATAACAATAAATGTTAATCGTTTCCCAAAACATTTGCTTATGTGATGAACTCGGTAACTCTATATTATAAACAAAACAAACAGGTGAAATGGAGGCAAAATTGAGCCAGAAGAATATTTTAAAGTTGATAAATTTATATCGTTCCCACCCTTTGTTGTGGGATATGACCAGCAAATCATACAGGAGGAACGATTTAAAAACCAAGGCATATGAAGAAATTGCGAAAGAGATGGGTATGATGGTGGAAATTGTGCAAATGAAGTGGCAGTGGCATGTGTAAACGCAAAAGAAAAACTTTATAAAGCTGGAAACATAAATCAAATTGAGAAGAACAAACTTAAGACAAATGTGTCCACAGCACCTACGTTGTATGGAGTCCCAAAAATAAAAAAGGAAGATTTTCCGTTGAGACCAATATGTTCTTTTGTTAATTCACCTTCTTATGAGTTATGTAGGTACATTACGAATATACTGCAAAGGATTACAGAAGACTCCAAATACAATATAAAAGATGCATTGCAGTTTAAGGATAAAATAAAGAAACAAAGAATACAAAATTGTCAAAAATTAGTTACATGTGATGTAGTTTCTTTATTTCTGAGTATACCAGTAGACTTAGCACTTCGTATTATCGAGGGAAAATAGGACAGAATAGAACAGCACACAAATATTAATAAATCATTTTTCCTCTATATTTTAAAGTTTTGTATAGAAGACAACAGGTATTTCCGATATGATGACAAGATCCAATGGGACCTCCAGTTTCCTTGATTGTGGCTGATATTGTTATAAAGTGTCTACTTGATTCCTGCATAGAAGAGATGGCCATAAAACCAAAAATCATTACTAAATATGTAGACGATTTATCCTGTATCGTTACAAGTAGTGCTATAAATAATATTTAGACAACATTTAATAATTTTCATCCTAATAAAGGGGTTTTCAACAGAGACGCTACAAAAGTAAATCGATAGGGACAGCAAACGTCGCCATATTATTCCCGCTCTTTTGACATTTCTCTTCAGTAAGGTTTGCCATTTCATCATGGAAAGATATATGAGCCAAAAACGAGTCGAAATTATTAAAATTTACTACCGAAATTTGGAGTCAGTGGCCTCAACTTTAAGAGCGCTACGTCCAATTTATGGTCATCATAATCGTCCTACCAGATCAACAATTGAGCGTCTAGTGGAAAAATTTGAATCCACAGGCACAGTAAAAAATGTTCCCGTGCCAGTGAGACAAAGAAGTGCCAGTAGTGTCGAGAATATTGCTGCCGCTGAGGCTTCAGTTCAAGAGAGCCCAAATGTGTCTCTCACACGTCGTTCTCAAGCGATGGGCAAATTTTGCGAAAAGATCTTGGCAGGGGTTACTTGCCAAGTAATAGGCTTCTAACAATGTATTTAAAAAAAAAACTGCAATTATAAGCGTTTTAAGGAAAAAAAATAAGTGTGACGCTCAGGATATTTTGTGACGATCAAGGGATTTTATTGCACGTAAACAAGAAATAACTTCTGTAAAATGATAAACGTTTTTTAAGAATTTCTTTTTACTGAATGTATTTTTAAAAGAAAAGTATATTTTTAGGTCCGTTTTGTAAGAATATGTGTTACATTTTCCCGAAAAGGTAATTTCTTTAATGAGATGAAAAAAGAAAATGTTCAATAGCAGTCAGCGAACAAAATGCCTATACACAGTGAAATGTATATTTAGCATTAGCAAAACAAATTTATATTAAAATTGTTCTCTTAAAAAATAGTACCAAATGTTAAAGTGCCTACATCCTTACGAGATCAAATTGACGCAAGAACTGAAGCCGCTTTACCACCATAAGCGTCGTATGTTCGTGAATTGGGCTGAGCAATAACTTGAAAGTGATTCGGATTTTCATCGGAAAATCATCTTCAGCGATGAGGCTCATTTCTGGCTGAATGGCTTTGTCAATAAGCAAAATATGCGTTATTGGTCAGACAGCAATCCACACGTAATCCATGCGTCATCATTGCATCCCGAAAAAATTTCGGTTTGGTGCGGTTTATGGGCCGGCGGCGTCATTGGGCCGTACTTCTTCCGTGATGATCAAGACCGGCACATTACTGTGAATGCAAATCGCTACCGTTCAATGATAACCGAATATTTTTGGCCCCAATTGGATAATATGGACTTGGAGGACATGTGGTTCCAACAGGACGGCGCCACAAGCCACACAGCGAATGCCACAAACAATTTATTGGAAACCAAGTTTGGTGAACGTGTTATCTCACGAAATGGCCCAGTCGATTGGCCGCCTCGGTCGTGCGATTTGACGCCGTTAGATTATTTCCTGTGGGGCTACGTCAAGTCTATGGTCTATGCCAACAAGCCAGCGACGATTGATTAATTTCGTACGAATATCGAACGTGAAATTGCAGCAGTATCGGCCGATTTATGCTTGAAAACCGTCGAAAATTGGGTTCAGCGTCTGGACTTCTGCAAGCGTGCCCGTGGTGGCCACGCAATAGAATTCGAGTTCCATACATAATTTCATCGAACGTACTTTCACAGGAATAAAGAATTTCATTGGTATCTAAAACCGGGTTTGTTCTATTTAAAAAAAAACTTTTGTAGCGCTCTTATTGAAAAACCCGTTACAATTCAGGTGCTAAATATCACCAATATTGAAGAAATTGGAGCAATAATACCCGTAAAATGCCAAAGTGTTGTGCAAGATGCGGTTAAAAGATCACACATTCACAGCGGCCGTTTATCCAATATTATAATTTACACATAATGGTCTAGATACTTTCAATAAAGATCGTAATTAAAATGAAATAGTTAATTAAGTTTCTAGGGATCTCTCAAATAAAACGCTTGCATTTAAATTAAAAATGGTGACATTTAATTTTGACACTTAATTAGAAATTTAATTTTGACACTTAATTTGACATTTAATTTTGACATTTAACTTTGACATTTAATATTGACATTTAACTTCGACATTTAATTTTGACACTTAACTTGACATTTAATTTTGACATTTAACTTTGACATTTAATTTTGACACTTTATGTGACCTTAAATTTTGACACTTAATTTGACATTTAATTTTGACTTTAACTTTGACATTTAATTTTGACACTTTATTTGACCTTTAATTTTGACATTTAATTTTGACACTTAATTTGACATTTAATTTTGACATTTAATTTTGACACTTAATTTGACACTTAATTTGACATTTAATTTTGACATTTAACTTTGACATTTAATTTTGACACTTTATTTGACATTTAATTTTGACACTTAATTTGACACTTAATTTGACATTTAATTTTGACTTTCACTTTGACATCTAATTTTGACACTTTGTTTGACATTTAATTTTGACATTTAATTTTGGCACTTAATTTGACATTTAATTTTGACACTTAATTTTGACACTTAATTTGACATTTAATTTTGACACTTAATTTGACATTTAATTTTGTCACAATTTTTAATTTAAATGCAAGCGTTTTATTTGAGAGATCCCTAGAAGATTAATTAACTAATTCATTTTAATTACGCTCTTTATTGAAAGTATCTAGACCATTGTTGTTGAAGTGCTAAGTAGGGGGACCATTGTACAACCCTATCATGAAGAAGAATATACTTAGTGAGGCTAAGAGAAAACTTATTTTGTAGTTTTTAGTGCATTTATAAATAAAACACTGTAACTTAATTTTTCTTTAATTATTTTTTTATTTTTAATTTTTTAGTAAATAAATTTTTAATGTTTTAAGTTTTTTTGGTTTAGTTTGATTATGATTCTTCATATTGTTCCCACTAGTAGTGCGGCAAAATATAACGGTCAAGCTTTACAGAGGCCCAGTATAAAGCAATTTGAATAGCCGCTATTGAATACCTGACATGAAAATGTTATTTTTAATTTTTTAGTTAATACATTTTTAATGTTTTAATTTTTTTTTTTCATATTCATGTATTGTCATCCAAATCTGACCAGTGTGCAAAATTTTAGTTCGATTGGTCAACTGCAACTGTGTTAAAAATGAGTTACTTGATTTTAACAATACGGACTGACAGACAACAAAGCAAGTTAAATAAAACACTGTATTGCGGTTTGTTGGCCTTGTTTGTTGGCCAAAAGATTTTGGCCTACACCCGTATATGATCCATCTGGTGCAGGAATAAACGCCACGAGGCCATCATGTGCGTCGTTCTTTCAACGATTGGACTCTAGAGTAATTTAGTGCAGATGTTTATTCGCAATTGCTAATGAACCAAATTGGCGCACATAGAGAGCGACCAGGCCACAGCAGAATAAATAAATTTCGAATAAATTTTATTTTATTAAAATTTAATTTTTTGTGTTATTTTTTACAATATTTTTTTACTATCCAGCTTAAAACATCACCCTTTATTTGATAATATTTTTTATGTAAAATACAAAATTAGGTAAAATGAAAATTTAACTATAAAACTGGGAAGAACAATTTCGAAGGATTGAAATTTCAAAATACTGCTGTGAAAAAATACTCCTCCGAAATATTAATAATATATTTTTCTGCGTATGCTCGTCATGACACGTCGTTTGAGCCAAATATTGACAAATATTTTTTTTCCCCCAAACACATTAGGAATCGACACTTCTACGACCGGTAATCAGCTCTTCAATCAGGCATGTACGTAGGGGGTGACCCCCGAAATTGTTTCCTTCAGTGGTGATTATTGAATGTGTGATGTTTTTCAACCTAAATATCAAGTTGCATCCCCACCCCCTCCGAACGAAAATCCACCATACGATCTTCAATACGTATTTTTTGATAAAGTTCATTTCCTACTGCGCTGCTTTGCGTTTGGCACATGTCACGAATCTGGTCTGAGCAGGGATCGTACCCACGTTCTCATGTACAAGTGCTGCGCACACTAGCCATTGCACCACCAACATTATGAAGCAATTATTTTTCCAAAATTGCGCGATTTTTTCACTGCAGCGCTTATTTAAACACAATATAAAATGGCTATAAATGGCTGAGTTTAATCTTTTTCAAATATTGAAGTTTTGGCCTGTATTTATTATTTCATTCTCACTATGAGTTTGGGCTATTTTTTTATGAAAAATTTCCATTTTTTTGTGCCGATTTTTCATATTTCTTTTGGGTCATTTTGCATTTATTTTTGGGGTAAATTTCATATGTAATTTTGGGCTATTTTTATATTTTTACCCAATATTAAAAATTGGGCGATTTTTCATAAAGTTATTGGGTCATTTTTCTTTTGGGCGATATTTCATGCCGCCCATATACCTACTGTCAAAAAGGCTCTCAGCATATTTGCGACCGATAGATACTTGGTAATTCTGGGAACGGTGCTTTCCTAACAACCCCTTAAGCATTCATTCGTCGCATCCAATTGATCATTGTTTAATTCATTTTTGAATAGTTCAGTGTTCCCTAATTTGCGTATATTCGGACCATTCAGAATCCCTTGTATGGAAAAATTAATGGCGTACCGTCATTTCGCCCAGTGTCACTTCACCTAAAAACGAATATGACATAACGCCCAAATATGTCAAATCGCCCAAAACCCTAATTACTAAAATGACATATCGCCCAAAAGCAATGACATAAGACCCAAAATATAATGACATATCGCCCAAAATCATTGACGTACACTTTTTTTGGACGAAATGTCATTTACGAAAAGAATTACGTTGTACAAATATTACCACTACGGAATAGCAGTAATAGCACCCTACATCATATAATGGTGCTACATGTTGGTTAGTCGTTATGTTTGGAACACCTCAGAGGCCCTGCATTGTAGGCATGAGCTACTAACCTATGGTGTGAAAACGAATGACCAACCCAATGAAATAGGGTTCTTGTAATTTTAACCGGTAAATTTGCTGGGCTTTCGTTTGCAGAAGTAATGTTTGGTGCATTCCTGAGTCGTTTTCGCCATTGTCATGTAGCAGTTGAGCCTCCACGCGCGTTTTGCGCCGCGCCCGTCCATTTCGCACCGCGGGCGCGAATCATCCTCCCACGCGCCGAGGCTCAACAGTATTGAGTCAAATAAAATAATTGTCTTTAAATAAAAATTTTTCTGCAGGAATCAAGAAAGTACTCAAAAATTGGTTTACTCTCGGGTACAAAGAACTCTGGAGAGACTTGCATCGCCAACTTTTTTAAAATCCCCAAAAACACCTCTGGAATTTACAGAGGCATTCCAGATCGAACAAGAACGTTTTGTTATTTTTCTACTAATAATGTGAAATAAATATGTATTATTTACCTTTTACATACAATTTTACCTATATTTCTTTTACAAATGTGTCCATATTTTTGGGTATTGTGTCATTTTTATTAATTTTGGGGGATGTGTCATGGAGCGTTGTTGGCTTGGGAGAATGTCATATTGCCCAAAAAATCATGTCATAACTCCCAAAATTACGATTTTTTGGACAACAACAACTAACATAGAAATTTTTTGGGCGATATGTCATTTTCGTTTTTGGGCGAAATGACGGTACGCCAAATTAATATGCGTAATACAGGGTGATTCATGCACCCTGTATTTCCCCCACCGCATTTCACCAGCGTATTCCTTTACTCATTTCATGAAAATATGTCTACTAAGACCAACCCCGAAAATGCAAGTGTGCGAAATGGCAGCGGTTTGAAAATTTTCGGAAGGTAGTAGGGTAAAATTGCTAACTCCTAAACCAGTGGGCTTGTTGAAAAGGTCTTTGGGAGACCCACAAAAAGTGTTATGTTCGCAAATGTTTATGTTGCCAATATTGAATTAAGTGAAATGTTGTCTTTTATTTAATTTTTTTAACTGATATCTTTTAATATATTTTTTATTTTAGGTAATTGCTACAAAAGTTGCCAAGGTTTTGCCCAACACTGTACCTATATGCATTTCTTTTCGATTGATTTTTAAAGTAGAATGTTTCTTGAAGATTCCCGGAAAATAAGAACCATAGGTATTGTGTGTTTGTTTTTGTGCAGTTTAGCATGGAATGGCTCGTATATAGATTTTACTATAAATGTATAATTTTGCCTACACAACCATATTGAAAAAGCGAATTAGTAACACAGTGGTTGGTTGATATTTAGACATGATGGACTTGCTTAGAATTTGTGCTATATCTGTGGTAATATGTCAAATCCAGGCAAAGGTATTTAATTCCTGTTTTATTATAAAGAAATTCATAAATAAATTTCAAACAAAAGTTTATAATGCATCAATAAGATATATAACATTATTCAAATATTCCCACTTTGTTTTTTGAGCGTGATTTTACCGTTGAGATAACGAGCCTAAATCTTACCGTTGTTGACTGGAATATCATTAAGTTCGAGAACCACAGCCTGTACGACCGGAAAGTGATGAATTGTGACTTCTCATTACATAGAAATATCAGTGACTTCGATGTTACATTGAATATGCACATGCTGAAAAAGGACGATAGCCCGGTAAATCTTCTTACAGTCACAATAAATGGATGCGACCTTTTTCGATCTACGAAAAGGATCACTCTCCTGAAGTTGATAGTTTCAGAAGCTTTTCGTACGAGTAATATACCCAGGAATTGCTGTTTTATTGCGGTATAATTTCCAACATTTTCTCATACAAATTAACTAATTTGATTTTAATTTCATAGGATACTTTGTACTATTTGAGAAACTTCACGATACGTGATGATGATTATCCAATACACACGCCCCCAATGACATTTGATTTCATTACAACGTTTTCGACAGGCAAAAAGAGTGTAGCTGTTGTAGCAATGACTGGACGTATCCGCAAATTGTAGAGGAAAACGTGTTACTCATGACATATAATATACAAGGCTAATTGTGCGCGTTGCTCTTGTAGGAATGGGTTTGGTGAAATTATATTTGCAACTTTTTATTCTTTTCAAGATAATTAAAAACTAGATTTGATATTTGACTTTTTTCAAACCAAATTTATTCTAAATGATTTGTCTGATGTATTTAGTTCGGCTTTAGTCTTTAAATAAAACTCGATGTTGTGTTTTATGCTGTTTTAGTTTATTTATTCCCAATATTTCGGCAACTGCGATTAACATATTCAGAATGTTTTTTTTGTTCAAGATACTTAGAGCAAAAATAGTACATCTATATGCTTTTAATGGGTTAATGTCGGTGGTGCAATGGTTAGTGTGCGCGGCTCTTGTACGTAAGATCCTGGGTTCGAACCCTGCTCTGACCACCTTCAAATTTCTTTCGGCGGCGGTCACCTCGCATAGTGACGGCGACACTTTCGAGTATATAGCCATGAGAAAGCTACTCAAACTACCGTTCGGAATCGGTCTAAAACTGTAGGTACCAATCAGTGAGTGAAAACTGGAAAGCGCACAGCTCAGTGATTGTGAGAAGTTCTCCCCGGTCCCTTCATGGTATGTAATGGGAAACCATTTATTTATTTATTTTAATGGGTTAATGTGAACAGAGTTTGAAATTACTATTATACAGTGCAACACGAAAAAATATAACCATATACGGACACCACTACGTGGTCAACAACCAAACAAAAGACCCGCGTCTCCCAGTTTTGCCCAAGGTCATGCACTTTTTTTTGGGCCCCAAAGGTTTGGGGCCTCGGTGTCATTTTTGCAATAAACAAAAATTATTCTGTCCTACGATCTGGAGTTGGCGGCCTTGGTGATACAAAATTTTCAGGTGCAAGCATTCTTCTCAGCATGTCATTTTACACATGTGTAATTTACGCAGGCATAGCAACTGGTTTCATCATGATCACCTCAGCGATTAATCCAGTTTTCCGGCTTACAATACATCATACTATGTTTGCCTCCACTCAACCATGCCATGAGATTGTTATAACATGGCGACACACTGTATTAGGTGGGTAATTTTCACCGGTAAAGCCTACTTCGTCGAAAAACAACTTATATGCTCTCTTGAATTCACTGCATAAAAGATTCTTTTCCTTTTGAAATCTTATAGAACGTTTTTTTTCTGATTTGATGACCGCAAACGTCGAAATAAATCAATATTTTCACACTGGATATTGAAATTGTCATTTGCCAATGTTGTGTGCGAATTATGACGTAGCACTTTCTCTATAACTTTCACCGCTGAGCCATCGTTGACGTCGCGCTGTGTAATGCCTCGATGTGAGCGTCGTGTCGCTTTTACATATTGTGCTGCGTCCCTTGTTGCGTGTGCTGAGCTTACATCTTTTCCTGTGCTGCTGCGGCCGGTGGGATAGCATTGTATCTCAAGGTTGAAGTAAACGGTGTTAAGAATCATGCCTAGGAAGTCGATATGATCTGGATCTTAGGTACATTTTTATAGTTGATTGTTTCCTTGAATTTTGAATAGTTTGTTACCTGAGAACCTGAACAGGCGGAAAAATCGAATTTTTTAAAGTTTTTTGCGATTTTGACCTTGAAGATGAAGTTTTTTGATTTTATATGTTTACAATTTTTGTTCTTTATGACAGGAGCTAAATACAACTTTCCATCAGAGAATAAATCAAAATTCCGAACGGTTTGCAAGATATGAGCCTGACAAGTGAGCCTGATCATTGGGGGCCCATACAAAAAAGTGTGTGACTTTGGGCAAAACTGGGAGACACAGGATTTTTTTTGGTCTTTTATCTTTTCTTGTACACGTTGCTGGATGGGGGCTAAATTAAAAAAAATTAAACTACTTTTTTCAACACTATTAAACTATAGCTCTGTATGTATTATGTTGTGTCTAGACCATAGATAAAGGAATTAACTAGATAACGCAAATGCCTTGGGAAATTTCTTGTTCAATGGGATATTTTCTAGATGGATCTGCATGCAATAATTACAACGTTTGATCCCAAACAAAATATACCTTGCAAGGTGTATTTAGAACAGGTGATACCAGTAGGCAACATCAAAAGGCATTTTGTTTTGTTTAGTGAGCCGATGCTGTACAAGTCAACACAAACGAATACCAACAATAACAGTACACCAAAAAAGCGCATAACCAAAATGCATTTGAATTAGAAAATGGGGAACACGACGACATGAAATAACTAAATTAGTTATTGGAATAGCACAACCTGGAAAATGATGATATTTTTGTATTGAAAAAATGTCCCACACTGTTGCATAAACGTCAGTGAATTTTATGAGAAACGTCAATGAAAGTTACAAAACGACAACACAGCACCTAGTGGGAGTACTTAACAACGCCAGTAAGGTATCTACTTATTTCCTTTATCTATGGTCTAGACTAACGTATGTTGGGAAATTTCTTGTTTAATGGGAAGTTTCCTAGGTGGAGCCTGTAACCAATAGTTAATATATATTGGAGTTTTGAACCCAATAAAAAGTAAATTTAGAAAAGCCAAAGTGAAGAAAGTGTAAAAAAATAAAAAAAAATAAAATTTTTTCAACAAAAATACCTATTCATATTCATTAATAACGTACATTTTCTTAAAAAAGTACCTTATCTTAAAGAAGTACCTTTGCTTAAAAAAAGTAAATTTTCTTAAAACAAATAGCTTCTCGTTAAAAAACCTTAAAGATTACCTTTTGTGAAACTTTAAAGATTACCTTTTTGTGAAACAAAATAACTTTTCCGTTTAAGTTTATATTATTCGATCTTTTACTTTTCATGTTCTTTAATAATTTTTCGGTTCAAGATCAATCACTATTAAAAAGTGCTTTTTCTGTGAAAAAGTAAATTTTAATAGAAAATATTAAAAATAAATATGTGAAATTGATTATTATGGTGGATGGTTTAGATAGGTACCTACTTTTAAAAATGTACCTGATGTTGAAAAAAGAAATAATTTTAAAAAAAAAAACCATTTCTTAAACAAACTTTTCTCAAAAAAATACCTTCTCTTAAAAAAATTCCTTTTCGTACAAAAATTATTTTTCTTTAAATTACATTTTCTTGAAAATAAAGTAATACCGTTTGTTTTCTTGGGATAAATAGCATTTCTGAAAATAAGTACATTTTCCTCAAAAAATAACCTTTTCCTAAAAAGAGAACCACTTCTTTAAAAAGCACATGTAATTTAAAAGTACTTCTTTGTAAAACAAATTTCATACTCTTATTTATGGCTTTTTCTTACAGAAAGTACTTCCTCTTAAAAATAGTACTTTTTCTTAAAAAAAACAAAAGTACAATATATACTAACTGTTGGTTACAGGCTCCACCTAGGAAACTTTCCATTAAACAAGAAATTTCCTAACATATGTGAAACATGTAGTTAGCCTAGACACAAACCAATGCAAAACTAAAGAATTTAGTTGATAATAGTGGTTGGTAGCATAATAGTGTTAAAACAAATGTCGTTTACATTTGTTTACATTCAGCCCCATCCCGCAACGTGCGATAAGGAACTTCGTTCGAATTGTATCTAAAATTAAAACCAACAATGCCAATATCTGAGTATAAACGATATATTATTGGCTATTACGATACATATTTTTGTTATAAAAGTTCATTCTTAAATTTGAAGCAAACTTTTTTTGAAACAATATTTAGATATACAAAATTCTATTTGTGGGTTTGATTGCTTCTGTTGATTAACATTAATATAGATTAAAGCTCGTGTCAATGTACTATTAAGCCCAAGATTTGTATGGTGGCGAGGCACATAAGAAATATCATTATATCTAAGGCTTGTAGGAGGAACATTAAATGAAATTAAAGAAAGCTGATCTGGCCACTCTATGCCGTGGTTACCCCAACGCATGTTTCATAAGTATGCAATGAATTTACCATCCGCGCTAAAGAAATAACAAATTTCATACATTTTTCCTGAACCAGTTCCACACGAGCAACATGAATGCCACTATGTGGACACCAAATCACTGAAGCCTATTCTAAATTCGACATGACAAATGAATTCAATTTCGAAATCGAAAAATTCAGAACAATTTCTTCGAACGAACCCTAGCACTCTATATGCTGTAGGAATAATATAATCTATATGCTCAATGAAAGACAAAAACAACACCAAGATTACAGGTAGATTTTACAGATTTCAAGATATAAGGGGTGTCAGTAAGATTGGACTTTTTAAATTAAGTGTAATTTTTTTTTTGTGCAAGTGGCAACTCTGAAATTTGGCAGCTGTCACATATGTTTATTCCGATTATTAAAAATCCAGCGCTTTACGAAAGAACAACGCGTTATAATTGTTTAAACTTATTACAGACCTTTGGAAAGTTATGCTGATGTTGGCCGTCGGTGGTGTAATGGTTCGTGTGCGCGGCTCTTGTACATGAGAACGTGGGATCGATCCCTGCTTGACCATGTTTCCTATATTTCGACGATGGTTACCTCGCTTAGTGATGGCGACACTATCGAGTACTTAGCTATCAACAACCTTCTCAAAATACGGTTCGGAACCGGTGTAAAACTGTAGGGCCCAATCAGTGAGTGTAAAACTAGAAAGCGCACAGCTCACTGATTGTGAGTAGCTCTCCCCAATCCCCACATGGGATGTGTTGGGAAACCATAGTCTTCTATGCTGAGACCGCTCGCAATCTTCGAAGAATTTTCAGACGAGAAAGTGAACCTAATGTGTCAACCATTCGAAGAGAGGTCAACAAATTTTAAGGAACTGGGTCGCTTAGGGACTGTAAGACACCTGCGTGTGCGTTCACGTACCGGTCGGTCTCTTGAAAACTTTTCTGCTGTAGACGAGAATGTGTAATATGATTTGCCACTTTTGCTTTTATCGCGCAATTTTAAAATTTCTGGCTTCATTAGTTTTTCTAAGTCTATAACTAGATTGTTGCATTTTAAGAAAATAGTTCTCAAACACATTTGCAAAGTGCACTTATGTTTGAAATTTCAACCCATTTAAGAAAACTAAACTACTTAAGTGCCTTTTGTAGTTTAAATTCTGTTGCAAACCAGTATCGATCGCTTAAATAAAGTGGTGCCAAAGTTGTGACCAAAGCATTCCGCGCATGGCTATAGGCTGTAATGACATTAGAGCAGTGGTAACCAGGCCATAACCTCGCGAAGCAGACAATAATCGTATTTTTCACACACACACACGATCGGAACAACTATGCTACAGAACAACTATGCTTGATTCGAAGCATCAGTCCATGGTAAAATAACTAAGGTAACCTCGTTAGAACAGCTAATTTGAACAGTTTTCTTGCTTAGGTGTTCATGTATTCACATGTATTTTGTTTTTTGGACTTTTTTGTTTACTTTCACAGTAGCTACACACATGTAGAAAATTTGACAGATTATGGACACCAAACAAAAACAAAATGCCTGTTTTGGTTGTAACAATTCCTACTGCATTTACCTTACTTATTTGACCATCATCAGTCTATGCCTGTGCGTTTGCGACCGCACACAAGCACATAATAGCAGCATTCATGCAAACGTGAAAGCCGATAACTTTTGCTCAGCGCAAGTTTCCCTCGCACCGTTGCATGAGGCACCAAGTAAATTTGCTCAGCGTAGTTGTGCTCAAAACCATATCAGCTGACCACGATGGATACATAAGGTGGTTGCAGTAGCAATTGCATGTATTATGTATGTGTACTTTTTCTACTGTTCTAGTGCTATCACCTTATTTATCCATCCTTGTCAGATGACAACGAAATGTCAAAAGTTTACACGTTTCTCCATTCCACGTTTGCGCAGCAAATCTGACTTGAAGACTTTCCACTTTTGTGCAAGTCTCTTTGTATGGGAAATTTCTTTGTTTTGACGTTTGCCGCGTAAGTTTGCGATTACGAGGCTCTTTCGAGTTTGCATGAAGACCACTAATATGTTTGTTTGCGTGCGTTCGGTTTTGCCTACCACTGCATTAGAGTTTACTCCGAAAGTCAAAAGTCCAAGCCAAAAGAGTTTCTCGCAAAGTTGAAGTGGTCACGTTTTAAGGAAGTGTTTATTCTTTCCGCTCTAATCTGTGGTTCCGTCAACATCGTTTGGTAATCCATAAATTGTGGTCTTTAGCATTCGCATCGAGGCAAGTTTCTGGTTTTGATCTTATAAACAATTTTGGTATCCCTCAACTCGCCCCTCAAATCCCTGCCTTTATCCTATTTATGTATGAAAATCCCCAAAAAAAAGGATTTATCCTTCGGGTTAGCATCGCTGACCGGACGGTTTCCCCACGTGGGCTTCTTATTTCGACCAGTTGCATCCCTTTGGAGTAAGATCGCTTTTTGATCCACCATGATGGTCCATACAGGTGAAATTTGGTTAAGATTTAACGCCTACCGCCAGGGTTCGTATATCGTGGGTAATGAGTTACCCAGGGTAACCCATTATTATTGCCGTGGGGAATGGGTAGCGATCGTTTACCCATTACCCACAAGGTATGGGGAAAATAATGGGTAGCTACCCACGAAATTGGGTATTACCCTCAGGGCAATGGGGAAAATAATGGGTAGCTACCCACAACAATGGGGAATTACTCATTACCCTCACGGAAATGGGGAAAATAATGGGTAGCTACCCAAGCAGATTGGTAATGGGTTACCCAGGGTAACCCATCCCCAATTTTGTTCGAAAATACCAAAAAAATTAGGAAAAATCTCTATGTCGGAAACGGAGCGTCTAATCGAAAAAATAATACATTTTTGCAGGCTTCTAAGGAGTTTTCACAAAGTGGTCCAATTCGTATGGAAGAATTTTTTTTCGAAAAATCGACAAAATAAGAAAATCGCTAAAATAAAAAAGTGGCTCTAACTCGAAAACGGTACGTTCAATTGAAAATATAATGAAAATTTTACCTCACTAAAACGCCCTCATGTTTTTATATCTCGGAAACGGAGCGTCCAATCGAAAAAATAACCAATTTTTGCTGGTTTCTAAGGGGTTTTCATAAAGTGGTCCAATTCGTGTGGAAGAATTTTTTTTTTTGAAAAATCGACAAATAAAGAAAATCGCTAAAATAAAAAGGTGTCTATAAATCGAAAAAAGTGATTCCATATTGGAGACACCCACTGGTTAAAGCCGTACGTACCGTTTTCGAGTTATAGCCACTTTTTTATTTTAGCAATTTTCTGATTTTGGCGATTTTTCGAAAAAAAATTCCTCCATACGAATTCGATCACTTTATGAAAACCCCTGAGAAACCCGCTAAAATTGGTAATTTTTTCGATTAGACGCTCCGTTTCCGAGATATAGAGATTTTCCTAATTTTTTTGATATTTTCGATCAAAAATGGAGATGGGTTACCCTGGGTAACCCATTACCAATCTGCTTGGGTAGCTACCCATTATTTTCCCCATTTCCCAGAGGGCAATGAGTAATCGTGATGAGTAATTCCCCATTGTCGTGGGTAGCTACCCATTATTTTCCCCATTGCCCTGAGGTTAATGGGTAACCGTGATGGGTAATTACCCATTTCGTGGGTAGCTACCCATTATTTTCCCCATTGCCCTGAGGGTAGTGGGTAATCGTAATGGGTAATACCTCATTTTTGTGGGTAGCTACCCACTATATACTTCATACCCTGTGGGTAATGGGTAAACGTTCATTACACATTCCCCCCGAGGATGTGTATGGGTTATATATATATATTTGATCTATCTCCTACCTGAATAATTATAGCTGCCTGTAGTCGTTAAAGAATTAACCGAATTGCAGCTATAGGGACTAAATACAGCCTTGATGCGATTGCACGAACTGCAATTCGGTGTCAATAGCCGAATTTACAGTTGCTACAACCTCTTTGCAGGCAATTATTTCTGTGAGTGTATCTATGTATGTATAAAAATATCCAAACTCTCTAACAAATCTACTCATATGGGGCGTTAATGCGAAGAGCCGATTGTTTAGTTGCTTCAAATTGACAAATAATACCAGGCACATTCGGCAAATTTAAATGTGCATGACTTGGAGATGGAGCTCACTCCGTCATGTCTATCGAACCGTGAGATGATTTATTTGTACGCTTTACTGGTTTATACAGCAATTCGGTCTGAATTACTAGTGGAATAATGATCATTGATTGCTTTGATAATATTTATCTAACAGTCTTCACAGAGGGGATTCATATTTGCATTAGGAGTTTACATTTGCCTCCCAATTAAGTGAGTTATTAGTATATAGATTAAAAATTGGCCAATGTCCATAATTAAGCTCCGGATTTGAATTTTTTTTATACGGAATTTAACAAGATAAAATCTCTGACGGTTTTGCTATAAATGTTTTAAATTTAATGGATAATTTACTAATATTATAAATAAATCTCTGTGTGTATATTTAAATTTTATTCTGTATATCTCAATATATCCACTGTGATTAGAATAACATCACATTTGTATACTGTGTGATTAAACCATAGAAATTATTGATGAAATTACTGTTAATATTTGCATGAAACCCGACTTCATGCTAAACACATAATACCACACGCTGAAAAATCTGTCTGATTTTGTTCTTTGGATGCATACATACATATTGTGTTTGCATCTTGTCGCAAATATATAATACTTGTGTCCAAACACATTGTGTTTGTTATTCAATAATACATGGTTGAGACACAACGTTTAATAGATTATAACACATATTTTTGCAACCCAAATCTGGCTTTGTTTGTTGAAAACTGCTGAAAGCAAAAATGCGACAGATAACAAAGGGATCGAAGAGCCACACATCTGCAATTGATGAAAGCAATGATTGCATACATATCCACCCTGTATATGAATGGTATCACCCAAAAAGAGCGAATTAATAAGAACGACAAAATAACAACGAAAGCAAAAAAGGAGATAATAAAAAGAGCGAAAGTTAAAAAAGAGCGAAAGTTCCATAAATTTGATAATCCGGAAAACGTAACCATTGTTTTTTAAAATAGCAAAACCTTTTTTAAAAATTTTTTAAACCATTTTTTAAAAATTTATTACAAATATTTATTATAAATATCTTGCACGAAATTATATTTCTGAAACAAATATTTTTAATATTACACTGTGTTTAATTTTTTAAGTCATGGCAAAATAACCATATACGGACACCACTACATGATAAAAGACTAAAAGAAAAAAGACCCGTGTTTCCCAATTTTTCCCAAAGTCATGCACTTTTTTTTTTATGGGCCGCCAAAGATTTGGGGCCTCGGTATCATTTTCGTAAAAATGTGATCATTTTCTCAGGCTCATATCTTGCAAACCGTTCAGAATTTCGATTTACTCTCTGAGGCAAAGTTGTAGCTCTTGTCATAAAGAACAATTGCGAACATATAAAATCAAAAAAACTTCACCTTCCAGATCAAAATCGCAAAAAACTTAAAAAAATTCAAGGAAACAATCAACTACAAAAATTTACCTAAGATCTCAATAAACAAATTTCTAGAACATATAAACTTCCTAGAGATGATTCTTAATACTGTTTATGTAGCACGCAAAAGTGAAAAATTTGCCGAAAATTTTTTAATTTCATTTTTTTTTACCTTTTTCTCCTGTTCAGGTGCATAGGTAGCAAAAAATGAAATATGCCTGGCCAGAACCATGTGTTTGTCCAAGGGTTAACACCGTTTAGGTAGCGCTTAGGTATCACGCGATCATGCACCGACAGCAGCAGCACAGGCAATGCAGTGAGCTCAGCACACGCAACAAGGGACGCAGCACACAATATAAAAGCGACACGACGCGCACATCGAGGCATTACACAGCGCGACGTCAACGAGACCTCAGCGGTGAAAGTTATAAAGTGAAAGTAAAAAAGTGAAAGTGCTACAACATAATTCGCACACAACATTGGCAACTGACAATTTCAATATGCAGTGTGAAAATATTGATTTATTTTGCTACGTTTGCGGTCATCAAACCAGAAAAAAAACATCTACAAGATTTCAGAAGGAAAAGAATCTTTTAACTAGTGAATTCAAAGGAGCATATACATTGTTTTTCGACGAAGTGGACTTGACCGGTGAAAATTACACACCTAATACAGTGTGTCGCCAATGTTATAACAATCTCATGGCATGGTTGAGTGGGGGCAGAGGTACTATGAAGTATTGTAAGCCGGTAAACTGGATTAATCGCCCAGGTGATCATGATGCAACCAGTTGCTATGCATGCGTAAATTACACATGTCGTCTAAATCGACATTCTGAGAAGAACAAAATTAATAAAGCAACTGCAACAGCCACACTACCAGTGCTTGCACCTGAAAATTTTGTATCACCAAGGCCGCCAACTCCAGATCGTACTACAGAATTTACAGCAATGACTACAGCAAGTGGTGTTACTTATGAAGATCCATTTGATACCGATTATGAGCCCCAACAGGGAAGAGATGGACCACAACTAATAACACAAATGGAAATGGATTTCATTGTGGCCATATTGGGATTATCGCAGCGACTTGCAATATTTTTGACAGCTTTTTTAAAGCAAAGAAAACTCACACATGCTAATGCTAACTCTACGGCGTACCGCAAACGACAAGCTGAATTTCAGATGCTCTACACTCTAAATGATGACAATTCGTTCGCTTACTGTAACGATATAACAGCTTTGGTGGTAAAAATGGGAATGAACTACATCGCTAGTGAGTGGAGATTATTTATTGATGGTTCTGTTTCAAGCTTGAAAGCAGTGTTGTTGCATGTGTCGAACCGAAAACCTTCCATTCCGCTAGCAATGGGTATCAACATGAAAGAAAGCTATGAAACATTGAAAGATATAATGGAAAAAAATCAAATATTACGAAAATAAATGGAAGATTTGCTGTGATTTGAAGGTCATCAATATTTTGCAAGGGATCAGAGATAAGGGCGGCTTTCCAAAATTCTTTTGTTTTCTTTGTAATTGGGATTCACGCTCACCTCTGAATCAATTCCAATGTAACTCGTGGAGGCCAAGAGGAAGTGTGGATGAACAGATACAACAACATAAACTGAAGAATGCACCTAATTGACAATACTCAAGACATCTTGCTGCCACCGCTCCACATAAAATTGGGAATTGTTAAAAAATTCATCGAGGTGGCCGTTGTAAATTGTCCAAACGCATTCGACTATTTGAAAAGCGTTTTCCCAACGCGTAGCGATGACA